>CP053457.1:100463186-101104257 GCA_022644695.1 Cenchrus purpureus | reverse complement strand
GGATTTTCTTAAAAATAGGTAGCTTACTGATAATTTTTGTAACAATAGATAGTTTCCTATGATATTATATATAATTTGTTTACCTATTCTTTATTCCATTCTATAATATTTTACCAAGAACTAAGTTTTCTTCTTCACATATTATATTTTTGAGCATTAAAAAGGAATTATAAAAATAAAGATAAATATATTGTATCCACTTAATAGAAACAAATAAACATTTTTAGTCCAATTAAGAGCACATGATTCTGAAAGGTGAAAGCATATTGTACCTTTTGACACTCACTATTCGTAAAGACTCACTTTTTAACTAATTATTACTCAACTAGTACCATGTACATGTTGAAATTGACAAATAAAAAAGTAGTGCTACTTGAGAAAGACCCAGATGGACACGAGTTGGTAGAATATAAAATAGCTAGATAGATGTGACAAAATTGGTCACCACCCAGTTTATCGTGGTGCACTGTTTAATTCGAGTGTAGAATGAGAGACAAAACACAATGTAGAGGAATCAATCGTAATTCTCATTGATGGATTGGATGAATATATACAAGTGGAGGGGTGCGGCGTGACGTGGTGGCAACCGCCGCGTCCGTCACGCCGACAGTGATGTCGGTGATGGCGCTTGCCATCCCGATGGATGGATGAGATCATCCGATCTCTTGATTTGTAACACTTCTTGATCGATTCCAGATCATCCTCCATTTTATTTCTTCAAGATATACTTGAAATCTTAGATTTATAGATATGTATATCAAGTAAAATTCCTCAAAAACCCGATTGGGAAAAATAAGGAGAATAATCATGATATGTAGCTTTGTGTTGATATTACCTCATTAAAAACTTTGATTGAGAAACTCAAATGATAAAACTCATACAAAGAAAAGAGTGTAATATGATGGTATGCGGTTGACTTGCAACAAAAGACATGTAGTTGTAGGGCTTGGCAAGTCAACGGAAAACTCTGCACCCATGCTTTAGCTTTCATTGCTATGTTGAGTAGACATGCACAAATGGATGAATTTGTCCATGATTACTTCTCGTGGATATGTTCAAGAAGGCATATGCAGGTACTTTCAATCCTATGACATCAAAGGATAATTGACCATGTGTTGATTTAGGCTACAAAATCAAGAAACCCAAATTGAGAAGAAAGCCAGAAGACCAAAATCTCTAGGATCAAGTCCTATCGGAGGCCTAACGTAAAATGGAAGCCTTGTTCAATGTAATGAAATAGGTCATATATATAGGCAAGTATTGCCAAGGAGGTCTTCTTAGTCAAAGAGGAAGCTCTCATCTTCACAAAATGGATCATTTTCACAAACATCCGTGTGAGTATTGATGGGTACTCAATTATTCTTGTAATCACCTTTATTTATGTCAACTTGTTTGCTGAACCATTTTCCTCCATAAATGAAGTGCAAGTGTGGAAGGGAAGGGGAAGGGGAAGGGGAAGGGGAAGGGGAAGTGCAAGTGAAAGTGAAGCGAGTGCTGCTCGAGGAGGAAGAGGAAGGAAGGAGAGGAGGAAGGGCAAGCTCAAGCAACAAGTGAATAGAAAGTGCTAGAGGATGTAGAGGAAGGGAGGGAAGGGAAGGGAAGAGGAAGAGGAGCTTGGCTGCATTGTTAAGAATAGATGCATGCATGTGAAGCAATCGAACATGTAATATACTAGTTCCTTTTGTGGGACATGTATGATGGGGATGTGATCCATTGGTGCCCCTTCTCTTTCGGACATGTATGATGGGCATGTGATCCGGTGGTTCTTCTCTCTTTGATGCATGTGGTTTGAACTTATTTGTCTACCTATATATATGCATGTGGTTTGAACTTATTTGTGTCATGATATCAAAATTTTGTTAAATTCCTGTTGATATTTGATGAGATGTTGCTCAAATATTGTGTCAAATTTTGTTAAATTCTCTAATATTTGCTGAGATGTTGCTCAAATATTGTGTCAAATAAGGGTATATTCACAAAGTTGTAGAAAAGTAGGGTATATTCATGACAAAATGTCATCTTTGACGCCGTTATGTGTCTTGTTCACGAGTAGGGTAAAACTTTGCTTCATTTTGGGAACAAGTGAGGGTAAAATGCAATCAAGACGAAAGTGAGGCAAAATCACAATTGAGTCGAAAACAGGGTAGAAACGCAATAGCCCCCAATTTTTGTTCTTTTCTTTCATGGAAAAGAAAAGGAACAAAAATGGAAGAAAAAATAAAAACACAGACGACAATAAACATGGAGTAAAAATGAATGAGGATCAACGTCATGAATATAGAACTTAACATGAACGAAAAATAACATGAGAATGAGTGAAAAACAATAAGGAAGAAGTAGCGAAAGAAGAAAAGGAGAAGAGAAATAGAAAATTGAAACATTATAATATAGAAGAAAATAATGTGGAAGAAAAAATAATGTGAGAAAAGAAAAGCGAATGGAAGAAAAACACGGAAGAAAAGAATGAATGGAAACAAAGAATAAAGAAAGAAAATTAAATAATAATTAAATAATAAACAAGAAAGGAAAATAACAAATAAAAACGTAGAAAACAAAGAAAGCTCACTAAAAAAGGATGAAGAAGGAAAGAAAAATATATAAAAGTGAAACAAGAAAAATAAATAATAGAAATAAATAAGTAAGAGGAAATGTTAAAAGAAGAAAACTACATTGTGTGTGGGTGCGCGTGTGCATAGGCTGCTTTGAGGCTTCACCGAGGACTTCATGACACGCCGTCAAGAGGATTTTCATGTACTTGAACTATACTCCACGAGTTCGGCCTTTGGTATTACGCCTCCCTCGACACTCACACTTCACGAGATACTCGATCTTGATTTTTGCTGGGTGTCGTTTGGATTGCAAGTCTACCTCAAGTTATTGCAGTTTCTTGGTTCTACTTTGGTCTCTTGGTCGTCTATAAACAATCTAGTGTAGCCCAATCCACCACGGCCGAATATGTTGCGGCCATTGTTGTTCAGCTCCTATGAATGACTTACACTATGAGCGACTTTGGTGAGGAAAGTACCCAAGTTCCACCTTTTGTGATAGCACCAAGTGCCATAAGTGTAGCCAAAACTCCCTTCACTCAAAACCAAACACATCGGTGAGATACCATTTCTGATGGACATGTTGAGAAAGGGACATCTTGTTGAGCTATGTACCTACCCAAGACCAGCTAGTGACATTTTCACCAAACCACTTGACCAAGTTACCTTCACATGCTTGAGGTGAACTTTGAGTGTGCTACCCCGTTTGACGGATCTTGGCGCTTCTCTTGTATATATGTGACATATGTATCATGTTTACCATTTCATGCATGCATTTTCATTTGTGTACAAAACATGGTAGGATAGTCATCTTTGTGTCATATATGCTTGATAGGATGAGCATCTCTTATATATATTGATCACCATGATTTGATCTTGTGAGATATGTGTATGCTTGGTGAATGTGATGTGAATGCTATGCTCTTGTTGGTAAATGCTATATGTTCATGATGAGATAGTTTCTTTTGGTGAAAATGCAAAATTGTTGCGCTTGTCCAAGCTCACTTTGTGCTCAAATGGCTATATCATGCTTAGTTTATGCTTGGGAATCATGCTCTTTTCACTTGGGGTCAAAGACCCAATTGTCATTGTGAATGTTTAGCCCATATGTAATCTTGTGGAGAGGCATAAGCTTCTTTTTCCATAAAGGCATTTCATGTACCATGCTTAACTTTGAAAATGAAATTGGTATCTAGAAATGTCTATGTACGCTTGAAAATGTGCTCATAATCTTGTCTTTATGCTTTAATGTACATCTTGGGTGCCAAAACCGTTGCATGTTGTCTACCATGAGGAGTCTCATTTTAAGAAGTAGACACATGGCTTATGGCTTTGACATGACATGAGGTAGCTTGTGGGTGTTGCTATTATCTTGTGATGAGAACTTGTGACCTTGTATGACTTTGTGTGATCTAGTTCATTTTGCTCAAATTGATCTTGAGAACTTTTCTCATGAGATGGAATGTTTTGAGAAATTTGCTTAAAATGACTTGAGCTTTGTCACATGTATATATGCTTTTACTCTCTTGTTGGCTACGCTTGTAACTGAACCATATCTACCTTGCTTGCTCTATGTCTCATTTGTAGCATTTTGTAGTGCTCTTTGTATATTTGAGAAGCTTGGTAGCTTGTATATGCTTCATCATGCATTTGTACAATTTTAGTTGGTCGCCAACGAACAAGGGGAGGGTGTGCTTTGTAGCACTAGCTAGCTTGATGTTTACATTGTCAACAAGGGGAGAAGTTTGTGGGGAGAGAGAGAGTGTGCATCCAATTCAGATTTGCATTGTGGGAGAATTTATTTTTGCACGCACTTGTTTAGGGGAGCTCCTTGTGTCTCCTGATTTTGTGCTTTGTGCTTTGCTCCATGTTGGTGAGCTTGTTGTCTCATTTGTGTTGTAGATTGACCTTAGGGGCGAGACTTTCTCTTTCAAGTGATCTTGTTTTTGTTTGTTGGTTTTGGATCACTTGTTGGAGGTTTGTTTTTAGTTTTCTTTTCTTTTTCTTTCTTCTGAATTGGTTACCGTTGTGTTGTCAATGCACTCATCAAGGGGAGATTGAAGACTCAGAGCGTCCCGAGGATCGGTGGAGGGTCGCTCCTCGGTGATGAGTGATTTGACAACGTCATGTGGATTGCCTCTTGACCTAGTATTGTAAGTGCAGTTGCGGCTTGACTCGTGTTAGTGGGTGAAGAACAAGCACAAAATGTCTATGTCGAGGTGGCCTCGGGTGATGGAGAGACAAGTAGGCTTGGTTCGATGGACCCAGGTGGCCGAGGGGTCAAGTGCGAGCCGTCAGTGCAAGAAAAGCAAGATAAAGTCGAGAACAAGGAGCGGTGTGAGGTAGTGGCTAACAACCGAAGCTCGTCTGCTGAGGTTTGTTGGTTTGGCCACAAAACCAACCCAGCTCAAGACCGGCATGGCGGAGATGGGATTCGCGCGTCTTGAAGGTTCAAGGCGGGGGACACGTGGTGTGATCGCGGGGCTTGCGTCAAGGTGAAGTGAGCTGCGATGGATGCATGTCCACTCGATGGGAATATTTGTGAACTTGACCAAAATGCCCCTAAGGGGTGTGTGTCTTCTATTTACGCACTAGGGGTAGCATCATCATTTTTGGGAATAGGGTAGCATCATCATTTCCCACCTCCGAGAGACTATATATACATACGGTGGAGGAGAGAGGCTGATATCGTTCTGGACTACTTCTCATTTCCTTGGTCCATAGGTTAGACAATCTCTATAGACTCGACCTCTGGATTTATGGAAGATTTCGGTGTTGAATACTTCCCCTTCTAGCTTATTGTCGGTTTTGTGTCATTTTGGAGCTATTTTTGGGTGATTCGTGTTCGTCATTTTGGGGGTATTTTTTTTTTCTTTGAGGATTATGGGTGAGTGCCTTGTGCCTCTTGTGGATGATATTGACCCCTCAAACACTGGGAATCACCTTCGATTTGTGGTTTTCGGAGGAGCTCGAGGTGGTTGCTTGTGAGATGTACGATTAGGTTGATTGGAGTGGTTTGAGGCCCTAAGATTTTAGGTATAGATTCTCCTAGAGACGCTTCGCATCTACCTAAAATTTGGGCTCAATCAATCGATGGTTTGGGAGATCTAGTGAGGGAAGTTCGTGTTGACCTTGTGAGTGCGCTTTGTTTGCATCCTACGAGCGCGATGGGCGGTCCGTCTAAGCGGCTCGGACGGTCCGTCGTGCTGAGTTCATCGGTTGTTCTTCGTGAAAGAATTTTGGAAATTCAGGAAAATTGATGGACATCCGAACTTGAGTGTCGGACGGTCCGTGAGTCGAGTTGAGTGCAGAGTTTGATTAGTTTCGAAGTCTTTTGGACGATCCGCATCGCCCCAGACGATGCAGCGACAGCACGACGGTTCATGTAGGCACATCGGACGATGCATGCGGCTCATGATGTTTCTTGAGGTTCTGTAGCATATTGAGACGGTCCGTGGTACTAGTACGGACGGTCCGTGAGCGTGACGGATGGTACGTCCCTCCTTGGCGGACAGTGTAGGCCTCATGATTTGGCTAAGTGTTGAGCTTCTTGTGTTGAGCTTCCGCCGTGTCCGGTCTTTGGTGAATCGTTCCTAGGGTTGGTAGGTCTATTATGACTATGCGACCTTGACGATTTGGTTCTCCACCTAGTGCACTTGGATTCGAGTTGATTTTGAGGCAGTTCATCATCACCTTTGTAAAGAATTTTATCGGCTCTCACTCACTCCCCATCTCACAGTCGCTAATCGGTCCTTCAAAGATGAAGTAAAAATTGAGTCGTGGAATTATACCTTCCAATCAAGCAGTGGACGAAAATGATGAGATTTACATGTTAGGTCGTTAGATTTGTTGGGCACGTTAATAGCATCTAACTTAATTAGCGTTACTAGTGTCTTACAATCCCTCATAGTCTGTGGGAAAATAAATGAGGTAAAACCAATTGTGGAAAATCTTTGATAATCTCTCTTTCTTTATGTGATATTGTTTCTTTTATTCACTAATGATGTTACTATATGTATGAAACTAGATCTTGGCATACATATAGGTAACACTAGGTTTGTTTTAGAAGCGGGTGTGACAAGGTAACTATTCATAGGCTAGTGTTACCAATTGACACGGATGCTAAGGTTTGAGTCCAACAGGCAATGCAAATGCAATTTTGCACCTCTGTTCAACACTTGTGCCTCACAAATTCCCTCTCAACAGGTAATGCAAAAGCGCAGGCATTTTGCCTCAGGAGAGAGGAGAGGTAAAATACATCTCCTCTCTTCTCAAATGCATTTGGCAGGAGTGTTTGCGGTGAGGAGGCGGTGGCGGCGTGGGAGGGCTGGCGGCTCGGCGGGGACCGCCTCGAGTGACGGCGAGCGAGCGAGGAGGTCTTCCTCCTCTCCAACGCGAGCTGCCTCTCCCTTCCTCGTCGTCTTCCTCGCAGCAGGCAGGGGAGTCCTAGCGAGCTGGCCGCGCCGCTTCTGCCGCCGAGGCCGGTGCGGAGGAGGCGGGCCACCCATGCTGCGCCACCACGCTGGAGGAGGACGGGGCCACCCGCACCTGCTGCTCCTTGTGCATCGTCCGCCCCTCTCTTGATCCAGTCGTGTGCGAGGAGACCCGACGCGGCGAGATCCGCCCGTCGTTCCTCCACGATGTCAGCGGCTGTGCTCCCTCCTCTGCGACGCGGGCCTCCCTCTCTTCCGGCGGGCTGGTGCTTGATTCTTGGCGGAATTGAGGTCGCGGTGGCGGAATCGAGCCCGGGCGCGACAGCCTCGAGGTGGGATCAGGCGGCGACCTTCCTCCTCCGCGCCCTTCGTCCTCTTCGCCCTCGAGCAGCCATGGAGAGCCGGCAGCCCAACTGTGATCCTCCTCCTCCGGTTCTCTCCCCTCCTCCTTCACTTCACAGGCGCGCAGAAGAGGAGGCGGGCTGCAGGCGATTTTGCCTCTGCAGCTCTGCTGTTGGAGATGACAATTTTGCATTGGAGGGCATCCGTGTGCAAGGCAAAAGCGAATACCTCTCTGATTTTGTCATCCCTTGTTGGACTCAGCCTAACAGTTCCAACCGACACTAATAACCTCATGATTATGCATGAGTGTGTAGGTGAAGGGTGGCCTCCCAATACAGAATTCGTGTTACTAATTTCTATCTATACTACTGAGGGTGCATACACCAGTTGCTTTTGGAAACAAATGATTTCTAGACGGTTCACACATTGAACCGCCTATGGGAATGACATGGTATTACGTAGCATCTTCCAGAAAGAATGTGACATTTTTAGAAAATAAAATTATCTCCGACGTCTGCAACCACACACAGCCAATTTGTTACAACAAATTCAGCTTAAAATTGATCACTGAAATGAAAATAGAAGATCACTAAAGGAAAAATTCACATAAGTCTATTACTGCTTATCCATCCACGCTCTTAGCAAAGATATCCAAAGCGACAACTTATAATGACTTGCTTGCCATCCAAACAGATTCCTTGTGTCTTCCTCCCTTGAAAACCGCCTGCATAAAAGAGGTGAACTTTTTCCTCAAAAATTATATCATTTCGAGTACACCAAATCGCCCACATAAGAGCATCAATGCCCACAAATATCAAACGTCTTATCTTATTACCTATGCCAGTTAACCAATTCCGTAGCATATGATTTATGGACCTGGTGGGGTTAACCTCGTGGCAACATAAACAATCCTCCAAATAGTTTTGCATGGTAACAATAAAAATAGATGCTTGATTGTCTCATTACTATCACAGAAGCAACATTTTTGTTGCCCTTCCAATTGCTCTGGAGATTATCCTTTGTTAGTATTACACCTGCAGGAGCAGCCAAAGAAAATCTTTATTCTTAAAGCAATTTTCAAATAAATTTTTGGCTGAAAAGGGCACCCTAATTATTCACCATATATTGGTACATAGACCAAACCGAAAACATGTTATTATGTAACTCCCAATGTTATTATGTTATTATTTAGACGGTAATCAACTACTTTACACAAGGTTATTTCAAGCCACCAATTTATCCCCAATTAACGCCATTCGAAAGGAAATATTAAGTGACACTTGATTCATAACATTCGCCATAGTCGTGTGAGGATAGTAGGTAATAGTTTATAGACTTGGAAATTAAAAGAATGTGACATGATACAATGAATTGGGATTAATCTAAGAAAGAACATATCTAATGGTTTTGAGATGGTGCACAATATCTAATGGTTGGACAATGCTCAGCCGCCACAAGATCACTTCTAAGGATTCGACGGTTGAGATCTATTGTATACTACTGGAACTTAAATTGTAGTACGGTTAGTATCCATAGGTAGTATGAATAGTATAGGGATATGATTGGAAATATGCAAAATTGTATTGTTGTAATACACCAGCTCTTCAGGTAATTTCCTTGCAATCGTAGTATACAGTTCCCCAATGTTTCATTATTTTTCATCTAGCAATTACAACGCCCCCACCATGTAAGTTCGTACTAAAACGAACCAAGGCGGCCACTTTCTCAACAAGATTACATATTTGTAAATATGGTGAGAGGTACAAAGGGCACCTCATATTATTTAGGATCCTGAATATAATGTTTACACTTGACATCTTTGATTCACTGACATTTGTGCTGAAACACTCTTCTTGATACTGGAATACAAAACTCAAACGAACGCGTACATTGAAGTTAAAGTATCCTTGAGATTGCATGGGAGGGTGTATAAATCTTCACTCTTGTAGAAGAAATCTACTGATTGTGCGATGGAGACCACCTTTTCCAAAAGGGCCATGGGATATTTCTGGTCAAGGCACTCTTGGACTATGTCCATCCATGCACTTTCCAATATTACCTTAAGCTTTTCAATGGCTTCTTCAACTGTGACCCCGTACTGCTTCATGCAAGTTTGCACCGTGGACGCCATATGGTCCGAAGCTTGTTCTCTCTTCAAAAATATAAAAGTCAGAAAAATACTTATGACATGCAGGTATAATTTAATGATATGTTGAAAGGTTGTATATACTCCATCCGTTCCAAATTATAGGTCATTTGACTTTTTTAATCTTAAGTTTGATTGCTCATGTTATTCAAAAAATTTTATGCAAACATAGTCAAATCTTGAAGAATTTTTATTAATAAAGAAGGCACAACAAAAATATGATATTTTGCACAATTGTTTTCAATAAGACAAGCGTCAAACTTGGAGTTAAAAAGTCAAACGACCTATAATTTGGAGGAGTATTATATATATGTACCTCATGTGACATAATATCGTTCATAATGCGTGAGATGACAGCGACACCCCTGACAATTTTTGGATATGTGAAAGCCCAGTCAATCGCCTCTCTAGTAGTCACATCTCCAAGAGAAACGAAGCCGAGGACGATGGTTTGCATAGCTGCAATGCTTCCCAACGAGATTTCCAGATGCTCGTCAACATCGGCAGGCACGTAATGTTCATCACGCCATGTGACCTCAGCGTGGTAGGATTTGGCGACGTCAAGTGTCTGAACACTCAGATGGATGTTCTGATGTTAATATTTGCTTCCAAAGCAAAACAAAAAAAACTTCACATGTTTTTTCCTCTTATTAGCGCGATCTTAGGAGACACTTACAATTTCTCTTACCACCTCGGCATGCTTGTTATTCTGAAGTTTTAACTCCCCGACGACCTGTTCGGTACAGCGAATCACATTCATGTAGAAGGGCCTTAGGTATTCGGGGATTTGTTCCGCGGCCTTTTCATCCCACCTATCGCCGATTTCAAGCAAAGTTAAATTTAGTATAAATCGTAAAACTTTTGGAGTCACCCACCCGATATGTAAGTTCAGTGACCGACCTTTCTAAGGCTGAGGTGAAGACGTTGCTCTCCTCTGTGGTGCTATAGTTGTCATATATGTCATCCAACAACGCTATAAACATGACCTGCTTTGTAAGCATTATCCGTGCATACGAGTGATAAGGCTCCCAAACCATCCCCATCATCCAAAAATGCATCTCCACCAATCTGTCCCTTGCAAAGGTCAGATCTACCCGTGACCGGAGATCCTTCCACCATCTGTGAATTGGACCGCAATAAATATGGTTATTAGCATACTACAATGCACGTCAGTACGTGTAAAATCTTTGCAAATTTGAACCAATGTGTTGATCTTCTTACATTGTAAGTTCTTTCAACTCGTTGCAGTAGACAACTTGGATGATGTTGTAGTCCAGCTTTGCAAACTCCAGTATGGTATCATCCCGTGACGCCTTCTTCTCGTAAACCGAGATGAAGCGCCTGCTTCCACCCTCTCGACCCTCCTGAATCGAGTTGTCTCCAATGTCACTCTTACCTCCTCTAGTAGAGATGGCTCCAAATTTGCTGCTTTCATCAGAGATTTGAGGCGTTTCTGATTGAAATCGATGATGTTGTCGAGTATGTCCTCCCCATGAACCCTCACATGTGCGGCATCGTACAGCATAGTCAAGGTGCCAAACATTGTCGCTCGAAATGTTTCCTTGCTCATCTCTGAACTTGAGAAACACATCTACACATGGATTTGAATTACATTAATGCGTATTAACGTTAATGCAGCTCATAGTTTGTATCAGCATATATAATAAAGTAATGAAATAGTTTCTTACCGGAAGTGACGGCGTACCCATGCTTCCTGAGCAGATAGAACCTCAGGGAGGCGGTGTAGAGGTCATCAGATCCTCCATCCTTGTCGCCGTAAACAGCAAGCAGCAAGTCATCAATCTCCTTCTTGAAGTGGTAATCCACTCCGAGCCGCTGGAGAGCGTCGACGAGCTCCAGCTTCTGCACCAGGTCGTCGTCGCAGGAGGAGGCAGCGGCAGCGGCCAGCAGGATCTGCCTCACCTCCTCCTTCATGGCGGGCTGCATCGCTGGATCGAGGAAATGGATGGCTTGATCCCTGCCTTTATATGGCGCCTCGTAGTCACTAGCGGTCTACTGTTCTAGATTCATTGCTTATATTTCTAAGCGCATGCATTTGAATAATATAAAGCGTCACATCTTCCAAACATATAAACAATGACCTATAACAAGATCAGGACACGATGGCGTACTTTGGGATATCTTTACTATTACTAATTGGAGCTCCTTTTGAGACCTCTACGATGCCACCTAGGATCCTAGGTGGACACCCTAAAAATCTTACTATTACAAATTGGAGGCTCCTTTTGAGACCTCTACGTGATGCCACCTAGGATCCTAGATGGACACCCTAAAAATAGAAATCCTTAAAATTCTCACAAAAATCGAAACATCCGATATCAATTCCAACATATCTAATCATAATGGCCATTGGATCATTATCTTTCTAATAAATTACCCACCTCTGCTATTATGAGGCTCCTTTTGAGACCTCTACGTGATGTCACCTAGGATCCTAGGTGGACACCCTAAAAATAGAGAAATCCTTAAAATTCTCACAAATTACTATTACTCATTGGGCTCCTTTTGAGACCTCGTGATGCCACCTAGGATCCTAGGTGGACACCTAAAAATAGAGAAATTCTTAAAATTCTCAAAAATCGAAACATCCAACCATTAATTCAACATATCTAATCATAATAGCTATTGGATATGTTATCTTTCTAATAAATTACCCACCTCGCCATTAAGAGGCTCCTTTTGAGACCTCACGTGATGTCACCTAGGATTCTAGGTGGACACCTAAAAATAGAGAAATCCTTAAAATTCTCACAAAAATCGAAAACATCCGCCATCAATTCAACATCTCTAATCATAATAGTCATTGGATCTGTTATATTTCTAATAAATTACCCACCTACGCCATTATGATGCTCCTTTGAGACCTCTACGTGATGCCACTTAGGATCCTAGGTGGACACCTAAAAAATAGAGAAATCCTTAAAATTCTCACAAAAATCGAAATATCCCACCATCAATTCAACATATCTAATCATAATATCCATTGGATCATTATCTTTCTAATAAATTACCCACCTCTGCCATTATGAGGCTCCTTTTGAGACCTCTACGTGATGCCACCTAGGATCCTAGGTGGACACCCTAAAAATAGAGAAATCATTAAATTTCTCACAAAATTAGAAACATCAAGCCATCAATTCAACATATCTAATCATAATAGCCATTGGATACATTATCTTTCTAATAAATTACCCACCTCTGCTATTATGAGGCTCCTTTTGAGACCTCTACGTGATGCCACCTAAGTTCTAGGTGGACACCCTAAAAAATAGAGAAATCATTAAAATTCTCACAAAATCGTAAAATTCCGACCATCAATTCAACATATCTTTCATAATAGTCCTTGAATCATTATCTTTCTAATAAATTACCCACCTCTGCCATTATGATGCTCCTTTTGAGACCTCTATGTGATGCCACCTAGGATCCTAGGTGGGCACCTAAAAAATAGAGAAATCATTAAAATTCTAACAAAAATCGAAACATTCGGCCATCAATTCAACATATCTAATCATAATAGCCATTGAATCATATCTTTCTAATAAATTACCCACCTCTGCCATTATGAGGCTCCTTTTGAGACCTCTACGTGATGCCACCTAGGATCCTAGATGGACACCCTAAAAAATAGAGAAATCATTAAAATTCTCACAAAAATCGAAGCATCCGCCATCAATTCAACATATCTAATCATAATAGTCATTGGATCTTATCCTTCTAATAAATTACCCACCTCGCCATTATGAGGCTCCTTTTGAGACCTCTACGTGATGCCACCTAGGATCCTAGGTGGACACCCTAAAAAATAGAGAAATCATTAAAATTCTCACAAAAATCAGAAACATATCTAATCATAATAGCCATTGGATCTGTTATCTTTCTAATAAATTACCCACCGCCGTTATGAAAATAGACCAAAGTAACCCCTAAACATGTATCTAATTACCTGCATATGCCATTATAAAATAATGTAAATTAACCCTTATTTTTCTACTATTACAAATTGGAGGCTCCTTTTGAGACCTCTCACGTGATGCCACCTAGGATCCTAGGTGGACCTAAAAAATAGAAATCCTTGAAATTCTCACAAAATCAGAAACAACCATCAATTCAACATCTCTAATCACAATAGCCATTGGATCTGTTATCTTTCTAATAAATTACCCACCTCGCCATTATGAAAATAGACCAAAGTAACCCCTAAACATGTATCTAATTACCCACATATGCCATTATAAAAATAATGTAAATTAACCCTCAAATTTCATGTAAATTACCCACTTATGCTTCTATAAAAACAATATCAAATAACCCCTAAATTTGCATATAAATTATCCACTTATGTGCTTATTAAATTTAAGTAACCCTAAATCTGAATCTAAATCATATAGTTAATATAAGATCTTAAAGTGCATCAAAATAAAATTTTAAAATACTTTTCTATAATTATTAATATATTATTTATGTTTTTCTCAAAAATATATTATTTATGTTATTATTTAGTTAGTAACAATTTTTCACTTAGCATAGCACCTCCATATGTGTTTATTTGCATTTAATTGAACACTTTATTTTAAGCTATGAATAACATAAAAATTGGTATTCTTATCTCTCTCATTGATGAATATATGAGTATATGACACACATTATGGGAAGTATTTCTTTATATAAACAATAACATAAATAATATTTTTAGAAAACATAAATAATATATTAATAATTATAAAATAATAATTTAAAATTTTATATTGATGCACTAATATTTCATTATAACTACATGATTTAGATTTGAATTAGATTTAGGGTTAATTTAAATTTAATAAGCACATAACTGGATAATTTATACAATTCAACATCTCTAATCATAATAGTCATTGGATCTATCTTTCTAATAAATTACCCACCTCGCCATTATGAAAATAGACCAAAGTAACCACTAAACATGTATCTAAATTACCCACATATGCCATTATTTAACCCTCAATTTTCATGTAAATTACCCACTTATGCTTGTTGGGCGTCACCCTTGCGCGCGACACACGTGACTCCCGATGCATGGCGGGCGTGCCCAATGTCGACCTGTTGATTGACAATGGAAAATATTAGGGATCGGCTAGAGAACCGATGGCCTTGCGGCGACACGTGTACCGGCCAATCGGCGTCTGAAGCGGAGATCGGTGGCTCGCGGAAAGCTGACGGCGGGTGCGATCGGTTGGATCGTGATCGTGGCGTCGGCCTCGGTAGGTCGAGAATCTAGATCGGGCGGATGATAATGATAATAGCTAAAACTACAAGAATTTGATGCGAAAACTTGTAGATCTAGCTAATATCGGTGAGGGTGAATAAAGAACTAGGCGAAACCTCAGCGATGCGCGGAGGTTAAAGCCTAGGGTTATTCGGTAAAACGGTACTCACAAGCTTGCGGAGATCGTGATGCAGCGAACAGACGAAGCACGTTGTAGAAAAGAAGAAAAACGCAATGGCGAAGTCGAAAGTAGATCTTTGTAAAGGTAGATCTTTGTAAAGTAGATGCGATAAAAGTAAAGGGTTTGCCGAGGCGGTTTGTTTGATATTGGTGTGTACAGTTTTCCGACCACGCGGTCGCTATTTATGTCTGAGGACAAACCCGACTCTAGCCGATCACGGCTTTCTTGCATCTAAAGACAAAAACTACTAAAAATGAAAAGGACTCTCGCGAGTCAAAGACCTTCTAAGAACCGACTCTTGACCGTTGTCAATCGTGGGTGACCGCCTCCACCATGCTTTCCTTTTGGCGTATTTCTTTTGAATACGCCTCTTTCCTCCATCGATCTTCTATCGACCATCGGCCGATCGCTTTACCGGTGGCCCACCGTCGGTTGAATCCCTTTGACCATCGGCGATCCGTGTTGACCGTCTTTCTCTCCCTTCAATCGGTCGATTGTACTTTGTTTTCATCGGCTATTTCTCCTTATTCCTCTTTGACCTGTTTTTCCAAAAAACGGTGTCAACACATGCCCCAGTTTGGAGTAAATAATCCTTTTGCTCTGAAATTTGCACGATATCTTTTGAATAATAGCCAAATCTCCCGTGATCGACTGATCAATCTCCATTGATATGTCTTGTCCTTTCCACCTTTTCTTGGGATTGTTCACCATGTGACTCTTTGGCATCTCTCGTTCCCTTCCTATAAGACTCATTCTTTTACCGTAGGTTCTTTGTATTGACCTTGGGTTCTTCACGATGTAGATGTTAACTCTTTTAGTCTTATGGGTATGAGAGGCATCTTCCCTGGAAAATTACGGAGATGATCCTTCTTGCGGCCATTGCGGACTCTGGCTCAAAATAGCATTCCTTAGTCGCTAGTGAACTAGTAAACTATATGTAATTTTGGCGGAAGATTTATGAACTATGCTCTGCGGTTTGTGGGACGTGATAGAGGAGCTTCCCTTGTTTAAGTGTGTACGAGTCATCCTTTATTTGGGGTGATTTCTGAATTGGTCATCCTTTGGGCAGGTCATTCACGGGTTATCTGTTTCCCTTTTCATCAGCATCTTGGTTTCCGTCTTTTTCGGCTTCTTCATCCTTATCTCTTCGGTGCTCGGCTATAAATAGCCGTCCTCATACCCTATGGAGACCACACCTTTCCTTTCATCCATGGCTCGAGATATAGGTCGAGGAGCTTTAGGCTCTTGTTCTTGGTTCCTTTCTTCTTCTCGACTCAAGATGGCTAGAAGAATTCTTGTGAAATAGCCTAGAAAATGCTCCTCTCTAGTCTCCTTTTGTGAAGCCGGGAGGTCCAACGACTAGAAGAATCCTTGTGATGCAACTTAGGTGCATCGGTGGAGGAGGGTAGGTTGCCCTCAAGGCCATGGAAAGAAGAACAACCCTATGTCTTCTTTCCCCCAACAAATTTGACGGGAGAGTTACCGATCCGTGATTCATCTTCGCCAAATCTATTCTTTTTGTTTTTCTCTTTCTTCGTCCCCATCACTTGTCCAAGGATGACCAATGTAATCGATCCGTAATGAATTGTTCAAGTTTGTCCTCCCAATGTATTCTTTCAGATCTGCATTGTAATGTCACCATTGTAATTGAAGATGAGAGAAAATATATATATATATATTTTGTTCTAAGGGCGATTTGTACATCGGCCATAACTCAAACCGAACATGCTTCATGATTCGCTTTTTGCTATTAAAGACGACTTTATTCACAATCGGTCAGAACTTGAGTCTCGAATCGCCGCTTTTAGGCTCGATTAGACTAAGCATCTACCCATATGCTTGGATAGTACTTCTTCAAATATTTCCTGCTCAATGCTCGCAAACTTCTCTCTTCCAATGTCTCTAGAATATATGCATTTCCAGTGCACGCATTGGTCGATCCGATATGGTCCTTCCCAATTAGGTGACCACTTCCCATATTTAGGATCCCTTGAGCCGATTGGCAATATGAGCTTCCAGACCAGATCTCCTTCGCAAATAAATTCTTTACCTTTGACCTTCTTGTCATACCACCGCTATCCTTCTTTATTCTTTTCGATATTCTCAAAGCTCTCACCGATTACCAACAAGATCTTCTAATTCCTCCTTCATCATAGCTGAATAATCATCGGCCGATAGCTGATCTTGTAAAGAAGTTCTCCTGGATCCGGCTCTCAGTTCCCAAGGTAGTACAACATCATGACCATACACTAGTTGATATGGTGATACCTTGGTCGCCCGTGGCATGCCATCCCGTATGCCCATAGTGCTTCATTAAGGACCGTATGCCATCGCTAGGACTTTCATCAATCTTGCGCTTGATCAATTTGATGATGCCCTTGTTTGCCGCTCGCCTGTCCATTTGCCCCGAGCATAATAGGGATGAGTTTAATAGTTTGATTCCCAAAGAATTTGCATATTCTTCAACTCCCCGAGGTGAATTGACTTCCTTGATCGGTTGTGATAGTTTGAGGTATACCAAACCGATAGACAATATGCTCATTGACAAAATCAATCATATTGCCTCGTTGTCACGAGCCTTGATTGGGATGGCTTCAACCCACTTTGTGAAATAACCGTAGCCACCAAAGACGAATTTATGACCTTTGCTTGATGGTGGATATATCCGTCCGATCAAATCAATTGCCCAACCTCCGAACGGCCATGGTTTGATTATTGGGTTCATTGTCGATGCGGAACCCTTTGAATGCTTCCAAACTTCCGACACTCTTGGCATCCTTTGTAATACTTGAAGCAATCTTCCAATATCGTTGGCCAATATTAATTATTGTTTCCCGATCATCCACTTCATCTTGAATGTCGATTGATGAGCTCCATGACTTCTCGTGAATCTCTCCCATTAAAATTTTAGCTTCTTCTTCCGAGACATTTGAGTAACTCCATCGATGGTACGATAATATAGCTCATCTTCCAGAACATACTTAATGGCCTTGTACCTCGCTTGTTTGTCAACCTTCTTGGATGGATCTTTCGATAATTTATTATTTCTTTCCTCCAATCTTCAAATGATAATTCCACGAGAATCGGCCGATATCCTCGATGCCCCTTGGGCCAGATTAGCTTCACTATTATGACACTTAGGATATGTTCAAGTTTTACTATCTTGAATTCTCGAGTAATCAAGACATTCTTCATGATAAACCCTCAATATGTCATCTTTGCATTCATATTCCCCGCCAAATGATTTATCACGAGTTGAGAATCTCCAAATATCTCAACAACTTCAAAGATTGACTTCTCGTAGTAGCTTTATCCTTTTAACACTGGTACTCACTTGATTGTTTGTCAAGTCTTCTTAATTGGGATGGAAAATTCATAATTTGCTCCTTGAGGTGAGATGAGGACGATTCGATCCCAGCTCCTACTCCACATGATGATCCATCAAAGAACATAGTCCATGGAATAGGTTCTACAACCGCAACTTCAGTCCACAATGTCGAAGTTACCAGATCGGCCATTACTTGCCCTTTGATTGCTTTGGCCGATTGATAGGTCAAATCAAATTCGACAAAGCTAAGATCCATTTTCCGATCCCGCCTTTCAAGATTGGTAATGACAACATATATTTGACCACATCATCCTTGCACACCAGGTGCATTCAAGCTAATAGGTAGGGCCTCAACTTTGTGCATGAGAAGTATAAGCACAAGCACGTCTCTCTACCGAATATCTCGTTTCACGTCCAAGAGTCTTCGCTCACAAAATATATCACTCGCTCTTTTCCTTCAAACTCTTGCACGAGGGCCGATCCAATAGCCTCGCTCATTAGCGATAAGTATAATTTGAACGGCTTTTATCTTGAGGAGGCATTAAGACAGGAGGAGATTTTAGATAATGCTTACATTATCTAAAGCCTTTTTGTTCTTCTCCCCATACGAATTTCTGATCGGCCTTGAGCTTCAGAGGTGTAAATGGTGAATCCTTTCCGAGTGTTAGATATAAACCTTCCGATGAAATTGATCTTGCCAATTAATGACTAGAGCTCTTTCTTGTTTGATGGTGCTTTTATATTGTCAATTGCTGATTGATTTCTGACCCACTTCGATTCCTCTCGTGTATTAAGAAACCCAAGAATTGGCCACCAAACACCAAAAGCACATTTATTGGGGTTCATTTTAAACCATGCTTCCTTGTGCATTCCAGTCCTTCGAGGTCCGCCAAGTGTTCCTCGTAGCTCTTTGACTTGACAACTACATCATCAATGTAGATTTCTACTATCTTGCCGATGAGTTCATGGAATATGTAATTCATGGCTCTTTGATAAGTGGCACCATGACATTCTTCAACCCAAAGGTCATGACAATCCACTCATACAATCCGACATGACCGGGGCACCTGAAAGCAGTTTTTGCAATGTCTTCTATGGCCATAAATATTTGATTGTATCCAGCATTACCATCCATGAAGCTGATGACTTTGTGCCCGCAGCAGCTGACCAATGCATCGGCCATCGGCATCGGATATCCATCCATCGTTGCTTTGTTTAAGTCCCTGAAATCAATGCATACACGTAGTTTGCCATTTTTCTTGTAGACAGGAACTATATTAGAAATCCATTCGGCATATCGACATTGCCGAATGAAACCAGCTTCGAGTAACTTTGTTATCTCGGCTTTTATATCAGGATAAATCTTCGGATTACACCGCCTGTTCTTGAAAAGGGTCGAAATCCTCGGTTTAATAGGCAACGATGTTCAACAATGGATCGGTCTAAGCCGTGCATCTCATAATATTCCCAAGCAAAGCAATCCTTGAATTCTTTCAATAATGTGATCAATTCTTTTTTGTAATCTTCTTCTAGCTTGGCACTGATGTATGTCGGCCTTGATTTGCTTCCATCTCCAAGATCTATCTTTTCTAATTCATCGGCCGATGTAAACCCATGCCCAAGCTTTCCTTCATCTTCAATGAATTGATCCATTAAATTTTGTCATCAGAGCCGACTGCTTGAACCGGCTTTAGTCCAAAATCGGACACTTTGAGATATTTGGTATCCTGTGCTTTTCCAGATATGCAGCTCACTTGATCATAAGTCCATCCCTTGTGCTTCAGAGTGCCATCGTCCAAGGAGGTTTCTCCTTGCACCACCTCCACCGAATCTCCAATCCATTGATGATGCATTGATGCATTGTAGATGGTATGCAACAATTGGCATGTATCCAATCCCGACCAAAGGAGATTATAAGATCCTCCCTTTAATGACAAAGAAAGCGGTGGAAGGGTCTTCATCGCCGATGGTGAGCTCCACGCAGATTGCTCCTTGAGCGGAGAGACATTGCCTTCAAGTCCACCAACATCATGTCGGTTTGGGTCAAATCTTCATCGATTTCAATCTTGTGCAAAGATGGTGTACGGCATCGGGTTGACTGCTGCCTCCATCTACTAGCATCTGGTGACTGGTTTCCATTGACAAATCCTTTGAGAAATAGAGCCTTCAAGTGTTGTCTCTTCTCATCTTCTCGCTTCTCAAAGATAGCTTGTCTAGGTTCCAGTGTCAATTGAGCCATGCCAAGTTCTTCATCGGACATCATCCGAATCAATTGGAGCCATGAACTCTTTTGGTAGGAAGACAACCATGTTTATATCAGCTCGGGGTTTGTCATCTTCTCTCACCATCGCCTTAGGCTTTGGGCGCCAAACTTTAGACCGAACCTTCTTCTTGTCCAAAGACAAGTCTCTCGCTTCTTCATGTCGTTCTAGCCGACGAGGCTGGACTCTTCTTCGGGACTTAGTCAAGCCATCCGGACACCATTGTGGATTGGGCTTCACGTGTTTGGCTTGACCCTTCATCATCCAATTGTAATGTGCGCCGACGTCAGAGCTCGCACATGATGTCCTCAGGGACCAGAATCGGCCATCTCTTCTAGCCGATCGTTTGACTCTTCATTGACTCGGCCTCAGATCATGAATGCTAGCCTTGCCCCCACCGATCGTGGACATTGGCTTTGCCCCTCACCGATCGTGGACGTCGGCTTTGCCCCACCGATCGTGAACCGAGATTCGTTGATTGTTGAATCCACGGTGATCCTTGGCTGCAGGTCTTCGTCATCAAAGCAAACCCTTTTGGATGAGTTGCCATTATTGTAAGCCCGTTGCACTGATGTTTCTCGCTGCCGCGCTTGATTCCTTCTTCCCAACAAGATTGAAGAACGGACATCTCCAATGTCCTTCATTACGCCGCCCACTCCTCTCTTTCCTTTGCCTTCTCTTGTCGACCGGAACTTGTTGATCAACATTTGTGATGTGACGGGCGGTGGCTTTGATTCTCCTTCTCAAGTAGTAACCCTTTTCCTTGACATCGGCAGGTTACTTGTACTTTGGGATCAACGGCTCCTTTATTTTGAGCCAATCGATGTCGAATTTAACTCGTGACGTGTCTTTGCTAGACACTTCAACCGTGCAGTAGGGAAGGGTGCCGATCAATCTTCATCGGCTTTTCAACTTTGGTAGGAGTTTCAAATTTAAGCCTCCCTTGCTCAATAGCTGATTGGATCTGTTGTCCAAGATCTTGCAATCATTGGTATCGTATGCGATGTTGCATTGTGCCACTTGCAATACTTCATCCTCTTCACTCTTCCGCAGATGGTATGGTATGGAATCGGGAGAGTTTAATCGCTCTTGTCAAGCAATGATCAAATATCTTATCGGCCTTAGTGATATCAAAGCCGAATTTCTCGGCTCTTTCTTGCCAAAGGACGATGATGTCTTCTTGCCTTTGACCCACTCATGCGAGCCCTATCATATTGTCTCATCTTCCGAGTCGAGTAGTCCACATATGACACCTTCTTCCGAAAGTTCCTTCTAGGCTCATAGGACTTTGCGCTTTTGACTCATCCTACCGACCAACCGGCCGAGGCTTTCAAAGTCATGTGATGCATATTTCTCCTTAAGGTTGGCAAGAGACCTTGGAAAGCCAACTCACTAGTTGCTTGTCTCCCAAGTTCAGACTATAGCACTTATTTCGACCTCTCAAATCTTTGAACGAATCCGACTCGTTTCATCGTTCCTTTGCTTGAGTCGTCGATTAGTGATCTTCATCTCATTGATGCGAGAAGAAGTAATTATGGAACTGTTGTTCCAAATCGGACCACTTGATGATGGAATTAGCTGGCAGGTGAAACCATGAGAATGCCGGCCCGACAGAGATGAAGAGAAAACGATCCTGAGTGCATCAACATTCCCCGCTTCTCCACATTGGATGATAAACCGAGTGATGTGTTCCATAGTGGATGTTTCATCTTGTCCAGAACTTGGTGAAGTCTCGCACTTTGAACCTTGAGGAACGGTATCTCGATCATAGCCAGAGGGATACTTGTCCCGCATACATGTGGATCGCTGCTTGGGTTTTATCCCATATTGCTTGATAGCATCTCCGAGAAGTGGTCAATCAACTCGCCTTCATGAGATTTCAACTCAGAGCCACTTGCTCAATTGCTTGTATCTCACCGGAGTTTCGGAGGTCGTTTCTTCTAAGATTCTTGTCTTTGGATCGGAACTGCCCTGCCTCAAGAGAACCTTGAGTGTTTGAATGACTGTAATAGGTGTAGTTCGTTCAATCGGCCGACTAGCCGATGGGCCGGGTTGCGCGTATTCAACCGGTTTGAAATAGCCAATTGATTTAGAAGTGTTTGCAGAATTGCAATCCACTTGTGGAAACACCGGCTGCCTCGCCGCTTCCTTGGTTGATCGGTTGAGGTGAAGATCTTGTATGAGCCACAGACATGCATTGACTGATCGCTGAGAGGCGGGGCCTCAGCATGGGCATCCCGAGCGCTGGTTGTAGCGGAGCAGACAGGGGCATCCCAGTATCGTTGCCGAGCCGATCTCCGAGGTGGAGTGGATTTGGCCTCGAGGTGGAATAGGAGTCTTTCTCCGTGGTTGACCATGTGAGCATGAGCTGGACTGATCTTGACTCTTTCAAAGTTCTTGCTCCCATGATTGAAGTAGACAAACACCACTCCTTCCCCATTCATGTGCATACCCCTGAGTACCTCCAAATGTAGCTTGGTAAGATGGGTATTTACTACTGAACTTCCTCGTGCACGTGCTCAAAGAAATTTGAGATGTTAGTCTCAAAGTGATCACGAGGTAAGTCCCATCCGCAAGCTTCCCATCCGAATCTCTCATAGCGTGATATTTATGTTGATTCTCAGGAAGCACTTGATCCGGACAACAGATTGCACCGGTGTTGTGATGAGAGGATCTTTAGCTTTACCATCACCACTTTGATTCTGAATCGGCTGAGAGTCCGATGAAGAACCGGTGGCAGCTTGTGGAGATGGTGTAGCTTTTGTTGTTGGATCATCAATCGGGTTGGCCGATTGGTTTTGGCCGAACAGGAGGAGTACGCCTTGGTTGAAAGTATGCAGTGTCCCGGATATCCTCCTGCTCCTTGCTTGAGTGCATCAATTATGGCATTCTGAATAGTATTTGCGAATACCTTGGATTGATCAATCATTGTTTGATGCATGGCTTTGGTCATCATGTCTTGAAGCCCTTCAGATCGGGCCGAGAAGGTGACTTGCTTCGGTGTTGGCAAAGGATTCTTCTTGAAAACACCACTTTAGTCCGACCAGATGATGCCAAACAAAGCTCTTCATAATGCTTCATGTGTGCCTCAGCTCGGCTTTGTCTCAATCTTTCACCGATCCTTGGTGATGGGTTGAACGCTGTCGGATCGACTTGAAGGACCGATCGGCTTCATTGTTGACTTTTTCGTGTCCCACCGGGCGTGCAAAAGTGTGTTGACGCAAAAATAGGACGTCACCCTCGCGCGACACACGTGACTTCCCTGGCAGAGCGAGGCGACCAATCGACACGTTGATTGACAATGGAAAATATTAGGATCGCTAGAGAACCGATGGCCTTCAATGACACGTACCAACCAATCGGCCGACACGGAAAAGCGGGATCGGCCGCTCGAGCGACCGAAGCGGCTGCGATCGGCCGGATCCCGATCGTGACGCCGTCAAGACCGAGTAGGTCGAATCGGCGTGATGTTGAAAGCCGATAGGATCTAGATCGATGGATGATAATGATAATAGCTAAAACTACAAGAATTTGGTGAAAACTTGTAGATCTAGCTAATATCGGTAAGGGTGAATAAAGAACTAGACGAAACCTCGTGATGCGCCGGAGGTTAAAGCCTAGGGTTATTCTAGAAACGGTACTCACAAGCTTGTCGGAGATCGATTGATGCAGCCCGACGAACCTCAAGCACTACGTTGTAGAAAAGAGAAAAACGCAATGGCTAAGTCAAAAAGTAGATGCTGTAAAGGTAGATCTTTGTAAAGCAGATGTAAAAAGTAAAGGGTTTGCCCGGAGGCGGTTTGTTTGATATTGGTGTACTTTTTTCCGACCACGCAGGTCGCTATTTATGTCCCGGTCAATCTGACCATCCAGATGCTTTCCTTTTGGCGTCTTCTTCGGCTGAGCCTCAAAGACCAAGGATCTGACCATGACCGCCACGATCCTTGACCATGGCGTCGTGGTGAATCTCTTTTCTTTAATCGATTGTACTTTGTTTTTCATCGGCTATTTCTCCTTATTCCTCTTTTTTCCAAAAGCGGTGTCAACAATCTTCTATAAAATAATATCAAATAACGCCTAAATTTGCATATAAATTATCCACTTATGTGCTTATTAAATTTAAAGTAACCCCTAAATCTAAATCATTATTATAATAAGGTCTTAAAGTGCATCAATATAAAATTTTAAATTACTTTTTCTATAATTATTAATATATTATTTATGTTTTTCTCAAAAATATATTATTTATGTTATTGTTTATATAAAAATATTTCCCATAATGTGTGTCATATACTCATATATTCATGAATGAGAGGATAAAGAATACCAAATTTTATGTTATTCATAGCTTAAGTGTTCAATTAAATACAAATCAATTACATATGGAGGTGCTATGCTAAGGGAAAAATTGTAACTAACTAAACCTATTACAATTATTAGAATATGTAATAGATGAATGAGAGCGTGAGATAGATAATTATAATTATTAGCTATTTCTAACTAGTCCGGAGACGGGGTTGATAGACTAGTTTTTATAAAGAGAATAAAAAGTTTTTTAACCATCGAACTCGATTTGGTTTTGACCATCCAGCTCCCAAATCAGAAATTTTGACAACTCAGCAATCAAAACTGTTCATATTTGGTCATTAAGCAGTTTTGCTGGGTGGTTTCTGACCTGACGACACATGACCTCTCATCTCTTTCTTCTCTTGCATGGAGAACATAGAGAAGATGATGGTGGAGAAGAGCACCTGCAAAGTAGCATCGTCTCCATCAGGATTGATTGATGATTTTCCATACGAAATAGAGCTATTTCTTGCCAAAAAGCATTCCATAGTTGGAGGAACTCGGCGCTATCCATCTCCGTGGGCGAACTTGAGGCACGGAGTTCGACGACGGCGCGAGTAGATAGCTGTGCCGCCTTGGCCACTCGGCGTGAACGTGGCCACATGCCACCCCAATCTTGCGCCTCGGCCGCAACTCGATATCGCGCTTTGGCGCTTGACGGCCATCGTTGGCGGCCATCCTCGACAAGCCGCTCCACAAGCCCTGAGCCCGCCAAAACACCCACCACGGTGAGCCAATGTGGGCCCGCCCGGTGCCACACACCCAGCCATGCGGCGGCCGCTCATGCCAAAGAGTTCCTAGTTCATCAGCCATCGGAGTCGCTTGGGCAATAGAGAGTCTATGCATGAGAGGGAGGAAGGAAAGAGAAAAAATGGAGGTAAAATGAGATGACCATCACCATCACCGCGTCCACGCCGTGGCTGAAACCATCCATCAAAACCGCCTTTTTGAAGTCGGACGGGCAAAACCAAACTAAAGTTTTAGTTTGATGGCTAAAAATATTTTTCTTTTAAAATGAGTTTAATGTAAATTTAAAGGTTACTCTTATGGTACCTTAATAATGATCTATATTTTTTTACCAAAGTCAGTAGAAAGTTTATTTATTCCACACCTATTTAATTTTTCTCTCATACAAGTAGTCAAATAAAGGTACTAGATATACTTAATTTAACCTATTTTCTAATAACTTAATCCTATACAGACCTCTAACTCTCACATGAAAAAGATAAGACGTGGCACGTACATGTTCATGTGCTTGGCAACAAGTCGCTTGAGAAAAAAACTAGAGTAGAAAAAAGGACAGGCCAAGAATTTTCTAGCCACGTGAAAGACCAGTCAAGTGACATACCAGGACCAGCACGTGAATGCAAAGAATTTTTGATGTCAGTCATCAATAATATCCCCATCACCATCTCTTGATTTTTCTCACGATCGGTATCTTTACACTTGTATTATTTGATTTTCCATATCAAACATATACTCCCTCCATCCCATAATATAGCTATATTTAGCTTTAAAAAGAAAAATCATTTCAACTTTGATCAAGAATATCTCTAAAGTAACTTATTTCAATGGAAATGGTTACATATTATAATACTTGGTTTCATGATAAATCTGCTAACATTATTTTTATGTTATTATTAGTCTCTATGATTCTTTATATAATCACAACTACGGTTGAAAGGTTTGACTTTGAAAAAAATCTAACGATATTTTAGAACAGTAATTCAACCAAATGTTTCACTCAGAGACAGAGCTCTGCTGGCAGCTGCCCCTGCTACAGTGGAGCAAGGAGCTCACATCACTGTGGGGAATCGAGTATTGATCTTGGACCTCGATTTTTCCTACCCAGTTATTTTGCCACTCGATACTAAAGACCAATAGTACCGGGTCCAAGCGGCTAGATTCCTGGCGCGTGATGCCACTACATTAGTACCGAGAGACATTGGGTACTAATATCGCCATTAATCGGGTGTTCCCACCGGTACCCTTTACCCCTTTAGTACCGAAGGAAGCCAGGCATGAATTAGTACCGGCGGAGAAACACGGTATTAATGCCCTCTCCTGCCGCATCTCTCCCTTAACTCCCGCACCAGGCAGCACACACATATCTCATATCTTTTCCTCCCTCTCTATCTCTTTCTCCTTCAAGCTCTCCACAATCCTATCTTCTTCTCACTTTCTATGTGTCTCCAAGTTGCAGGGTGGTCAGCGGGGTGGGGGCAGTGGTGAGTGGTGAGCCCTGGCTCAGCGATTTCCGGCCTAGCGCTCGTGTGCAGGCCGACCACTGAGGCACAGCGGGCAGCAGGATCGGAAAACCTAGATCTTCATTTTCATGTCCAATTTTAGTTTCTTTGTTTCTTTTTTTTCCTATAGTGATGAATGAATGGTCTGGGATGTGTGATTTTTGTTGCTACTTACACATTCTTGTGGTTGAAATGTGTGGTTTTTGTGAAATGTATTATGTGATTCGTGTGATTGTATTTGTTGAACTTTTGATTAATTCTTGAGAAGTGTTGGAGAAAGAATAAAGAGAAAAGCGAAAGGAAAAAGAAAAGGCACACACATGAAGGGCGTGGATGGATGACAGGCGGGAGTGAGGGGCATTAGCATGTTATTTACCCGGTACTAAAAACCCCTCTTTAGTCTTGAAGGTCCAATACCTGTACAACGGTACTAATGAGAGTTGAGCACTTTGGGACTGAAGCTCGAATCCCTAGTAGTGCATCTAAGTCCTCCCAAGGCGATATGTGCAGGGGAGCCGCGTCTGGAAGCTTGAAGGCAGGGTGAAGGACCTGGTATGCAAGCTATGACCCTGTCTTCACGGAGGAGAGGAGGATGCGCTGCAACTGCATGGCGGACGGGCAAAGGAAATAACAGTTTGATTCATGCAGCTGGAAGTGATCGCATCCCTCAGTCTTGGAAGAGATGCATTTCAAGTTTTCAACTATCTAGCCAAAGTATAGTACATTGGACTCAAATTATATCATCGATACACCAGCACTGCGTTTTCTCTTAGTAGCACAACTAAAACAAATATTAACTAGACAAGAGCTCTTTTATAATTTGGTACAATTCACCACTCGGTGGCATATATAATAGAAAGGATAAAATAGTAATTATTACTAAATATTGACAGACCACTGTAATCTTATCAATTGAGAAATAAATATTACCATATCAAAGAACAAGAAAATATATTACATATATGGCAATTATATTCCTTTTCTCATAATACCATTGTACCATATACTACTCACGCATGCTACCACATTGAAGTCCTTAGTAGTATAAAAATTATTCTCAACCATCTGATATTTTTATACTAGTCATTTTGAACACCAGTATTGTGTGTCGAAAAGAACTCAACAAATATAAGGATGAAGACTCTATTGCCCTCTATGACCGAAGTGTTCTTAGAGTTTGAAATGTCTTCACTTAATTGCTCAATTTCACTATTTCTCGAAAATATGCAGGGTGGTTTGGTTTGGTAGTGTTGTGCATCCGTTCTCCAAGTTGAACACAACTGAAGACATGAATGGTCTATCATCAGGATTTTCCTGAACACACAGAAGGCCCATGTGGATGCAAAGTAAGGCTTCATCTACTAAGCAGTTCTCCGCAATACATCTACCAAATCATTTGCTTTCCTTCCATCCAAATTTCATGCTTCCATCCATCATTCAAATCACATCATTCATTTCTTGTACAATAACTGGGAGTTCCAAAATTTTCAGTGCACAACTAATAACAATAGAGCTTACTTATGCCACTTAGTCAACCCAGGATGTCACTGAGCTTATACCACTTACAACCTCCAAAGTAACCTTCAGACTATAGAGAAGATACTTCCATTGCGAAAAATTTCTAACCACTGGTGAGGACATTTCATTGCAAAAATTATGAACATGAATTTGGTTCAATAATATGCTAATTTGCGAAATAAGTGCTTACTATGTCCCGACAACTCGTATTTGCACTTTCTTGGTTGTCACCAAAGATTCTTGCCATACCAAAGTGCTATCTTGGGTCTCATCTCTAATCTAGCAACACATTACTAGCTTTGAGATCCCTATGAACTATTGTTAATCTTGAATCATGATGGAGGTAAAGTAAACTCCTTTGATTATCTTAAACCTTATTGGCCAATCAAGCATTGCATTTCTTTCACTGCCTACAAAGAATAATTATATGTAATGATACCGAAAATGAAAATACGAAACTGCTCAACTATTTAGTGTATGAATTGAACATACTGAAAAGGATAGCATCCAGGCTTTTATTATTGGGCAGGTACTCATAAATCAACAGCCTTTCATCTCCTCACAGCACCCAAGAAGTCAGGTTTCTGTGTTGTGGTTTGGCAATAATTAGAACAACTTCATTTCTAAACTCAGTATTCCTTGGTCCGAGTCCCTACTAAGTCTTTTGATAGCAACCTCTTGACCACCTTCTAGTGTCACCTTTGTAATCATTGCACAAAAGTAAGACTGTGATGGGTAATCAGACACTTAATTGAATAATCAAACTAGGACATGCGAAGGAAGATACCTTCCATAAAGAATTACCTTATAAACTTTCCCAAAACCTCCTTGTCCAATCATGAATGTGTTGGAAAATGGTTTGTGGCGACAAGTATATCTTGGAATTTGAGAAATGGAAGTACAAAATCATGGGTAGTGTTTTCTTCTAGAAGCTTTTCTGAATTAGTTAAACCCTTGTGCATTAGCTTCTTGTGGTTTTCATTTCTTTTCCTTCCTGAACCCAAAACTTGGTGAGTATGTATTCTTTTAGTAACTCTGATTAGTATATATAATAATGAAAACTTACCTCTAAACTTGCAGATACATATAAGCATAACGGAAGTGAGAACAATGACACTCGCTAAAATCGGTAGTGATCTTTACTGCATTTGCTTTTGACCTTTCACCTGCAAACCAGTGTAAAACATAGCGTCATGTTCATGACGACTGCGTCAAACTACAATCTGCAGAACAGGAACATATTACATGCATGCACAAAAGTGATCAGTAGTAACCACTACTTACCTTGATGTTGTAAATTAGATCACTAAGAAAGAAAATTTCAATTCAGTATAGTGGTGATCAGATTATAAATTTGTTGATAGATTGTACTTTTACATAATTACATGGTTTCCCAGAGGTTTTTTTAGAAAGACTTTAAGACCAGGTAAAAGAACAGGAATATAGTAATCTGCCAAGTCATGTTCCGCTTGACAGCACTGGCTTGATTTTCATGGAAAACTAATGGTTTTATGGTATCGGCATATAATATATGTTAAGGGGAAGGGACAAGTAGCAAGATGTGTGATAAGTGATAGCATGTTAGGGAGAATATATACTCAAGTACTCAACAGGGCATACTAGAAGTCAGAATGCCACTTATATAGATGCTTATTCGAGCTCGGTAAACATATATAGAAGCTCTTGTGATATGAAATGGTACCTGGCAAGCTTGCAACTCGGAGATATAGCGTCTCTAGACCTAGAATATTGGCACCAGCAGTGCTATAGGACTGAAACCCATCTTCTGGGTGTCGACCAGCTGATGATCACCAATCCACACAAGGCACCTCGTTGCATCGCTGTTTGCTGTGCTCCCGTTCAGATTGGCATAAGCGTACGCCACGCAAGAGCCACTGCACTGCCTCAGCCTCACACTCCTCCAGGGTCTTTCTCCCAATGCGCACAAAATTGTCGGGCACCTTCATATCCGCCAACGCCAGAAACCATCACTGCATCGAAGTGCCTAGCTCCTTCCGCTGGCATCCCCGTGAGAATCTCGCGCTGCTCCATTCTTCCTTGTCCACAGGCTCGAACCCGTCTAGGCACTTGCAAGTTGGGGTGGACGCATCTGTGGGCGAGCCGGTAGCCATACCTGCTACACTGGACGTCCGGCTTCGGCGACACTGCAAGTAGTGCCCACTCTGACGAATCCCTATTCCAAACATGTAGTTCGAACCTTCCAGGTAGCTCATCACATACCGCATGGGCGGCGCATCAGTGAGGCGGTGAAGACCATGGTCATGGCATCGACGGTGTCAACATATGCCGTGTATACCACAAGGCTGGTCTTTGCCTAAAGCTGGAAGACCTGGCTGGAGACTGTGGAACCAGTCCATACTGGGTACGCCATTCTGGGAGCGAACCGTTCTTCCAGATGAAGGCTTGGATGAACGGGTCTGTCTCCCAGCCGATGGAGAAGGCACCGGCGAGGGGTCGTCAGGGCCGTCCCAAGAAACAAAGGGATTGCCTTCATGTGTCTTGTGGCTCCTCCATGTCTTCATGCCAGGAGTATTGTGTTATCGGGTGGTCAAAGCTTTGCCACAATACCACGCCGGTGACCGTGACCGAGACGAGATTGCTGTGTTCATCAACACCGCCACCGATCTAGTAGTATTGGAGCTCGGCGATGGTGATGAGGAGGAGGAGCTTGCAGCGGTGGTGGTGTTGGTTGTCCAGAGAACACGGCCCTTTGAGATCGGACAAGACAAGGTTAGAATTGTTGGTCACAACAAGCGAAGGAGCAGAGGAGGACTTGAGCTTCCCCGTTGGCAACCCACACCACGGTGAGCCGGGATGTTGTTGTACCATATGCCGATGTAGAGAGCTTCTCATGTAGAATTGGACGGGAGAAGAAACCCATGTAAATCACCGTCAGATATGATGGTGGAGCCAGGTGAGAGCATCTTGCACAGGGTAAGCGTCGTCGGAAGTGCAAAAGGCCGGCAAGATGATGAAGGCTGCTGCCACATGCAGTTAGAAATAGAATTCATGGCCACGCAAACTCCTCAGAGCCTCTTGCTTTATTTTGGTGCTACCTTGTGAAAACGAAATCTTCCCGAGAAGTTGTAGTGGAGATCGATGTAGGAGGAGTTGGTAAATAAGCAGGTCGTAATCGGCTAGGAGTTGGGTTGTTCTCAGACATAAATAACGACCATGCGTGGTCGGAAAATTTTGTACACACCAATATCAAACAAACCGCCTCCGAGCAAACCCTTTACAATTTACATCATCTACTTTTCGGTGATTTCGTCATTGCGTTTTCTTTTCTTCAACGTCGTCCTTCAAGTTCGTCGGCTGCATCAATCGACCTCCCGACAAGCTTGTGAAAACTGCGTTTTACCGAATAATCCTAGCTTTTAACCTCCGGAGCATCGCTGAGGTTTCGTCTAGTTCTTTATTCACCCCATCGATATCGCTAGATCTGCAAGTTTTGTACCAACTCTTGTAGTTTTAGCTTTTATCATCAATTTATCCAGCTTGATCTAGATCTAGTCGGCTTTCACTACCACTCGATCCGACCTTTTCAAGCGGCCGACGTCACGATCGGCTGATCCGGCGATCTCTTTATATACATATTCGCGCTTGCTTTCAAGCCGATCCCGCTTCTTTGTATCGGATTGGCGGTACACGTGTCACTGAAGACCCATCGGTTCTCTAGCCGATCCTTAATATTTTCCATTGTCAATCAACGGTCGACTGGCCGGCACGCCTCGCCTGAGGGAGTCACGTGTGTCGCGCGCGGAGGTGACGTCTTATTTTCGCATCAACACACTTTTGGCACACCCAGTGGGACCCGAAAAAGTCAACAATGTCTAAGAACACGAAGAATTCCGAAGTTGACCGGAGCAACGTTCAACGAGTCACTAGAGATCTGAAGGAAGCAAAGCCGAGTTTGAAGCACACATGAAGTGATATGAAGAATTATGCTTGGCTTCATATGGTCAGACTAAAAGTGGGCTCTTCAAGAAGAATCCTCTTCTAGGGCCTCAACATATCACCTTTACAGCTGATCCCGAAGGACTTCAAGACATGGTGAATAAGGCTATGCATCAAACTATGATCAATCAGTCAACAGTCCTCACCAATACCATTCGAACTCAGATTGAGACATTCAAGAAGAAAACAGATGAAGGATATGTGGGACCTGCATACTTTCAACTGGGCGATCTCCTCTGATGTTCCCAAAAGCTCAATCGGCTTCCCAACCGATTACTGATCCAACAGCAGGGATTACACCATCTCCACGCTAAATTTTGAGCTTAATTTGCTTCAAATATTTTTTCCATATTTTTGTCATTAAATAACAGTGGGCGATTTTTCCTAAGCTCTTTATCCATATACAAAGCCACAACAAAAGATCATAACTATTTGGGCTATAAACTAAATATACTAAAAATGAAAATTCTAGCTTCCAAAACATGATAAAATCATATAAAAATATTTACAATTCCTCCGCCCTAAATTTTGGTACACAGAAGATATGATCATAACAAATTCTCATGCCCAAATGTGGCCCTAGAACACTCACATTTTAATTTGTACGAAAATGACACATTTTAGCCTAGCAACCATAATTAATTTTATAGGCAAATCTATAACTCCTCTAAAGCGAAACTTGCTACCATAGGTTAACTATGTTAAGGCCAGAGTGTACACCAAGATTTAGCTCATGATCATGCTTAGGTTTCAAACTATGCATCTACCCTTAAAACTAAGCATAAATCAAGAATAAGTATTTCCAACAGTTCTAAAATCATGAAAAATTCACCAAAGGCCTCCTGACTATAAGAAAGCTATAACCAGAAGTTGAGCACAAAAATCTGTGTAGAGTAAGCTACAAAATCCTTTACTCAGATCTAGCTTAAATACAAAATAAATCATAATAACATATCTACTCAAGAACTTTGTGCACAAACTTAGATCAAACCTAGACATGACATTCTAACAACATATCCAAAGCTCAGCTCAACATCTTATCTAGTTTTTAAATTATGACAAAGGTGGGTCAAACTGAGTTTGAATTTTAAATAAAAACTAGCAATAAAAGTATAGCCATGCTTTGCAAAAGTTTTAGATCTAGTCATAAGGAAGCCAACAAAATTAGTTTTTTTTTAGGATGTTTCTAGAATTTTCTAGGATTTTGGACCTAAGTTAAAGAAAACTAAGAATCTATTTATGTGAAGACCCTTAGAAAGAAATTACTCCTTACACATATGCCCCTAGATTGGAACAAGGTCCCTACAAAGAACTCGATGTTCACACATATGTCCCGTGCGGCGTGGGTGAGCGAGGCTAGGGACTACCGGCCCAGGTGAGGTCCTAGGCGGCGTGCATGCTCACCTAGAGTAGATTGGTGCTGGCGGTGGGGTCGAAGATGACGCCGGTGAGCGGCATTGGTGAGGCCACTCAGAGCAGCCGCTACGACTCGAAATCCGGTGAAAGGGGAGCTAGGCCATGTGTAATAGTGGGAGCTCGGTGGAGTCCTAGGGAGGAAGCTTAGGGGCTATACACGGCGGGAGCGAGCGGAGGGGCGAGCTTGAGGCGGCGGCAGCAATGGTGGCGCGCAGAGGAGCTTTCCGCGTGAGAGGAAAAGGAAGGCTTTTATAGTGAGGAGGGAGAGGGGCGCACGCAACATTTGAAGGTTGCTTGCGCTTAGGAAAGGCCTCGTGTCACCCACGCCGCGCGGCCCGTCGGCAAGCAAGGGCGCGGCGGGCACGACGGCAGTGCGGCGGGCGCTGCACGCTGGCGAGGATCCCGGGATGGTAATGGTGCAGGCAAAGGGCGTGCCATCATTTGGTCGTCGTCCTTGCGGTCGGGGGGGACGCCACACGGTGGCGGCCGCGGCACCCCATGAGTTCTCGACGCCTTGAGGCCGGTCCAATTTGATTTTTGTTTGAGCAGATTTGTTCAAAATTTTTGAATTGCGCAAGGAAAAGTGTGAATACAAAAGTTGGAGATCCAAGATCCCTCTCCAACTTTTACAAAGGTTGGCATATGGCCACCCACCGGGGTCACGGACGCCGCCCACCAGTGCCGGAGAGGAAAAAGGCGGCTCCAAAAAATGTAAACAAATTTTCAACATTTTCAAAAAAATATTGCAACATTTTGTAAAATGTTGACGAAAAATGACTAAAATGTTGAAGAAAAAATGTTACAACATTTTTTAAAAAAAGTTGCAATATTTTTATTTAATACCTATGCCTGCAACATTCTTATGTAATTTGTGGATTTGCCACACCTCTGTAATCCGCCGCTGGCCTTTTGGCCGGTGGCTTGGTAATAAAATGTTCCGGTGGGCAAGCTCCGCCCCTGTTGACGCTTGAAAATTTTTTTGACACAGATGCTTGGCTAACAGTTCCAACCGGCACTAATAACCCCATGATTATGCATGAGTGTGTAGGTGAAGGTGGCCTCCCATTACAGAATTTCTTTACTAATTTCTATATGTACTACTGGAGTAGGTGCTTACGCCAGTTGCTTTTGGAACGAAATGATTTCTAGACGTGTTTCACATTGAACCGCCTATGGAATGGAATGGTATTACCTAGCATCTTCCAGAGAGAATGTGACATTTTTAGAAAATAAAATTATCTCCGCCTCCAACGGCACACAACCAATTATTTAGCTTAAAGCTTGATCATCAAAATGAAAATAAAAGTTCACTAAAGGAAAACTCACAAGCAAAGTCTGTTATTGCTTCTCCATCCGTTCTCGCAAAGATATCCAAAGTGACAACTTCTAATGCTTGCTTGCCATCCAACCAGATTCCTTGTGTCTTCACACTGCAGCAGTAACCGAAGCTGTAGTGATTGTCAAAAAAAGCCAAAGTTGTAGCCAATAAGCTCCCTTGAAAACCGCCTGCATAAAAGAGGTAAACTTTTTTTTCCTAAAAATTATATCAATTTGAGTACACTAAATCACCCACATAAGAGCATCAACCCCCACAAATATCAAATGTCTTATCTTATTACATGTGCTTGTTAACCAATTCCGTAGCATATGATTTATTGACCTAGGTGGGGTTAACCTCGTGGCAATGTAAACAATCCTCCAAATAGTTTTTGCATGGTGACAATAAAAAAAATAGATGCTTGATTGTCTTATTCTTTAATATACGACGTTTAGGACAAGCAAATTAGTTCATTTTTGAACTAACTAACTTGTCCTAAACGTCATATATTTAAAGACAGGTAGTATCACAGAAGCAACATTTTTTTGTTGCCCTTCCAATTGCTCTGGAGATTATCCTTTGTTAGTATTACACCCTGCAGGAGCAGCCAAAGAAAAATCTTTATTTTTAAAGCAATTTTCAAATAATTTTTTGGCTGAAAAGGGCACCCTAATTATTCACCATATATTGGTACATAGACCAAACCGAAAACATGTTGTTATTATGTAACTCCCAATGTTATTATGTTATTATTTAGACGGTAATCAACTACTTTACACAAGGTTATTTCAAGCCACCAATTTATCCCCAATTAACGCCATTCGAAGGAAATATTAAGTGACACTTGATTCATAACATTCGCCATAGTCGTGTGAGGATAGTAGGTAATAGTTTATAGACTTGGAAATTAAAAGAATGTGACATGATACAATGAATTGGGATTAATCTAAGAAAGAACATATCTAATGGTTTTGAGATGGTGCACAATATCTAATGGTTGGACAATGCTCAGCCGCCACAAGATCACTTCTAAGGATTAGTTGAGATCTATTGTATACTACTGGAACTTAAATTGTAGTATGGTTAGTATCCATAGGTAGTATGAATAGTATAGGGATATGATTGGAAATATGCAAAATTGTATTGTTGTAATACACCAGCTCTTCAGGTAATTTCCTTGCAATCGTAGTATACAGTTCCCCAATGTTTCATTATTTTTCATCTAGCAATTACAACGCCCCCACCATGTAAGTTCGTACTAAAACGAACCAAGGCGGCCACTTTCTCAACAAGATTACATATTTGTAAATATGGTGAGAGGTACAAAGGGCACCTCATATTATTTAGGATCCTGAATATAATGTTTACACTTGACATCTTTGATTCACTGACATTTGTGCTGAAACACTCTTCTTGATACTGGAATACAAAACTCAAACGAACTTCGCGTACATTGAAGTTAAAGTATCCTTGAGATTGCATGGGAGGGTGTATAAATCTTCACTCTTGTAGAAGAAATCTACTGATTGTGCGATGGAGACCACCTTTTCCAAAAGGGCCATGGGATATTTCTGGTCAAGGCACTCTTGGACTATGTCCATCCATGCACTTTCCAATATTACCTTAAGCTTTTCAATGGCTTCTTCAACTGTGACCCCGTACTGCTTCATGCAAGTTTGCACCGTGGACGCCATATGGTCCGAAGCTTGTTCTCTCTTCAAAAATATAAAAGTCAGAAAAATACTTATGACATGCAGTTATAATTTAATGATATGTTGAAAGGTTGTATATACTCCATCCGTTCCAAATTATAGGTCATTTGACTTTTTTAATCTTAAGTTTGATTGCTCATGTTATTCAAAAATTTTATGCAAACATAGTCAAATCTTGAAGAATTTTTATTAATAAAGAAGGCACAACAAAAAATATGATATTTTGCACAATTGTTTTCAATAAGACAAGCGGTCAAACTTGGAGTTAAAAAAGTCAAACGACCTATAATTTGGAATGGAGAGAGTATTATATATATGTACCTCATGTGACATAATATCGTTCATAATGCGTGAGATGACAGCGACACCCTGACAATTTTGGATATGTGAAAGCCCAGTCAATCGCCTCTAGTAGTCACATCTCCAAGAGAAACGAAGCCGAGGACGATGGTTTGCATAGCTGCAATGCTTCCCAACGAGATTTCCAGATGCTCGTCAACATCGGCAGGCACGTAATGTTCATCACGCCATGTGACCTCAGCGTGGTAGGATTTGGCGACGTCAAGTGTCTGAACACTCAGATGGATGTTCTGATGTTAATATTTGTTTCCAAAGCAAAACAAAAAAATTCACATGTTTTTCCTCTTATTAGCGCGATCTTAGGAGACACTTACAATTTCTCTTACCACCTCGGCATGCTTGTTATTCTGAAGTTTTAACTCCCCGACGACCTGTTCGGTACAGCGAATCACATTCATGTAGAAGGGCCTTAGGTATTCGGGGATTTGTTCCGCCTTTTCATCCCACCTATCGCCGATTTCAAGCAAAGTTAAATTTAGTATAAATCGTAAAACTTTTGGAGTCACCCACCCGATATGTAAGTTCAGTGACCGACCTTTCTAAGGCTGAGGTGAAGACGTTGCTCTCCTCTGTGGTGCTATAGTTGTCATATATGTCATCCAACAACGCTATAAACATGACCTGCTTTGTAAGCATTATCCGTGCATACAAGTGATAAGGCTCCCAAACCATCCCCATCATCCAAAAATGCATCTCCACCAATCTGTCCCTTGAAAAGGTCAGATCTACCGTGACCGGAGATCCTTCCACCATCTGTGAATTGGACCGCAATAAATATGGTTATTAGCATACTACAATGCACGTCAGTACGTGTAAAATCCTTGCAAATTTGAACCAATGTGTTGATCTTCTTACATTGTAAGTTCTTTCAACTCGTTGCAGTAGACAACTTGGATGATGTTGTAGTCCAGCTTTGCAAACTCCAGTATGGTATCATCCCGTGACGCCTTCTTCTCGTAAACCGAGATGAAGCGCCTCGCTTCCACCCTCTCGACCCTCCTGAATCGAGTTGTCTCCAATGTCACTCTTACCTCCTCTAGTAGAGATGGCTCCAAATTTGCTGCTTTCATCAGAGATTTGAGGCGTTTCTGATTGAAATCGATGATGTTGTCGAGTATGTCCTCCCCATGAACCCTCACATGTGCGGCATCGTACAGCATAGTCAAGGTGCCAACATTGTCGCTCGAAATGTTTCCTTGCTCATCTCTGAACTTGAGAAACACATCTACACATGGATTTGAATTACATTAATGCGTATTAACGTTAATGCAGCTCATAGTTTGTATCAGCATATATAATAAAGTAATGAAATAGTTTCTTACCGGAAGTGGCGGCGTACCCATGCTTCCTGAGCAGATAGAACCTCAGGGAGGCGGTGTAGAGGTCGTCAGATCCTCCATCCTCGTCGGCGTAAACAGCAAGCAGCAAGTCATTGATCTCCTTCTTGAAGTGGTAATCCACTCCTAGCCGCTGGAGAGCGTCGACGAGCTCCAGCTTCTGCACCAGGTCGTCGTCGCAGGAGGAGGCGGCGGCGGCCAGCAGGATCTGCCTCACCTCCTCCTTCATGGCGTGCGCCTTCTCCTGCATGGATAGGAGCTCCTCCTGCGTGCACGGCTGGTAGGAGATGAAGAACTCGCCCCAGATGCTGGGGGCGTACTGACGCCGACAGTCCTGCTCCGCCGTTGGCTGCATCGCCGGAGCGGTGGCGGCGCTGCCAGTGGCCATTGCAACGGCTCGGCTGGGACAGTTTGCTTTAATTTGCTATGGTCGGTCGAGATCTCCTGAGCTCGAGGAAATGGATGGCTTGAGAATGATACTGGCGTCCCTGCCTTTATATACAGGGCGCCGGGCGCTCGTAGTCACTAGCGGCGGTCTACTCTTCTAGATTCATTGCTTATATTCCTGGCGCATGCATTTGAATAATATAAACGTCACATCTTCCAAACATATAAACAATGACCTATAACAAGATCAGGACACGATGACGTACGTTGGGATATTTTTTAAAGAGAACAAAGTTTTTTAACCATAGAACTCAGATTTGGTTTTGACCATCCAACTCCGAAATCAGAAATTGTTGACAACTCAACAATCAAAATTGTTCATATTTGGTCATTGAGCGGTTTTGCTGGGTGGTTTCGCTGACGTGAGCGACACATGACCTCTCTCATCTGTTTCTTCTCTCGCATGGAAACATAGAAGATAATGGGGGGAGAAGAGCACCTGCAAAGTAGCATCGTCTCCATCAGGATTGATTGATGATTTTCCATATGAAATAGAGCTATTTCTTGCCAAAAAGCATTCCATCATTGGAGGAACTTGAAGCGCTATCCATCTCTCCATGGACGAACCTGGCGGCGCAGAACTCCGCATCGACGACTGCGAGTAGATAGCTGCGCCGCCTGGCCTGCCCACGTGAACGTGGCCGCATGCACCCTAATCTTGCCAAGACCCCAGCCACCCAACTCGACAGAACTCCGCATCGACGACATCAATGGCGCGGAGGAAGGGTCGGGCCGGAGCTGCCTCCTGCCCGCGTGCCTCCACCATTGGAGCGGCTAGCCTCTCGCGAGTCGCCGCTCCACAAGCCCGTGAGCCCCCACCGCCAAAATACCTACACGACAGTGAGCCTCCAATGTGGGGCCCGCCGCTGCCTGCCCACACACCTTCGCCACTGGTCGTGTGGTGGCCACTTGTGCTGAAGAGTTCCCTAGTTCGTGAGCCGTTGGAGTCACTTGGGCAAGAGAGAGTTTGTATGCAAGAGAGGAGGGAAGGGAAGATTGAGAAAAGGAAGAGGTAAAATGAGATGACTTGTGGGCTCCATCACCACGTCGCTAAAACCACCCATCAAAACCGCCTTTGGAAGTTGGATGGCCAAAACAAAACTGACGTGTTAGTTCAATGGTCTAAAAATAGACTTTTTTCTTTTTAAAATGAGTTTAATGTAAAATTAAAGGTTACTTTATGTTATCTTGATAATGATCTATATTTTTACCAAAGTCAGCTGAATGTTTATTTATTCCACACCTAGCTATTTAATTCTCTCATACAATTAGTCAAATCAAGGTACTAGATGTACTTTCACCTAGTTTCTAATAACTTAATCCTATACATACCCTCTAACTCTCACATGAAAAAGATAAGACGTGGCACGTACATGTTCATGTGCAACAACAAGTCGCTTGAGAAAAAAACTAGAGTAGAAAAAGGAAGGCCACAGCCAAGAATTTTCTAGCCACGTGAAAGGCCAGTCATGTGACATACCAGCCACGTGAAAGACCCAGCAAAGAATTTTTTGATGTCAGCCGTCAATAATATCCCCATCACCATCTCTTGATTTTTCTCACGATTGGTATCTTTACACTTGTATTATTTGATTTTCCATATCAAACATATACTCCCTCCATCCCATAATATAGCTATATTTAGCTTTTTTTAAAAGAATAATCATTTCAACTTTGATCAACAATATCTCTAAAAGTAAATTATTTCAATTGAAATGATTACATATTATAATACTTGGTTTCATGATTAATCTGCTAACATTATTTTTATGTTATTATTAGTCTATATGATTCTTTATCTAATCACAACTACGGTTGAAAGGTTTGACTTTGAAAAAATCTAAATCTAACGATATTTTAGAACAGAGGGGTAATTCAACCATGTTTCACTCAGAGACAGAGCTCCTCTGGGCAGCTGCCCCAGCTACAAGTGGAGCAAGGAGCTCACATCACTGTGGGAATCGAGTATTGATCTTGGACCTCGATTTCTATTAGTACCAGTTATTTTGCCACTCGGTACTAAAAGACCAATAGTACCGGGTCCAATGCTAGATTCCTAAGCGCCCGTGATGCCACATTAGTACCAGGTCAGGGGAACACTCGGTACTAATACGCCGCCATTAGTACGGTGTTCCCACCGGTACAAATCTCCATTACCCTTTAGTACCGGGGAAGGGAAGCCCTGGTATTGAATGGGACACATTAGTACCCGGAGGAAACACCGGTACTAATGCCTCTCCCCACTGCACCCTCTCTCCCTTAACTCCCGCACTGTGCAGCACACACATATCTCATATCTTTCCTCCCTCTCAATCTCTTTCTCCTTCAAGCTCTCCACAATCCTATCTTCTTCTCACCTCTTTCTATCTGTCTCCAAGTTGCAGGGTGGTCAGCGGGAGGGTGGGGCGGCGCGGTGACCATCCCGCCGCCTAGCGGCTCGCGAAGGATTCAGCGCAGTGACGTGTGCAGTAGGGCCACCGCTGCCGAGCGCTGGGCAGCGCAGGATCGGAAAACCTAGATCTTCATTTTCATGTCCAATTTTAGTTTCTTTTTTTTTTTTCCTATAGTGATGAATGTGGTCTGGGATGTGTGATTTTGTTGCACATTCTTGTGGTTGAAATGTGTGGTTTTGTGAAATGTATTATGTGATTCGTGTGATTGTATTTGTTAAACTTTTGATTAATTCTTGAGAAGTGTTGGAGAAAGAATAAGGGAGACAAAAGCGAAAGGAAAAAGAAAACGCACACACAGACACTAGATGAAGGAAGTGGACGGAGACAGACGGAGGGGCATTAGCACTGGTTATTTACCCAGTACTAAAACCCCGTCTTTAGTCTTGAAGGTCCAATACCTGTACAACAACCGGTACCAATGAGAGTTGAGTGAAGCTCGAATCCCTAGTAGTGCATCTAAGTCCTCCCCAAGGCGATATGTGCAGGGGGAGCGTCTGGAAGCTTGAAGGCAGGGTGAAGGACCTGGTATGCAAGCTATGACGCTGTCTTCACGGAGGAGAGGAGATAGCGCCATGCTGCAACTGTTCGTGGCGGACGCGTGTCAAATAAGGATAACAGTTTGATTCATGCAGCTGGAAGTGATCGCATCCCTCAGTCTTGGAAGAGATGCATTTCAAGTTTTCAACTATCTAGCCAAAGTATAGTACATTGTACTCCAAATTATATCATCGATACACCAGCACTGCGTTTTTCTCTTAGTTGCACAACTAAAACAAATATTAACTAGACAAGAGCTCTTTTATGGTACACAATTCACCACTCGGTGGCATATATAATAGAGAAAGGATAATATAGTAATTATTACTAAATATTGACAGACCACTGTAATCTTATCAATTGAGAAATATATTACCATATCAAAGAACAAGAAAATATATTACATATATGACAATTATATTCCTTTTCTCATAATACCATTGTACCACATATACTACTCACGCATGCTACCCATACCACAAGTGAAGTCCTTAGTAGTATAAAATTATTCTCAACCATCTGATATTTTATACTAGTCATTTTAACACCAGTATTGTGTGTCGAAAAGAACTCAACAAATATAAGGATGAAGACTTACTCTATCGCCTCTACGGCCGTAAGAGTGATAGTGTTCTTAGAGTTTGAAATGTCTTCACTTAATTGCTCAATTTCACTATTTCTCAGCGCGAAATATGCAGGGTGGTTTGGGTTTGGTAGTGTTGTGCATCCGTTCTCCAAGTAGAACACAACTGAAGACATGAATGGTCTATCATCAGGATTTTCCTGAACACACAGAAGGCCCATGTGGATGCAAAGTAAGGCTTCATCTACTAAGCAGTTCTCCGCAATACACTTGTCTACCAAATCATTTGCTTTCCTTCCATCCAAATGTTCCATGCCTGTAACAATCACATCATTCATTTCGATTGTATAACTCTGGGAGTTCCAAAATTCTTCACACCCCACAACTAATAACAATCATATTTACTTACATAGACTATTAGATTCGGGTAGTCCAGGGTGCGATCAATAGAGCTTATCTTTATGCCACTTACAACCTCCAAAAGTAACACACCAAAGCTATAGACATCAGACTTGCAGAGAAGATACCTCCATTGCGTACTCAGGAGCCATATAACCACTGGTGAGGACATTTCATTTGCAAAAATTATGAAGATGAATTTGGTTCAATAATATGCTAATTTGCGAAATAAGTGGTGCTTACTATGTCCCGACAACTCGTCTTGTATTTGCACTTTCTTGGTTGTCACCAAAGATTCTTGCCATACCAAAGTCTGCTATCTTGGGTCTCATCTCTGCATCTAGCAACACATTACTAGCTTTGAGATCCCTATGAACTATTGTTAATCTTGAATCATGATGGAGGTAAAGAAGTCCCTTTGCAACTCCTTTGATTATCTTAAACCTTATTGGCCAATCAAGCATTGCTTTCACTGCCTACAAAGAATAATTATGTCACGATACCGAAAATGAAAATACGAAACTGCTCAACTATTTAGTGTATGAATTGAACATACTGAAAAGGATAGCATCCAGGCTTTTATTGGGCAGGTACTCATAAATCAACAGCCTTTCATCTCCTCAACACAGCACCCAAGAAGTCGAACCAGGTTTCTGTGTTGTAGTTTGGCAATTAGAACAACTTCATTTCTAAACTCCAGTATTCCTTGGTCCGAGTCCCTACTAAGTCTTTTGATAGCAACCTCTTGACCACCTTCTAGTGTCACCTTTGTAATTATTGCACAAAAGTAAGACTGTGATGGGTAATCAGACACTTAATAGAATAATCAAACTAGGACATGCGAAGGAAGATACCTTCCATAAAGAATTACCTTATAAACTTTCCCAAAACCTCCTTGTCCAATCATGAATGTGTTGGAAAATGGTTTGTATACAAGTATATCTTGGAATTTGAGAAATGGAAGTACAAAATCATGGGTAGTGTTTTCTTCAGAAGCTTTTCTGAATTAGTTAAACCCTTGTGCATTAGCTTCTTGTGGTTTTCCGCATTTCTTTTCCTTCCTGAACCCAAAACTTGGTGAGTATGTATTCTTTTAGTAACTACGATTAGTATATATAATAATGAAAACTTACCTCTAAACTTGCAGATACATATAAGCATAACGGAAGTGAGAACAATGACACTAAAATCGGTAGTGTGATCTTTACTGCATTTGCTTTTGACCTTTCACCTGCTAACCAGTGTAAAACATAGCGTCATGTTCATGTTTTACAACACAGCTCCTTGATTTTTCATGGAAAATAATGGCTTTATGGTATCTGCATATATATGTTGGGCAAGGGACAAGTAGCAAGATGTGATAAGTGATAGCATGTTAGGGAGAATATATATACTCAAGTACTCAATGGGGGCATATATACCAGAAGTCAGAATGCCACTTATATAGGTGCTTATTAGGTCGTTTCGGTAGAACATATAGAAGCTCTTGTGATATGAAATGGTACCTGACAAGCCTGCAACTCAGAGATATAGCGTCTCTAGACCTAGAATATTGGCACCAGCAGTGCTATAGCGACTGAAACCCATCTTCTGGGTGTCGACCAGCTGATGATCACCAATCCACAAGGCACCTCGTTGCATCGTTGTTTGCTGTGCTCCCGTTCAGATTGGCATAAGCGTACGCCACGCAAGAGCAATTGCCACTGCACTCAGCCTCACTCCTCCAGGGTCTTTCTCCCAATGCGCACAAAATTGTCGGCACCTTCATATCCGCCAACGCCAGGAAACCGTCACTGCATCGAAGTGCCTCCTTCCGCTGGCATCCCCGTGAGAATCTGGCGCTGCTCCATTCTTCCTTGTCCACAGGCTCGAACCCGTCTAGGCACTTGCAAGTTGGGGTGGCCGCATCTGTGTAGTCACAGTAACCGGCGAGCCCGCAGTAGCCATACCTGCTACACTGGACGTCCGGCTTCGGCGACACTGCAAGTAGTGCCCACTCTGACGAATCCCTATTCCAAACATGTAGTTCGAACCTTCCAGAGTAGCTCATCACATACCGCATGGGCGGCGCACCAGCGGAGACGGTGAAGACCATGGTCATGGCATCGACGGTGTCAACATATGCCGTGTATACCACAACGCTGGTCTTTGCCTGAAGCTGGAAGACCTGGCTGGAGACTGTGGAACCAGTCCATACTGGGTACGCCATTCTGGGAGCGAACCGTTCTTCCAGATGAAGGCTTGGATGAACGGGTCTGTCTCCCAGCCGATGGAGAAGGCACCCGGCGAGGGGTCGTCAGGGCCGTCCCAAGAAACAAAGGGATGACCAACCCATGAGAGTCGATATGTCGCCCCGCCGCTTGGTGGCGGACATGCCTCGCCGCCCCGCGGCTCGCCGGCTAACGCTGGCACCTGTGCCGGTGGCGGCGAGAGCTTGCGACGGAGAGGAATCTTACTGGTTCGAGGAGGCGTCTCTCTGCAATGGCAGCCAATTCCAAGCTGACCCGTTGGCAGGGAGGAGGCGCAGCTTCGGCTCGAGGTTCTGGCCTCTGGCGGACGAACTAAGCTCTGATGAAGAAGACGGCTCCAGTGGGGAGCGCCACCAGCTTCTTGAGCGGCGTTCCGCCGAGCGCCATGAATCACCACCACTGCCCTCAGTGGCAGAACTGACACCTTATGGATGTGTGGTCTCTGGTGTTGCAGGTTTCAATACAGATAAGAAGAGGCAAGCTTGGGAGCGGAAGGGCGGCACTTTGAAGCCATCGACGGCGAAGGTGAAACCATGGCGGGGGCCTCTTCCACCGGCTCGGTCATCACCAAGTCTCACTTTGGCGGATGTGCTGTCTCGCGCCCAGCTTACGGCAAGTGTGGTTGCGGGTGGCCGGGATGCAGGGCAGGCATCTCTGTCCCCTCCGGCGCCGGCGTGCGTAGTCGGCGGCGGCCGGTCTGAATCTGTTGCTTCCAAATTTGAATCGTCCCGACCGTGGGAGCGAGATCTCGGAGAGCTTGGTCGGACGGTCGATCAAGAATATGGGCCGGGCCGTTCTGTCCGTGCGCAGCTTGGAGGAAAAACAGCCCACTTCACTTTCCCGGCAGGGCTTTGTGACCTCTTTACTCGCTCCGGAAGACCAGGGGCTTTACAGCGGCTCGCATGCGCGCCGCCCTCGCCCGACGTTTCGAACGCCTCAAACATTCAAGCGTCTGATCGGGTTTCGAGCCCTGAGGTCGAGCGCGTTGCGGCGGCGGACAAAGCGGCGGAGCGGCGTGCTGTCGAGATGGAAGGAACTGGAGGCGCTGCGGGTCGTGGCCGAGGTTTCGGCATGAACCGTGGCGAGGAAGAGGGGTGGCAGGCCGGTGGCGGTGGCGGTTTTCAAGATGGCGGCCTAGGGTTTGACCCTGGGTATGGAGACGGAAGAGGCTTTCGTGGTCGAGGAGGACCGCGGAGCGGTTTCAGGCCCAGGGGCTCCAGGGGCTTTGCGCCACGTCGGGGCGGTCACTCTGGCCGGCCGGGGCGTGGTGGCAGAGCTGGCCGATACGGCGGCGTTGGTGGTTGGAACGGAACCAGCGCAACCGGAGCCTGTCTGCAATGCTAACAGATGACAATGGGATGGAGATGGATCAGAGGTGTGGAGGACAAGGAGACAGCCAAGACAGGGAAGAAGGAGAAGTCTTGCAGCAGATGTGCGCTGAAAGGGCATTTGGCGGCTGAGTGTACTAGTCAGGTATATTGCGTCATTTGTGATGGTCATGATCATGTCAACCATCGATGCCATCTCCTCAAGCAGCCGCGTCCTCAAATGCACATGAGGGTATGCAGGACCGGTGCCGGGATTCTATCACGTTCTCATCCGCCATTGTCCGGAAGAAAGACTCTAAGACGGCTCTGGTGAAAATTGTGGGAGGATCTCTTTCCATAGACCAGGTAGCGGCACAACTGCAACGTGTTGTCTCATCTAAATGGAATTGGGAGCGGTGGCTCATGAAAAGATTCATTTGTTGTCCCTTCCCATCAAAAATGAGCTGCAGCTGGCTATGGCTTTGAGGCTGATGTTCGAGAAAAGGGTGTGTCTCGTGGGAAGTGCGGATGCGCTTTGAGGAGTGGCATGAAGAAGAAGAAGGCTATTTGTTACCTAAAGTGTGGATTCGTGTCACCGGAATCAGTGAAAAGCTAAGGGAATTTCTGAAACTTATGGGCAATTGGCTCCATGCTTGGATCAACTCAGATGGTGGACATGGAAACTACCCGCAAGAATAATTTTGGGCGCATTTTGGTTGCTGTTTTGGACCCCAAATTGCTGCCTCCAAAGCTTGATGTGGTAATTGGCGACCACTATTTTGAGTTAAAATTTGAAATGGAGTCAGTTGGCTTTGATGACAATGGTGATGAGACTCATTTCAACTTTGAGGATGGGAGTGACAACCCCAATATGGAGGAAGATGATGATTACAGCATGGATAGAGAAGGGAAGCGCTCTAGGCGGGATAATGCCAATACTCAGGAAGGAATGGATGGTCGGCCAGCTATGGATGGAGCTGAAAATATCAATCCCAAAATAGCTCCGGCTTTGTCTGAGATACAAAGGGAAGAATTAGAGGTCAAGATTCAGAGAATGGCCACTGAAATTATTGACATGGCAGTGGATAGTTCTTTGGACTTTTGTGTTGAAAAAATCCTTGCTGAAGAGGGCACTGATCAGATTGATGGAGTGATAGAAGGTGAGGTCACCGAAGTAGAGGAGGACCTTTCCGATGACGGCTCCCTGCATAAAACTGATATGGCAGATGATGGCGGGGACATGGTGGTCATGGAGCACTCGCCTCCTTTTACTTCGGTTGGTGGGGTGGTGGCTATAGAGGGCAGGGCTGGCCGTGCTTGGAAGCGCAAGAGCTCGGCGGCCGCTGCTTGCCGGGCTACGGCATCGGCGCCTCCTGGTCTCAGGTCTGAACCCGGGCACATCTTGGCTGCCGCTGGAATCAGGGAGGCGGTGGTGTCACCCAAGCGGGCGAGCTCAAGGCTAGCAGGAGTGACCGACCAACATGCTTTGGAGAAGGCCAAGAAACGTGCAGCTTGGAAGAATCTGGACACCGAAGGTAATGACACATCCTTCTGTTCATTTTCAGATCATATTATTTCTTCTAAGATTCAGAATTTGGGAATAGCTCTAGGTTCCAATACCAAACAAATTTCTGATTCTGTAACACTGCTAAAGAAACTTGATTTACACCGTTTGGAGACTCAACCAGCTTTATGTGTAGATAATTCAGATTCTAATAATTACCTTGATGACAATGTTGCGGATGAGGATCATGATCTCGAAAATCTTACTCTTGGTCACCTATGTGGTGACTTTATGGAGGAGGTTATGGATGAGGACAGTGATCACCTAAGTTGTGATTTTCAAACTGTTTTCAAGAAAAATAAGTCGAGATACTCCACAAGAAAGAAAGGAAATGCTAAGATTAGAGTAGTTAAAAAACACACAAAAGGTGCAAGATGAAGGGAATATTTTGGAATAGCAGAGGTCTTAGTGACTTGGCTAAATTTAGGTTCCTTTCAGATACTAGTAGGGAGGAGAAGCTAGACTTCATAGCCTTACTAGAAACGGGGAAAAATGACTTCCCACAAAGCACTCTAAACAATATTTGTGCCGGCCAAGATTTTCTTTGGCACTGGTCAGCACCCCATGGTAGATCCGGTGGTATTCTACTAGGTGTTAATCTGGAAGTGTTTGATGTTGGAAGCATTGACAAGGTGACTTCTATGTGAAGTTCCACCTTAGGAACAAAGATGATGGCTTTAGATGGGTTCTTGTGGCAGTCTATGGGGCTGCTCAAGATGAGTTTAAAGAATCTTTCCTTGCTGAATTAGTACAGACTTGTGCTAAAGAGGATTTGCCTCTTCTCATTGGGGGTGATTTTAATATCATTCGTAACCCGCACGAAAAAAACAATGATAGATATAACGATAGATGGCCGTTCCTTTTCAATGCTGTCATAGACAGCTTGGATCTTCGGGAATTGGATTTATCAAATCGAAAGTTCACATGGGCAAACTCTAGGCTCGAATCCACATACGAAACCCTTGATCGTATCTTGATCTCGATCAATGGGAAGAAAAGTTCCCTTGGCTACAGCTGATTCGGCGCTAAATAGAGAAATCTCCGACCACACACGTTGCTTATGAGCACGGGAAACGGAACCCACTCTAACAAACAACCGTTGTTTAAATTTGAACTCGGCTGGTTCCTGAGAGAGGGCTTTTCGGAGATGGTAGCACAAGTTTGGCAAAACGAGTCTCGAGGTAACACCTCTCGAAATGGCAGTTCAAGATCCGAAACTTCACAATTCCTAAGGGTTGGGCGAAAAACACGAGGGACATATAAGAAAGAAAAGAAGAAATAATCGGGAAAGCCGAATTAGATAAGAAAGCGGAAACACATGTCCTGAGTGCTCAAGAAATTGACTTAAAACAATGTCTTAAGCAACGCCTTACACAGCTATTGAGGGAGGAAGAGATTAAATGGTATCAACGAGCCAAGACAACTAAGTTGTTGCAGGGCGATTGTAATACCAAATACTTCCAATTAATAGCTAATGGAAACACAGGAGGACAAGGATTTTCAATTAGAGCAAGAAGAGGGCACAATAGAGGGAGATGAAAATCTTAAGCGTTTTATCACTAAGTATTATAAGGGACTCTTTGGTGCATCAGAAAGAAACAATTTTACCATGATTGAATCAGTTAGAGATGATATCCCACAAGTCACTGAAGAGGAAAATGAGATTCTTACCTCACCTTTTATGGAGGAGGAGGTCAAGAAAGCAATTTTCCAAATGGAACATAATAAAGCTCCGGCCCCGACTCGGGCTTTTGGGATGTCATTAAAGGGGACCTGTTACTCCTCTTTCATGAATTCCATAAGGACACCTTCCTTTGTTTAGCCTTAACTTTGGTATTATCACATTACTTCCTAAACAAAAAGAGGCCAAACAAATCCAACAGTTTCGACCCATATGCTTACTTAACGTAAGCTTCAAAATCTTTACTAAGGTTATGACAAATCGGGTTGCTCTAGTAGCGCAAAAGGTCATTAAACCGTCCCAAACTGCTTTATTATGGGAAGGAACATCATGGAGGAGTGGTAATTTTACATGAAACCTTACATGAGATGCACAGAAAAAGCTTGATGGCGTTGTCCTAAAGCTAGACTTTGAGAAAGCCTATGACAAGGTTAATCGGTCCTTTCTACAACAGGCATTAAGGATGAAAGGCTTCTCAACAAAATGGTGTGAGTGGATCAATCAGATTGTTAAAGGTGGTAGTGTCGGTATCAAAGTAAACGATGATATTGGCCACTATTTTCAGACTAAGAAAGGACTTAGACAGGGTGATCCTCTGTCTCCGATCCTTTTCAACTTAGTTGCTGACATGTTAGCCATTTTCATTGAAAGAGCAAAAATAATGGACATTTTAGTGGAGTAATACCTCATTTAGTGGATGGGGACTCTCCATTCTCCAATATGACGATACAATTCTTTTCATGGAACATGACCTTGTTCAGCCAAAATCTTAAGCTAGTCTTAAGTGCTTTTGAGCAACTATCGGGCTTAAAATAAATTTCCACAAGAGCGAATTGTACTGCTATGGGCAAAGAGCTGGAGTATGAGTATGCACGCCTATTTGGCTGCAAGACGGGCAACACTCCTTTCAAATACCTAGGAATTCCGATGCACCATAGGAAATTATCAAATAAAGACTGGATAATAATCGAGGAGAAATTTCAGAAAAAGCTTCGTAGTTGGAAAGGGAAGTTGCTCTGTGGGTGGGAGATTAGTTTTAATTAACTCGGTCCTCACTAGCTTAGCAATGTATATGCTCTCTTTCTTTGAATTGCCGAAAGGAGTTCTCAGGAAATTAGACTACTACCGTTCTAGATTTTATTGGCAATGTGATGAACACAAAGAAGTATAGGCTCACTAAGTGGAGCATTTGTGTAGACCTAAAGATTGTGGGGTTTGGGTATACTAAATCTGGAATTTCAGAATAGGTGTCTTTTGAGTAAGTGGCTTTTCAAGTTAATTAATGAGGAGGGTGTTTGGCAAAATCTCCTAAGGAGAAAATATTTGTCTAATAAGACCCTATCCCAAGTCACAAGAAAACCGGGAGACTCCCATTTTTGGTCCGGACTCATGGAGGTGAAGGATCAATTTCTACATTGTGGTCGGTTCAAGGTCCATGATGGCACTGAAATTAGTTTTTGGGATGATAACTGGGTAGGGGACCGACCTCTAAAATTAGTATATCCTAACCTCTACCAATTAGCAAGAAAGAAGCATGTGACTGTGGCGGACGTACTAAGCACTATACCGTTAAACATGTCATTCCGACGTGCATTGAGTGGACATAATCTGCAATCATGGTATGGATTAGTGGAGAAAGTTCTAGCAACTAGACTCACTGATGCTAAAGATGTTTTCATTTGGAACTTACATAAGAGTGGTATTTTCTCTACCAGATCGATGTATATGGCACTGATCAGTAACGGTGTAATACCCCGTAAATGCCCCATTTGGAAGATCAAAGTCCCACTCAAAATTAAAATCTTTTTGTGGTATATAAAGAATGGAGTGACTCTTACTAAGGATAATCTTGCAAAGCGGAATTGGAAAGGAGCTTAAAGTGCTGTTCGTGTAGTTCTCTTGAAACTATTGAACATCTTTTCATTGACTGTCACTTTGCTCGTTTTATTTGGAATACAATCTATATCACTTTTGGAATTCAACCACCAACTAGCATTAGCAACATGTTCGGCTCTTGGCTTAATGGAATTCAGCCGAAGCTTAAGGAGCTGTTTTGTGTTGGCTTAACAGCCATGTGTTGGGCCATTTGGTTGAATAGAAATGATATGGTTTTTAATCGCTCTAAACCTAACACTTTCATGCAGGTTATCTTCAGGGCTACGCATTGGACGCGCACCTGGTCGTTGCTGTTTAAAGACAAAGATGCGAGCAAATCTGAAGAATGCTTGTCGCCTGTTGGAGACAGTTGTCATGGAGGTGTATGCCAATTTCGGATGGAAGTTCTCGAATAGAATTACAGCTTAGTTGTCCTTCTTCTTGATGATCTTCCTGTGGTTCTACTTTTGAACTTTTTCATTAGTTCTGTGAGCCTAAGTGCTTCATGTCTGTACTTAAACCGCTGTGTACACTATCTTTGATAGTGTAGAGGCTGGGACCTCTTTGTTCCATTATCTAAAAAAAAGAAACAAAGGATTGCCTTCATGTGTCTTGTGGCTCCTCCATGTCTTTATGCCAGGAGTATTGTGTTAGTCGGGTGGTCAAAGCTTTGCCACAATACCACGCCGCTCGGTGACCGTAGGACGAGATTGCTTTCATCAACACCGCCACCGATCTAGTAGTATTGGAGCTCGCGATGGTGATGAGGAGGAGGAGCTTGCAGCGGTGGTGGTGTTGGTTGTCCAGAGAACACGGCCCTTTGAGATCGGACAAGACAAGGTTAGAATTGTTGGTCACAACAAGCGAAGGAGCAGAGGAGGAGGCGGAGCTTCCCAGTTGGCAACCCACACCACGGTGAGCCAGGGGATGTTGTTGTACCATATGCCGATGTAGAGAGCTTCTCCAGTAGAATTGGACGGGAGAAGAAACCCAAGCGAAATCACCACCGTCGGATATGATGGTGGAGCCAGTGAGAGCATCTTGCACAGGGTAAGCCGGTCGTCGGAAGTGCAAAAGGCCGGCAAGATGATGAAGGCTGCCACATGCAGTTAGAAATAGAATTCATGGCACGCAAACTCCTCAGAGCCTCTTGCTTTATTTTGGTGCTACCTTGTGAAAACGAAATCTTCCGAGAAGTTGTAGTGGAGATCGATGTAGGAGGAGTTGGTAAACAAAGGCCGTAATCGGCTAGGAGTTGGGTTGTCTTCGTGACATAAATAGCGACCTGCATGGTCGGAAAATTTTGTACACACCAATATCAAACAAATCGCCTCAGGGCAAAGCCTTTTACAATTTTACAGATCTACTTTTCGGCGATTTCGTCATTACGTTTTCTTTTCTTCAACGTCGTCCTTCAAGTTCGTCGGGCTGCATCAATCGACCTCCGACAAGCTTGTGAAACCGTTTTACCGAATAATCCTAGGCTTTAACCTCCGGAGCATCGAGGTTTCGTCTAGTTCTTTATTCACCCCTTATCGATATCGCCTAGATCTGCAAGTTTTGTACCAACTCTTGTAGTTTTAGCTTTTATCATCAATTTATCCGCTTGATCTAGATCTAGTCGGCTTTCACTACCACAAACCGATCCGGACCTTTTCAAGTCTTGGCGTCACGATCGGCTGATCCAACCGATCTCTTTATATACATATTCGCCGGTTTGCTTTCAAGCCCGCCGATCCCGCTTCTTTGTATCCCGATTGCAGGTACACGTGTCGCTGAAGATCCATCGGTTCTCTAGCCGATCCTTAATATTTTCCATTGTCAATCACAAGTCGGTCGGCCGGTGCACGCCTCGCTGCACGGGGAGTCACGTGTCGGAGGTGACGTCCTATTTTCGTCAACACACTTTTGACACGCCCATGAGACACGAAAAATCAACAATGTCTAAGAACACAAAGAATCCGAAGTTGACCGAGCAACGCTCAACGAGTCACTAGAGATCAGTGAAGGATGCGGTTAAAGCCGAGTTCGAAGCACACATGAAGCGATATGAAGAATTATGCTTGGCTTCATATGGTCGTATCTAAAGTGGGGTCTTCAAGAAGAATCCTCTTCCAAAGGCCTCAACATATCACCTTTACTCTGATCCTCAAGGACTTCAAGACATGGTGAATAAGGCTATGCATCAAACTATGATCAATCACCAATAGTCCTCACCAATACCATTCAGAATTGTCTGATTGAGACATTCAAGAAGGGAACAGACGAAGGATATGTGGGACCTGCATACTTTCAACCTGGGCGATCTCCTCTGATGTTCCCAAAAGCTCAATCGGCTTCCCAAATTTGATCCAATGGTAGGATTACACCATCTCCACAGTCAAGCATCGCTTCCCGATTCATCATCGGATCCCCACCGATTCGTAATCGAATAATGGAGATGCACCTAAGGATCCTGCTATTACAGTGCCAATAGTTCAAACCTGTTCAGCACAGTCCAACGTTCAAGATCGACATTCTCGGTCCAGAATCCTCATCAAAAGTATCCTGCAATGAGGGATCAGAATGGCAGACTTTCAGGATGGGACTTGCCTCGTAATCACTTTGAGACTGATATCTCAAACTTCCTTGAGCCCCAACCCCGAGGAAATTCCGTGAAGTACTCGTAGTCTTATCAAGCTATGTTTGGAGGTACTCCAAGAACGTACATATGACTAAGAAAGGAGTAGAGTTTGTTTACTTCAATCATGGGAACAAGGCATTTGAAAGGGTCAGATAGGTCCAACTCATGCGCATATGGTTATACCAATGGAAAGAAAGGCTCTGTTCCACCTCAAAGACCGCTCACCGATCTTAGGAATGCTGTACATAAACTACTCCACTATAGCAAACAACGTCGTTGCAACCGTCATGACCCCAACTAGTACGAATACACGTGTGATCATCGCCTCAGCCAATCAATCAAGGGTGACAAGGCAACCAAGCAGCCTGACCACAACAGATGGATCCTGTTCAAATGATGCGATGCTGAACCGATTAGGCTCGGGCCAGTTGAACCTGCATCAACCAACTTCATCTGGATAGCCGATCGGACGACTCCACCTGTAATGGGTCAATCATCCCTTTCGCGCGCGCCGAGCTCCCTCCCGGATCCGCCTCCTCTCCGGCCACCGCGGGCCTCTTCTCGATCCGGCGGAGCTCCCTCCCTAGCGGCGCCCGAGCTCCCTCCCGGTGAATCAGCCTCCTCTCCCTCCTTTCCGCCGCCACCGTGCCCTCCTTCCTCCTCCTTCCCTTCCTCCGTTCGCCTCACGGGCAGTGAGGAGCAGCGGCGGGCGAGATGCTGCGGCGCGCATAAGGAGGTGCGGCTCGGTCTCCTCTTCCTCCGGGCGCGATCGACATCTACGGCCGACGCGCCTCGATCCGCGCCTCGCATCCAGGTTTTAGTCACCCCATCCAAACACCCCAAAGTTTAGTTTTGAAACCATGCCAAATCATACCTTATTTCAAAAGTGAGGGAGTAATGTTTTTTAGGCAACTTATCAATGACTCATTTATAACCAAACCGTCACTGTGCAACTACTCTACTGCTAGCAATCATCATTTTACGTCACTAGTAAAGAAAGCAATAATTTTTACGTGAACGCTTTGTGGCATGCAGTTCCGGTTGACAGCCAAAATTGGCAGCGACCGATCCAAATTTTTGAGGAAACAGGAGGAGCCAGAGCTCCTACTGATTATAAATTAAAATTAAAAGAACAGGAGGTTTAGTTTACACAGCAAGGCTAAGAAACGAAGAAAGAAAGGAAAAAATCAACTCTATTACAGCAGAGCTTCCATCCATGAAGACATGAGATGCTTATTGGAAACCTTTGCTCTAAGAACAACTAGAGCAAACTCTCTTCTGAAACTTTCTGAGACAGATTGCAGGTCTGGTTGAGTGCCTCTGAAAATGAAGTCATTGCGTGCCATCCAAATGGACCAACTCATGATAATTAGAATGTCCAAAAAGGAGACATTGAGTTGATCTCTGAAAGAAGTAATAGCAGCAAAGGATCGCCTGAAGGAGGTACCAGATTCAGCAGAGACCAACAACTTTGGGCAAAAGTGCACTCCAGGAATAAATGGTTCACTGTCTCCTCTTGTGCTGAATTACATAGCACACAATCATAAGATGGGAGGATCCTGTTCTTTCTCCTGAGAATATTTCAGTACTTAGCCTGTCCTTGATCAAGAGCCAAAAGAAGACTTTGTGTTTTTCTGAGCTGCCGCTTTCCAAAGCCAGGTATGACAGGGTGCACAAATCTAAAGCCAATAAGTTGCTTATATGCCTTAACAGAGGAGAAAAAGGAGAACCCCAAATATAAGTCCAAATGTCATCATCCTCCTCTCCTGAGTGTTATCAACTATCTGTGCCAAAGGTAGCAATTGATCAAAAGCCTCAGCAGATAGAGGTAAGTTAAAGAGACTATTGATATTCTGAGCTTGCTTTGCCTTCTGCAGGGTGACATTTTTATTTTTCGCAAAGGAGAAAAGATGTGGGAAATCTTGCCTTGGGACAGAGTTATTCCAAAGGTCTAACCACAGGTAGCAGGTGTCTCCTCTAGAGGCTTGCACTGAACTGATTCCTTTGAAGTTATCCAAGAGTTTCAAAATGTCTCTCCACCAAAAGATCCTCTCATGATGTGATTTGGCAGCTTGCCATTACTGTAGTACTTTTCCCAAACCAAGTGAACCCAAGGCACATCAGCCCTATTAAAAACTTGTGAAAATTTTTTAACAAGAGGGCATCATTGTGGACTTCCAGATTTATTACTCCCAGTCCACCTTCAGACTTTGGCAAGCACACCATTTCCCAAGCAGCTTTGGGTGGTGATCTAGCGTTGATATCAGAGCCTCCAAAGACAACGTTTACGATACTTGTCTATTTGCTTGATCACTGTCCTCTGCAACTTGAAAGTGCACAAATGGAAGGTTGGCAAAGAAGAAAGAACTGCATTGGTCATTTGCAGCCGGCCAGCTTGAGATAAAAGATAGAGGTGCTAACTAGTCTCCTTTCACACTTACTTATCAGAGGCAGGAATTCTTCAATTTTTGGTTTCGTGAGCCCCAAAGGCAGCCCAAGGTAAGTAAATGGCATGGTCCCAATGGAGCAACCAAAGGTGGTAGGCAAACAATGGTTGTCTGCTTGCAAGATATTTAACATCGAGCTGGCAGTAAATGCTTAGCGTTTCTTTTCACTGCAGTCAAATGCATTTTTAAATTCATTCTACTTGCATTGTTAGGAAGCAATTAAACCATATGCAAATATTGAGTTAAATTGCCAACTAATTCATATATATGATACAAATTGGAGACACGCAACGCATCAGTAATCAATAGTCTCCAGTGATCAGCCAGCTAGTTGCATGGTTTCTTCATGCTGACATCTAATGAAAGTACAAAGGAAAACCAGCTTGCAATTTGGCACAACATGTGAATGGGCCTGCAGCTTAGTGGTTACAAGAGCCTCAGCAAGACATCAGGTTCTAGGTTTGACTTCCCGTGAAAGCAAATTTCTTTGAATTTCACAGTGTTGTACTATCAGTGGTTGGCATGAGGCACTTCCTCAATCTTGAGGATATGCCGGTCGATCTCGAAGATGCTCCTGTGGATAGGATTTGCATACATATTATCGTCCTCACGGCGTGCGGCTTCCTAGCCTACAGGAGGTGTGGTGAGGGTTTTGTGTGATTGCTTGTGGAAGGAAGAGGACGGCCGGCTGGCTAATAATAAGAAAAAGTTCATTTTGACCATCCAACTCTTGCTTGATTTGATTTTGGCCATCGAACTCCAAAATCAGGTATTTTCGACCATCCAACTCTTAAAACCGTTTACAATTGGCCATCGGACGGTTTTGATGGGTGGTTTTAACTTTATTTACAATTTAGTCCTTAGATCTTAAAATGATTATTCATTTTCCCAATACCTCGATTTAGGTGATTTTTACGGTCACACGTTCATAACAATGAGCTTTATTTTAAAAATATTCTTTATATTATTTTATCACCATTTGATATATTATTCTTATGTTGTTGTGTAAAACAATATAAGAAAAATAAAATAAATAATTACAAAATACTATGAGCATCATTTTAAAAGATAAAGCTCATCGTTATGAATGCATGACCACAAAAATCACTTAAATCGAGATACGAGAGAAAATAGTAATCATTTTAAGATCTAAGGACTAAATTGTAAATAAACGATCAAAATATTCCTTGAACCTTAAAATGATTATTATTTTTTCAGTTATCTCCGATTTAAGTGATTCTTGCCGTGATGCATTCATAACAATAAGCTTTATCTTTTAAAATGTTGTTCATATTATTTTGTAATTTTTTATTTTATTTTCCTACATTGTTATTTTAGACAACAACATAAATATAATATAACAAATACTAATAAAGTAGTATATCGAACATTCTAAAAGATAAATCTCACTATTATGAACACGTGACCGTAAGAACCACCTAAATCGGATGTATGGATGAAAAGTAATAATCATTTAAAATGTAAGAACTAAATTGTAAATAAAAAGTTAAAACCACCCATCGAAATCACCCGATGGTCAATTGTGAACGTTTTAAGAGTTGGATGGTCAAAGATACCGGTTTTGGAGTTCGATGGTCAAAACCAAACTGAGGAAAGAGTTGGATGGTCAAAATGGAACTCATATAATGTGCATACAGTGTATGGCTCAACAGAGCCTGTGTGTGACTACTGTGTACACATTTTCCCATTTTGACGCCTGTGGATGACACTGTAGATATGTCGCTGGTGTGTGTTCTCTAGAGATCAGAAAAGATCGATCACAATGCATGTGTGGTGGCTATCTCCCAGGTGTAGCGCCCATTTCCTACAGGGCATGATATCAGGAGGAAAGTGATACAATCATAATACAAGAAAAGAAGAGCTTGTCACAAAGTGACATGTCCATCTCTAGAACTCCCTCCAGTTTTATATTACTTGTCATTCTCGGATCCAGTGTGGGTGGGGGCTGGCACCTCCCCTACCACCCTGGATCATGGTAATCCCTCCAAGTTCTCCATAGAAATTTTGAGAAGGAAGAAGGAGGAAGAGGAAGAAGAAGGAGGAAGAGGAAGAAGAGGAAGGAGAGCCCCCCACTACCCAATCATGGATTACGCCACTGGTCATTCTGACTTTTATAGATACATTTTTTTTGTTATGCATCTAAATATATATGTCTAGATACATAACAAGTGATATATCTAGGAAGCCAGAATGACAAATAATATGAAACGCAGGAGTAGGATAGATGGTGGAAGAAAAGCAGAGCCAAAAAGTGGACAAGCAGATTAGATCATCTTCGATGGACTTCTGATAAGTTTTCTACACAGGATATTTAGAAGAAGCGCAACAGAAGAGTTTCCAACCAAGAATCAAAATCAGTTGAAGAAGTGGCCTACTTAATAAAAGAATACATCCAATAGTTCAAAATGGCGACTCAAGCATCAGTTTCTCTATAGTTTTTGAATTTTTCCCTTTTCATATGTTTTTTTTTGAAATAATTGTTCATATGGACTCATGTTTCCTTAGGGGTTGTTTGGATCCCCAGGGCTAAAGTTTGGTCCCGTCACATAAAATATTTGGATGTTAAGTATGAGTACTAAAGGTAGACTAATGACAAAACTCATTTCATAATCCTGTGCTAAATGGTGAGTGGTGCTACAGTAAACATCTCCTAATAAATGCTTAACTAGGTTTAATAGGTTTGTCTTGAATTAGCCTCCAACTGTGTAATTAGTTTTTAATTAGCTCATATTTAGTTCTCATAATTAGCATCTGAAGATTCAATGTGACACGGACTTGCTCATGGATCTGAACATCCCTCGCGTCTTCTGTTTTTGTAAGAAGAGAGGATACAAAATGAATTGTTAACGCAACACATCATTTCCATATAGCTTAGATAGACGGTTGGTAACGCAGGTCTTCATGCATGGTTGATGGCCTAGCTGCATCACGGGTAGGGATGAAAGTGGTACGAATATTATCTATTTGTCCGTCTGACCGAAAGGGTCCAACACTCAAATGGTAAGATCGTATCCGAATCTAAGCATTCTATATTCGTACTCATATGTATCGTATTCATATCTGGATATTCAAAGTTGGATTTCTAAGATCTGAATATGATGAATATATGAATTCGATCCAGAATTTAGTCCAAGAGAAAAAATTATCTGTATTTGTATTCGTATCTCGATCCATTTTCATCACTAATCACGGGCCTAGCTCGCTCATGTTCAAGCTCTGCATGCCCTCACATAACATGTCGCTCTCAGCGGACAAGGATAGGGTTCCGTACTTAGGCCCTGTTTGGGGAGCTTCCCAGCCTTTGCTTCTCTCGAGCTCCAAAAGCTAGAAGCTCCACCAAGCAGGTTGCTCTACAAGCTGTCAAAAGCTGCAAAAGCTTGGGTTTGCACTAAACACGGAGAAGCACGATCGGGTCGCTTCCCGAGCTTTTCAGCCTCGTTCCTCAAATCCCTCCTGCTCCATCCATCGCCGCCCCAAGATTCCTCCCTCGAGGCAGCGCCCAAGCTCCCTCCCTCCTCGACGATGGTGCCGCCTACAAGCTCCCTCCTCTACAACGGCGCCGCCCCAAACTTCCTCCTCGATGACCCGACGCTCAAGATCCGCCCCTACCTCGACAACTCAGCGCCGCCCCAAGCTCCCTCGCCTCGACGCGGCACCTCCCCGAGGTTCCTCCTTCAACAACCTTCGCCACCCCTTCGAGCTAGCTCGGCCTCCAGTGTCCACGCACCTTCCTGATATACAGCATTTTAGCCCAGCCTGCCGGGCCCAACAGGCCCGCCCACAGACCTTCTCGGGCCAGGCGTGGCGAGATCTTGAAGCCTGCGAAAAAAAAATTTTGGCCCAGGCTGACCCGAAATGCTGGGTTTAGCTATTTACTACAAATGTCGTCCGCCCAAAGCGCCCGTCCCAAAGCGAGGCTGACGCGTCCCATGAGACGGTCATGAGCGGATTTTCTCAACCCCAAAAATCGAGTTTTTCGGCTGGCCCGAACCGGGCGGCGATGAATGCTCAGGTCTACTTCACGAGATCTCCGACCTCGACTCCTATCCTCTCCCGCCGGCGCAGGTCCGCGATCGTTGCCCCCAACTCTTCCTGCGCGGCTCACGACTCCTCCTCGCCGCCGGCCCCGCTGCCCTTGCCCTCTTCCTCGCCATCCCGCCGCCGCCTCAACCCTCCTGCTGCTGTTGCTCACAAGCTCACAGCCAAAGTTGGGACGCCAAACAACCCACCTTTGCTTCTCGAAAGGTTCACTGGGAAGCAAGTGGAGCTTTCCTAGTCGAGTTTTGGAAAAGTTAAGCTCCCCAAACAGGGCCTTACTTGCTCCACACTTGTGCTTTGTGAAGGGCCAATAATAACCAGCGATGTTCGCGAATTTTTTTATATTTTTCACGATTTTCCGAAAATAGATAGCCGTTTGAAACTTTTGCAAAACTAGCCTCGAACCGCGTTTGAAAGGGCGGTAGGACCTGCTTACCGCCGTTTCAACCGGGCGACATCTGTGCCGCTTCAAGCGGTGGTAGTGGCGTTCCCTAAGCGCGACCACCGTACCGCCATGTGCAAAGGCGGTTGGCGTGGCCGCCCAGAGGATAGGCGGTTGACCGCCCAACCACCTTTGATGGGGTGGGTCCAACCGCCCACTTGGCCGGCTGCGAAGGCCAACCGCCGTTGCATATGGCGGTTGGTGTCCCACCACCCTATAAAGCGTGACACCGGGTGGAGCTCCGGAGAGCCATAAGACGCAAATCCCAGGTAGAAGGAGGTGACCACGAATCTCTTCAGTACCTTGGTAATATTTCTAGAACTTCAAAAAATATTAGAAATAGTAGAATTAGCTTAGAAATTTAGAAAATAGTTTATAAATAATTAGCGTAGAAATTTAGAAAATAGTTTAGAAATTCAGAAAATAGTTTAGAAATACTAGAATTAGTGTAGAAATTCAGAAAATAGTCTAGAAATACGAGAAAATAGTTTAGAAATACTAGAATTAGCGTAGAAATTCAGAAAATAGTACTGAAATTCAGAAAATAGTATAAAATTTAGAAAAATAGTTTAGAATTACTAGAATTAGCATAGAAATTCAGAAAATAGTTTAGAAATAGCGTAGAAATTCCGAAAATAGTTTAGAAAATCCTAAAATAGTATAGAAATACTAGAATTAGCCAGAAATTCAAAAATACTATAGAAATAGTGTAGAAATTTAGGAATAGTTTAGAAATACTACAATTAGCGTGAAATTAGGAAATAGCATACAAATTCAGAAAATAGTATCTACAAATTCACGGTAGTACTTTTGTAATCTTTGGATTAAGCGTAGAAATATCTGAAAGTACTATTAGTAGTTAATTTAGAAACACCTTTTTGCTTACAACTACTTTAATTTACTTACAAAATACACAGAAAGTACTATTAGTAGTTAATCCAAGTCATTTGTACACTATACGATATCGGGATGTCAGACGGTCATGGGTTCAATTGTTTTATGGATGGGGAAATTAGATATGGTCCGAAGGAGTTGATCATCCTTTGTTTAAAGCAGTGGTAAGAGATCTTACAAGAGTCAAGAAAGACCTTGGGGGTCATAACCAACTAGCTCTACAAGGCATTCGGAAAGATGAAGAGCAATGGACGGTGATGGCTCTGTTCAGCAGTGAACCAGTGTTTTGGGAGCTTATGCTTAGAAGAACTGAAAATTGGAGGTGTGATGTCGAGTGCATAAACAATTGGTGCTCGGGTTTTGCTTGTCCAATTTGTACAAAGGTTCAAGCGAATGAGGAAGCGAGGGTGAAGGCGAGTAGCCATCATGGTGGAGAGGAGGAAGAGGGTGGGCGGGAGGAAGAGGTGGGGAGGAAGATGGTGGTGCGAGAGGAAGAACAAGAGGGGATGACGATCGGCGGAGGATGAAGCAATTGGTGTGGTTGATGGGGAGAAGAAGACCCGTAAATACCGAGGGCGACAATGGAGAGATCGATGACTATGAGCGCATTGGAAGATGACTCCTCGATGATGAGGATGAATCTATTATGCCAAGTATTTGGGGAGAGCTATGATTTCTCACAGCTTATTGTCAATCCTGGTGTGAATGTCGCCTGGGAGTACAGGGAGAATGAGCTGTCCGAAGGAGCTCTGTATGCAAATTCAGGAGAGCTTAAGGATGCAGTGAAGAGGTGGTCCACCTTGACCTTGAATAGGGAGTTTAGGGTATTGAAGAGTTCTCCTGTATGATGTTCGTTGTGTGAAGCCCGACATCCATTTAGAGTGCATGCTTACAAGGGCAAGTGAAAAGATGTGGAAGATCAAGATAGTTGTGGATCACACATGTGCACTTGACCGATTAGATGCAAGTCACGAATTTGTTGGGATTGTTGCTAGCCACATGTACTCTCAGATTGTGGAGAATCCAGCTTATGAGCCCAAGTCCATTATCTGTGCAATTGAGGAGAAATTTAGGTACAGGATCAGCTATGGCAAAGCATATAGGGCGAAGAAGAAGGTTATGGAAATGAGGTGGGGTACTTACGAAGCATCCTACAACAATTTACCGACCTTCTTGAACACAATAGTTGTGTTAAATCCACATCACTATGACATCAAGACATATCCTTTGGTAGCTAGGCCAGGCAAGCTTGTTCTTGGGTCATTCTTAGCATTGGGGCCTGCATTGAGGCATTCGAGACATTGTAGACCCGTCATTTGCATAGATAGCACATTCTTGTGAAATACAATGGCACGGCAACAATCGATTGTTGCCATTGGCTATTGCGTTTGCAGAGGAGAGAATGGTGATAGTTGGTATTGGTTTGGAGAGGCTGAAGTAGATGGTGGTGGTGTGTCATACACGATAGGCACAAAGGAATTTTGCCGATGAATGACATCAAAGAGGGTGGCGAAGAAAGAAACGACCTAGTGGCCCGATGTTCATAGCGGATGGTGCATTAGGCATATGAGCAAACTTCACGCCAATTCAAGAACAAGCAATTCGGTTATGCTCGCGAGAATCGAGGAGAGGAAGTTCAATGAGATATGGAAAAACTAGATGACCTCACAAAGAAAGCATCGGAGGAAATAGCAAAGAAACCGGTCAATCTGGGCAAGAGCCAATTTCTCTTGAGGACGTTGGGTTAGATGCTCTTAATGTCGAGAAGGAGAAGGGGCGTGTAGTGAAGACCTCCGGTGGATTGAGAACAAGTCAAGGAGAAATGGTCTCTTGCACGACACAGGTGTACGGTATGGGATCAAGACCACTAATTTTTTGAGGTATACAACGCATGGGGCGTGTTATCCTTTAGTTGGCATCATTGAGTTCTTCCTGAATGAAGTACTTTTATGAGCGTGCAAATGCACTGCACTATGGTGATAGTCGGAAGGTGTACTCGTAGCTATGAAGTACTTGGACATAAAACAAAAGAAGGCTCTTCTTCACCGAGCGAGCATGAGCCTATCTCAAACTAGGTGGAAGTATCCGGTGAGTGCAAAGCCAAATCACAACAAGGAGGCAATGAGAGAAGGAGGCAAATTGTGTTTCTGAACACAACATGCTCATGCTCACGCCACAAACCAGCTACTACACACAAGCCTTGCAGTCATGTGCTCGCTGCATGTTTTAGAACTAGAGGTTGGCACCGGGGTCGATGCGTGTTCAGGTACTACTTGAAGCAAACCATCACGGACACTTGGAACCACACTGGAGGGTCATCTCTTCATCGGTTCGTTCATTGAAGATCCTAAAGGAAATGCAACATACATATCTCGATCCAAATTCAGAATTGTGCCAAGGTTTTGGTCGACGGAAGAAGAAGAGGATCAGAACAACATGGATGAAGTGAAGTGGTCGTTGATGGCGCTCTACTCAAAGTGCAACAATCCAGGACACACCTACAAGAAATGCACCGAAAGAATGTACGCTTGCAATGCACCTAGTTCGTCAAATGCGGATGATGCTGCCCAACCTTCGGCTAGTGGAAGTGCACCTTCGGGACGTGGACGTGGACGTCGTAGCCGTTGCAATGAAGGAATGCATTGAGTTTAGTTGTCTTATTTCTCTCCGAGTTGTTTGTAATAATGTCTTATTTGCCGTAGTCGACGTGTTGTAATAATTGAACTAGCATTTCCTTAGATTATGTTGTGTAAGAACTTATTCATGTTATCATATTTATTTGTCATGTTGAATTTATGTAACAGTAACTAGAGATGGCGTCAGGAGGTGGTGAGGATGGCAATGGTGGTGGTAATCGTGATTCCTCACACCACAAGGGGAAAAACACAAATGCGACCGATCCAAGAAAATGAGCACGTTGAAAGAGGAATGCTTGATATATGGAAGGAAAACTGCAGATGTCATTGCAAGAGGAGAGGAACCTACATGGGATGGTATTTATGCTCCAAAAGAAATGCATCATTATTTGCAACGGAAAACTACCGATGCCATTGCAAGAGAGAGGAACCTCCTTATGATGGTCTTTATACTACACCACAGACTCTGTTGCTAATCCACCAACTACAAAACCTACCAAGGAAGCTAAACCTTCACGTCACGTGGGAATGGTCAAGTCTGTCATGTTGTGCGATGTTGTAGTGTTTCATCTGCGGTGGTGTAATATCGAAATACTATTTCATTTGAATCATGGTGTTGTAATAATTGTGTAATGTTGTTCGTAAGAATTAGATCCTATTTTAATTGTGTTGTAATAATTGAACCAGTATTCCTTAATTTCTTTTTTCACTTTTTCGGATTATTATAATTTCGTTGAAATATTTCGATTTCCTCATGTGCTAACATCCAAATAATACCTTGTTTTGAGTTGAATGGCTGCCTCGGTCTGAGTTGGACTTGGAGTTGCTCACTACGAGGAAAGAGGTGGTTGCGGTGCCTAAGGTGATCCACACTCTATGTGCTATCGCGGTGACAATTGCAAGGTTGTCAAGGCTCTGCACGCTTACGGATGCGGTTCTTCATGTGCGTCAATTATGCACGCACCGATCAAGCCATTGAACCGCAATGATAGACCCAAAGTAAGAACTTAGTGCAATTCTCGATTATTCATTTGTCAATTTTTTGTATTTTTTACTAACATGTTTTTGCAAAAAGAGTCCACCTCCTCTTTGTGATTTCATGCGATTCTTTGGATCGAGCGATCGACGACGACAAGAGTTACGTCGAGTCAACGGCCCGTCTTTGTAAGAGAGAGGTGGTTCCGCATGATTGAGACGGAAAACAAGAGGAAAAACGCAAACAACAACAGAGAAATTTATGTAGCAGATGAGAGAGCGTGAAGAGGCCCAGGCCCGGAGAGATAGAGAGAGGAAGAGGGAGAGGGCTCGACGGGCAAGGAAGGCTGGACCCGATGCCATTAGGAAGGAAAATACCCTCGTTGTACTCAGTAGACCTAGAGTAGTAGCAGCGGAGTCGGATTGTATGAATTGTAAACCACGAATTAATTTCGTCGTCAGTTAGAGTCGGTTAGGGGTGTGCTTCCTGTCAGTTAGATATGCCGATGGTCTGGAATTGCTGTTGCTGGCTCGTCTCAGGAAGTGTGGGCCTATATGCCTCGCTGGGCCGCATGCCAAAGCTGTATACCCAAACCACACACAGTCCAACCGGTCCACGACGAGCAGCCTCCTAAGTCCGAACCATATCCGCCACCCACCACCAGTACCATTGACGTTCTTTCTTGCTGTCTGTAAACCTAGTGATTTTTTCAGTTCAGGGGCTTCGCAGGAGCCTGAAGACTCAAGTCTCCAACCACAAACCCCAATTCCTCGCAGAAGAAACTGAGTGTTCCAACACTCACAATGAACACAGGATTCCCCGAAGGGAGGCTGAAAGCAAACCAGGACATTCCGAAATATTGGACATCACAGCACCCTTTTGTTGGTGCCTAAATTATGCATTCAAAATCAAACTTCCTCTGATGTTTATTAAGAAATTAATCCAACCAAAGTAACACTCATCACAGGCAACCGAGAGAAAGAACACAAATGGCAAAGCATAGCATATTTATTACTTGCCTGGTAAGATCAATTAACAAATTTAACATGGATATTAGTATTACAAACAAATCCACTCTGGCTATTAGTGACTGTATGCCCATGCACATGCTGGCTGTGGCTGTCCTCGCTCGATCAGGCCGCCGGTGGCGCCGGCACCAGGCTGCAGAGCAAGGCGGCGAGCAGGTCACGTTCCGGTCGGCGAGGTTCCTGGCGTACAGCGGTGACGCCGGGTAGTTGAGGAGACCCCTCCTGCACCCGTCCATGCCGCGGAGGCCCGCCGTAGCCCGCCTTGATGGGCGCCGCGGCCGTCCGTTGTTCGTCGTCAGCCGCCGGCCGCCGTCAGCAGGTCGCCGGCGACGCGCTCCATGGCCCCGCGTGCGCGGCCGTGCCCGACCATGCACTCGCCGAACGCGGCCCTCTCGTCGTCCGCCGGCACCGCGCCGCCGTCCAGCAGCGTCGTCGCCGCGGCCACCGTGGCCGCGTACGCGTCCAGCGCGCCGCGCACGGCCGCCGCGGCGTGGAGGTGACGGGCACCGCCACCGCGCTCCGGCGCCTGCGCCCGAGCCCGCGCCGGAGCGGAGCGTGCGGAGGCAGAGCTCCATCATGCGGCGCGTCCCGGCGACCGCGCCGCACGCGCGCTCGGCGGTCATGGACGGGATAACAGGGCACCTCCGGCCGCCGCCGCGGACGTCATCGTCCGCGCCGAGGGTGGCGAGCAGGAGAGGAGGACGAAGATGGGGAGGAGGGAGCGGGTGGTTCTTGCAGCTCTGGCCATGGTCGTGGTGGGCGGGCGTGGGGTGAGGATCTGAGGAAGAAGGACGTGTTTGTGGTAGTGCCGTGGCCGGAGTCGCCGGCGAGTATTTGACGTTTCTTGGTAGCTAGCGAGTGCATGGCGAAACTGATGGGCAGCTAAGCCAGCCAGCTAGGTTAGAGTGCCAGGGATTACAGATCATGTGTGGTTAAAGTGCTTTTCCGGTAGTACAGTTACACATGACGTAAGAAGATAGCTGTTGCCAGTCTGTATTCGACAATGATAAGCTAATCATGCATGCGTGTTAGAGGCGTTCGAAAATACGAAGCTTCAAACTTTGAAATTTTCAAATTTTGGTTTTGCCTCTTTCGAACTATAGGTGCCCTTATTATGACAGTGGGATTTCTACAATGATCACAAAATCTTAGATGAAATTTGAGAATAAAAATTAATTAGAAAACAAATAATTGTTGCAATCCATGAGTTCTACAAAGTTGATGAAAAGTAATGAACTAAGTATTGTCTACCAACTTCTCTAAAAACTCTTCTGATACATTCCAATATCTAAACGTTTCAAAGTAGCGAACTAAATTTCTTATAACTATGTCACGGCAGGTTCTAAATCATTCATACTGTTTCTAAAAGAGAAGTTGGTCAACAAATTATTGATGACGAGATTTCTGTTTTCGGGACGTCCTTCAAAAATTTTCCATTGTCCATTTTGTCAAATGATGATACTACATTTGCATGTGACCGATGTGTACATCTTCTTTTGAATTACGATATCGAAACACTCATAGCACGCACTCATTTCTATGAACACACGCATGCAAATCCCTACCCGTAAGAGCATCTTGAAGACTGGACCGAGAAATCCTCAAGATTGATAAAGTCACCACAGACGTCTCGTTGTACGAACGTCGCCACCACCACTACGTGAAAACCTCAAGTAGGTCACGCAGCATTTGTAACGGGCCCTTAACACCGTTACATGCACCCACATCCGTAACGGTTGTTGTTTGGCGTTACATATAAGCGCCGCAGCCGACCCCGGGTTGGCCTCCACAACGCCTGCTACCAATGTGGACTTCGTAACGGGCTTCTTAAACGCCGTTACATGAATTCTTTGTAACGGACCTTAAATCGAGTGTTACAAGTTAAACCTATCGGTAACGGGCTCAGAAAGTCCGATCGATCAATGCCCCATCGGTAACGGGCTTTTAAGTCCGCATCGATCATATCCGTATTGGTAACGCTTTAGTAAAGTCCGTTACGATGACCATTTGACGCCTCATTAGACCGAGAGCTCAATAATTAAAGTTCAATAGCACTCTTCACCGCCGTGAAGCGAGCGCGCGCAGTGAACAAATGAGATGGAGGTTTGTTAATCCGTGTCTCCTTTGTGAAGAAAGGAGACGAGGTTTGTGAATCATCGCCTCCTTTGAGTCTGTCTTCATTGACAGTCTCGATCTCTCATTGCTTCCATTTCGACATACATGCACAATCAACACATATATCTTTTGAGACAAAACAGGACATCATAAGAGAGATAACTTGTCCACATAGATGAAGATAACTTGTCCATGTGAATAAAGAATAATTATTACAAAACTTAACTTGTCCATCGTGCTAGGACTTAACTTGTCCATCACATTAATTATTTACTATGGTCGCTATCTGACCATACACATCAACAAAAGCATGCCCTTGAACATCCACAAAAGTATGGCTATCGACCGCACATCAACAAGCTTGAACTTCCTCATGCCCCATCAAGATTGGCTCTTTTGCAGCCTCTTCGTGAAGCAACCAAGGATTCTTGAAGCCCTTGAGCGCATCTTCAATGGGCTGAGATTTTGTTCAAGAGTATACTTGTACCTCCTTATGTGCTTAGCCTTTTGATGAGGATGTTCACTTCTTTCGTGATTTTTCAAACTCGTGTTTCACATAATCCCGGACATTAAGGTTTAGAAGTAACTCAAGCTCGCTCATGACTCATAGAGTTTTGCTCAAACAGGGTTAAACATGGTATAAGAATAACATAGTTAATTCAGAACTAATTTGCCTCGAACTTGGAGCAAGATAGGCACAGTAATCATCATAGGAAAATTATATAAGAACTTGAAAATTATCCTAGGCTTCATAGCGGTGTGACAAGTAAAAGCGTAACTTAGTTCAGAACTCGATTTGCCTCGAACTTGGTATAAGATCATGACAAGCATGGAAGACATCATCATAGGCACTAACTTTATCAAGCTCAAGCTCCATCTATAGAACAAGTAAAAGGCGAGATTCGAGAAACTTGCCTCGCCGTCGTCGTGGTCGCTGCAGTCGAGTCGAGATGAGGTCCTCTACACCTTCGCCGCCTCGACCCCTCTTCGCCGCTGCTGCGACACTTGTGCTCGCAGACGTGAGGCGTGCGCCCGCCCACTTCGCGCCTCGCCGCACGCCTCCTCCTGCCGCTTTTGGCCCCTCGCTCAACCCGAGAGGATCCAATCGAGACCCTCGCCTCCGGCATTGGGTTCACTCCACCGCCGCTCTCTCCGCCATCGCCGCTCCCTCTTCGCCGCCATCTCGCCGCAGACGCTGCCGATCCGCTTGCGGCACCGCCGCGTTGGTTCTCCTCGATCCCGGTGCGCGGGTCGTCCGCTTGGCCCCTCACCGCGCTCATCGCCCTCCTGCCTCCACCTCCTCTCACCCTAGTGAGAAATGAGGAAAGCGTGCCGCGCTTTTTAAGGAAAGTGCTGCGCTTATCCATTCGGAAAAGAAGAAGGGAGACGGAATGGGCCGGGCGGTTGAATATTCATTTTGCAAAATGGATAGTCACCGCCGACGCTGTTAGCAAACCCGCCGCTTTGTTGGCTGGTGCGCTATGCAACCGGGTTACCTTCTTTATACTAGGTCACACGACGACGTGTGGGCCGACACTTTTTTTGAAATGACACTTGCTTCCCTCAAAAATTAGGGCCCATAAAACAGCACCTAAAATTAATAAAAATACTAACAATTCATAGTTTTTAGAATCAAACAACTCATAGTTGGGCATTTGGTATTTTGAATAAAATATGAACAAATACAGTCTCCTTGTGACCACATGTCTCTTTGTGGCCAAGAGCTCTCCGAGCGTACACGGGTTCCGAGGCGTGACGTGACCGCTGACGGTTCGCCCTTGTCAATATAAATCCCACCGGCCAAGAACTTCCAAAGGCACCAAGAAAACCCCAAGACCACCATCTCGGTCACCAAGAAGTGAATTGCATGGCAAGAAGTGGGGAGGAGGAGGATGATGACGACGAAGCCGCCGCCTCATCAAGGAGGGGACGGCGCCCGCCCGAGGAGCCCGAGGAGGTGCCGCCGCCCGACGAGCCCGAGGAGGTGCCGCCGCCCGCCCGAGGAGGCGCCGGCGCCGCAGCCCGTGGAGGCCGTCGCTCACACTAATCACGACGGCCGCTTGGTCGATCAACTTGTTCCGCGAAGCTTTCAGGCTTGACGGGTGGCGTTCATCTCGGGGTCCCAGGACCCAATGATCCGCTGCAGAGGACCGTGAAGGATTACGCCTTCAAGATCCATATCTTGGCTGGGGACCTTGAGAGAGGCGTGTTCGACTCGGCCGACGACGGCACGGCACGATGGCGGCCGACGCGGCGATGGCGGCCTCGAGCTCCGGCTCCGACCCGACGGTGGGGCTCCGCGACTACCTCTGCTTAATTAATTTGTTCCTCTGTTAATGTCTTCCTCCTGTGTTTGTTGAACTTGTGATGATGAACTAGTAGATCTAAGAGACGTGGTAGATCAATCCATGTCTCCTATAACGCATTGCAATGTCTATGGCAGCAGCTTATAATGAATTGCAATGTGTATGCCAGAAGTTTGTTACTCTGTTTGTGTCATTATATGACAGCAGCTTTACAATGAATTGCAATGTGTATACCGAGTTATGCGGAAGTTTGTTAACTGCTTTGTGTTCATCCACGCCTCCTTTGCCTCTTGCTGCAATGAAATGTCGTACAGATGAATTGATGAATTTTGTGATGTGTGACACATTAAGATTTGTGACCCAATTGTCATTCCATCCATTCTTCATTCATACATTTAAGTTTGTCATATGTGACAAATTTTTCATTCTTCATCCACACAGATGAAGCAAAAGCACCACTTTTAACATCGAATTACTTCTTTGCAGCATACATCCCGATAAACATCCAAATACTACACAAACAACAGCCACAATAATCAAGTTCATCTTCCGATCACATTGTCCTTTCTTCCTCTTATCTTGTCCTCCAAGTGCTTGCCTCGCTTGCCGCTCCCAATTTGACATTCCACTGAATCAACTACTTCATCGACCACGCGCCCGATTCGACGGTCGAAAACAATGACGCCAAAGATCCTTCAAAGATCCGGAGATACTCCTTGTGGAAACGATAAAATCCACAATTCTTGGTGTACTACAAATCAAAAGCACATAAGAACCCTAACTCGATTTGGGAGACACACAGACTACTCACCGAGTTCCTTGCACACTTGAAATAAAGACGACCGTGATTTTCACATTCCTTCTGCGTCACCCTAAACCACCGAGCCATACCACAGTCCGCAAGGGACCGGTGGAAAGCTTAGCTCACCGATCGGATCCAAGCCGATGGAGTGATTGCGTACTCCCAACCCTTGAACCTGCTCCTCACACGTGCACCTCCGGATAAATCGAGTGCGACATGTGCGTGACGGGGAAGGACAGCGGGGCGGCGGTGGAGCTCATCGAAGAAGAAGGGGCGGTGCGGCGTATGGATATTCATTCGCCAGGGGGCATTTTAACAATGGAGCACTTGTTGGCGACGATTTAGGTTAGTGTACCCGTCACCGGCGGATGCATATTCATTCGAGTATTTACAATGGAGCACTTGTTGGCGACACGGGTTATGTACCATCGCCGGGCGGATGCATATTCATTCGCCAGGGCATTTCGGACAATGGAGCACTTGTTGGCGGGCGGGTTAGTCTACCCGCATCGCTTTGCTCAGGCAGGCAACGGTTATCTTTTTATATAGGCTTCGACGCTGACGTGGATACACTATTTTTTCTCGAATTGAAACTTGCTTCCTAAAATATTAGAGCCCATAAACAGACCAAAAATTCATAAAAATACGAACAATTCATAGTTGGTAATTTAGTATTTGAATAAAATATCAACAGCCACACTTGTTTAACCAAATTTCTTAAAATTAGATTTTTATCTCTTGTTTACGATATAATAATTATAATAACATCTTAGTGTGTTCTAAAAATTCTACAAATTGACTTGGCAACATAATTTAGGTCCCTAAGCTTGTCTACAAAATTCAAATGGTTTCAAAACGGAAGATTATACTTGTGTACAAATGTCTACATCTCTCACATAGTTTCTTAGAATGTTACTTCAACATTGAAGTTTTCCACACTTTAAAACATGTTCGAACTCATATGCATTTGAAATTTTAACATAACCTTATGTTCACCATAAGATTAAATGCAAAGTTTCATTAGTAATGGTTGTGTAAAACAAATATTATTTCTATGTTGTACTTATAAGGAACAAGATAAGGTGTATAAACAACATCCAAGAAATGGAATTACATAGAAAAAATGTCATAAATGAATAGATGTTGATTTTAGAAAAATTCAGAAACAAATATCATCAAATTTGGATTACGGATGACGAGAAATACGTGATACAAAATTTGATTGATTAAAAGGGGAAAAGCAAACTGTTCTTCATTCGAATAGACCGCCCCGCCCTTCATTGGCGACGGTGGTTGTTAATCATCGATCATTTATGCGCATCCGAACCTTTTAATAAACGCCCGCCGCCTTCCGCCTTTCTATCCCTTCTCTTCCGCCTCCGCCGCCTCGCCTCCGCCGCAGGATGGCCCGCGACTCTAGGGGGAGGTTCTGCAAGGAGGAGGCCCCGCGGCCACGCCCCGGCCCGCCTTCCTCGGTGCTGTCCGCCGCCCCCGCCAAGAGAGTGAGGTTCCGGCGACGAAGAGGAGCCGTCGCGCGCCCCAGGCGCCTTTCCTCGGCGCCCATGGAAGAGGCCGCCGTTCGCCGGGAGGAAGCCGACACGCCAAGAAGGGCCAAGTTGGCGGACTCCAACGACGCCCGCCATGGAGAGGCGGGGTTTTTTCCTCAACGCGAAGGAAGAAGCGGTCCACGCGCATTGAGGTGAGCGCGGACTCCTCGGCGACGACCCGGCAGAAGAGTGGTGGTAGACCTCATCTCCTCCTGTGACGACTCCGGCAACAACTCCTGACGAACGACCCGCAACAACTCCGGCGACGATTCTGAAGACCATGAGGCAAGTTCTGAAACCATCACGCACGATTTGTCCTTGTACCTTCACATCTTCACTGATCAATTGTTCTAATGCATCAATTTCCATTTGTTGTGAAGTTGCTGCACATGACATTGACAGGATTTGGACTAAAATCAACAAGCTCAAGGAATCAGCCCAAGAGATGCAGGCAAGTTTTGAAACCAGTTAGAGCTAAACAGCTTTCTTGTAAGTTACAAGTTATGAAGCTTGCATCAATATAATTTTCCTTTGTTTTAGGAATGTCTTTACTGGGATGACATTGACTACATCTCGGAAAGGAATCGACAAGGTGATGAGCAGCTTAAAGCCGCACAAAAGAGGCAGGAGATTGAACTTCTAAAGAAGAATGCTGAGCTGGCAGAAAGAGTTGCAAAACTAGAGACAAGGATAGCTGAACTTGAGGCAGCAGCACAAAAGAAGCCATCTAGCTAACTAGTTCCCTTGCAGCTACAATCTAGTTTGGTGATGCGCCCACCGATCGATCTTATTTTGGTGATGTGCCTCAGATGCATGTCGATGTGAATATGTTTGTTATGAGTTAGTTTGCTTGGTGATGTGAACTTGTGATGCATGTCATATGTGAACATGTGATGCTATATCAACAGTCACACTTGTTTGCTTGGTGATGTGAACTTGTGATGCATGTCATATTAGAGCCCATAAACAGCACCTAAAAATTCGTAAAAATACGAAAAATTCATAGTTGGTAATTTAGTATATGAATAAAATATCAACAGCCACACTTGTTTAACCAAATTTCTTAAAATTAGATTTTTATCTCATGTTTATGATATAGTAGCAGAGTAGTACTTGACTACATTACTCGTTTTAAGGCCCACACAAGCCCACTCGCGCTAGGTTAGTAGGGAAGGACGCCTCCCTCACGCAGTCTCCTCCCACTCTCCCTCGCCGCTTTCTCCCCTCGCCGTCCCTCACCTCCCCACGCCCGCGACGCACGCCACACCCCTTCGAGAGACGCCACACACCACGCCGCGACGCGCCACACCTCTGACAGTGAGATCTGGAGGAGGAGGGACCCAGCAGCGGCGACGACGACGACGACTAGAGGAGGGATCCAGCGGCGACGACGACTAGGAGGAGGAGGAGGGATCCAGCCACGAGGTCGACGAGGACGAGGACGTGGCGGCGGGAGCGGCAATGAGGAGTAGAGATCCTCCGCTCCGACAGTGACAAGGTCAGTGGCGAATCTAGGATTTGAGTTTATGGTATGCCGCTCTAAAAATGTCTTATACAATTCGGTAAATGCATTCTACCAACTCGGTAATAATTGTAAAATTAACAACAATTCAGTAATAACTGTAAAATTAACAACGTAATTTGGTATATTTGCTCGAGTTTATGCAATTAGGCCAAGCGAGCGTATGCAGCACACATGCGTTCAGATAATCAAGTATACAACATATGCGTATGTATGTTTTCTTTTATATAAATGCGTATAAATATACTTGTACTTGTACTTGTGGGAATTGCAGGGTATGCCGTGGCTCCTTTGTATAAGTACATGTGGACATACTTAGCTGTTGATGGTATACATACTTAGCATTTCCCTTTAGATTGACTCTTATATTTGGTTTTGCTCTTGTTCCTATGTACATGTGCACATTCTCTCCAAGTTGAATTTTGCATTTATGTTAATGGTTTACCATAGAACCAATGATATTATTAACCTCACTTGTCTCCTTGTAGCATGTCTCTGGGAGAGCTAAGCTAACTTTTTGTGCTATTCTTGGACCAATGGTGACCTTTCTCAAATCCTTGACTATTAATTCAGGGATAAATCTGACGAGGACTATAGACCTGGGCCACAAGATGAAGAAGAGGGTTATGGCACTGCTAGTGCACAACAAGACCAGTGGGTGGGCTAGCAGCGCGAGCCAAGGACATCCACAAAGTGGCCAAGTGACACAATGATAGTCATAGTGGGATGCTGACCATTGACTCAAAAGCGCAGTTCGTGGCGCTTGGGCTCGTTGCTAGACAAAAGATACCTTTGCACTTGCCGAATTCAAAGAACTAAGCAATGATGAAAAGTGGGACTTGTTTGATAAGCATGTGCGTAAACACTTGAAGTTCCAGGAAGGCGTGAAACCGCAGGCATTCAAGCTTTTCTGGAAGACGGCAGCCAAGGCATGGAGACAATTCAGATTTCAGCTTAGGCGAGATTTTATCAGAAAAGGACTTGAGCCATTTACAAGGCACCCGTTTATTGTCCCTAACAAAGGAAGGAGTTCATGAAACAGAGGAAACCGAGCAAGCCTCATCTAGTGTCAAGTTCAAAGAACTCAAGCCGAACACAAGCGAGCACAAAGATGGGTCCATGGTTATACTGTGAAACTAGAACAATGGGAGGAAGAGGACAATTAGCTGCAGGATCCCCAACCCATATGACGCCTACCCTGACGATCGCTCCAAGAATTGGCTGCGAGCAAGGAGTAAGCTAGTGATTAAAGACCGTGTTGCCGTGATAGTGTTCAACAACAAAGAGGTAGAAAAATTGGCTGCAGACATCAAGGAGAAGAATGCATGTGCAGAATCTTCAGAATGGCGGCGAGAGGGAGTATGATGTGCTAAGTCGGTGCTTGGGCCGCCCAACAACCGTCGTGCGTGTGGTGTCTCCAGCTACCAGTGGCTGGAAGTATGCATGGCCTCGTGACGCTTCCATGAGATGTAGGAAGAGGAAGAGGACGAAGACCGACGCATCGGTTGATACGGAAAAGATAAAGGAACAAATCATTTACTAAAGAGGTGTTGTCACTAGGTGGTGTTGTCACCGGTGTCCAATCGCGTAAGCCTTCACCCACACCGAAGAGCAGTTGCGTCCGCAGATAATGTAGGTTTGATCGATGGCACGAGAGGTGCGTGTGACGATCGTACACAGAAGACCTTATAGGCATGTTGATCGAACCCACACACTGCGGGCCTATGGATCACGTGGAGGGTCTTCAATGTGAGGCTGCAATTGGTCTTGTTCATCCAGAGCAGACTACGCTACAAACAGTCCCGATTCATGAAGACTGTGTTGTGGTTGAAGTGCTCTTTGTATATAATATCTTTGCGGATGAACTGGTGGAATACCCTCCTAATGACGAGGTGATGAAACTCTTGGACAAGCTCAAGGACGAGGTTACATGGAGAAGGTGTCGGATTGACATCAAGGAGCACCAACATATAAATCTCGTTCACGCTACTGAGAGATTCTTGTAGTTCACAGATGCAGGATATGTTCCTTCCTCACATGGTTCCCCACATCCTCCTCCTCCTCCTCAATCCCCACATCCGCAAGACGTTCCATTCGGACCTCCTCCTCATCCGAAAACTTGCATCCCCACCTCCTCGTCATCCTGAAAACACAGAAAAACTTGCATCCCCACATCCGCAAGATACACCAAATATTCCATCCCCACCTACTACTAGTCCTGAAAAATAAAAACTTGCATCCCCACATCCGCAAGAGACACCAAATATTCCATCCCCACCACTCCTCCTCCTTCTCCTCCTTCTCCTCCTCATGAAACAACAAAACCTACACCCCAAACGAAAGTGCTCAAAACAATGTACATGGGCCTAATACCTCTGTAATAGGTCTGGTGAGACACCACACAACAACGAGTGATGTGTTGGTCGGTCTTGATAAATCCGACGACATTTCAAGAAAGTTGTAGGTACATCCGGGCCCAATACCTCTGAATAGCTCCCGGTGAGACACCACTAGGCAAGAAAGCCCTTGAGAAACCTTCACCATTTCAAATCAGAAAGGAAAGAAACTTGCGAAAATAAAATCTCTACACCACGTATACAAGCAGCAAGAAAGCCCTTGAGAAACCTTCACCATTTCAAAGCGCAAGAAAAGAAACTTGCCAAAAATAAAAGCTCTACACCACCTACAAGCAGTAAGCAAGCCCTTAAGAAACCTTCTTCACCATCTCAAAGCAGCAGAAAAGAAAATTGTCAAATAAAACCTCTAAGATGCCTACTAGAAAGCGATCTAAGAGAAACACCAAGAAGAATTGGCTATGACTAACCCAAAGATCAGAAACACCAAAAGAATCCTGAGAGTGACACCGAGAAGAATCCTTGGGCTATGGTTAACCCAAATTACAAATTCGAAAGAGCCTTCTTGATGATGATCTCAAAGCTCCTTGTACCGTAGATCCACACATTCTACATGCAACGTGTTAAGTCGATGATGATTCTCATTATGGTCGCACCGGCCCGGGACCTGCATGGCCTAAGAGAGAGAAGATCGTCAAACGGACTCGAGCAGATACCTGCAACTCGTGATTTGTACGATCTCTTCAACTTGGATGCTTTGGATCCGACACTTCTCCGCTTCATCCCGTAAGTTGCTTGAAAATTTAATCGCTTCTCACTAATCATTCTCTATCGAAATGTGCTTTTGCCTCACATCATCTTTACCATGTATTTTGCCTCCTTACACTTTGTTTTTTCTTACTAATAGGAATATGGTCAGTAGAAGTTGAGAAGACGGCGCAGCTTGGCTTCCTTGATCCTGAATGCCTTTGCTTCGACAACGTTGACAAAGACGCACGACACTCTTGCTTTCTCTCGTGTCCTATATGCTGCAATGCCTTCAAACTATATGCTAAAAGAAACTCATCCTTACCGCTTATCTCAAGAGTAACCATCGGATTGCAGATGGCGATCGCTCAAGCGGAAGGTCTACTATCTTGATTCATTGAAGAGCATTAAGACCGATACTACCCTTTCAAACTAATCATTAATGAGTAAGTTATTTCTTTCTTAACTCTGGACGTTCTCAACAAACTGCGTAGTATATTAATTAATAGTGCCCTAACCATTGTTGCATGTTTCGTTGTAGGGGTTGGGAACATTATCGCAGACAAGAAGTTGCGCCAGCACCTTGGAACATGTCAAAGATGTTAAGGTACATACCACTTATTTCCTTCCGTGGAAGCTAGTACTAAAGCTTGAGTTTATTTCTTCTCGATCACCACTATTTTTCTTTGTACATTTATTGCAAAGGCCACCAACAACCCATCGATCCAAACTGCGGCTTCTATTGTGCCTATCACATGCTTAAATTAAAAGATAGAGGCCCAATATGGAGGTACTTTCTTGGGATCTTCATTTGTAAAACCTGCAAATCGAGCACGCTTCTTGCTTATTAGCACGCATACATGTTTGGTAACCACCTATATATGTGTGCCGACCGTGACATTGTTATATCCAGAGATTAGGGCTAGATGAGCATCCTCTCCACAAATCCACGACACCGGTCTATGTTCGTGAAAGAATTGCCACATTCCTCATGGAACAGTGTGATCACATGAGGAAAATTTCATGTCGATGAAACTGTGTGGGCTAATATTGTATATGGTGACTAGGAAATTTTGCATTCCTCCTTGTCCCATGAATTTTGTGATATTGTTGTCAAGCTAGTTAACTATGGTTGTGATATTGTTGTCAAGCCGTTGATGCTTCTTTACTTGTGAGATGATGATGCTGAATTTTTCATATGATGCATGTGAATTATGTGGATTTACGTGAATTTGGATGATGGATCTAATTTACGTGAATTTAGTCATATCTGCTAGTTCGAGGATCGCCTGATAGGCTGCCAAATCTGGCCAGTTCTAGGATGCAAGCAAGCAGCGAATTCGTAGGGGTGGCCTACGTATACAGGCGTTAATTAAAGCTTATTACAAATCTTGATTAGTGAGTAGCGGGCTTCATTCGGAACTCCGTTACAAACATGCCAACAATGTAACGAGCGACATAAAGCCCATTACTGTCTTTGGCCGGTGGGCCCCGAACTTGGCCCGTTCGTCAAGGCTGAGGAGAGCCGGTTTCCGGACTGCGTCTCGGTATTGAATGTATAGCGGCTCTGTTTTTGGTGCCCGTTACCAAGTTCCTTGGGCCAGAAACAGTCATTTCACGTGACGGTGACTAGTTGTGGTAACGGTTGTTGTTTGATGCCCGTTCGAATCCTAGTTGTCTTTGAGATGCGCGTGAAATACGCGTCTCATTTCGTCGAGATAGAGAGCGGTACACACGTCTCCCGATGTTGAGTTCTGTAGGGCTCTGTTTTGGTACTAACCAATGTTCCTGGGCCCGGTGAAACAGCAATTTCACGTGACGGTGGTTAGTTGTAGTAACGATCGTTGTTTGATGCCCGTTACGAATATATTATCGATAGCGGGCATCGTTACCTTTCTTAACTCATTTGTAACACTTGATCGATGCGCTTTGCGTTACTAAAGGCAATCTATACCCGTTACCAAAGTGAGTTTTTCACGTAGTGCTGGAAACACAAGCGCCGCTTGATCACATTCCTTACGCATTCTTTCTTGTGCTGAAGCAAAGTCTTTGCTTGCAAATAGGTTCGCTCGTGTTCGGAAACATGTAAGTTTTTTTTTTTTTTGTACTTTGGTTTATGACTCGGCACGTAATTTAGAAACTAAATTAATGTTTAGGTGAAAACACAAATAAGGTAAGACAGCGGCATTTTGCTAATTTTCATATAATGACATTTATGAGAAAGTAGAAGCATGTATTTTGGTTCATTGAGTTAGTTTAGTTTTATGATGGTACATGTAGATAATTTAAAAGTAGCAGGGGATGTGTGCTTTGTACTTATTTAGTTTTTTTATGCTTTGGGTCAATATTTTTCGACAAAGTGGGTAATTCTTGTTGGAGTATAATTGAATTGTTCGAGTTTGAATCCTAGCGGCGCAACTAAATGAAATAATTGTAGCTCACTTCAATATTCACGTATGCAAGTTAAGTAAACTTGCAAGTGAGGAGAAGTGTTGAGTATAAGTAAACTTGCAAGTGAAGGAAGTGTTGGGGTATACGTGAATTACCCACATTTCCACATCAATTTAAACTTTTAAGAATTTTTAAATTGAACTGATTGGTACATACAATCCAATAATAATTTTGAAACAAACAAGTGAGATCATCAATTCATGCATCGACGAGATTGTGCCCAAAGGCAAACCCAACAGTTTTATTAAATCGTGTGAGTGGAAATATCCTTGCTAGATCGGCGAACCTACTAGCAGCTATTTAAATTAATTACATTTTGATTTTTGTTAATTAAAGCAAACTTTAACCAAATATTGCAATACCACGAGTCCACGATTACCATGGTAATGGCGTAGCGGAAGATTCATTCAAATACTAAGAACGCGTAGCTTATTGCAGCTAACAGTAGCATAAATTACACACAAATAGTCGCGCATGCATGGAATTTGCTCCATTGATGAATTACTTGCTCAATATGCGCGACTACTTGCAGAGCGGATCTCTGCCGTTGGTCCCTGCCATTAGGTCACTGGCAGGTGGGTCCGGCCCACATGTGATGGCTCAACGCCAGAGGCGGCAGGCGAGCCCGTCGCTTGCAGCGGGGGTGCCGACCGAGCGCTCCCACCTCCCAGTGCGGCGGTGCGCTTCGCCCCTTGCGCCGGCGGCCATGGCCTGCTCCTCCACGGCTCCACCGGCGTCGAAGATGAAGCAAAGAGAACTGTTGGGAGAATATTCCCTTAGTACTGTAGCATTTGTACTGTTTGCCCTGATCTAGCCGTTGGTTCCCGATCGAACGGTTCGGACCCTAGGAAACAACAAATTCAACTCCGAGCTCCTCAAGGCCAGCTGCCGATCTCCCTGACTGCTCATCGCCCATCGCCTCGTAGGAGAAGAGGAAGAAGAGCGCAGCTCAGCCTTCCATTGATTACTTCAACCCACTAAGATTTTGGTCGAAGCTCACCGATGCTTTCTGCTGGTTAGACACTTTGCACACACACTCCTCATTATTGCAAGAATCATTCTCGCTTGTCCTAATAACACCCTCTTATTGTTTTGTTTATGATGCAGGACTAAATTCTTTAACTGGCGTTCCTTTCGAGTGCTGTACAAAATGTACTGATGATTTATACACTAATCGTGATGAATGACCTGATCACATGCGGAATATATAGTAGTATAAGGGTAGTCCTAATGGTGCATTTATAGTAATTTCTATGTCTATTAATTAGGTTCATTCATTAATATTTTGCTGATGTGGCACAGTAGTTAAAGGAGAGAGAGTAAAAGATAGAAACGGTTTCTCCCTCAGGAAACCAAGGACTCTTGCACCGATGCAATTAGAAATCGCAAGAAACCCATTGGGAAGACTCCGGTAGTTTCTTGCTCTCTCCTTCGGATCAATTGCGCCACCGCCGCTGCGAAGGGCAGGGCCAGGCTGTTGCCCTGGACGGCCGTTGCCGCGCGCACTCCATGCCATGCGGAAGAGGCCCGGTCGTCGGCGTACGCGGCGTCACCGCCGGACGGAGACACCCTCCTGGCCGTGACGAGGAAGCCCGGCCACCGGCATACGTGGCAGCCACGGACATCCGCCGCCGCAGGGCGTGAGCCCGCGCGCGGCCGCTTGGGATGTCGTCCGTGCCATGGGAGGTTCGGCCGACGACGCACGCTGCCTTGCCGGTTGGCTCGCCGCGACGTGCCGCCTCCCAGACCACGCGATTCCGCCGCTGCGACATGTCCGCCCGCCCGAGGAGCTAGGCCGCGCGGTGAGCAGCTGCAGGCCTGCAGCTAGCACCTCCCCTCAATTTTTTATGCGCCCATCAAATCAAGCAACAGCTGACCGGCCGGAGAAGGCAAGCACAACACCAAGCTCCACATCGATTCACCTCCAAATTAGCAGCCAGTAAGCACTCTTCCTCTGAATCAAATCCATAAGAGAATCGATCCCAGCCCGCGCTCGCTAGAAAGGTCCGGCTCCAAGCAACAACTTCGGATCTCGCCCGCGTCCAGCGTAGAAGGTTGCCCGTGTGCGGATCAGGGTTGCGATTGCGAGTGAGCAGAGGCAGCGTTGGCAAGGGCTACTTGACGGACCGCTGCCTCCGCTGAACGCGTGCGGCGCCGCCGCCGCAGCTAGCTGGCCGCCCGCCGGGGAGATCAGCTAGCCGCTGCCAGCTGGTTCAGACGAAGAGATCAGCTGTTCTTTGCCAGGTCTTAAAGCACCGCTGCGTGGTTTGTGCTGCGCAAAGGATCGAGAGAGAGAGAGAGGGATCAAGCTAAATGATTAGTCAATTTTTATCTGGATAACATGAAAAGTTCTCCACCGGAAAGTGTGATTTCTTGGTGTAATGTCTTATGCTGTAGAAACTAAGGTAGTTTTTACCATTGGAACTGCCCTAAGAAAAAATTGAACACGGTTATAAACCAGTCAGCGTCATGACATTCAATTATTCATACATATCCCGGATGCTCGGAGAGTCGGAGCTCGGTCTGCATCGATCGTTCAGTATGTACTTGCACTGATAACTTGTTATGAATTACTAATTGCTTGTTTCAAACGTTAAATTTTCTTTTTTAAAATAAAAGACAGGAGTACTGCCACATCATATCATATAAGAAGAAGAAGCAATTTTACATAACGCGCCGAAGCCAACACCACCACACAAACAACGCACGCAAACAACACACCCAACAAAACACTACACCACCACAACCTGGGAGAAAAAGCGAAAGAAGCCGTCGCGAACTGCGCGTCGTCCTGTACCAACGTCATGTCGCGGCCGCTGCAAGTCAGAGCGGCACCTCGAACTCCTCCACCATGAGAAATCACCCTCAAGCCACACACACAAACGCCGATCCCCCAGTCCTAGTGAAGCATCAACAGAACACTCCCATCACAACGCCTATGAAAACACTGATCCTAGCCACTCTGCATGGGGGCATCACCTCTTCCACCGCCTCACACTCCTCTACCAATGACTCAGATATATGAAGCCGCTAAAAGAGTGACGCCTTCGCCCAGCTGTCACCGGGGTCACTGTAGTACCAAGCGTGACAGCTCAAGGCCTCAGCACCCATGGATCCTCTACACCTCCCTACGGACACGGACCAAGTGCACCACATCTGCACTGGACCCTGGAAACACCACCAACCTACCACCCCCTTGCTAAACCAAGTCGGGCCTCGTGCGGGCGCCTCAAGGAGAGCATGACGCCAATGGGCGCTGTGTCGCACGCTCAAAGATGGACACGGTTCACACCCTCGAGAGCCTCATGCAGTAGGGGACATGGTGCCTCACAATGATGCGCCCATCAGGGAGAGCGACGCCACCGTGACGCGCCATCACCACCGCACGAGATGTCAGTGAAGGCTTACGCTCGAATCAGCACCATGCCTACCACACGTTCTTAGCCAGGCCAGCAGCCCGCTCCTCCTCGCCTCCACAACGCCTTCACCGGAAGAAGTTCGCAGGGCCGGCACCACCTCAAAACCACGGGCAAGCACTGCAGAAGCTCCACCCCACCACCAAGGCGGCGCCGAATGAGAAACGTCGTCGAGGAGAAGAAGTGGAGCACCAACCACCTCGCCGGGATCTGCGTCGCTTGCGCGCGGAACGCCACCGACCCCACCCAATCCAGTCATCATGGCGGGCGTAGCCGGCGGCTCGGCTGGCGGCCACCGCCGACCGCAGGCACCAACCCCGACCACGGTCGCCACCGCCGCCACTATCGCACGGCAGCCGTAGGGCACCACCGAGATGTCCGCGTCGCCGTGGCCGCTGCCCGCCGCCCACTCCAACTGCCGCCCCACCACGCACGAACGCGCGCCCGCCGCAATCAGCCTCGCATCGCCGCCGGATCTGAAGGCAGCGACCTCCGCTGTTGCGGGAGGCGGCCGCGGCTCACCGGCTCGCGCCCACCCAAGACCGGGCGGAGAGGGCCCCCCCGCCCGAGCCTGGCGGAAAACAGAGGAAATGTCTATAGCATCCGCTGCAAAACTCGAAGCTGCACAATAGCTCATTTGCATTTGCACCTTAAGAACCCAGCTTAGCTTAATCTGAAAAACAAAATATCCGTCCCAAACGGACCTAAATGCAGAAATTTTTTCCCAGGAATTGTCAAGTCCCAAATGGAACTGCAGGGGACCAGGATGAACTACCCGCACTAAGATTCAAAAATTCTATTTCCAGCTATAACAAGAAAAAAAATACAGGGAAAACATCAGAGCTTGCCGGTAATTCACGAAACTGTATCTAATCAACTAAAGTCTGAAATTATGACTAACACTTTACAAGCGAGAGCTCATTGCGTCTAAGTGCACACGCACCAGAGCAAAATCTGAGCTCCACCAACCAGTCCTTTGGACCTAACAGAAGAAGGCTCCTGTTCTACAAAACAGGAAAAAGGAAATGGCACCCAAGAGGCTTCTGATCCTCATTGTGAGATCTTGAAGTTCTTCGGGCGCTGCAGCTGTTTCCTGGCTTTCTTCGCACGCAAGATGCTCGAGATCAGATCACCACATGTATCGCATGTAGTCTCATAGCCCATCAGATTTGCACAGAAATCCACACATGGTCCAAACCCACTTTTATGATTGCCACTTGCAATTTGCTGACGATCAGCCTCCTCTCGGAAGACCGTGGCATATAAATAGAAGGGCTCAATAACAAGTTTTTCATCTGCAGGGTCTTGATCCTTTTGATCTTCTTTCGGATCCTCGGTCTGCATCGGCACGACTTTGCCGAGTGTAATCCGGGCTAATCCAAGAGCCTCAGGATCATCGGGTGTCAGTGAGGAGAACACGAACGAGTATTTCCCAAATGCAAGATCTGGCTCGGAAAAAATATCTTCGAGGGTACCATTGGGTGGTCTCATGCTTTTTGGAACGGAATACTTCTTCTGGTCAGAATTCAATATATTCTCTGTGGCACGATGAATTTTGGAAGCTTCTCTTAATCCACTCAGCAAGGCTCCATGCATTGTTGCTGGATATGCACGATTTGTGGCTTCTCCAGCAAAGAAGAGCCGGTCATTCACACTCTCAGCAAGAATATCGTAGTCAGCACCAGAAGACCCAACTCTGATGTGAGAGTATGAACCTGAACAAAAAGGATCACTACCCCATCTTGTGCAAACTGATTGAATGGGCTCAGGAACAGTAACACCTTTTGGACCATAGATACCTGGAAAAAATATCATGAATAAATGCCCATTGTTTATCATAACAAAAGAAAATATCACAAATAATGCGTGCTTATTCTTGACTCTTATGCTCATGGACTTCCAACAGGCATGCATCCAAAAATGTAGCAGAAGCTAAATAATAGCATTCCTTTTAGTTGCGATCTTAATAACCAAAGCATCCATTACTCCATTAGAAATTAATTCAAGGCTCTAGAGCAATACCATCTTTTTGCTATTGCTTATATGGTACAAACAGGTATTATCAAATGGCTGCATTGGGGGGCAAACATCAGAGAGAAAAGGAAGTAAATATTTTTCAGTATTTTTAAAAATTAACTGCATAGTAACTAGTCTTATTACTTTTGATTATAGAGTGTTTGATCCAAAGATTGCTACCTCAAAGATTATTGGTCAGCTTGCTCTACCAGTGAGCCTATATTTCTTTCTAATAACTCCATTATATATTCTTAATCATATGCAGAAAAGATCATATCATAACGCAATAGCCTATTAGACACCTTGAGCTACCGGCCATGTTTCTTTTGTGGCAACATTTAAAATATTGAAGACAGTTGGGCTACATTTAGAAAATGCCAATGTTTAAAAAAATGGTTCAACAAAAACAAACATGAATTCACTCAAAAGATTTTTCAACTTAATCAGCACAAGTGCACTAAGAACTAGTAGTTTCGAATGTGAACTTGCAGTTTCCACTTAGTATCAGGCATCATATTTACCTACACAAACACAAAGTACTAACTTGCCTTAAAACTCCCAATCCACTTGTACTGGCATATAACAAGCAAAGCAGGCAGACAGCATTCAGTAATCTTTAATGACCGAATCCTGCATCCAAGATCAGCCACTGGATCAAGCCACGTTGATGTATTTCCTGACCGTATGATTGCTGGTTGGGTGAGATTGAACCATCACTCTCATTGTAGACACTAGTGAATCATTGTGAAGGTACTCGTCCCCTCCGCCATTTCTACCTACCGCTCCAAGCTCCGTCCACCCTGCTTACACCTCCCTTTGCGTGCCGTCCGCAGCTCCTCTCCTCCCTTTCAAGTTCCGAAGCTTGATTCGCGATTTGCTAATACATGCCATGCAACCCAACCTAGATTAGGTCAGTGACGCGCCGCATGTAGCCCTGTGGGACCTAAGTGTCCAAGACGATGGATGGGCCTAACAAAGGTGACATCGCGCCAACATGCCCTCCCCGCTCCCGACCACAACGTTGCTGCTGCACACGCGACTCAAGACGAGGGCATTCGCCGCGTGGCAACTCTAGGCCCGTAGTGGCATCACATTGCATCCGACTATCCGAGTTTAGGCAGAGCACGTGACCACTGTTTACACGGCACGGTGGAGTGGATGCTCATGGTCATGGTCCGCTACTAGGGTCGGGAGATGCAAAGCAAAGAGATGTCAACATCCATCGGTGAAGATACACGCGGCGACGGCGGCCATGGATAACAATGTGGTGCGAATGTCGTGACAGTGGTCTCAACTTCGAAGAGGCCACGGTTCACGGATTGCGTGTTGCCTAGTGTAGTGCCATGAGCATTCGGCAGGCCTGGCAAAGACACCGACGTTGTTGTTGTGATGGCTCATCTACACACCTCAATCAAAGTAGCTTCGTGTAGTGCCATGAGCATTCGGAAGGCCATGTGGATTTCATGAACCCACGCATGAGCTTCTAAAAAATGGCCTCATCGCTCGTGAAGTGCTTGACAGAGTGACTAAATGAGTAGGCATTCATTTCCTGTGTCATTAGCTTTCCTTTTCCCCAAGTAGGTCATCCTTCCCACTTTCCATTTTCTCTTACACTTACATGTTCTGCAACATAATTCGGTGGAGGACAGAAATAGGTGACAATAATGTACATATTTTGTCTCACAAGGTATATTTGGAAAATTTGGAGTAGCATAATTATCTACAAACAAAAATCATTTACATGATTAGAAAGGGACAATAGCACCACAACGACCTTCCCCTGTCCGATTCATGGCGTCCGTCACCTGATTGATGGAGCAGCAACCGCACACAACCCATTGGGTTACATGCTCCTAGCCTCGCTTCATGCGTGCTCTCGCCCAGGTGAAGAAGATGAGAGCCGCAATGCCTTGTCCAGCATGGCACAAGCGTGCCGCCACCGCTAGTGCTTCTTTCGCGCGTGTGGGGCCTTGACGTCGCAGTCCTCCACACAAGCTTCAACGCCCCGGACCCCGCGTGCCACCCGGAGCTCACCTTTGTCCCCCATTTGGGAAGCGCTCCCCGGTGAGGTCACCTACCCAAGCGCCGATATTTCCACCGCTAGTGCTCCTTCACACGAGTGGCCTTGACATCACTGGCCTCCACACAAGCTTTAACGCTCCGAACCCCATGTGCCACCCGAAGCTCACCTTTATTCCTAACCGAGAGGCGCTCCCTGACAAGGTCACCTGCTCCGGCACCGACATCGTGAGGCAGCTCCTGGCCCTCATTGCCGCCTGCGAGGCACTATTTCGAGACGCCCTCGCGTCGCTACTACGCGGCCAGGACTAGGACATCGTCGCGTGCGCGGTGGTCGAACGAGCAATGCTACAGCGCGGTCACGTCGCCCGCCCTTTCTCTAGACCAACAATGTTGCCACGTTCCGCACCATGCTCGCATTCCAGCGGATGCGCAACACCGGCTACCTTCCCATCAAAGGCAAGGTCGTCGAACTCACTATGGATCTTGCTCTTGGAATCCACATGTCGATGATTAGCTCGTAGCTAATGCCTAATGATCCTGGAGACAAGATGCTCGATGAGGTGGTGCCGGATCTCGAGACGCTGCGTGTGCAGGACCTGGTCCACGTCGACGGCAGTAACAACAACGCGTTGTGCAACCAACTCTCGACATCCGATGTTGCCGTCAACACATTCGAGGGGATCGAGGCACCAGAGCTCGCAAATCTCTGAGGCCTTCGTAGTCAAGCTACTGCACCTGCTTTCTCGAGCGCAAACGGAGCAAACAATCCTGCGCGCGCCCGATGGTGGCTGCCTGGCGTGCCTGGACATGTGCTCGCCGTGCCCCGTGCTCTATGTCAGCCTAGGCTGCGTGACAACCATCTCAAGGGCAAATTTGTCTTTTAACATGGCATTTAACAATGACTTGATAGAAAACCAAACAAAATGTCAATTTGGGAACGGAAGTTGAAACCGTGGTCAAATAAGGAATGGAAAACTTTTGAGGGCCAAGAAAGGAGTGGGTCATTTTTTCAGTGTCAAATAGGGAATTCTCTCTTTAATCTTCCAATTGCTAAAAAATTACCCACTAAATAGAAATTTCATGTCATTGGTCATTGGCTTACATTTCAGCCGCCAGCAGTGTACTTGCATACGTTGGCACATGACTACATGAGGAGGCAAATATTTAGGTATTCATTTATATCAAGCGTTACAGTCCGGATTATTGTGTTGAAAAGCAATTCCTTTCCATAACTTATGATGCTTACAATTCCAATTGTAATTAAGTAGATCCACCTAAACACGAATTCAGTCAAAGACTTTCAAATTAAATCCACACAACTGCCATTAATAACTATGGAGTGTGCAGTGTGAATGAATCAAGAAATTAGATAAGTGAACTTGCATGTTAAAAGCATCCTACTTATATTAATACAGCATATCCGATTGTTGTACTATCATTTAAATATAATCCTAAACCAGCACACAGAACTAGAACAATTTAAAAGAAACAAGTATACTCTGTTCAGGATCCAGTAAGATACATCATTTACATATTTCCACTGGGGTATACTCTCATCATGTACCCACACAAACACAAAGTATTCACTTGTCCTAAAAAAAATTCCAATGCACTTGTACTAGCATGTACCAAGCAAAGCAAGCAGATAGCATTTGGTTATTGTGTTGGTAAGCAAATCCTTTCCATATTTTAAGATGCTTCCAGTTCCCATTATAGTTCAATTGTAATTAAACCAACGAAAATACATGGCACTATGTATTAGATTTAGAGTTTACCTCTAAGAATGGCAAGTACTCGATGAAGTGCAACAACAGGGTCAACCTTTTCAAATTCCAAAGCAGCCTCTCCAGCTACAAGTGCAATAAGCACTGCTCCACCAGAAACACTGTGGTAGCTGTAGAAGAGAAAGTACTCCCCACGCTTGCTACTCTCCTTATTCAAACAACCAAATGTGTCGATGTCCTCATCCCAAAAGACGTGGGGAAACACCATGGCCACCTTGTTCAGCAACCCAAACCCCAACCTCTGTATTGCCGCAAGCTTCTGCTCAGGCAACTCTGGGTCAAACATAATGCTCCCACTCTTGAGCACCCCAAGGGGGACAGTGCACAAAACCATGTCAGCCTTGAAAACCTGCCCTCCTTCCACTGTGACACGAACTCCATCCTCTCGATGCTCAATCTGCTTCACTGTCTTCTCATACAACACAGGTACACCATCACACAATGCATGTATGAGCCGGGAATTCCCTCCGGCTAAGAAGCAATGGTCTCCACCCATCTCATAAGGATCGTCCTGGTCCCAATATGCGAGTGAGAGCTCCGATAGGCAACCTGCATTGGAGAATTCCAGATTTGCAAAATGCCAATCCAAGACCATCCTCTCATCATCCGTCCTTGCTACATGGTACAGCCTCTTGAGCTTCTCAATGCCTTCCCCCAATGAAATTTTCTCAGCGGCCTCATTCAGAAACTCACGGAGCCTGGTGGCATGGTCGAGGAGTGTGTTGAACACCAGATCGATGCTCCTGTCCAGCCTTGTCTCCACAATCCGGCCGTCGGGGTAGTAGAGCGGGCAGCGGTCCCGTACCTTGTGCAGTGGAATGCTAAGCTGCCGCGCCAGAACCCCGAGCGGATTGGCGTGGATTCCGGTGATAACGCTGCCGCCGAGCTCGACGGCGGCCTCATTCCCATCAAGGCGGGCCGTGTAGACGCGGCCGCCGGGGCGCCCGCGGCCCTCGAGGACAAGAACCCGGTGGCCGAAGCGGACCAGCTGCCGCGCGGCGGCGAGCCCCGCGAGTCCGGCGCCGATGACGACGACAGAGCCCCCGGGCGCGGCGTCGGGGGGCGGCGCGGCGGGGAAGGAGGCGGAGACGCCAAAGTTGATGTGGCCCTCGCGGGTGAGGTACCCATGCGCGGCGCCGACGAGGTTGTCGTAGGAGGCGGCGACGGTCTCGAGGATGCGGGCGCGAGGCAGCGGCGCGGCCGGGTCCGCGCGCCATGACGCGAGGATGTGGTTGCGGACGACGATGTAGTCGTTGGGCGCGTCGGCGACGTGGGCGGGGAGGAAGGCCCGCTCCTCGGGGAGCAGGTCGTCGATGGGGAAGCCCAGGGAGAGCGCGATGAGCGCCTCGGTCTCCGTCTCCCGCTGCCGCTCCTCGGCGGAGAGGCGGCGCAGGCGCCGCACCCGCCGCGAGCGGGCGTCGCCGAGGTAGGTCGAGCTCGGCGTCGCCGAGGACTCGTCGTACGACGCCGGGCGCGAGGTCGCCGCGCGCCGCTGCGGGCGTCGCGGGGCGACGGAGGCGGCGGCGGCGACTTCGCCGGGATCCAGGACTCGTCCGCCGCGCGGCGCTGCGGGGGACGCGGGGGCGGCGGCGACGACGACATCTTCGGGTTCCAGGAGTCGTCGTGCGACGCCGCGCGGCGCTGCGGGCGTCGCGGCGACATCGCCGAGATCCAGGCGCGGCTGGGCGTTCGGGTTTGGGTGTGGATGCTGCGCGTTCGGGCCTCTTGGGGAGGGTGGGTGGGAACTGGAAACTGAATGCGGGGGAGGGGGACGGCGGGGTTGAAGATGACAGGTGGGGCCGGTTTGACCAGAGAGGACTCGCGGACTATTGAAAGCGGCGGCGATGAGGTGGCGCAGGCAGACGTGGGGTCGGCCGTTTTGGGACCCACAAGTCAGTGTATGGATTGGAGGCTGTTGACTTTGTTTTGGGCTGCGGCTGACGCGTGGGGGATAGAAAGTGATGATGGCGCCGCTCGAGCGGAACGTGGGCTCCACCGTATTCACTTGGCTAAATGGGCCCACTAAAGGCTCATTGTTCACGATGTTTGCCAGCCCATTAAAATTCGTCCGTTCGGCACATAAGGCAAACAAGGCCCAAGCCCGTTGGCCTCTGTGAGTGACCATGGCAACCAACCTGTCGCTGCTGGTGCTGACAGAAGTGAGAGCTTCAGCTCAGCTGTCGCCGCCAACCGAGGAGGAGAGATCAATCGCCGCTGCGCTGCGAACTTGCTCGCCGGAGAGGATTCGAGCCTTACTGAACCGCCGTGCGCTGCGAGTTCACCCTCGCGGGGTGTGCGCGCGACGCCGGTGCGGTGGCTGCTAACTGCCCGTGCGGAGGGAGCGCCGGCTGCATTGGCCGGCTCGCTGGGACACTCGTCTGTGGCGAGCGAGAGCTCGGGTTATCTCTAGGAAGCCTTCTTCTCTGCCCTTCCCTGCCTGGTGAGCACGATCCCTCTTGGAATTTCTATGCTTCGCGTGAGGATTACGCTCCTTCTGAGCGCATCTGGGTTGCAGATCCGGCTCCTTGCCGTGAGCAATCTCCGTGCAATCGAGACGTCGCCGGAGGAATACCAGTGTGCTCTGAGAAATTGAATCTGGTGAGCCTCAATTGAGCTCAAGCAGGAAGCAAGACGCGCTCTTGACGAGGAAATGAGGAAGAATTGGGGCTCAGCTCCGGCCCGCGCGGCCTTTCGGTGATCGCCGGTGGCTGCTCCCCTTCCTCGCGAGCCTACTCGTCACGGCCACGCTCCTACTCGCCGCCGCCTGCGGTCTTCTCGCCGCCCTACCCGGGCGGCGGCGACGACGCTGTCCTGTTCGACCTGGCATCCTTCACAGGCTGGGACGACGGCTCGTCGTCCGGCAACGGCGCCCGCTCCGTCGAGTCCGGGATCAAGAGCCGCGTTCTGGGCGACGACGAGAACCCCGACGACGCGGCCGTGAACTCGGACGACTCCGACGCCGAGCCGCCGCGGATCGCGTACCTGCTGGAGGGCACCAAGGGGGACGGCCTGCGGATGCGGCGGACGCTGCAGGCCATCTACCACCCGCGCAACCAGTACATCCTGCACCTCGACCTGGAGGCGCCGCGGAGCGGATCGACCTCGCCATGTACGTCAAGGGCGACCCCATGTTCAGCCAGGTCGGCAACGTCAGGGTCATCGCCAAGGGCAACCTCGTCACCTACAAGGGCCCAACCATGGTTGCCTGCACGCTGCACGCCGTGGCCATCCTCCTCAAGGAGGGGCTCGAATGGGACTGGTTCATCAATCTCAGCGCCTCAGATTATCCGCTCATGACACAAGATGGTCAGTGTTCTTCAGCCACAACTAACTTTTTCCCCCTTCATTTTCCGGGTAGCACAATCATTCTCTATCTCAAATGATTGAGATTTACACAGTTTGCCTGCTGCAACTTCTCTATCTCAAAGGATTGAGATTTACACAGTTTGCCTGCTGCAACTTTGTTTGTATAATGTTTCAGAGGAATCAAGTTTAGCATAGGCACCATAGTCATTCTCTACCCCCTCTTTCTGAAGTAGTTTGTACTACTAGATTTATTTACCTGTTAACTGTCAACAAACTGATAACACAGCTTCACTGATGTCTACCTAATCTGTCCACTTGTTATTTTGTTATTTGTCATCTTGAGAAACTCTATGTGGTTTGTCTTAACTACTAACATGGTTATACAGAATGAAGATTTTAGCATAATTCAAGCATATTGTGAAACATGTCCAGCTTCAATAGGATGCATCTTAATTTTCATATCTTGGATCAACAGGACGAATTCTGTAGAATCAAGGTTCAGCTAGGCGCTACGCGGAACCTAGGCGCCGACCCACTGCCTAGAGACTAGTCGGGAGTACTCGCTCCTAGGCGCCTCTAGGCGTTTTCTAGGCGTTTGGTAATATAGCTATAAATTGTATACTGTATGAATACTTAAAGAAAAGAAAAAAAAGGAGATGAGTGGTCATAGAAAGGGTGAAAGAGGGGGAAAAGGCCCATTTAAGGCCCAACTGGCCAACCCTAATGCCGCCCCACCCAGCCTCTACGACATCCGACCGCAGCTCCTCGCCTCCTCCCGACGCGCACCCGCAGCCGTCGCCCGCTCCTTCTCCTGCATCAGCCGCGCGCCGCCGCCCGCTCCTTCTCCTGCATCATCCGCGCGCCGCCGCAGGTTCCTCTTCCTCTCCAGCATCTCTTCCTCCCACCGCTGCCCTGGAAGCTCTTCCGCCACCCGCAACCTCGCGGACGCTTCTCCACCCCCGGGCCGCCTGGGGTCCGACTACCCCTAGTCGAGGCGGCCGCTTAGCCTAGCGCCTAGTCGGCGCCTAGCTGAACCTTGTGTAGAATGGACATTGATCAGTGAGATTAGAGGCACATATATTAATTCTATATACAATCTTCAGACAGATCTATTCATGAAACAGTTTTCACATGGAAAGACAGTACTAGCATCAGTATGCATTGTTCATTTTGAGCATACATCTCTGTAGGAGAAGCTTGAATCTTCATGCATAGAGCAGAAACATGTCACATAGCTACAATGTAAAACAGAACAAACTGAATGTAATCTGTAACATTTTTCCTCTTAATTCAATGACATGTAGTTCCCTGTTTGTTCGATAAAAAAATGGTACACGCCTATGGAAGCTGATATACTTGTATGGTTAAATGCTTGGTTATGTGCAGATATACTTCACGTGTTCTCTTCTTTGCCAAGAAATCTTAATTTTATAGAGCATTTTCAGTTATCTGGGTGGAAAGTGTAAGTTTCTTGCTCATTTCTGTCAATTTGTTCACTTTTTACAGCACGTTCTCCATTTCCTTTCACCCTCTATAATTTTCTGATGTTTCCTTATCTTTTTTTTTGGTGTGTCACAGTAATATAAGGGCAAAACCAATCGTTCTGGACCCAGGGCTCTATCTATCCAAAAAGTTTGACCTTACTATGACTACTGAGAGGAGAGAATTGCCAACATCTTTCAAATTATATACTGGTAGGCCTGGTTCTCAATTTCAATATTTGGCACATAGGCTTCTGAAGCTGATATATCCATAAAGTAGTCATACATTCATGTGTGATTGGCATGAGTATGGGCGCACTAACAATTTTGTATACTACTTTGCATAATAGACCTTTAAACCTGCTGGTTTACATCCTTAACCATTAAAAAAAAGTTTGGGCACATTATTTATTGTAGGCTTGCAGCAGATCCCGAATTCATAATAGCAGATCCCAAGAACATCTAGGGTTGCAATTTGTTCATTGACGTGGAACCAATAAGTGTGGATTAAGACTTTTGATCGATAACCGTTTGCTTTTTGTTGTTTGTGAATTCTTTATGTTCTTCATACTATTGCTATCATCAGTTATGCTTCCTGTATTACACTGTGTCATGTCCCTCTAAGTTTATGCAGTAGCTATAGGCTTTGAATTTTCTAGGAAAGGGGGATAAAGAATAGTCACTGCTGTTTTGAAGTATTAGCCTGGAGTTTTGTGGTCAAGATATTTGGACTGAGCCCTTAGAATCTGGTTGTGCTTCTTGTTTTCTTATTTGATTTTTGAAATGTCAATTCTTCTGATTGACCTTGCGTAGGTAGGACTCTCATTTCATCACGTGCTGAAATAAATCGTTTGATATAGAAATAGATAAACTATTGATGTAAGCATATAACCATTCAAAATACGCATCTTGGTAGTTGCATAGAATATTGATGTGTTTCATCACTCTTTGTCCATTCTAAGATCATGGTCTCCCTATATTTGATTGACAGGTTCTGCTTGGATAATGCTCACAAAATCCTTCCTCGAGTACTGCATATGGGGTTGGGACAATCTCCCACGAAACCTCCTGATGTACTATGTCAACTTCATCTCCTCGCCAGAAGGCTATTTCCAAACTGTCATCTGCAACTCTGCTGATTTTCGGGGCACTGCAGTTAGCCATGATCTGCACTACATCGCTTGGGACTACCCTTATCCAAAGCAGCATCCACTGATCCTCTCGATGAAGGACTTTAACAAGATGGTGAAGAGCGGTGCACCATTTGCACGGAAGTTTCCCAAGGACGACAAGGTCCTGGACAAGATAGACCGCATGACTTTTGCACCGCTCGGAGGGACGGTTCACCCCAGGAGCATGGTGTGATGGGAGCTCTGACGGAGGGGCTGATCCATGTCTGTCTAGGGGTGAAGACTCAGTTTTTGAGCCTGGTCCTGGTGCTGAGAGGCTGCGAGGCCTGATGAAGAAGGTGCTCTCATGGGATTACCGTAACGGCAGCTGTTCGTCACTTGCTTATGACCAGACAAAGAGAGATTGGTATGTTCCCAAAAGTAAAGGATGATTTTGGTGTCTTGTGCCTTCTTATGAATGCAGCACTTGACCCCTTCCATTGAAATGAACAACATGAAGGAACACAACTTGTTGACCAAGAAAAATTGTTTATATGCACTACTACTCATACATATGACCATAAGAGAGAAGCGGTTATCGACGGAAATCAATGGTTGACAGACCTTTCATATGTTCAATATGGCCCGTGTGCAAACTAGAAAAGAACATTTCTCTCGTGCCCTGTTTGCGGTCAAGGTCTCACTTTCCACCTGTTTTTGTGCCTGATCACAAAAAAAAAAATGGAGGACCGCAATTTGGACTGGACCTGAAGTATGCAAAAAGGAAAGTCTGCCGAGAATTTTTCCTTCGGTAGACTGAACCACATGCTGCATCCAGAATAATGTGTTCTTTGCCACCGGAGATAATTATGCATATCTGGTTGCTACCAGGTTGGTAGCATGATTGATAACCTGAAATGTTCAACAGATGAAGAGATTCGGTTGCCAATATGTTTGTATGTCTGTATTATGCCTTATTAAACCTGAAATGTTCTGAATGAAGGACAAACTGTCCTGACTTGATCTGAAACTCTAAGGAACTGGTGCACACAGAATTCTTGCAAAAATGTTGCTTTGCCAAGTTTGCCATCCCAAATCAATCTCTCTGGCAGGCCTGAACTTGTTGCTATGCCAATTTTGTGAATGGTGTGCAAAGTGCAAACAATCACCCCAACATTTTCTTTCCAATATTTTCTTTCCAAACATTACTATTGAACACACTAAAATTGTGATATTATTAAGAAGAGACTACCCGTACCGATGGTTTAATGTATCAGCCAGAAAAAAAATTGAACGACACTTATAGGCAAATCAAAGTATTGGAAAAATGCCCTTTTAAAAAAGTTTTATAATTGCACGTGTCGTTGAACGGCGCCTATATATTTGGAGAATTTTTAGGAATGTGGTAGCTACATATCGGTCCCGTGTTACTCATTTATCGATCGCTATAAGCGTGCAGATCAGCTAGAATTGAGCTGCCGCAGTGTTGCTACCTTTTCGGTCACTGATCACACTTGACACAAGGACAACGTGTGAAAGAAAATCTTCATACGCGGCGCTTCGTCGGGACACATGGATCATGCATGTGCGTGATCGATCTCGCCGGCCGGCCGGCCGTCGCTTTCGTGACGAGTAGAAGAGGGTGCTTTTGGGCGGCTTGTGAGTGGAGGCGTCAAGAGGAGGATCTCGACGGCCACTGAGATGCATCTCCGGCCTACCAGCTGACGACAAGCTAGTGATTGCTAGCTTCAAGGGTCCACGGGATCTCAGGATTCACTAGCTATGCTTAGCTAGGGCTATACAAATTTAACCATCAATTTTTTTTTGGAAATCCACAAATAGCATTTGAATGGACCTCTGTAAGTCTGTAACAGTGTGTGTGCGCGCGCATAACTTTTTTATATATATAATAGCGAAAACAAAGATCAGTAGAGGATTCTCCTCCTGTTTCATAAATAAATGAATGAATGGACATAGTTATGTGAGTAAATTGAACTCAAAAAAGAAGTATATGGAGTAATAAAAAAGAAGATAAATCTTATAACGTGTACATCGTACAATAGACATAGTTATGCGAGTAAATTGAACTCAAAAAAGTTATCTGAACTTTGAAAAAGTATAATTTACTTACTTAGAAAAAAAAAGTCTAAATAAGAATCCTCCCTTAAGCTTTGAAAAATCTGCCGCACGGGCAAAGGTACTGAACGTCGCTTTGTTGTCTGCAACTTTTGAGAGTAGTACTTTAAACGAAGAATCAGCACCGAAAAGAAACACTAGTTTTATTCGTTTGCTCCCTTTTCTGTCCCCTCGAGTTAATTCAAAAGCAAGCCCGGTTTTCCACGCGAAATCGGAGTGTCTAGTTAAATAAGTAGCGCATGTACCTGTGTGTTAGTTTCTTTTAGGTAATGACAAGTGACATTGTTGGATTTAATTGAGATTTATTCTTTGATAAATACAATTAATGCATGAATTCCAAAAGTCCATTTCAATGCTGAGAGTAAAGTGTATATGCGTTAGCATGCAAATTTTAAATCCATTTAATGGCCGGTGGCACTAATATGTATAACGGAAGTCATAAGATGCATGCGTTGCATGAGTCCATTAATGCACTAAATGCTATTTGCTCCATTTGCCCATGAGGTGCATGCAACACACAAAGTGCTAACTGATGCATGAGTGGGTTAATGTTTCCGTTGCACATATAAAAGATCATAGGGGGTGCATGGTGAACATTAGTATCCATGCGTTGCGCTTATAAAAGAAGATACATTTTCACTTTTAGTAGTTGCTGAAAATTAGAGCATTCTCATTCCACTCCGTCTTGCGCATCCTTTGGAAGAGCAGAGCCTCCGAAACCGGCATCGCTAGAGATCCTGCTCGGGATAGCGAGGCAATCAGGTTTTTGGGTAGCGCAACAAGTGCGTGACTGCTCAACGATCTTCCTCCGGTTGCTCGTTGTACGACTACTTCCGGCGGTGATTGAGTCGACTACTTCCCGGTGGATGCAACGGCACTACGAACATCTTCTTGCATCAACTGTGAACGACTACATCGAACAACTCATCATGATGAATGGTGAGAATGGAGCGGCGGTGCCTCGACACCGGTCCCTCCGGTATACCTTCGTATTCCTCTTTTTATTTACTGGTTTTCTAGTTTGGTTAACCGGTAATAAAATAGAATATATATATGTCATCACAATATTGCTACTATATTCATGGATTAAATTTAACAAGAATTTGCCTAATTTTCTAACAATCCAAAAACCTGATAGGCAATTTTTTGTTAGAGGTTTTGCTGCTGCATTAAAACCGGAACCGTTCAATGGCACTTTTTACAAGAGGTGTGTTGACGCGAAAATAGGATGTCACCTCCGCGTGCGACACACGTGACTCCCGATGCATGGCGGGCGTGCCGGCCAATCGACTTTGATTGACAATGGAAAAATATTAGGGATCGGCTAGAGAATCGATGGCCTTTTAGCGACACGTGTACCAGCCAAGCGGCCGATATGAGTAAAGCGGGATCGGCCGGCTCGAGAGCGACCGAAGCGCGAGGGTGTGGATAAGAGATCGGCTGGGATCGGCCGATCGTGACATCAGCACTCGAACAGGTCGGAACCGGCTGTTTAAGAAGCCGATAGGATCTAGATCGAGTGGGGTAAGTTGGTGATAATAGCTAAAACCACAAGAATTGGTACGAAAACTTGCAGATCTAGCTAATATCGGTGAGGGTGAATAAAGAACTAGGCGAAACCTCGATGCGCCCGGAGGTTAAAGCCTAGGGTTATTCGGTAAGCGGTACTCACAAGCTTGCGGAGATCGATCGATGCAACCACGAACTTGAAGAGCGGCATTGTAGAAAGAGAAAAAGCGCAATGGCGAAGTCGTAGAAAAGTAGATCTTGTAAATTGTAAAGGGTTTGCCCAGAGACGGTTTGTTTGATATTGGTGTGTACACTTTTTCCGACCACGCAGGTCGCTTGCATCTAAAGAAAACGAACACTACTAAAAATAAAAGGACTCTCAGAGTCAAAATTCCCTAAAAACTGACTCTTTGACCCGTTGCTAATCGTGGATTGACCCGCCTCCTCCGTGCTTTCCTTCTGGCGTATCACCTTGGTTACCGCCTTCTTTCTCTCCATCGGTTGATCCTCTGGTTGACTCGCTAGTCCGTCGATAGAGTTGAATTCTTATGTCCATCGGCGAATCACATTGACCACCCTTTTTCTCTCTTGATCGGCCGGTTCTTTCTGTTTTCATCAATTTGTTTCTCCTTATCCTTTTTGACCTGTTTTTCCAAAAAACGGTGTCAACAAGGTGGCGTGCTAGGATGATATTGTGGTTGACTGCTATGAACTGCTATCACGCTGCATAGGGAAAGCCGGAACAGTTTACTCCAAAGGAGGAGAGCTCGTTCGAGACTACCGATAACCTTTGTTTGGCTCTTGATGCCAAGTATATTGATTCCTATATCACGCACGCCACTGCAAAGGAGTTGTGGGATGCATTGGATGTTAAATTCGGTGTTTCTGATGCTGGGAGTGAGTTGTATCTCATGGAGCAATTGTATGACTACAAAATGGTATAAGACCGTTCTGTGGTTGAGCAAGATCATGAAAGTACAGTCACTGGCAAAAGAACTCGAACAATTTCCTTGTGTGTTGCCTGACAAGTTTGTGGCTGGCGGTATTATCGCCAAGTTACCACCTTCTTGGAAGGATTTTGCTACTTCTCTAAAACACAAGAGACAATGGTTCAGCGTGGCTGATCTCATTGGGACTCTTGATGTTGAGGAGAGGGCGAGAGCAAAAGCAGGCCCAGCCCTGAGAGTTTTGAGGCCCGGTTCGAAACTAAAAGAAGTGCCCTATAATAATAAAAGTAGTAACCAAAGTACAACAGTAATAATTCAAATAAATACTTAAATGTGTCCAAAAGCAACATTCATGTCAAGTAATTTATATTACATCAAAAATTCCTTCTAGCATTTCTAGATGCAAAGTCACTGATAATGCCATCAATATTGATATGATCCAATAGTTTCTTCTCAATGCACAAAGTGGCCAAAACCATTTAACCTTTCTTGAGACATTACAGACCTTTGATAATTCTTCAACAGTTTCAACTTCGAAAAGCTTCTTTCAGCTGATGCCACGGTCACGGGCATAGTAAATAAGATGCGGTATGCAATAGAAATATTAGGATAGCAATCTGCTTCTTTGACAAACTCAAAGATCTCCATAGCAGACATTTGTCTATCAGGCAAAGTGAACTGCATAACTCTTAACTCCGAAATCAGATCATTTATCTCAACATCAGATTCACCATCTAGAGTGAAAGTTTTTGCAAACTTAGTGCAACAATCTTTTAGTTCAGTAGCATCCAGAGACTTCAAGGTTGTTGAACTCATTAAAACCCCGAATATACCTTTGAATGATTGGAGTTCCTCGAATCTACTTTTTAGTGATGTGATTGCATTATCAACCATAACCAAAAAATAGTTAACTTCAAAGTCCCTCTCAGCTTGCAAAATTGCTTCATTATACTCTGTTTCATCAAATTGTTTTTTCCTAGAAGCACGACGCTTTACGGGAAATGTTGTCTTTGCATCCATGTCTGATGCAATTTCTCTAGCAATGATAAGACTAGAAGTAAAGCCTTCATTTCTATAATTCTGAAAATAACTCACCATACCTTCTATCTGCTGTAAGGTAGAGTCAATACACATGGTTGGTGACTGCAGCTTCTTGCTCACAGCATTCACAGCAAATAAAACGTCATGCCAAATAACCATTCCAAGTATGAATTCAAAGCTTCCAAGGATATCAAATAAATTTTTTGCATCACTCCTATCCTTAGCGAGGGTATCCCTATCTTCACTTAATGCCTTCAGAGCTGACCGTAGTTGAGGAGCTTGGTATCTAATTGCTTTGACACTTTTTATTCGACTCTCCCAACGAGTATTACTCAATGACTTCACTGTTAAATCCTTGACATGTTCAAGCATAGCACTCCATCTCTTGGTAGAAGTAGAAAATAATACATATACCCGCTGCACAACTCCAAAGAAGGAAATAGCCTTAGTACAGGAGTTCGCCATATCACAAAGGGTTAGATTAAGGCTGTGGCAAGCACATGGCATATACAAAGCTCTTGGATTTATATCACACCTCCTTTGTACCCCTTTATTTTTTCCTTTCATATTAGAGCCATTGTCATAACCTTGACCCCTCACATCATTAATATTAAGACCAAATGACTTTGAAAAGTCCTTCACCAGATGTGTCATCCACCTTCAGAAAACCAAGAAAGTACTCTTCAACTTTTATTTCTCCATTAGACATATCAACACATCGAACCAACAAACTCATTTGTTCTTGATGACTCACATCCGGTGCAATCAAGGATAACCGAAAATATTTGGCATCTTTAACAATCTTTATGATAGAACTTGTAATGTCAGAAGCCATAAGAGAAATCAACTCATTCTGAATTTTATGGCTAAGATAATGATATTGAAGCTCTTTGTTTTGAATACGTCTATGGTGGTTTGCATCACCAAGTCAAATTCTGCGACCATCTCACAACAAGCTAAGAAATTGCCATTAAGATCATTGTAAAGTTGCTCACTAGATCCTCGAAAAGCTAAGTTGCTTTACCAAGAAATTTCACAATGGCCACTATTAAACAGAACTTGCCTTAGGCATTCTTTCTCCTTTGCAATTTGTTGTTGTAACTCCTTGTCGATCGTTTGTTGTTTCATTAGTCTAACTCTCAATTCATTCCAAGAGTTCATGTTGGTATAATGATCGACACTAACTTCATGCTCTTTCAACCTCTCACTAGTATGCCTCCAATCTCTAAATCCATCATTCCCCAATGAACTCTTACGGTTGTTAGAACCGAAAAGCTTACAACAAAAGCAAAATATTTTATCAACCTGTTTTGAATAGACTAACCATTTCTGTCATGTACTTCTCTATTGCTCATTTTCTAGAGTAATGAGTGTAAGAAAAATGTCTTGAGTTAGCATCCAAAGGAAATATAATATTTTCTTCTCTAATAGGCCCCTTCTCTACTAATATCTCCCTTGCTTTATGATCAAGATTGTACCAATTGATTTGGATCATACATATCTAGAGTAAAAACTGGTTCGTCATCACTATCAGAGAGCTCATGATTACTCACATTGTTTTCATCCGTGTTGGTGCCAACATTGTCTTGATCTGACCTTGAAATTCGGAATTGTGTTAGTTTGTTCCTCGACAACAACTATTGCCAACTCATCTGGATTTCTTGGAGCAGTTCTACTACTCTTAAAAAATTTATCAATTGATCCTCCTTGTGATTCTATCAAATCATCTTGACGCTTCTTTCTTTTCCTTTTCTCACAGCCTGATGCTTGCTTTCTAGATGACATGGGGGCACTGAAATTTTTAACAAAGGCACGAAGCAAAGCAATAAGTAATTTTAAGTTACAGACTTACACACAGCTAGTTGAGATGAATCTTGAACTATGAAGATCATCAATGGAGGATCGGAAGGGTCAAGTATATGTACCTTTTCAAAGTTTCACCGCGGTCTCCGACGGTTGCGCCGTAGTTCGTCTACAAGATTGGATCGAGTAGTCGAGCCGTCGAGGAGAGACAAGAAGACAGAAAACGAGGAGTCGCCGAGTCGGCCACAGCGATTTCGTTGAAGTTGGAGACCATGCCGCGGAGGGCACCAGGGCATACGATGGGTCATCACGTGTTGGATTGTTGCTCTTCTATGGGCCTGGCCCAACGTAGCAACTAGCAAAGAGTCTGTAACACAACAATAATAAAAAAAGCATGTAACACAGCATACGTATATAGCTTGTGTACATGGGAATGTGCCCCTTTGTTTTTGCGGCCCGGATCAACCGCACCGGCCGACCCCCCAAGGGTCGGGCCTGAGCAAAAGACACACATGGAAAGGACGTTGAGTCTTCTAGTGCCAATGCGGTACAGAAGAAAAACTACAATTTCAATGCATCTCATAAGAAGAAAAAGGAAAAGAAAGAGAGGCCAAAGCAGACAACCAATTTTAAGAAGAAAAGGAAAAGAATCACACAGCTTTTGTTTTGCGGGAGCATGGAGCATTAGGCGAGTCAATGCCGGACCGCAAATTTAAACGGAGAAGAAATCAATGAACATGATTATTAGCGCCGAGGAACATCGAGTGCGGTAATTTATTACCTACAGTTCTTTCGGTTTGTAAGTCACACAGTGGTGGCTTGATACTAGTGCTAATGTTCATGTGTGTGCTGATATTTCTTTGTTTTCTTCTTATCGAGCCGCGTGTGAGTGTTGATGGGAAAGCGGATCGCATGCGTGTGTTCTTGGTGTTGGTACGGTCAATCGAAGTTTACTTGGGAAGGCAGTACTATTGAAGCACGTGCAGCATGTCCCATCTATCAAAAAGAATCTTGTTAGTGGCTCTCTACTGTGTAGAGATGGTTTTAAAATTATGCTTGAGTCAAATAAATTTATACTTTCTAAGTATGGGACATTTGTTGGAAAAGGCTATGAGGCTTGTTCCCTTTCTTTGCTTGATGATGCTTGTAATAAGGTTGTGAACAATGTTTTAATTCCTGATAATTCGAACATTTGACATTCACGATTATGTCATGTTAATTTCGGTTGTATGTCACGGTTAGTAAAACTAAATTTAATTCCAAATTTTGAGTTAGTCAAAGGTTCGAAATGTCATGCATGTGTGCAATCTAAGCAACCTCGCAAGCCTCACAAGGCTGTGGAGGCGAGGAACTTAGCGGCATTAGAACTCATTCATACCGATTTGAGCGAAATGAATGGTGTTTTGACTAAAGGTGGCAAAAGATACTTTATGACTCTCATAGACGATTGCACAAGATTTTGCTATGTTTATTTGTTGAAATCAAAAGATGAAGCGTTCCATTATTTTAAAATCTATAAAGCTGAAATAGAAAACCAATTTGAGAGGAAAATTAAGCAATGCAGTACCGATCGAGGTGGAGAATATTTTTCTAATGAGTTTTCTGAGTTTTGTGCGGAACATGAGATTATTCATGAGAGGACACCTCCATACTCACCTGAATCCAATGGGATTGCCGAAAGAAAGAACCACACTCTAACTGATTTGGTTGATGCCATGTTAGAGACCGCTGGTCTATCTAAGGAATGGTGGGGTGAGGCTATTTTGATTGCATGTCATGTCCTGAATAGAGTTCCTACAAAGAACAAAGAAATTACACCATTCGAGGAATGGTTTAAAAGAAAGTAAATCTCTCATACTTGCGCACCTGGGGTTGTTTGGCCATGGTTAATGTGCAAATTAACAAGAAGCGCAAATTAGGACCTAAAACTCTTGATTGCGTTTTCATGGGTTATGCTATGAATAGTGTGGGTTATAGATTTTTAATTGTAAAATCTGGAGTATCTGACATGGAGGTTGGTACAATTTTTAAGTCCAGAGATGCTACATTTTTTGAGACTAATTTTCCCATGAAAAATATTCCTAGCATCTAGTCATGACTCTTATTCCTCATGAGCATATAGTTTCGATTGAACAAATTGAGGAACCTCATGCACATAATCCTGAGGAGGATGACAATGTAGTCACTCGAAAGAGTAAGAGGCAAAGGACTGCAAAGTCTTTTGGTGATGACTTCATTGTGTACCTCATGGATGATACACCAAGAACCATTGAAGAGGCATTTTCCTCTCCTGATGCTCACTTGTGGAAGGAAGCAATAAGGAGTGAGATGGATTCTATTATGTCTAATGGAACTTGGGAAGTCGTTGAACGTCCTTATGGGTGCAAACCTATAGGATGTAAATGGGTGTTCAAGAAAAGCTTAGGCTGATGGTACTATTGAGAGGTACAAGGCAAGGCTTGTAGTCAAGGGGTATTCACAAAAAGAGGGTGAAGATTATTTCGACACCTATTCACCTGTTGCTCGTTTGACAACAATTCGAGTCTTACTTTCCCTGGCTGCCTCACATGGTTTGATAGTTCATCAAATGGATGTTAAAACCGCTTTCCTACATGGAGAGTTAGATGAGGAAATCTATATGCAGCAGCCTGATGGGTTTGTAATAGAGGGTCAAAGAGAACTAGTGTGCAAATTGTTGAAATACTTATGCGGACTCAAACAAGCTCCTAAGCAATGGCATGAGAAGTTCGAAAGAACTTTGATATCACCGCTTTGTTGTGAACGACAAATGTGTTTATTATCGGTTTGGTGGGGGCGAGGAGTAATCTTGTGTTTGTATGTTGATGACATTTTAATCTTTGGGACTAGCCTTGATGTGATCAAGGAAGTAAAAGATTTTCTGTCAAATAATTTTGAGATGATAGATTTGGGAGAAGGCGATGTTATTCTTAATATAAAGCTGAAAAGAGAAGGTAATGGTGGGGTAACTCTTTGCGGTCCCACTATGTGGAAAAGGTTTTAAGTCGCTTTGGATATAGTGATTGTCAACCTGCTCCAACACCTTATGATCCTAGTGTGCTATTAAGGAAAAATTGGAGAATAGCAAAGGATCAATTGAGATATTCCCAAATCATTGGTTCATTGCAATATTTAGTCAAGCGCTACAAGGCTCGACATCTCTTTTTCTTTGTGAGCAAATTGAGCGGTTTGTTTCAAATCCGGAGATGATCATTGGCAAGCTCTTGAAAGAGTGATGTGTTATCCAAAAGGTATTGTGAGCTATGGTATTCACTATACCGGGTACCCGAGGGTACTAGAGGGTTATTGTGATGCCAATTGGATTTTTGATCTTGTGAAATGTATGCCACAAGTGGATATGTGTTTCTACTTGGTGGTGGAGTCTGTTTCTGAAGTCTTGCAAGCGGACCATTTTAACAAGGTCAACAATGGGCAGAACTCACGCATTAGACACACTTGACATTGAGGTGAGTGGCTTCGTGAATTCCTTATGGATTTACCGGTGGTTGAAAAACCTATATTGTCTATTTCTATGAACTGTGACAATCGATGTGATAGTCAAAGTGAGCAGTTCTAAGGATAACATGAAGTCTTCAAGGCATGTTAAAAAGGCGGTTAAAGTCTGCCGAAATTGAGAAACTCTGGAGTGATAGCATTGGATTATGTTCCCTTGCTAAAAATCTGGCAGATCAATTTACGAAGGGGTTATCACGAAATATGATTAACAGTGCATTGAGTGAGATGGGCATGAGACCCACATGATGGACTACTCTAGTGCTAACCTATTCTATGTGTGATCGGAGATCCGTGAATTAGAATGGTGAAACAAACTAGTTTCAGTCTAAGAGAAAAGACCCTTGTTGGTTCATCTCAGATGTACTTCTTTTCTATACTATATGGCGGGATGGTTTTTCCTCAATGTGTTTCAAAGAGCTTAAGAGAAGCTAAGACATCATCCTACAGGATATCTTTTGAGGAATACACCTATATGAGTCTGACTGCTAGTCACGGTCTATGAGATTGGGTAATCTCTAGATACTCATGAAAGGCTCGGAGTATGACTTATACGCTCCAAACCGCGGGATGCTTACAGCAGCCTAGTACTAGAAAAGAACTTGAGTGAAACTCACTTAGCACAAAACCGTCAATTCAAGGCATAGTCCATTGTTCAGTTGCAACTGAGTGTAACTCTTGTTCTAGATGGATGTTCAACTTAACAGTCTCCATCAAAATTCTGGTATATCAAAACTACGTGAAACAGAGAGCATTTTTCATGTACCTTTGGAATTCGGTAGGGATTGTTGGATTTAATTGAGATTTATTCTTTGATAAATACAATTAATGCATGAATTCCAAAAGTCCATTTCAATGCTGAGAGTAAAGTGTATATGGGTTAGCATGCAAATTTTAAATCCATTTAATGGCTGGTGGCACTAACATGTATAACGGAAGTCATAAAATGCATGCGTTGCATGAGTCCATGCATAGTTAATGCACTAAATGCTATTTGCTCCATTTGCCCATGAGGTGCATGCAACACACAAAGTGCTAACTGATGCATGAGTGGGTTAATGTTTCCGTTGCACATATGAAAGATCATACGGGGTGCATGGTGAACATTAGTATCCATGCGCTTATAAAAGAAGATACATTTTCACCTTTAGTAGTTGCTGAAAACTAGAGCATTCCTATTTCACTCCGTCGCGCTCTGGAAGAGTAGAGCCTCCAAACCCGCATCGCTAGAGATCCTGCTCGGGATAGCGAGGCAATCAGGTTTTGGGTAGCGCAACAAGTCGATCGCTCAACGATCTTCCTCCGGTTGCTCGTTGTCGACTACTTCCGGCGGCGATTGAGTCGACTACTTCACGGTGGATGCAGCGGCAATGCGAACATCTTCACCGCATCAAGCGTGAATGACTACATCGAACAACTCATCATGATGAATGATGAGAATGGAGCACTGGTGCCTCGGCACCGGTCCCTCCGCAGGTATACCTTCAGATTCCTCTTTTTATTTACTGGTTTTCTAGTTTGGTTAACCAGTAATAAATGGAATATATATATATATATATATATATATATATATATATATATATATATATATATGTCATCACAATATTGCTACTATATTCATAGATTAAATTTAACAAGAATTTGCCTAATTTTCTAACAGACATGTCATCCTTGGCACCCGCTAGCTCCGGCGACTAATCACTAATGGACCAGATGACGGTCTAATTCGATTGTTGTCCATGCCAAATAAAATCTGGAATCAGATGTGCAGCCCAAGCTCCTTTTCTGCCATATCATTGAAACACTTACTATCTCGTGCGATTCCTCAAAAAAATTACATAGCCTTGCAATCCATTTATCTCCATCCTCGTTGTTTCAAGATTTTTTTTAAAAAAAAATGCACACACTCAACCTATAAATACTCGGGGTTCACGTACTTTGGAAAAGGCGAATATAATCTTGAAATTTCCCCCGACACACACACATTCCCAACGAGAACTTAAATTGACAGTATTTGAACATGGCAAGACGACAGTAATATCTTGATCTTAATCTTTAATTGTGTACAAGAAATATTTAAAATTTCCTGAGCCACGCATTCAAAACGAGAAATGTGACGATATTCGGAGATAGAGACATGTCTCCACAACCATCACAGCTGCCGAATTGACGCGCTTTTAGACTTAAAAATTCGGTACTTTTCACCCTTTTAAGTACTCTTTTGTTATTGTTCTGGTAAAAAAGCGATCGAGCTCTCCTCCTATCAATTAGTTGGCAGATTATGTGCACGAGCCACTTAGAGCTTTTGAACAAGGGTGGTATCGGATATTGTATGTTCATATCAGTAAGCTAGTCGTCCAAAATCATGCACGAGTCAAAAACAATCTTAACGAGATTTGTTCGATCCTTTGCGGAAAGACAGAGATGCCGCTATGACATCGAGCGAGTGCCAAGTTTGGCCTCGGGCCATGGATTTGAGATAAATTTAATGGATTTTCTTTTCACTCGCATGACATCTACGTGTTACGGCTACAAAAAAGTTAAAGCCGATTTCACATTTCGACCGACATGCCTGCCCTGTGCCTTTGTTCCCTATCAAACTGTCATTTTCTTCCTCTTGGAAAGCAACGTTTCATTCCGTCCTGCACTTGGTCTCAAGCAACTTTGTTCCACGAGTGCGAGACCAGACTCATGGCCGGCCGGCCGGCCGGCGCGCCTTTGGAAAGAAAATACAACGCGTGAGTTTCATTCGTATAAAATCTATATCAATTTTCCAGATTCACCCAAGAGTGCAAGAAATTGTATTCATGTGTTTTCAAATTCAAGTGGTCTTAATTTCTTATATGCATGGTCTACCAACTAGCTAGCTACTGCATGTAGTAAGTTCTTTAAATTGTCTTTGCATATATATATGTTTACCTGGTAATCAAAGCCTCTAACAAACACAACCATTGTCACATACTTTTTTTAGTTTTTCTTGTTCCTTTCTTTAGAAATAATCAGGTGTGAACATTATGTGAAGTGCTGATCGAAATTTCAGCAGAACGAGAAGAGAATTCAAATCGGAACAGTAGTGTGTTTGCAAGTGCCATTGGAAACAAATCTCCATCACACAGAGAGATTGAGCCGGTGAGATGGATGGACGAGGATCTTTTTGGGAGAAACCGGGGAGGAGAAGATCTTGTCCGGAACGTTCGTGCAAGCTGCAGTCGGAACTGCCACCTTGACTCAACCTGCTCGTCCACGTCACCTCTCCACTTTATACCTGACAAACGCGAGTGAACTACTATTACGTGGACTCTCTGCACGCTGACTTTTATTTATTTATGAATTTTTAGAGGCTTTTTGTTGTTTGGGCTTCCTCGCTCGACCTACTTTTCCTTCTTCTTGTTCAAATCCGTGTCCCACTTTGGCACAATGCAGGCAAATCAGCCAATGCGATGAGGGTTTGATGATCATCGATCTAGCACAGTTGACAATTAATTGAAAATGCGATCGAGGAGGGCTTTTGCTTGTGTTGGAAATCCAACAAACAAAGGATGCATGAGTCCAAGGTTAATTTAAACAGATGCTGATTTTCATATTGGTTTGAAGTGGACATAATGAATGTAGTGGGTTTGGCGTGAGTTGTTGAGTTACATGCATGAGAGTCTCCTCTGGTGATAGTGCGAGATGTATGTACTTTTTGTCCTATGAGGAAGTCTTAAAGACCTAAGTACTATACTATGACATTAGTGCTAATAATATTGGTGTTTAGTGTGGTGGTAGTGGACTAGTGGTGGTGCGGGTTCTTTGGTCGTTTTATGTATGTTCTGTTGTGTAGCTCCTAGTTGATGGTGGTTCTTGTAACTTTGCATTTGAGGGACTCTCCTGAAGTTGTGTTGATGTACTTCTTTTCTTCTTAATATAATGAAATGCACGACTTTTTTGGGACTCTCCTGAAGTTGTGTTGATGTACTTCTTTTGGTTGTCATATGCATGACTTAAAAAAATACACTAGTGCTAATGATAGATCTCCTAACTATGTATCCCCTAACAATAACCCATCTTGATAGTAACTAGTCCAATAGTTAGTTGAAAGGTGCTAATTAAAAGTTGGATTCATATATATATCTCGATCCAACCACCTATTAGTAAGTGAAATTCAAATAGTCTCATGCTAATAGTTGTACACGATATTAGCTAATGGATCCAAACATGACCTAAATATTTCGATAGCTTGCACGCTAGTGTGGTGTGGGTTCGCATATAAGATTTTTATAAGTCACAAGACTTTTGAGAGCCTAGGCATGTATATAGTTTTTTTAATAAAAAAGACAAACGGTTCCAAAGGCATGTTGTATATGAGTGTCTGTTTTTCAGTGACACTCGGCAAATAGGGTGTTTGCCGAGTGCTCAATATAATGCACTCGACAAACATCCAGACACTCGGCAAATAGCTGGTTTCTGATAGTGACGTCTAATATATAGCATTCTTATCCCCGAGTCCTTCCACAGCTCACTCACAGAATTAGGTCGTTCAATGTCAGGATACACCTACGATTCCAAAAAAGAAAACGTCAGGATACACGTAAGCATGCAATGCAAGAACATCTTGCCGGTGCCAGCTACTTACGGTGACCCAATCTGGACCTGGGACACAGCTGAGCTGGGACGAAGGATTCTTCAAGCTGTAGCAGTTGCCATGCACCTTCCTTCATCTGGAACTGGAAAGCAGGACGTACGGCGTCATATCCTTTGCTTGTTGAATGGGCAGGCTGCAATTTCAGTCTCGAGTTAGGGCAGATCTTAGAGCAACAATACACTGATAATATTGTCTTATATATACAAAGTGTGATCTTAAGACTGACTTGATAGACTACCTCTGTAACAAATAAATTATTTTTAAGATTAGCACTCTTTCTAATCTCCTATTATATGTTAGAAAAATACGCGACTAACACTATGGGTTAATTAGTACTTCATATCAAGATTCAAATTTTACTATCTTTGATAAATATTTTTTTATTTTTGTGATGTAAATTTGACATGTGGTTGGATTTGTAATCAAAGGTACGGTCCAAAAATCATAAATTTATAACCATAAATAATATAATATAAGATATATGAATAGTCAAAGTATAATTTGTGAGACTGCCATGTCATATATATCATGTGTATAAAAAATGGATATAGTATATAGTAATGTCAATTCATATAATCCATACAATTGTGAATAAAAGTTATCTTGTAATTCTACAATTTAGTTTATGAGAGTTGATTCGTGAGACCATGGTATTATTCTCTAATCTCCCGGTCTCTCCCTTCTACTTCGTAAAAAAAATAAAGCATATGCAGTACTCCTTCCGTATTGCAAATAGATGATGTTTAGGATAGCAGCACAGTCTCCAAAAGCATAACTTTGACGTTTATTTTCTATAAAATATTTATTGAAAAGTTATATATGTACATTTTTATGAAAATAATTTTCAAGACAAATCTATTGATATGATTTTTCATATTTTCAAACTCAACAACTGAAAAGTTATTCAAGATTTATTGCATAAAAATAACTATGAGATTGCTGATGATAAGTACCACTGCACATTTCTACATCTACATGATATCAAGATTCAAATTTTGGCCGGCATAATATAACATCGCATGTTCCTACTCACGATGAGGCTTGAAAAATTATAGACACATGAGGAATCAGTGTTGGAGTACAAGTTTATTTGCCCATCTTTTCTATCAACTTAATTAGCCTTTTAGATAACACCGTACCACACACTTACGACTATGGGATCATACCAGCGACTGCAAGGTCAGAGATGCTAAATTTCAACCGGAAAGATGTTAAGCTTTTTCCATGTCGGCACGTTAGTTCCACTTGTCGTGCATGCACGGAGAGGACTGACTTTATGCAGAGGTGGTAGCAGTCAGCAGTCTTGGAGCTAGGTGAAACAAACGAAAATTATTCGCATTCCCATTCCAGCCTTCCATTCGTGCGCAGGCACTGTTTTTCCAAGCAGAATTGGCAGGCAAATCGCATCGCATCGCAGTCAGAGATTCAGATTACTCTTTATGCTCGAATCCACCATGATATGTCCGAGAAGAGTTTTCGTAATGGAACTGATACCACGACTAACAAAGTACTTAATTGCTCCAGAAGCACAAGGCTATTCATTGACTGACTAGGATAAATTAAAGCCTAATTGCAAGAGTATTCATGCATAGCAAAACATGGGGCAGGTACTCCTTTTTCTAATTATATATGTTACTTTTCCACCGGCATTGTGGTTTATCACGGTGCTAAAACTGCTAGTATGCTGTCAAACCTAATCACCGAATGCATATACTCCTTCTGCACAGAATTACTCCATAAAGATATATTCAATTTTTCCCAACAATTAAAGTAGTAGCAATATATATTTTTAGTGGCACCAAAGTGTCATCATTCTCTAATTGACATAAGGTATTTCCAGAGCAAAATTCGTGGGCAACATATTTAGAAGACTTTGCCAAGTCAAAATTTTGAAAATTCTCTCATCAATATATTCCGTTCCTACTTTAATTTGGCATCTACTTTTATATCAAAATTATAATAACAAATTGTGAAATTAATATATTATGAAAAAATTGCTGAAAACATCAATGATATCACATCCACACAATAAATGATCAAAACAGTTTTTCTTAAAAATAATTAAATATTGACTGCATGCCTTTTTGGATACCATGTAATTAATTCACAACATAGATAATATGCAAGCAGGGTGAAATCAACAAAAGCCGTTAGATTTAGCTGATCCAATGGATACAATAGATTGCAGTGGGTGTAAGGATCAACAATAAATAATAATATATCAGTACATATACTTGATATACGTTATGTGTACAACAATTTCAGTACAACTCAAGATTTCGTATACATGCATGAAGTTACTCCAGTTTTACATGTTATAGCTGAGGGTAACTTTTTTTTTTTTGACAACATAGCTGAGGGTAACTTCATAAGCAACAACACATTGCAAAGGAAGCAACCAAAAAAAATGGAAAGAACAAGCAACAAATATTCAAATCTAGGCCGAGGTTCAATTTCGTGCAAGAATTATTAACACCGATAATCTTGCGTAAACTCCTAGTCTATGCCTACAGCAATATGCATGACGAATTCCGTGACGTAAAGGAGGCAGCAGCAGCAACGATTTCCAGTCCAAGCAGAGGAAACAGAATCCAGCTGAGGTAGTAGGGTCACCTCGCACAGGTAGGTAGGAGTAGATCATACTACACTGATACCAAGAATTGACCGAATTTTATACCATTTCCATGGAACAAGTTTGTATTTCAGCTTGGACATTCCCAACGGAACACGTACACTCTACAAACATTTGAAAAAAAACAGCGGCTACGTAACCGAGTGTGGGTGGTAGGTGTTGACACGAATTTGATCAGATCATAAACTTTGTTTTTTTATTGCTTGACCAAGCCGTTTCTTTTAGTGGACTGGAGTACGTATGTACACGCGTATGCCTCTTCTATTCCGTAGTGTTTTTTAGGACCCAATCCGTATGAACAGTCCTCAAAGACCAGTGTGAAATAGTCTGGTGGTTCTAAAATTTGGTACATATATACAAATATATAAAATGATAAGTGAGCAGAAAGGATGTGCCTTCTTGTCAGGGGCGGAGCAGGCAGGGCCTGGCCCCTAATACTCCCGCAAAACCATATATAATCTCCTAATTACTCTGCTAATTATATTGATTAGCATATGTTAATCGACTCACAAGTCTTATAAGCCAGCATTAGCTCATTCGGCCCATGCATTGTTCCCCGATTCCGTCCCATGCGACAGCAACAACATCCTCTATTGTCTCCGTTATTTTTAGTTTAGATTAAATAATTTGCAGCTGGCTGCTTCTTTCTTCTTTTTTTTCTCAGATTACATGACTTTTTTATTAATCTTTGAGATCCAACTGATTCTGTTAGCTAATAAGTTGAAGAGACTAAAGACCCTTTAGCTGGGATAATCACTTTGTTGATCTTAATGTGAAAAATAATAATCAAGCTGTGGAACCAGATAAAATGAAATATCCAGAATTAGAACAAAATACACCTACACCATTGCAAACTGAACAAGTTTGAACTAGTTGAAAATTTTAGAAAAAAATTTGTTTCTCTATCTGGTGCCTCGGCTCCTTCTATGTTCAAATCCTGGTTACGCCCCTGCTTCTTGTGTTATGAACGTGGACTTCTGCAACATAAAAAGAGGCTCAAAAGCTAAAGTGGTGGAATTATTTAGGATCTAGTTGTGTAATAAAGTTTTCTCTTTGGATACATGCTGAATGATTCAATGATGAAAATTTTCATTAAAAAGATAATTCATGAGCTGCTTTGTCTCGATTTACCTCGATCAGTCCTAATTGTTTCTTAATTAACTCAGTGCTCAAGCAGCTCTCAACAAATCAGCAGTACGAACAATGTACACAAAACCTAGCTGTTATCATTTGGAACAAGTAAGCTGTAACCTTAATTATATATATGTATATATATATCGTGTGGTTAGGTGTTGAAATTGAATTAACTTGATCATCAATAAATTAAACCCTTGTTAATCACTTGACCAAGCCGTTCCGTTTAGTGGACTACTGCACGCTCGTGGACGGTGGACAAATCTCTCTTTTCAATTGTCTTGACATAGTGTTTCTCTGCGTATGAAGTATGAACAGTCGTCAAGATCAGTGTGAAGCCCTACAAATTAATTATAAGAGAAGGACCAAAACGTAAAAGGATATTGTGAGACATGGGTACCTGGTCCCCACCGACCCTCTCACGGCCGCCCTCGACAAGTGGGTCCGGCCTACCGTAAGACTCGCCGACCGACAAAGGCCCAACTGACCTAGTTGGCGGCCCACACGACCTCCTCAAGACCTTCCAGAAGATTCCAGACGACCTTATCCATAACGACTTCGAGACTTGGCGTGCAAGACAAGACAACGGTGGATTCACCAAGCGGATCGTGAATATGGCAAGTGTTGTAATCAACTAGACTTAGGTCTCCGGTCGTAATCGACCAGAATTGAACCGACCGTCACGGCCAATATAAGGCGGCGGGCGACCTGTAATAATACGTAATCCTCAAGCAATCTACACCGACAACCGGACGTAGGGTTTTACTCTCGAGGTCCGAACCAAGATAAACTCACCGTGTTCTCTGTGTTCCGTGTGCTCCTGCGCAACCTTCGAGTTCTTAGCCCTAGATTCCACCCCGCCGAACAAATAAACCATCGGGGTTAACCCTCGTAATGTCTAGATCTAAACCTCGGCGGTTGGCGCGCCGTAGGGAATCCAGGTTCTTCGTGCAACTCGATGACTTCGCCAAGCGGCGTCATCTTCCCGAGAGCATGGCGGACTTCTCGCCAATCCGTCGACATCTCGCTTTGGCTCTATGCGGCGAATCCACCGCCCACCGCCGCCTCGTCATCGAGGGCAACGCGGTCACCTCCAACCAGCAGGTCGGATCCGATCTCCGAGGAAACCCACCCACCCACTCCTCGCGACCGATCGCGGGGCTTGATCAGCGTCGAAGACATGCTCTCGACACGATCAAGGTGTGAGCGCGCGCGCCCTCGCAGGACCTCGGCACCCTCACCCCTCATGCCTCTTGATGCGGAACACCATGTAGCGTCGCTACATGAAGAACAAGATCCAGATCGAATCTGGACCCAAGATCCCACATCGTGGAAACTGCAGAGGTCATCTCGACGACCCTTGCCCTATCCACGAGGACTCCAAACACACGGCTCGCCAGGGCCGTGTGCTCAAGAAGCCGTGCCCTCTCATCACGGCTCATCCGCCCGGATCAACCGCGAGCCGCCCCGACCACCTCGCGTTCCAGATCGCCTGAACGACCATGTCTCCCAACTATCCGGGTGAGGTGTTTGAGATCCCGGACCGAGAGGTCCTCGTGGTCTCCGCCGACGTCCCCCCTCAAGCAGGGGAGACAGATGAGCATACAGTCATGAGAATGCTAATGCCGCAGTGCGTCCGTCAGGAAGTAGATGGGCCGCAGGTCAACCCGCTGCAATGTCGCATCAGCGCCGGCGACCAGCCCGCAGCAACATCGTCAATGGGGACCACCGCGGCTCCCCGCTCCCGAACAGGAGAACGAGCCTCGTCGACACCGCCTGTGTGCCAGAGACCTCTGAAGGACTTTGAGCAAGATGGTCCACGAAGTCTACAACTCGCCTGTTAACGCTAGGCGCGGCCTTGCCGAGCTGGGTCAACTTAAGGATACTCCTACAACTCGGGCGCCTACAAGCTCACATCCGCATCGCCACGCCTGTGTCAAGAAAAAGGTCCAGATACGCAGACCTCCGGTTCCTACTCTGAGTAGGTCGAACGGCCCTGTCGCCGTCACCGAAACGATGGCTCCCCTTCACCCTATGGCTCAAGAGAGGAGGTGGAGAACGCAGTGGTGCAGCCAATGTTGCGCCAACGCGCAGCCCAACCCTCCTAACGCCGCCGCACGCCGCAGTAACGCCGCCAACAACGCGCCAACGCCGGCTGGCGCCAGCGTAACGCCACCGCAACGCAGATAGAACGCAGGAGCTCAACCTCCACCAGTACAAGCCAACCGCGCCCAGAGCAATCAACGTCAACGCATACGAGATGAAGTGGAGATAGCACGTCGTGCTAACTACGACCGCAACAACGGGGTCCCTGGTCCCCTTGACGCCAATCACCCCATCCAAGCAACAGACCTCCGGCAGATGCACGATCAAGAGCTCCTGCGTCGTGCCCAGTACGACCAAGATAATGGTCCTCCCGACGACCTCTATGTCATCCCGACGGCCTACGCCCCATCAGCCAGTCCTGGAGCAATCAACAACTTCCCGGCGTTCTCACGACATCTCAGGACGATTAGATACCCCAAGGACTTCAAGCCAGTCATTGAAAAATACGACGGCCCGACCGAGTATTTGGTCGAAGATGTACAAGCATCACCGCCGCGGCCCGGAGGCAACGAAGACCACATGGCAGGATACTTTCCTCTTGTGATGGGCAAAGCGCCACTCCTGTGGCTCGACAACCTCGCGAGTGCATCACCTCATGGGCGACCTTGTCGCGACTCTTCACGACCAACTACCAAGCGACCTATAATCGCCCAGGCAACACTCACCACCTCGCCAGAGTACGGATGAGGAAGGACGAAACAATCCGCATGAGTACACCAACACGCTGAGAACCGCAACACTCTTGCGGGTGTTAAGGATGAAGACGCCATAGCCTACTACAAGAAGGGGGTAACTAACATAAAACTCTTCGAGAAGATCCATGAAGCCGATGCCAATACCATCGCCGACCTCATGGCCTACGTCGACAAGCTCGTCGACACTCAAGACGCGTGATGCACGACTTCAAAGGAGAGGATCATGATGACGGTGGCGGCAGGTTGCGTAAGCGATCTGGAGAGGTCTACGCGACCGACCCACCCAGACCTTCCACTTTCCTCGAAGGTGACTTCAACATGGTCATGGACACCGCGCAGCCCACCGCGACGCCAAGCATACTATGAGGGAGCACGAGCAATGCGCGTTTCAGGGGTACCGCCAGAGCCCAAGAAGACCAAGAGCGGCAACAATGACGACCGAGCAGCGTAGCCACACGATAACCGTAATCGGCCGACCGATCGACGCGTGATTACGACGACCCTACCGTCGCAATGACGGCGAGGATCGGACTATCGCCGCGACTATCGCCACGACGACCACAACCGCAATGACAACCGTCGCAAAGAGCCTTCTCCTCCACCACCACCAAAAGGGGGCAATCCCAACGGTGCGTTCGAACGCCAACCGCGATCAACTTCATCGTCGGAGGCCGTCAAGTAGCTAAAAGCAACAGACAGCAGCGATCAAACGCAAGGGAGATTGGCCAAGTCAACACCGAAACTCCACAACCCTCGCGTTGGTCGGAGTACCCATCACTTTCTCGGAAAGACCATTGGGTGCACATACGGACCGGGACCTACCGGTCGTCAACCCCATAGTGGATGGTGCTTCCGCCTAAGACCCTCGTCGACGGGCGACTTGAACATCATCTTCACAGAAACGCTGAGAAAGATGGACTTCGACTTCTCCAAGATGACTGCCTGCGATGAACCCTTCTATGGGGTTGTGCCTGGCAAGGCTGCATATCCCATAGGTCGTGTATGCTGCCGGTCACCTTAAAACAGGACAACTTCCGTGACGGAGTACCGACGTTTGAGGTCGCGACTTCCGCTCCTCCTACCATGCCATCCTTGGTCGACCCATGTTGGCCAAGTTTATGACCATACCGCATCACATCTACCTCATCATGAAGATGCCAGCACCAAACGGGATCCTTTCGTCTCACGACATCCTCGTCTCCTACAACTGCGAGAGCGACACTGTCGACCTCGCCAAGGTTTCTGCCTGCAAAGCCGCTGCTACGGTGATGATCGCCCAGGCCGCCAAGATCGACCAAACTACTGGAGGTGCTGCAACGTGCGTAGCCACCGCCTTGGACGCAAGTCCCGCAGAAGAAAGTCCGCCTCGGCTGCCGCGATCCAAGGAAGTCACCATTGGGGCCGACCTCGACCCCAAATAGGAACTCGGCCACCGTTTCCTCCGGGACAACACCGATATCTTCGCATGGAGCCCGTCCGACATGCCCGGTGTCCCCAGGGAGCTGGCTAAGCACGCCCTTGAAGTAAGCAAGACAGCAAGACCTATCAAGCAAAAGCTCACGATTTGCAAAAGATAGAAAGCAGCCATAGAAGTAGAAGTCTAAGCTATTAGTGCAGGATTCATACGAGTGTAAACACCCGATTTAGCTCACAAACCCGGTCCTTGTACCCAAAAAGACTGGAGGATTAAGGATGTGTATCGATTACACCGATCTCAACAAGCACCTTTGCGAAGGATCCCTTCCTCTTCCTCGTGATCGACCAGGTTGTGGACTCCATGGTCGGCGGTGTCCTACTATGCTTCCTCGATCGCTATTCGTGGTATCACCGATAGCAGCGAATCCCGACAACCAAGACAAGACGGCGTTCATAACGCCTAACCAGGCATCATCTCGCTACAAGGTCATGACCTTTGGCTCAAAAGCGCGCGACCTACGGCGATTGAAGTGCCTAAAGTCTCGATTGGGAAGAACGTGGAAGCATATGTCGACGATGTGGTCACAAGACCACCGTGCAAGATCAGCTCACTCATCGCCTCGTCGAAACCTTCTCCAACTTACGCACCTCCGGGTTTCGTGTCCACTAAGTGCGCGGTGTCCCTCCGGGTTGCTTGGCTTCATGGTGGGGCACCGAGGCATTGAAGCTAACCCGTCAAGGTCGACGCACACGCAACATGGCGGACCATCTTGCAAGAAAGACGCTCATGAAGCTCACGGTATGATGGCGGCCCTAGGTCGTTTCATCAGCTAGCTTGGCGAAAAGGTCCGCCTTTCTTCAAGCTATTGAAGAAGGCGATAAGTTCGTATGGGAGAAGAAGCGAAGGCTTTCGAGGCTCTCAAGGAGTCCTTGATCTCACCACCGATCATGACACCACCCATACCAGGAGAAACGCTCCTCCTCTACATCTCCGCCACCACTAATGTAGTCAGCACGGTTCTCGTTGCCGAACGAGAAGAAGAAGGGCAGGTCTATCCTGTTCAACGACCTGTATACTACGTGAGCGAGGTCCTGGCCGACGCTAAAACACGATATTCACCCTCGGTTGCTCTATGCACTCGATCACGTCGAAAGCTTCGCCACTACTTCCAAGCCCACAAGATTAAGGTACCGTCATCATTCCCGCTAGGAGAGATCATCTGCAACCGCGACGCCAATGGCCGCATCGTCAAGTGGTCGGTGGAGCTTGGAGAGGTCGACATCGAGTTCTGCCCTCGGCAGGCGATCAAGTCACAGATCCTAGCTGACTTCGTGTCAGAATGGACAGAGATCCAGATACCCCCTCCCAAGGAGAGGCACGAACATCGGATAATGTACTTGACGGTGCTCTCAACCTCGAAGGTGCGGAGGGAGTGCTATTCATCTCTCCTCGTGGAGAGCAGCTCAAGTATGTCCTGCAAATACACTACAAAGCCTCAACAACGAGCAAAGTACGAGGCTCTAATTCATGGGCTCAGTATAGCGGTGTCCCTTGGCATCGCGACATCGGCATACGGTGACTCAAGGTCGCCATCGAGTAAGTCAACAAGGAGTAGGATTGTGTCAAAGACACAATGGATGCTCGCGGAGATCCGCAAGCTCAAGGCCACCGAGGATCGAGTTCGGCATGTGCCACGTAACAACAATGTGGTTGCCGACGTCCTATCTAAACTAGGGTCCAGGCGAGCCCTAGTCCCGGCAGGTGTGTTCGTCCAGGACCTACGGCCGTCGATCAAGTCGTTGGATCCGGACGACTGGACAGCCGACCTAACTACAAGATCTCCCGAGATGTGCTGATGACTGAAAAAGAGGATGATTGGCGCGAGCCTTTCTTAGCTTTCCTGCTTGACCAGCGAGTCCTAGAAGACAAAGCTGAACGGGAGCGCATCACGCGGCGTAGTGCCAACTACGTCGTGATTGGCAATGACCTCTACAGAAAAGCCGCCTCTACTGGCGTCTTGATGAAGTGTATCTTGCGATCAGAAGGTCTTCAGCTCCTGGCTGAGATTCACGGTGGTGAATGTGGCTGCCACGCAGCATCCGCCAAGACTCCTTCCCCGCTACCGATTGCACGAAGTCTCCTCGCGAGTGTGGTGATTGGTAAGCCAGCCTCTCTATGAGTAGTGGTTAGTGGGGTATGAAAAAGACATATTGCTTTAGGTAAACCAAGTTCGTGCAAACATAAGCTAAGTACATCATGCAGGCCAAAAGAAGATTATCATTGTTATTTACATGACTGGAGGAAGGAGGGGGTACAGCTCTAAGACTACGACTACTCTTCACCATCGTCGCCCTCGTAGTCGACGGGCCCATTATCACCTTGGCGGCCTCCGTGCATTTTGTCCTCTACGGCCTTGAGGTCCTTCGTCCTTCTCTCCGACCTTGACCATGTCAACGCGGTGATGAGACTTTACCCGCACTGACTCCATAGCATTGTCAAGCTTGTCGCCGGAGGTCGACCAACCGGGCGCAGGTAAGCCGATCAATAGCCGGCTTGGGCTCCTCCCCAGCTACCTGCTTCTCCACCATGTCCATCACAAAGTGGGTAGCGTTCTTCAGGTCGTTCAGCTCCACCTCTTGCCCTGCAATGATCACCTAGTCATTCCGCAACGCTTGTAAAGCTACCTCGAGACTGACCTCAAGGTCCTTTCGAGCCCGCTTTTCATAAGCCAGCTTCTGGGACACAGCGTACTCACTGTCTACGGTGGCCTTCATCAACTGCTTCAGCTCTTCACCGCCAGCTTCGGCCTCCCGCAGGTTCACCTCCAGGCTTCGGACCTTCTCCTTAGCATTCTTCAGGTTGTTCTTGAGGTCATCCTCTCGCCTGTGAAAATCTGCGATGAACAAAGAGTTGTGAGGTGCAACTCTCAGTTGTACAAGACAAGGATGGATAAAGTTGTGAAGCAGTTGGTCTTACCAGTGCTCATAGTATTCAACAATGTATCGGCCTCCCGATTTTTGCGCTTCTCTTCCTTTAGCTCGTCTTCGAGCTTCTTCTTGTCAGCCGCTGCCGCCTCACGGACCTGCTTGAGCTCCTGTCGAGCTCCCCACCCGCACTGCATGGTTGCGCATTCTTGCACCGGGTCGGCCCTACCGGCACGGTTGTTGTTCGCTCGCAAAAACACAAGACAGTCATCAACAAACATCTACAAGACAAGTCATTTATTTAATTCAAGGATGCTTTTACCGTGTGAGGGCTTGATTAAGCATCAAGATCGACCGGCGGACCTCCTTCATGTCCTCATCATCCTCGAAGATATCTCCCTCCCAGAGAGTGTCGTTCCAGTCAATGTCCTCCCGCCTCAAACTTGGCCCCGTCGACGTGAACCCAACGCGACACCTGGTTGTTTTTGGGTTCTCCTGGTGGCTCGATCCGAGCCGGGTCCTTAGTTGGGCCCCGAGCCGATGTCTTGGGCACCGTTGATGGGGTCCACCTCAATAACAGGCTGAGGAGCCGATGTCCCCACGTCGCCGACCGAGCCCTGAGTCCCGACCTCATGATCGACGTGCCCGCGAGGTGAACCTTGAGCACCGAGGTGCTCGAGGTCCGGCGTCCGACCGCAGATAATTTCGTCAAACACAACAAAAAGACCTAAAATGGCTAGCAATGGACAAACTTAAGGCACCGAGGCCTTACCTCATGGTCACCAAGACGCAATTTCGACCTCGGGGCCGAACTCGTATCTTCGGCTGTGCATTTTGGCCGAGCTGGGCACTGGATCTCCCTCATATGGCGGAGGTCTTCCTCCGTCATTTGCTGCTCCAGCTCCCGTCGCCTCTTGGTCGCAGGACTTGGCGACCTCCTTGCCGCACGATCATCAATGATCGGCGGATCATCGGTAGCTTCGTCTTCCTCATTCTCGACCTCTTTGGATGCCGGGGTGGGGATCGTCGGGGGAGGGCTCTCCCTCCTCTTCCTCTTCTTCTTGTCGGCCTCAAGCTTGGCAGTCTTTGCTGCCTCGACCTTCGCGGCAGCTCTTGAGGTCGGTCGTCTTGCCGCCGCCCTTGTCTTACGCCCGGCCGTGGCACCGCCGCCTGTGGCGGCTCGCCACGTCGTCACCGACCTCTTGTTCGCTATCTTCGTCAGCTCCAACCGACGAGTCAGACAGATAATTTTCCGGACACCGCCGGAGGCTGGTACTCTTCCGACCTCGCCTCGACGTGGCTCGCCCCTCGCAAAGGTGCGGTGGCACCGTAACCGCATCTCCCGAGCCTGCAACAACAAGCGACAAGGAATAAGATTGAAGCAAGCAACTAAATAAGCCAAAATGACCTTGTCTCGGGACTTACAGGTGGTCACCGTCGGGTGTGGAGTGCGCCGGCACTTCTTGTTCGGATGCGCCGGTGTACATCTGTGTGACCGCCGCCATCTCCTCTGGGAGACCTTGTGGTTGACCTCGCGAGTGGGTCCGATCGCCCCCAATACTCGTCAGACGCTGAGATGCACCGTCCCTTGATCGGATCAAGCGACGGCAAAAATGACATCGCCACCGAACCCCAGCCTTTCTTCTTGAGGTCGCTCATGAGGGTCAGCAACTCCTTGACATCTTCCATCTCACGGGAGGTGAGCGGGCAGTCCCACTCGGTATCTTCTCGGGCTTGTGCCGCTTCCGGAGCGCCCCGCTGGTCGTGATGTAGAACCATTCCGACCTCCACCCTGTGGTGTTGTCCGGCAGATCCATATCTATCCATTCTGCCTTGAGACCTGATCTCAGACAGAACATCACTGCTCCCACCACACTGGTGCGCTTGCCGGTGAACTTGACGTTGAAGAGATGTCGCCAGAGGAAAAAGTGGGGCGGTATCCCCAGATACGCCTCACAAAAATAGATGAACGACGACACCACAGTAATGGAGTTGGGGACGAGGTGTACCAGCTCCAGCTTGTAGTAGTACAGAAGACCTTTGAAGAAGTCGCCGGCGGGTACATTGAACCCGCGCTCGAAGAAGGAGGCGAAGACGACCTGCTCCTTGTCGTCCTCTGTTGGAAATGCCTCGTCGGTGAGCGCCTTCCACTCCACCTCCGCCTTGAACCTCAGGAGCCCGCGATCCACCAGCGCTTGGATCTTCTCCTCGGTCATCACCGAGGGCTCCCAGACCGTCTCCGGGGGCGGGATTTGGGAAGCCGCGGCCGCCATTTCTTTAGAACTAGAGGATTTGGATCTAAAGTTGACTAGGGTTTTTACGCGCATGCGCGGCGCGCTGGATGGCGGGCCGGCGCTGCCACAAACGGGCGGCGGGCTAGAGATTCACGGGCGGTGGACGGATGCGGAGGCGCGGCGGCGAGGGCAAGAAGGATTCCGGCGGAGGCGGCGAGAGAAGGAAGTAGATGGAAAGGGATGGTCAACACCAGTCCCCGCAGCTCTATTTATAAGGGCCCCACCACGGATGCCCGTTGCGGGTCTATCGCCGCAACAAGTCTACTACAACGGCTATATGCTGCTAATTTCGCGAGACGATCTCGCCGGATTTCACGCCAACGGCTATATGCCTAACGAATAGAGAAGCCCCCAAATTACGTCACTTTAGGTCTTTGATGAATAATTTCGTCAAAACGACCATTACATGACAGAAGAGAACATTACACGGAACTTCAAAGGTACACAAGTCGCATGCGACCTCATTGGATCCAGAACCCGTTATAAGATACAAACATATTTGAAGACCTGGTCTACCTAGAGCAATCCTTGAGGTGTTCTCTGCTATAGCAGAGCACATCGCAAGAATTCTCCTAGCCTCAGGACCTCGATGGTGGCCTTGCGGTGAACGCACGACGACGGCAGACATAGCAGGTCACACTTTGTGCCCGACTATGGAATGCAGAATGAGCTTGTTCTTCGGCGACCGCAAGCCCTCGACGAGCATCTCATGCTTGCCAAGAACCTGCAGCGTCACCTCGGGTCTCTACAACATCACCTCCAAACTCTCCATGACTCTTCACTGAGGCAAGGTACAAAGAGTGGGGGTGATACCTCCTCCATAAGAATTCTTCTAGCTCCAAACTTCTACAAACTTTGCATCTTATGCTCGGTGGACGGACACATGCCCATGGCATGGTCGCAATACTACTCGCGGCTTCATAGCTCGGCAATGCTCGGTGCTTGCCTCCTTGAGCCTTATTGTGCTATTTATAGTCAAACCAGCCTTGGGCGGTGAAGTGGAGACACTATTACCACGTGGACCAGAGGTCCTGTAGACATGTGCATGATTAAAGGCGATGTCCTTTTCCCTGCCTCGTGACGCCTTTGTCGCTAGTGCATCACGGCGCTGGCGTCACATGGCTACTTGCACCTTTTGGTCAGTGGGCGGTTTGTCATTTTCTTGGTGGCAAGAGAATCTCCGACCACTGTTGATCCATGACCCTGCAGTCTACGAAGAAGATGAGCCTGACTCTGCGTCAGAGGGCCCTGCGCCTCGTTACATCTACAAACCATGACGACGATGATTAAACGCACCCTTTACGGCTCTGCGTCTTCATTACACCCGCTATGGCTCTGCACGTAAACGGACCTATTCCAATCACCTATATTTCGCTTTCCGAGCACAATGGTCGAGGTTTGATTGAAGACCTTCCGGGGTAGGCGTGCCTCGCTGCTCTGCCAGATCCGTCTGGGCGCCTGAAGATTAGAAGCTTCAAGTCTACGATTTCATCGGGCCCCCGTGGTCGGTGTGCCCGCTACTTAGGTCGTCAATACCTTAGTATTTTGGCTCTGCTGGATGGCTGGCAGCTATGCTAGTCGTCTGGGCACCAAAATGGCCTTCCTGAGGTCGGCGTGCCTTAATACCTAGGTCTTACAATACCTCGGTATGTCTACGGCTCTGCCAACCTAGTTTGGAGCCCTGGATGCGTGACCTTCCGGTCGGTGTGCTCTGCACCGCCACCGCCTCCGGACACCAAGGATTTTACGTCGGGAATGAAGGCCTCCCTGTTGAGTGCGCGCCTAATGGCCCTGCCAAATATCTCTGGGTACTTGGGCGCATTCGTTTTGAGACCTTCTTGAGGTCGGCATGCCTCGGTGGCTAGCTCGCCGCACTTTTGCACTGCAGTGATATCCGGATGTCTCTACACTTCATATGTTCAAGATCAATGTTTTTTCCACGGCTTTATCATTGACAATTTCGACCACCACAGAAGACTTCTCCATGCGACGTGCGTTTCAAGATCCTGCTAGATATCCTCGGATACTAGACATCGTTGATTTGAGACCTCTTCGAGGTCGGCACGCCTACAAAGGCCTCCTTGAGGTCGGCCCCGCCAGACTCCTTGCAGCCAATGTTGGGAGATCTGGGTGTCTCTACACTTCGTTCGATCAAGACCATGATTCAGTTTTTCTTCTCTTTTTTGAGCATCAAACCAGCCATGTTGTCTACTTCAATGCTCGGGGACTACTATACGAGAGCGTCTCCGACGCCCACTTGATTTTTTCGTCGTACCGACCTGTTGGGAAACCCGTTTCTCATCAAGTTGTTACTCGACCTCCTTTCTCTCCTCTTTATTTTTGGATCATCATACCGGCCATTCTGCCCGCCACGATGCTCGGATACTACTCTATGAGTGCGTACTTGACGCCCTCTAAATTTTTTTTTCTTCGTCGTTTCGATTTATTGGAAGTCAGCTTCCTATAGGTCGTCACTCGACCTCTCTTCGTTCGGCAAGACTACAAACAGGTCGGCTGCTAAGCTGATTTGTTTCTTTTTCTTTTTGGACCGACGTGAATGCTATTCGACCTGTCGATAGCTCTACGACTTCGTCATGACCTTCTAAGGTCGCTGCGCCTACACATCGCTCGGGGGCTTGTGAGACATGGGTACCCCTGGGTCCCCACCGACTGTGCTCACGACCGTCCCCCGACAAGTGGGTCCGCCTACCGTAAGACTCACGACTGACGACAAAGGCCCAACCGACCTAGTTGGTGGTCCACACGACCTCCTCAAGACCTTCCAGAAGATTCCAGACGACCTTATCCATAACGACTTCGAGACTTGGCGTGCAAGACAAGACAACGGTGGATTCCGACCAAGCAGATCGACGAATATGGCAAGTGTTGTAATCAACTAGACTTAGGTCTCTGGTCGTAACCGACCAGAATCAGAACTGAACCGACCCTGTCCGCTGGCCAATATAAGACGGGCAGGGTGACCTCTTGTAACAATACGCAATCCTCAAGCAATCTACACTGACAACTGGACGTAGGGTTTTACTCTCCAGAGGTCCGAACCAGTATAAACTCGTCGTGTTCTCTGTGTTCCGTGTGCTCCTGCGCAACCTTCGAGTTCTTAGCCCTAGATTCCACCCCGTCGAACAAATAAACCATCGGGGTTAACCCCTCTGTGGGCTGTCTAGATCTAAACCTCTGACAGATATGGTTTCTTGTCTTGTGAAACAGGAAAAGTTTAATATAGAGACCCACCTCCAAAAGACCGAAGAGATAAATCTTGATATTATTGACGATCAAGTCTACTGGTCATACTTTAACAGTTTGTTGTGTAATATTGCATATCAATTGTTGTGTTTGGCATATCAATAATATTGCATATGTACTTTACATGGAGTACTGTCATGGTGAGATTTTTTTAAAATACATAATTTACCATTCAAATATCCAAAATGAACTTCCGTGATAAATAAAAAGAATACTGCCTAGTGCATATGTGCTTCCAAAAAAGATTTATGGCTACTAGAATTCAAAGAAGGAAAAATCCAAACTCACAAGGTTTGTGTTGACTAAAGTTTATCAATCAACCTTAGCTTGCTCTATCTAGAAATTAAAAGTGAAAAATGAAGAAGCTTGCACCTAGGGCTGGACCGTGAGCCAGAAACTCGTGAGTTGACTCAACTCGTTCATAGCTCGGCTCGACTCGGCTCGGCTCGATTAATTTTTTAACGAGCCGAGCAACTATTTTTGCTCGTTTTGTTAACGATCTGGCTCGAGCCATCTCGCAAGCTGCTCGCGAGCCAAACGAGCTAGAAAATTCTAATTTCAATATAGAAAACTGAGCTATCAAAGTTGAGCTGAGCCATTGAAGCTATGCCAAACCTTTCTAAGTGCTACATGTGTGACTAATTTTTTCATTTACAACTTTATAATTATTATTTTTAAAAACTTTACATATGCTCAGAGGTTAATTTCACAAGAAGCCTAATGAGTGGCTCGAGCTACTAACGAGCCAAGCCGAGCTAGCCTTTTGCTCGTTTTGTTAATGAGCCAAGCTGCCGAGCTGGCTTGTTACCTTAACGAGCTAGACCGAGCCGAGCCGAGCTGACTCGGCGTCCAGCCCTACTTGCACCACACATATATATTTGCAGCAGTTCACTGGAAATTACCGGAAACGGGTCCCATGGAAATCACCGGCCAGCTGGCTGGCCGGTGATACAACAACTGCAGACTTGCAAGCCAAGTTGCTTGCTCCGGCCATCTGAGCTGATCGAGCTCATCTTCTCGTCACCTACGGATGTCGTCGGAGACACTTTTTTAAAAAGTATTGTTGTGTATTGGTGAGCAATGTTAGAATTCTCTGACCTGAGATGAGAAGGAGTGAATCTTTAATTTCTTGCCGTTGGCAAATTTTGTGGCTTTAATTTGCAGATCACGTAAGTGTGGTCATTTGGTCCAACATGCAACAACCACAACAGCTAGCAGCTGCTTACTTAATCTAGTCATCAGTCAAGATCACAGCAAAGTTGTTGGTGAAAGATATAAAAAAAAGGATCGGGCTACGAATCAGTAATGTATTTTGAATCAGCTGTCTTCTGATCTTCTTTTTTGAAAATCAATCTGCCGGTGCCTTCTTTTTAAACCGAACCAGCAGTTAGCAGCCTTTTTTTTTTCTCAACCGAACAGCTGCCCTTTTACGAACTTGTAACGTATATTTTGAATCAGTTGAATAAATGTCTTGTTAATTTTTTAGAATCGATAAGCTGCCCGTGCCTTCTTTTTTAATTATACGATTAGCTGCCTGTGCCTTCTTTTTTTTAAAAAAAAAGCAAACAAATGCTTTTCATAGCTGCCTTCTTTTGAATTGGAATCAAAACTCGGTCAATGTACATATACGCAAAACATTGATGCAAATTTGTTGGAACAAATGATGCCATTCTTAGCAGCCTTAAACAAGGGGTGTGTATGTCTGCTGCTCTCAGAAGCCACAAATAAGAAGCTTGGTCGCGAAATGAAAATAAATAAATCAATATGAAAAACAGATAAGACACAGAGACATGCTGCGGAGAGAACTAATATTTTCGCGACCAATTTTATATCAATATATGAAAAGTATATATTGTCACATAAATGAAAATAAATTTCATGTAATTGTAACATTGACGTAAAAAATTTATCATTGGTACGGTGCAGCATCACATCCCATCTCATCATTGGAGGTGGCTGCTCGACTCAAAATAAATTAATAACCCTCATCCAATACCTAAAATTTCTCTCAAACTAGTGATGTGTGGAATTAACCAATGCCAGCATCCACTTCTTCGCTCTATCGAGACAAAGACAACATAAACAATTATAAAATTAACATGGATATGTCTCAGCTCCTGAAGCAACTGTCAGCATCTCATCCGTACATGCCTAACCAACTATTAAACCCCATGCTCTTCGTAGCATGAAAAATTAAACCGCCTAAAAAATCCTCATCATAGAAAATATTAATAGAGTTTTTCTATTTATGAATTTGAGCTTTGTTATCGTGTTTCGGTAGTATCACGTACCACGAGGTAGATATCTTTTCACCAGCTAATTTAATTGTGTGGTACTAGGTAGTAGTACCCGTACTGGGTTTACCAAAATGGTAATACTACCTTGATACTACTCTATTGATATTATCTGATACTACCAGGTACCACCACCGTCGGATTTCACATAATGGATGGGTCACATCAATTGAAAGCTCCTGAAATTTCCCTTATGAATTTAACCCTCACATGTATCAATAAGTCGCCACGTCACAATTTTTTTTCTTTTTGTCACTGTTGGAAAAAGGCGAGAAAAGAAGTTCGTGTACTACACACACAGACAGAAGCGCCTAGGAAGGTGCGGGGTTGACTCGCTCAGCACAACCTTTCTGCGGCTGCCCTCCCATGCGCCTTCCCTGAGCGTCCGATCCCGGATGGATGCAGATGCGCAGGGGTGTGCACGCCGCGCGCGGTGCGCACGGCGCGCACTGGATTTTCTTCAACCTTCAACCGCTCTCTATAAAAGGGCCTCCGCCGATAACTGTCGGGTCACGTCCTCTGCCGGGCTCTCCCCGCCGTTGCCGACTTGTATTGTATGCCGCTCTCTCGCCTTCGCGACTACTTCCACTTCTGCCTTGCATGTCCACCGCCGCGGCGCCGCCGTCACTGACGCTCCACCGCCGCCCGGCGGTGACCGCCTGCAGATCAGTCACCGCCGCCAACGCAGCGCCGGGCAACACCGCGCACCTCGCCAACCTCGACAAGCTCTTCCGCAACCGCGGCGCTGCCGTCGAGAGCACCGCGCCCGCGGCGGCCGTCGAGCCGGTGGTCGTCGCCGGGACGACGAAGAGGAGGCAGCAGCCGCTGCTCCGGCTCCCGTCGTTCCTGTCGCGGGCCAAGGGCGAGGCCCTGCAGAGGGAGGAACCCGCCGCGGCCATGTCGCCGCGGCGGCTGGAGCGGCTGCTCCTTCCCGTGGCGCCCGACGGTCCCTCGCCGCGCGGGAACATCGCGGCGGCGTGGCGACGGCTCCACGGCGAGGACGGATGGCGCGGCCTGCTGGACCCGCTCCACCCGGACCTCCGCCGCGAGATCGTGCGGTACGGGGAGTTCGTCGACGCCGCGTACGGCGCCTTCCTGTCCCGCCCCGACGCCGAGCCGCCGGCGGGCAGCCACCGCCGCGCGCCGCCGCCGCGTGTCCCGCTCCCGGACGCCGCGTACCGCGTCACGGCGCCGCTCTTCGCCACCTCCTCCGCCGGGCTCCCGGCCTGGCTCGCCGCCGCGCCCTGCGCCGCGCAACGGACCAGCCTCGTCGGCTACGTCGCCGTCTGCGACAGCCCCGCCGAGGTCCGCCGAATGGGCCGCCGCGACATCGTCATCGCGCTCCGCGGCACCTGCACCGTCCTCGAGTGGGCCGAGAACGTCCGCGCCGGCCTCGTCCCGGCCGTCGACGCCTCGCCGGAAGCCTCCAAGGGGAAGGTCGAATGCGGCTTCTGGAACCTCTACAAGACCGCCGGCGACCGCTCGCCGAGCCTGTCGGAGATGGTGGTGTCCGAGGTGCGCAGGCTCCTCGAGCAGTACAAGGGCGAGGAGGTGAGCATCACGGTGACCGGGCACAGCCTTGGAGCGGCGCTGGCGGTGCTCATCGCCGACGAGCTCGCCGGCGGCGTCGCGGGCCGCGCCAAGGCCCCCGTGGCGGTGTTCTCCTTCGGCGGGCCGCGTGTGGGGGACCGCGCGTTCGCGTCGCGCGTCGAGGCCCGCGGCGCGCGCGTGCTCCGCGTCGTGAACGCGCACGACGTCGTGCCGCGGTTCCCGCCGCGGCTGCCGCTGCAGGGGTACGCCGACGTCGGCCGCGAGCTCCGCCTAGACAGCCGCGCGTCGCCGTTCCTCCGGCCCGACGCCGACTACGCCTGCTGCCACGACCTCGAGGCCTACATCCACCTCGTCGACGGCTTCCTCGGCTCGCATTGCCCGTTCCGGGACAACGCCAAGCGGAGCATCCTCCGACTGGTGAAGAACCAGGGCGGCAACGTGAAGCAGCTGTACATGAGCAAGGCCAAGGACATGCGCATCCAGCTCGACGGCGGCGCCGACATGCCCGGCCCCTCGATGCTCGGCCGCGTCGATATGCCCGGCGCGGCGAGCAAGGTGGTAGAGTGTGTGCACTGACGGCCGCAACGGCGACGCGATCTCGAGATCGAGCGAACTGGTCTGGAGTCTGGACTCGCAAACGTTGTCGGCGGCAAAAGAATTGTTTGGTCAACAGATAATGGGGGGTTGACTTGGTAGGGAGTTTTTTAACTTATTTTTTGGTATATTTGGTCGATCACGACTTTTACCAAGTACAAAGTAGGACGTCTTGTTGTTGGTTGGTGGATATACCAAACAATGATGAATTGGGTACATCAAAACATTGTATATATAGATGAAGAGGGGTTAACTCATTAATTGGTTAATACTAAAGTGTTTACTGCATCATGTTGTGTTCTTACTTGCACGATGGAACTGATGATTACCCTTGTAGTAGCATCATTTGGCCTAGTTCTGACAGGCTTGGATTTTCACAAGAATTTCACATAAATCAATTTGTTTCATACTGAAATTAAAATTATTTTTTCAGTGTTTCAACCGAGAGGTTGGTATTTTAACTATTGTATAAAGCATCTTATTTGGAAAAAAAAACATTATGCAATTCACACGACATCAATAATTTTAATAGAAAAATGCAGAGGCAAAGAAATTAAAGCTTAGGTATTGTTGCATTATTATCCTTACTGTCTCAATACCAATAATGCATCTCTATCCCTCAAATAGGGGACAACCACTACCCTAGCCATCCATTACGGGGACAAAATCGATAATCCCCACGGAAAGAAGCATGTCCCAATAAGAGTAGCACTCCTAGGTTCTAACCTTTAGGATAGGCCCACACATATTGGAAAGTGTTTGATGTTACTCCATAGTATCCGACCCTCCTCTGTTTGAATTGATCATTAACAAGGTCTCAAGCATAATAGTTTTGATAAAAAATTACTCGTTATGTATGCAAATTTGTGAGAAAACTTAGTGTTATTATTATGTCCTGAAATACTACCTACATACATATACTAAATGAGGGGAGATCAAGCATTCCTTCGTTTTATCAAAGGATTCATTGCAGAACATACGGAAAGACAAGTCGTGCTTGAAATACACATCACAACACAAAGTGCATAACTTGTTGAATACAAGACGGATAGTCCTCAAAGTTTTGACAAAAAGTTAGTGTCGGACAAATATTTCGATATGGTGGGGTACTCTACGACTGTTGGAGTGACGCGAGCAGCAGCAACAACAACAACAATAACCTCTGCCCATGGCTATGTGCGTATGCATCACCAGTTAATGCGAAAAGCTGGTTACTACACCTTCGTTATCCCAAAATTGATGTCTTTATTTAATTAGTCCGGGGAAAGAGCTAGTGAGCTAGTAGCTTTATTTCGCTACCATGCGTACCACTAGGAAGGAAGAGAAGAGAAGAGACCTGGTCGGCTAGTGCGAGGTGGGGGGTTGTTGTTGCGTTCCGGGGCGGGAGCTCAGCAGCCAATGCTCGCAGGGGGATTGATATCATCGTCGTATATATCCCTGATCCGCCGTGCAGTGCAAGTGCGAGGTCACTCGCAACTGGAAACGAGAGAAATTTGAGAGGCCAGCAATGGAGGAAGCGAATTGAATCTCTGGTGCTGGCTGGGGGTGGGGGAGTTGGAAGAAGGGACTTGGAAATGGTCCGCGCGCCCAAGGAAGAGGAAGAATCAACGTCGCTGTGCAGGGGGGCAGCAGTGATGCGTTTGTCTTTGCTGTTTGCTCGCAGCAGGAAGACAAGGACCGGCGCGACCTGGCGTGACTAGTCGCCGTCATGGTCGTCGAGCTTCCGTATCGTATCGTCCGTATCTAGTATGGGGGAATTAATTTCCCCTGCTTTAAGGTTTTTTCTTGATTTTTTAAAAGAACAATCTTGGAAATGTTAGAGCATCTTCAAGAGGTCTAATTTTTTCCTCCTTAAAATATGAAGTTCTACAACTTCTAAAAAGTATTGGAATGAATAAAGGTCATCTCCAAGAGTCCCTAATAATCAACTCCTAAAATATAGAATACAATTTTACATCAGGAATCATATACTATTTCTAAATTATCATAACTTTTATATTTTGTTTCTTTCTTGTACATTTACGTCAGGAACCCTTATTTACTATTTAATCTTTTTGTGCCCTTCCACCTTTAGATTACGCACGAACTCACGCGCATAAAGTTACGCCGAATGAGGTGGTTTTTCTGGCATCCTAATCTTTTAGGAGGATGTATTAGGAGTTGTTGGATAGGGATTTTTTCTCATCTTACTAAAAATCAAAGATGAGGAAAAGGTTTAGGATACTTTTGGAGATGCTCTTAGGGTTTTCCCCCCTATAGATTAGTTTCAAATCTAAGAAATTTGCAGCCCGTTCATTTGGCTGGTGGCTGGTGATGATTTGTTCTCATGAGAAAGTATCAAGCGGTTGGTGGCGATTTGTTTTGAGAAAAAAGATCGCTAATGGTGGTGATAAGCCGATTTAACAGCGACGATTTGGAACCAACCTAAAAAGGTTTTTTATAGTGCACAATACTATCCGGCGATAGTATGGTAGTACAACCAGTTTTTTTACTATAGGTAAAATGGTAATTTGCTCGAAATATATTAACCAGTGTAAGATAAAGTTACATTAAAAAATTTATATGTTTGATTTCATATATTACAAACAATACTATTTTTCATAGTTCCAATCATATCTTCCTATGAATACTACTCATATTACCGCTAAAAAAACCGGTAGTATAGAATTAATTTCAACCATCGAATCCTTCATAGGTCCTTTTTTATTACATACGAATCCTTCTCAAACGATAATATATGACAGAATTGTGCACCGTAAAGGACCTCAACCTAAAAAGGCAAGTAACACACACTCGGTAAAGGACGAAGTATAATAAGCACAGTAATTACAAATGATTTACTCCTCAAGCGACTGAGATCTTACTTATCCATATGTTTTCTAAAATCGCAATAGAAATTAATTGGATGGAGATGAGAAATTGAATGGAGACCCTCGGTGGGGAAGAAAATTGGGTGCGAGCCCCCCTCCACCCCATAATGCCACCCATTTGCCATCCAACCCCCGATGGTCTCTGCTGTAGTTCGCTCGGATCCCAGACGTACACGAGCTCCTGCGTCGGCTCGCAGTCGGGAGCCGCTGCGTACGTCCAGGAAGCCGAGTAGACTGCAGCAGAGGCCCTCGCGGTGTGTCTTCATCAGATGGCAAGCAGACGGTATCACACGTGCGAGGGGAGGGGTGGGCGTGAGCCTTGGGTGCACCCAATTTTTTTCCCGACTCCTGCGCGTGGGAAGGAGGAGGGTGAGGGCGCGGGAGCGGTGGGACCGCGCGAGAGGATCGGAGGGGATGGCGAGGCGACGCACTCGGTAAAGAAAGCTATCGGAGGTCTGCAGATAGCTAGGGAGAAAAATGTAGAGGTTGTTGGATCCCATTTTTACTCTTTTTTTTACAGAGGCTATTAGAGATGCTCTAAGGAATCGTGATAATGATAATTCATAATGTAATAATTGTGTTCCCGTATGGCCACAGATAGTCATAACATTCACCTATAATATTTATATACTACATTTTGTTTTCTTAATTAATTTTAAAAATTGTTTTTCTATTTATCTTGTAAATAAATGAGTATGATGAATAAAAAACAAACACGTATATTATGAGAGTCGTGCTTGGGCTGGCACAGCACGAAGGCATACCGGCGTGCCACGAGCCATATTTTTAGGCCGAAATAAAAGACTTGTCGTGCCTAAAAGTCTAACACGATGAGATATATGGCACGGTAGTCCAAGTCCCAGCTGCTAGATCCGCACCTGCACGGACGACCATCGGTTGTCAACGGCGGGGACGAGATGCTAGTCGACCCGGCCCTTGTATATTCCTCTTGGCTTGATCGACCTGCAGCATTGGGATCGGATCCCGCGGCGCGGCGCGGCGCACGTACGTACACACCCTCCGTCCCCGTGCGTCGTAGTTGTCGTCGGCGGCGGCACCGGCCGCGCGCACGTACAGCGCGCTATGCTCGCTCCCCTGCTGTACGGCACGCACCGACGGGGTCTGCATGCATGCGGTAGGTGTTGGCGGCGCGGCGCGGTTCGTGGTCCTCGATCTCTACGTGTAGTAGTATTCCTGATTATTCCTGTGTCCACGAAAGCTGCTGCCTGCCTGCCTCTCCGAGCCTCTGTTCCCTTGGATTGGATTGGACCTACCCCACGATCTCGGGAACGACGACGAAGATGATTGGCAATCTGGCATGGCGCGGCTCGATTCAGCAGGAGATGAACACTGGGAAAAATCGTGCAGCGGCCTAGAGACTTTTGTTGGGCCGGGTTGATGGAAAGAGAGACGTACGGGGAGCGAGCTCGCCGAAAGTCTCCCGAAGTTGTCAGCAGCGCCTGCACGGACGACGACCATCGATCCGCCCCTTGTATATTCACCTTGACTTGACCGGCAGCATCGATCAGCATCGGGATCGGATCGGATCTCCAGCGGTGCGGCGCACGTACACACGCAGTACACACAGCGCCTCCGTCCTCCGCCGCGGCCCGCGCAGGTGACGCGTAGGATCAGGAAGCACGTGCGGGCGGGTGGAGGCCGCATCACCTGCTGCCCTCCGGCCTGCTGCTGCTGCCGAACTCCCAGCTACCCGTCGCCGTCGGCACCGCACACAGGCACAGCACAGCTGTGTGTGGTTTGGCCACGCGGATCTCTCACAGCTAAGTATTTCAACGTACAGTACGTGCCGCGTGTCGGGGAACGCGCGCGACGCACCGACCGGTGGGAACGCTGGACGTGACGGTCTCTCGTCGTCAGTGCGCGCGCGCGGCCATGTCGGCGCGACGGCGCCAGTGCGTTCTGCTTCCCGGTCACCAGTCTAGTGTGCGTGTCCTTCGTTTCTCCGGCCGTTCGAGGGCGTCTATCCCAACTCTCTTTCGTTTGTCAACCTCAGGTGGTGATCCACTCCGGTACGGCCGGCGGGCACTTCCATTACGCCACACCACACACCTGTGGGAATTTTACGTGGGCTTGGCCAAATAATCAATTCAGAAGAAATTCCTAATAAATCTCAAAGGTCCATACATACGAGTGCATAGGAAAGGAGTGAAATGCTTTAGTGCCACCCTATCAGTGGAATGTGGAGGGAACCAACTTAAATATGAAAGTTGTTCTCATCTTCTCGCCGCCGCTTCGAGGGACTACATGTGCATCTTCCCCGCATCGACATTGCGACTACGTGGGCGAGGTCCTCCCACGATTAGTATGACTAATCCAGAGGATAACGGCGCATCGGTTGCCCCCGGCAATCGCACTCTCACTTAATCTGTCTAGTGTACAAATCGTGCTTACACTAGTTGCTATGATATGTGATATGAATTTGCTAAATATACTTAATCTAATTGTTTTAATTTGGAAATTGCCTAATATTTCAAAGCAGAGGTGGTCGGTGCTGGCGCCAGGAGCCAGCCGGTCCATCCATGTGTCCACGAAAGCTGCTGCCTCCGGAAAATTATCAGAGTTCCTCGACGCCTACTGCTGGTCCCGTCCGCGCACGCGCGCACGCCCACACGGGACCGAGAAGACGACTGGGCTGCTGTTTCTGGTACGCTCCAGGACTCGTTGCGGGCATGTCGGCGCTTGTGCGTTCCGGCCCCCGGTCACTGCAGTCCCAATGTCGTCGTCCTTTCCAGCCGTACGTTTCACAACATCCGAGCGCCGGGCTGCTTCAATTTCAGACCGCCTTTTCCCCCCTCTCCTTGTGAAACAAATCATGCCCGCGGAACCATTCCGGCATTCCGCATGCAGGCACCGGCAAAGTGGAACCATTTCTTCTCTTCTTCCAGTTCGGGAAGAAACGAATACAGGCATCAACGAAAGGATATGCAAAAAAAAAAGTACTTTCTCCGTTCCAAATTGGAGATCTATCGTTTTTGACATGTCAAGGTTCACAGTTTCTGTTATACATGTAGATATATACTATGAATTTATATTTGCCGAAACGACCTACAATTTGAAACAGAGTGAGTATCATACATGTACAAGAGTAACATTTTTTTTTTTGGGTTCTACCTTTTGTGGAACTGGTCTTTTATGTACAGTCTCAACTCTCAGCAGGAACAAATTAAAGCATCCGCCGAGAAAATCTAATCCATACTACTACTACTACTATGAGCTCATCAGCAGCCTCTCTTACATTCTGCTGCTAGCTACTGGATCAGCACGTACGCCAAGCAAACCCCAAGGGGGGAAACATTCTCACAGCTGGAAGTGATCTATGATGTGCTGTATCACGTCCGCGCCATCGTTCATGAACTCGTACTTCACCTGCCGCAAACACCAAGAGGAGGCCAAAGGTTCCGATCATTCCTCAGGATTATTGCATAGTATCCAAGTCGAAGAAGCAAGATTAAGAAACCTGGATTATGCTGTGCGCCGCGAAGCTCGTTATGCTCGACTGGAAGCTCACATCCACCTTCTCCCACGAAACCCTTCGGAGGCCAGTCACCATCTTCTCTGCAGGACGACAGTGTCAGGAAGCAATGTTAAGAGCCACGGCACTGCAATTCCAATCACTTCAACAAGATGCTGGTGCAGATCTCTCAGATAAACCAACTACTGGACTTTGCTAACGCGTGTAACCATATGCTCCAAAGCTGCATACCCACACACCATGTTCTGCTGGCTCATCTTTAATTTGCGGTAGACTTCTTTTGTTACATTACATAGTCTTGCTACGTAACTGTTTCGTGCCATAGAAGTCATGACTCCTCTAGCTTACTGCTTACGAAAGATCGCAATGCAAAGCATTTCAATGAAATACTAGATAACAAAATATAACTGTCTCTATTACACAAAAAAGGGGTTCCAAAAAAAATCAGTCTTTAGGTTCCAGGTCCAATGCTAAACACTAGTGAGAAATATAGGACCAATACGGCCTGGCAACGCAACACCAAGATTGCGGTCATCCAGTCAAACGTTGAATTTTGGGTCATGAAACTACTCGTTTCGAAACCAGAGACCTGCTTGCTAATTATCTATGACTAGCATCCAGGGTCCTAGCTTTTACATTCAGAAGTCAATATTCACATGATATCAAATAAAAAATGATGATGCAGTCAGAAAACATATCTAAAGCTATGATGAATCTTGTTACTTACCTATGTGAACCAATGGAATTATAACATGTCATCGCTACACTTTCTAAAGGGTCAGAGAGGACTTGCACATACATACAAACAGTTTGAACTAACATCATTAAGAACCCAAGAAGGCAGCTTCCATGAATTCATTTCAGACAACATTTCCATGTCTCGCAACTATGAGATATGCACTTTAATAATAAAAGTAAGCCTCACAGTCACAGTCAATGTATAATATGTAAATACTTCCACACGTATGACAAATAGACATAGTCCTCTAGTTGTCCAATTTAGCTGCTCCTTCAGTCTGGAACTTCAAAACAGACCAACTACCCTAAGAATTTAATATCAACGCCCTACCCTCATTGCTCATGAATCAAGGGATTTCCATATGCAGCATGCCTGCCACCATTTCAAATATCCCACAAGTACATATGGTGTTCAGGTCAGGCTCATTCACATGGTATGGGGATAAATTAATAAAACCATTACAACAGTTTAGATGCCACATCATTATCCAATTAAAAATGTAATGACAGAGTGGCTCACTACCCCACTGTTCACAAGACTAATCCAGTAAGTTAATTTTTAAAAATATATTGAAGCAATCCACCTTCTAAAGGATAACAATATCATCTTATCCACATAGCACTGAAGCATCATTTAATTGTACAGGAAAATAAAGGAAAAATATGGTTTCTTGAAACACAGACAGAAAACAGTAGTCTGTATGTTATTACCTTCAAGAATGTCCAAATTACAGTCTGTCATGGAATCTTGGCACTTCTCATCATCAATTTCTTCTGAGTACTCCTCATGTACAATGTGGGGGTACTTCTCAGATGACGACACTGCCAACTGCAGATCAGAAGTAAAAGAAGCCTTGTACATGAGAATGGTGATATTGAAAACTACATAGTCCTTCCTAGATAGTGCTCAGAACTACAAAGTCAGTAAAATACCTCAGGAAGCTCAGTGTTTCTTCTGATAGATGATGTTCTCCAGCCAACAATATCTGATTTCATGCATTAAAGAAGAGCCTAGCCAAAAGTATATAAAAATAAAACAAACAGTATGAACACCACAAAGAAAATTGTAAATGTAGCAAATACTAAGGATACGATCACAGTCGGCATTTGCGTACACCACTCTTCTCTTAAATGCTCGCAAAGCAGATCTGTAAAAGGTGCATATAGAATACTATCAGTATAATTATCACAGAATAGACAAGGAAACATTAAACAACATATTATTGGGACTAGAAATAGAACAAAAATGCAAAACAGATGAGCAAGATAAACCTTACATAAAGTAGAGATCACCATGATCTTCAACCATACGCTGAAGCAATGGTGGTTTCCCTTCGTCATCGTCAGTTAGAAAGAGATGTTTGCCAGTTCTCCTAAATATCCAATGGACGATCCGGCAAGCAACCTTTTCCATCGCAAGGGATCCAAACAGGAGGGGGACCTAATTTGTAATGGTGAAGAAAGTTCACATCAAATGAAGAGTGGAGATGACTTGTGCCAATGGCTTGTTGAAAATGTCATATAAACTGGAAAAGTACTGAAAGATTTGTGTGTCAAAAATTCTGATGAGAAAGATTTGTGTCAAACAAAATTCTGATATGAGATTTCCAGGTACATGATTGAGTAAGATTAAAAAACAGTGACATTTTTGGAATCTTTTAGTTTTTAGTGGTTGTCAGTGTAAGAGCCAAGAAGCCTGGCAAAAGCGTGTGAAAGAAAAAGGCTAGACATCTCTTCATTGAAATGTTCGGAGAGTTCTAGTCATCTCTGTATGACCCTTCCCCCATGATTGAAATGCTCTAATAACGGTGAAAGAAAAAGGCTAGCATCCATTATTTCAACATGTACTGCAGCTTCTAGTCAGACTCTTGATGCATGGAGCATTAAAAGAAACATGCAGCTTTTCTTTGCTAAAAATTGGAATTGTAGAAGATCAAATGATTCTTTAGTTGTTTGATGGATACAATATCAGCTTTCAGGTATCATCTTCGCGGTGAAACAAATTAGAGTCTAGAGATCTGTAAATCACTGAAAAGATGCAGTCAAAAGTTGAACCTGTTTGTTCCCTCGTGAACCAAGGTGAGGTGTTGCTACAGTAATAAAGTTAATTGCTTCCAACCCACAGATGGTTCCTTTGGTATTTCCATCAGGCACACCGTCTGGAGGTCTATAAAGTTTTGCAATTGCATATCTTGCAGCTAATCCTCCAACGGAGTGTGCAAGAAAAGAAATTTTAGTGAGTTCTGGCCTTCGACTAACAACATCAAGCACCTGAGTAAAGAGGAGAATGCAAGTGAGCACCTAGGCATGATGTATGTCTGTATTCAGACAATAGGGATTGTAGCAGAGAACAATAATTAATAAAAATACTAGCTTCTTAGTATTTTTTATTATCAACCCATTAGCCGCCTGCAATATTTACCTCATCCGCTAAGCGTTCCCCCATGACGTCAACTCCATCTAAAGTCAACATTGATGAATTTTTCTCACTACCTGTAACATGGAGCAAATAAGTATGTATACCACAAGGTAGATAAACAGACTAACCAATATTGCTTCCTTCAAAGTACATATTCAGGAAGGGAGCAATTTGCATTACAAAGTCAATTACATAGAAATACTCAAATGTTTTGGAAAAACACTTCACAATTGCGAGCATCAATGAGAGTAGTTAGTTCTTTTAGGTACTCAACATAGAGATGAACATATATGAAATGAGATGTTCACAAATATAAGCTCACAGTGGAATAGTTAAATAACAATCAGCTACATTTCCAAAAAAAATCCTCTTTAAATTTTCAAAAAAGAAATCCTCTTTTGAACCAATAGATTTGCTTTATGAAGAAAAAATGTTCCAAACTAGGACTACCCAGTTTCAGTGAAGCTGCACGCAAATCTGAGCAGCTAACATAACATTAAACCATAATGGGTGCTTGTAATAGCCGGATGATCCGGCAAGTAGGGACACGACAGAGGACAGGGTAGACCCTGCTGCTCCGGCGGCTTAGGAGAATTGGGGGGATTTGGGATTGATTAATTCTTCATTGATTGCCTATCTGAATACACTGCCTCCCTTTATATAGAGGGGATGACCCTTAAGTAAATATCTAAACTACTACCTATGTTCTGATTTATATGACGCTCCTTGGCTCAAATTTGAGCTAATCAACGTCAAAAGTAAAAAAGAACGGAGGGAGTAATTCTAATCTTATCTCTAATTGATCTTATCCAACTAACTAACCCTAACCCTATCTCTAAACGTGACAGATTGAGGGGCTGGCCCTCCGGACGCCCATAACAGTGCTACTCCCAAAGTTCTTGCCCACAGTTAAGAATGGAACAAAGCTAAAAGAAATGTAATTGTGTCAATACTGTCAGTAAAGAAAGAAAAATCATTCTCATGTGTCTGTTTTTGTTACTCTAATACCGAATCACCTAGGTCGGATTATTCATCTGCCCAATGCGCATATTATACTTGCTAATTAAAAAAAAATGTTTCCAAATAAACCAAGCAAAGAGCATGATCAACTTACAGTGCACGATTACATCATCAGGAGTTGCTTTACAAACTCTTTAGCTCCATATTGCCAATCAGCAGTACTGTTCAAAGAAAAGAGCAAAGTGAATAGAAATACAAAAAAAGGTAAGCGGGTCATAAGTTCAGAGAAATGTAATTATAAGCATGTCCACTGCACATGAACACTATATATAAATGAAAATATCTCCCTCCCTCCCACAGAACAATCAGATAGCGTCACCAAAATAGCTTCCGCAGCTTTGCATAGGCTTGGTTGTAACCAATGCCAAACAGTAGTTCCCTACTCTGTGTCTTGTAGACGAATCTTTGTCCCTGACTATACTGCATGGGAAAATTTCAGGTTTGGCACAATTGGTCTTGGAATCTTAGCACAGTGGGTCATTAATCTTTCTATCCATCAGAATAGTGGGCCTTTAATCTTTATATTCCTCATAACAGCTTGAATCCTAAAGGAAGGATTGTGAACATTTCGCTATATTAGCAAAATACAAGTACCTCGTGTAAGAAAAACAACCTGCTTTTCTATGAAAAATGCTTTTTTCCCTTCATTTTACTCGTATATCTGTATCGGCTGTTCCCCCTCTATTTACTTAGTTGGATGGCTGAAAAAACTCTGTAATAGAACAAGGCTGATGCTTATGCAGAGGCCCGAGTCATTGCCATTTCCAAAAAAAAAATCAAATGCTTCACCAGTAGGGCAGGAAAGACAGTCGTCAAGCAGCGTAAACTCTAGCGTCAGCCAACCAATAGACCAATTTCGTAGACGCTACAACAAGCCAAACAAAAGTAGGCAGCACGCTAGGCCCAACCCAAATGTTGTATCGTCAGACCATTGCTCCCCAATCGCAGGCTCCAGAGCAAATTCCACTGAAACGCGAAATGTACCATCTGGTTTAACCCCACAAAGCACAGCAAGAAAACGCAATGCTCAGGGAGTATTAGAATGTACAAGCACTAACACGGCAAAATTCCCTTCATTTCGCGAAACGAGATGTTAAGTGCGGCGGCGAATGGAAGCCCTCGCTCGGTTGGACCGCCGCCCCACGTCCCGTGCCAATCCGTCGGAATCTACTGCAAACCAGCTACGAATCCCGGGCCCAGCAGAGCGGAGGTGGTATGCTTTTACCTGCCGAGGATGCCGTGGACCATGACGAGGAGGTGGTCCGGGTCGTGGGAGGAGACGGCGTCGCTCCAGACGTCGACGCCCCCCGAGACGGACTCCTCGGCGCGCACCGCCGCCGCCGCCGCCGCGTCGTCCTCGCCGCCCATGGTCTCCGGTCGACTCGCTGCGGAGCAGGATCGCGGGGGGGAGAAGGGAAAGCAACAGACCCGTGTCGTGGAAAGCCGGAAGAAGGAGAAGAGGTGGTGGGGGGGACCGACGGAACCGTCGCGGCGACGTCGGTGTGCGTGGATGGATTTGGGGAGGAGGGTGGGGGCGGAAGCGAGCGAACAAGACCGGGCCGGCGGGGGAGTTGTTTTCGCGCCACGCCCCCTGGGTTTCCCCTGATTTCGTAGCTCGACGCAGCAGCCCGTCGCGCCAGGAACGTGCTGGAGCAGCTAGATCTACACGTAGACTACGTGGGCCGGCCACGTGTCCCGGGAAGCATCTCGAAGCTTCGTAAAGATCGCGGTGGGGGACGGCGGCGAGGCGACGAGGTGTCGGCGGGAAGAAGAGACGCACCGGCATGGGCAGAGGGCCCTGCTTCTGCTTCCGGACGAAGCAACGTAAAAGAAAAAGCGCGGCCGCCGGTTGCCTACCGCGTCTGCTCGATCTCCACGACGGCGCGCGGAGGTGGTGGCCGGTGACGAGACGACGCGCCGGCGGCTGGATCTGGGCCAGGCGGAGGCAGTAAAGACCCAACCTCGCTCGCTCGGCCTGCGCTCGCGAGTCTACAAACTGGGCCTGGATATACGGCCTTTTGGCCCACCGTTGTCACTTTTACCTCCGTTTTTTTTTTGAGCAGATCACTTTTTCCTCCGTTGTTGGCCCACTACTCACTCCTGCGAGCGAGCCCCTACGGAACAAAACGCTGAATTTTTTTTATTTTTACATTTTTTCTCCTAATTTTGCAAAATATATGAAATTTTTTCAGCAAAACTATACCTCTAGCGTGAGGACGGTGGCGTGACTCACCGCCGTGCCCCAAGCAGTAGGAACGGCGTGGCGCATCAGAGCCTCGCCGCGGCACGGCCAGAGGACTGCTTTCAAAAATTTGTAATTTTTTGTTTGAGTTCGGATGGAGTAAACTTTTATGAAAATTGTAGCTTCGACGAGATCTACAATTTTGTAGTTCAAAGTTTTTCCATTTGAAGTCATCTTCATAATCAAATAATCGATATACTATCCGTGATCCCGCTCATCGAGATCTCGCCATTTATGTTCGAAATTGTAATTTTTTAACTGATGGAGATATATGAAGCTTTGACGAGATCTACGATTGTTTTTTCCATTTGAAGTCGTCTTCATATCAAACAATCGACACTATTCAGATCAAGACCGCAAACCCAGATCCTGATATCGATTATTCGATGAAGATGACTTCAAATGGAAAAACTTTGAACTACAAAGTGTAGATCTCGTCGAAAGCCACAATGTTCATAAAAGTTTACCTCATCCGAGTTCAAACAAAAATTACAAATTAAAATGACTGACTCCCTACCGTGACCCACTTGCGAGGCGCCTACCGCTATCACAGTTCCTACTGGGGCGTCCTCGCCGCCTCCACGGCGCGCGTATAAGTTTACAAATTATTTCATGACCATATTTTCGCAGGAAAGAAAAATGTAAAAATAAAAAAATTTCGAAAACGCTCGCTATCTGAAGGTGACAACGACGAGTCGACGACGTCGACGTGGCAACGCGACCCCACCACGGCATCTAGCCTCATGATTCACGGCTTTCACGCACGCGCGCGCCGTGGCCCATGGAGTCTTGGAGGCGCAAGCGAGAGCCATTCATTCGCCCATTCTCGACCAGAGAAAAAAAAAAGGGTCGCCTCCGGATAATGTGAGACATTGATACCGTCGCCGTCAAGCGACAAGCAAAGCAGCACGGGGTCCGTTGGTTTCTTTTCTTGCTTTTGTTCTTTTTCCGTGGACGACGAGGCACCACCCACTCGTGTGTGTCATGTGGCGTGGCCTCCCAATCATGCGTGTACCGACAGCTTGGCCTCTGAAACAAAGATTTCTCATCACATATTCTAATACACGATCCATTCAACATCCAAGTTGATTTGCATGAATTGTAACTAAGGTTGGACGAAAAGGTCGTGGCTCGTTAGCTTGCTCACCTCAATGCCTGCTCAGCTCGGCTTGCTAATGAGACACCTTGAGCTGGCATTTTAGCTCGTTATTATAACGAGCCAGCTCGAGCTGGCTGAGGACCTGTGTGGTTCGAGAACTAGTGGATGGTCGCTTCCGCCAGAATGAGTGATCGACAACGTGTGGGACGATTCTTAGCTAAGTATTGCAGTGCAGGTTGCGGTTTGACGGGTGTTGGTGCGGTGTGAAGAGCAAGCGCGAAAGGTCGTTCTTGGGTAGGCCTCAGGTGTGGAGAAGACAAGTAGGCTTGGTTCGAGGGACTGGCTGCGGGTCAATGCGGGCCGCATGGTGGCAAGAACAGCAAGATGAAGTCGTGGACGGTTTCTTGGTGGAGCCTCAAAACCAAGGTCGAGCCGGGACTACGTGGGAACCGAGTCATGAGTGGTGATTGGCGAGGCTACACCGAGTTCGCGGGTTTACGATGGTTCACCGAAAACCACCGGGTTCCTTGGTTGATCCACAAAGTCAAGACCGGAAAACGCGGCGAAGAAGATACCGGTCGACCGGTGGGTCCGACCGGCGGCCGACCGGGTACCGGTCGATCGGTGTCTTGACGACGCATCCGAATCTTGCGGAGGACACGCGTCGGGATCGCAAGGCTTGCGTCGAGGCTAAGCAAGTTTGCGGTCGGGCATCCGTCCGATGGTGCCAAGACAAAGACTTCCAAATTCACCCTTGAGGCATGTATCCCTAGTTAGCTAGTAAGGGTATTTTAGTCTTTCGGTTGCCTCCATATAACCCAAGTGGTGAGAGGATGACAGTCATCTCTTGGGACCCTAGCTCATTTGTTTTCCTATTTTCCCTTCCTATTTTCCTTAGGATTTTCATAGGACTAACTTGAGAGTTTCATGGTGAGATCTTGTGAGAGAGAAGGATGATCGGGCGGCAAGCTAGACCTTGTATGTAGTGACGGAGGTAGGATAAAAAGTAGGAGGGGCTGAGTTCTTATTCTTTCTCCATTTCTACCCATTTTTCCTCTTATTCTTCTTCTTCCTCCTCTATTTCTCTCCCATTCTTCCTTTAAATTTCAATAGAGTTCATGGGAGTAGGGGGGCTAGAGCCCCCCTAGCCCCACCGTTGCATCCGTCGCTGCTTGTATGAACCTCTTTGGTATGTATAGATGATTCGGCGTGGTTCCTTAAGACTTGGATGTGTCTTTCCCGTTTCTCCTTTTTGGTGATTTTCGGAGCCCTTTTCTTGGCGATTTTCTTGTGGCGGTTTCGAGGCCTTTCTCTTTGGGATTTGGTGGGGGATATATGCTTGAACCCTTCGTGGTTCTTTTCCCTTTGATTCCCCTCCCAAATCCGTGAGCAAATGGGCTCGATTTTGGGGTTTTCTTGGCTCTAGGGTTAGAGGCGTTCTTGGTGGGATTTCTTCGATTCCTCTCGTTTTAGCAAGTTTTGGTGGACCAAATCTTGACTATGGAGTGCCCATGAGGTGTTCCTACTATCTCCAAAGTCTTGTGCAAAATCGTGGAGCGATTCGGGAGATCGGGAGTTGGATTTGGAGGAGTTGACCCGCGGGCCCTGTTCATCCCGAGAGCTCAGGTCACACCGGTCTGACCGGTGCAGACTCTTGGTTGAGTTTTGCTCGGGTGAACGTCTTGGTGAGTTCCCTGTTGTCTTGTGTTGCTGCTGTTTCGAGTTTGGTTCAGTTTGGTGCTCGGGAGGTCAGGTTGGCAGATTTGGGATTTCAGCTCGGCCGGTCGTGGGTGAGTTGCAACTGACCGGTCAGGCTTTTACGTGGTAATTGCCAAGTCTTACTCGGGTGACCGGCTCAAGGTCAGGTGACCGGTCGTCTCGGAGGGTGTCGGGTGTTCCGGCTCGGTCGGAGATCCGTGGCCGGCGGCCCCGACCGATGTGTGACCGGTCGGCCAGATTGGTCGATGAGTCGCTCGAGTTGGTTTTTCCGCTGCGTTCTCAAGTAGGTGTAGGTGGTTGTTGGTTCCTAGGACCAGTAGCACTCCAGTGGCTACGTGGTCTTGACCAACTTAGGTAGTTGAGTCGGAGACGGTTTTGGAAGTCGTGTTCGCCTCTTGTTGGAGTTTCCATCTCCTTGAGAAGAATTTTTATCGGCTCCCATTCACTCCCCCCTCTCTGATTCGCCTAATCGGTCCTTCACTGGCTCGCGAGCTTAACGATCCAGGGGACATAAGCGTTGAGCAGGCCACGTAGAAGCCCAATGAAGCCCGAGTAGCCCATCAACAACCCTATCTCTAGACGCCAGGACCCCGTTGGCTGTTGCCCTTCTGTCCGACCCTTCCTCTCCTCGTCACGCGCGCCGCCGCCGCCGCGTCTCATGCCTCCCCCCTTTGCATATCTATTTTCCGAATCAGGTGTGCGTCACCTTCGTCGCTTGAATATCCATGTCAATAAGGACGGAAGCAATCGGGCAATCGGCACATGCGTGCGTGGGCGCGTCGATGTGCTATTCAAGGCGGCGCTGGGCATGGCCAGGCTCTCTGAGTGACGCCTCCACCACCAAGACAACAGCTTTGGGCACCACCAGCACCAGGCACTGTGCACCAGCGTGCAGCCTCTGCCTTGCAACTTTGTCATTGTTAGACCTGAGCATTTTTCGGGTCGGGTCGGGTTCGGGCCGGGTCGAAAAAACCCGGTTATTTCGGGCCGAGAAAAATCATGCCCATGACTGTCCCACTGGGCGCGACGGACCTCAATTTTTCTGGTCTCGGCCGGGCCGGGCAAGGCCTTCGCGCATTTTATAGTGTCAAATAGCCTAAAACAGCATTTCGGGCCGGGCTCGGGCCAAGATTTTTCTCTCGAGCTGCAAGATTTGTGCCCACACCGTCAAGAAGGTTCATTGCGGGCCGCTAAAAATACTCAGGTATTGTCTTTGCTATTTGTGGATAATTTGTCCTCTGCAGTCCACCCTCGATTGAATATTTGGATGCTTTCTTCTTCTTTTCACACCTCTGCTTGTTGTCAAGATATGAATCAAAGCAAACTACATTTCAATTTTGTTTATACGAGTGACAAATTGTATGATTTGCATCAGAGCTCAGAGACGTTGAAATCATGAAACAGTTTATGTCTTCTCAGCTCGCGAGCCAATCGAGCAAGCTCGAGCTTTTATCGAGCCGAGCCGAGCTCATCTTTTGACTCGTTACGTTAACGAGTCGAGAGCTAGCTCGTTATATCAGCGAGCTTGGTCGGGCCGGGCTGAGTGGAGCCGGCTCGTTATCCAGCCCTAATTGTAACAGAAAATAAGTCATTCGCTTGAGAGCATATTTAGTTGTGCAAATTCATCTAATTTTTCTCTACTCACCTCACATCGAGTCTCATCTTATCTCACAACACTATCTAATGCGGTCTAATGCAGTAATGTTTCCCTATTCCAGCACTATTTGTATTCATACACGCAATTTACCGAACTAGCCGAGCAAACTACGCCATGATCAATTTGTTGTGGCACATGGAAAATAGATTGCGACATAGCAATTGATGACACCGCCAAGATCGTGGTGTAGGCATAATCTTTGAGGCGTTTATGTCATCCGCCAGCACAGATGACACAGTGCTGACGGGTGCTTATGTCGCCTGCCAGTATTGTGCCTTTGCAGAAGCAGCAATCCCTTTTAGAAGAAGTAAAAAGTTGTCAAATTAAAAAGTTGTAAACTACAAAGTTTCATAACTTCTCAAGATGTACAACTTTTATTTGGGTTGTTTCTTCATTTGACAAAGTGGTAGTAATTTTGTTCACAAAACATATCTCTCTAATATAGTTTCATGAAACTATACGAGAGAAGTATAAGATCTATGAAGAATGTTACTACCACTATGCCGGATGACTAAATGACAAAAAAAGTTGTTCATCTTCAAAAGTTATAGAACTTTGTAGTTGAACCATTTTTAATTTGATTTACTTTTGTCAAGGTAAAGTACGTCTGAATTTTGAAATTTGAAAATTTAAAATTTTCAAATTGATAAGTTATGGAACTTTGTAGTTTACAACTTTTTTATATGAAATCATATTGTTAATGAAAAAAGGCCTAAACTCAAGAAGCAAACTAAGTTGATCAAGAAACAAACTCAAACCAAAATCAATCTTTCCAAATCCCATTATTAAATAAAGAATACGAAATCATTTGAGGGATATAGATATATCATTATATCAACATCAACAGCTGTTCTTTTCTCTCATTTCCCCCTATAATCCAATCCTAAAACTATCAAGATTAAGCACAACAATCCAAACCAATTAAAAACCTTATATATCTCCTAACTAGCTCGACTGCCATGGTAACCAATCCATCAATATATTTTTTCATAATAAAAAATCCCTCCCATCCAATCGCCTTATTTTTTTTTGTTGTCCACTAAAAAAAGAAGGAATTCCTTCCACCGTTGGAAAAAATTTCCAGCTCATCACCACGCGCCGTGTCCTGCTCCGCCTCTTTTCCTGCCACCAAATAAATACACCCCACCACGCCCAGAAATAAAAAAGAAATCGTGAGAGGATAAACAAAAAAAAATCCGCGAGGGGAGAAAAAAGGGATTCCACCCGCCACCAACCCTAGCCAAATCCCTCCAGTCCAATCACCATGATGCGTGACGGCGCGCCTCCGGCGGCGCCGGCGGGCGCCGGCGGTGGCGGGGGCGGGGGCGGGGGCGACGGGCCCAGGCGGTGCTCGCAGTGCGGGCACCACGGGCACAACGCGCGCACGTGCACCGCGCGGCCCGTCAAGCTCTTCGGCGTGCGCATCGGGGACAAGCCCATGAGGAAGAGCGCCAGCATGGGGAACCTCGCGCAGCTCGCGGCGGCGGCGGAGGGGAGCGGCGGCGCCGGGGGGAGGGAGGAGGGGTACGGCTCCGACGGGGAGCGCCCGCACAAGAAGCGAGGTGAGAAGGGCTGGGGGCGGCAGGGTTTTGGTGAATCTCTGTTGTTTCTTCCTTGAACTTTTAGTGTATACAGCGTAAAAGGACTAATCTTTTCGGCGGTTTCGTGCATGTCTGGGGAGGTAGGGTGTTTTGTGTGAAAAATGACGCGATTTTGATGTTCGTCGGCGTGATTGTTGGGAGGAGGCAGATGAGAATCGTAAGGTTTGACGTTTTGTCGAAATTGGACGTTTACATCGTGATTCGATCCGTTGCCTTCCAGTTCGTGATTCGATCTGGTTGCTTTCAGTTCGTGATTCCATTCGGTTGCCTGTGGGGTGATTTAGGAGGTTTGGTGGTGCCGTTCTGTTTCTGAATTGCCAGGTCCTCTGATATCTTTACATGACTCTGAGAGAGGAATTGTTGGGGAGATTAATGCTTATTTAGTTAGTTGCTGCAACATATATTGTTTTTTGGTTTATGCTGGATGATAATGTTAAGCCATTCCATTTTGTTGTTAGAAGGTGTTTTGGATGCTTCATGTCCACAATTTTTGCTTTAATCTGTTTTGCTTTGTTTCAGGTTCTTCTCTCTTTGGTTACTGTTTCGTACAATTTGCATATATTAAAAATGCTGCTTGTACATTGTGTAACCGTACTTACGTTTTGTGCTTTTGATGTTGCTATTTAAATCTGGTGCCGTTTGACATTGGTGACTTGGTTAACCAAAGGCTGCGTTACATGCCACAAAACGAAACTGAATTCTTTAATTAATTATCTATTTGGTTGCATATTCATGATGTGTCATATGCCCCTTATTTTCCTTTGAATACTGTTTGAATTGCTTTTTTAATTCCTTATTTGTTGTTTTTTAACCTTTCTGGCCCATTGTGATGGGCATGTTGCTATTGCTACTCTGAACTATGTTTCATACAAACAGTTGCAGTCCAATTTGCGTAAGCTGAAATGTCATGTTTTTTTTCTTCAACAGGTGAGGCATGGACTGAAGAGGAGCACAAAAAGTTTCTACTTGGGTTGAATAAGTTAGGGAAGGGTGATTGGCGAGGTATATCCCGTAATTACGTTATTTCGAGGACTCCTACTCAAGTTGCTAGCCATGCACAGAAGTATTTCAATCGCCAAACAAATGTGCATAGAAGAAAGAGAAGATCGAGCCTCTTCGATATGGTGATTGATGATGTGAGCATCGCTCTAACTCCTCTTTTCTCTTGGTAACGTATTCGTAGGTGTAAGCATTCATGTTCTTTTCTTTTTGTCGGTATGTTTTTTTTTGTGTTAGCAAGTGTTTTCAGCTGCTGTGTATGCTTGCATAGGCTCTGTGTTTTCACATGCTTAATTCATTTTCTTGTTATACCTGTTACATTAATAAGTTGTGTGCCTGCTTGAGCTTACATACATGCTTCCGTGGGGTACGTTGTTTTTGCATGCTCACACTTGATTTGTGCTTATTCCTTTCCTCTTTAATATGAAACTTGTTGACTTTAGTCGTCATACAGTAGTAATGGGATGTTGTAAATTAAGACTCATGAGCTCCATATTCTTGAAGTATTTATTCCGTGGCCTCCCTTTTATCATTTGATTATATCTGCTTTTTTGTGTGTTTCTTGTCAGTCTTCTGATCAGCTGCCGCTCTCGCGTTCATCTTCACAAGAAGTAGAACAGCATCTAGATGATCCACAGCCTGTTGTGGCCCTTCCTGCCCCTGTGGTCTCTACTGCTGCTGTGGCACCTCCTCCTGTGTCTGTGGAAGCGCCTGCTTCAATTCCACCACCAGTTCAAGTTCCAGCTACAGTTCCAGAAGTTACACGTCAGCTTATGGAACAGGACTCAGTTCCCTCAAGTTCAACTGCTGGAGAAGCAGGGGTGGTGATGCCAGAAGGCATGCCGCCCTATCTTTATCCAATGATGATTCCTTCTCCATATTACCAGCCAGCATTTGTTCCAGTACCATGCTATGGTTATGTTCCTATTTACTATGCGCCACCAGGTGCAGCACAAGCTCCACATCAGGTAGTCAAGCCTGTGGCTGTGCATTCAGCGCCTCCATTAAACGTCAAAGATCTCTACAATATGTCAGAACTGAGCCTGAAGGGTGATGACTCAAATGCAAACAGCGGAGTGCCTGCTTCCCCCTTGCCTCCAAAGCCCATTGGTAGACCAGGGAGGCAATCTGCTTTCCATGGCAAAGGGCCTTCAGGTGGCTCATCTGGTGAACTAATTCCTGCAGTCAAGTGACTTGTTACTGATCTTAAACATCCATTGATGTGTATGTAATGCTTAGAAGATAGCTCAATCATAATAGCCTATGCTACTAAAATAGTGTTGTGGTTTCTTGCAAAGTATATTCTGCTCAATTTAGCCTTCTAGTTTGGATGTTGTGATGTGTGGGTAATTTATATTGTTAATTAGTTTGTCGTTCATTTAGCTATACTATTCTGATTTCACCAGTTTATCCCAAATTTGTTCATCAATCGCCAATGTATCAATTGGCAGCACATGGCAGCTCCTTGCTTCCATTCTGGACATTAAAAAACAACGTTCTGCGCACTTTGATTTCATTTTACTCATCCATTCTAGAATATAGCTTCTAGCATTCAAATTTTGTTCCAAAATATAACTATTTATGAGTTCTCAAGTGGTTTATTTGACATTTCCACTGATCAAATAGGAAAGGTTTAATTATCCTATTAAATAGGGTATTAAAACAAATGAAGGGCAATATGAACTTTTAGTTACACCCTTAATCTGTCTGAAAACTTTAGAAGTAGCTAACCAAAGGTCCTCTAGTCTAGTTGGTTAAAGGGCTATGGTATTGTCGCAACCAGGAGACCCAAGGTTCTAGTTTTTTTCTTTAGAAGTAGCTATATTCCGCAACAAAGGGAGTATTATTTTTGACCTAGCGGCAATACGATTATCGCCAAGAGTTCCTCGTAATCTTATCCCACCGGCCTAGTTTTGTTTCTTTAGAAGTAGCTATATTCCGAAACAGAGGGACTATTGTTTTTTACCTAGTGGCAATACGTTTATCGCCAAGAGTTCCTCTTAAACTTTGTAGCTATATTCTGAAACAGAGGGAGTATTATTTTTGACCTAGTGGCAATACGTTTATTGTGTTCCTCTTAATTTTTTTTGACGGTCGGGAGGAGGAGGCCCACCTGATTTTCATTTGCATTTCTGGCCAGAAAATGCTGGCGTAAATGATTACAGCAAGGGGTTTTCAGGGGGTGTTTTCTCCATCCTGGTTGTGATTACATTGGGTTTAGAACTAGACACCAGTTCCTGTTAAACTTATTATTACTTTCTGCACAAATTCAAAGAGTGGGTGGGTAGATGTGTATCTTTCGTGTAGACATTTTGGGCTTATAATTCAATGAGTATGTTACTTCAAAAAAAATTCAATGAGTATGGAGCCCTCATGTCTTTTGAGGCAGATTGGTGAAATGAGAAACATACTAGGTGGAAGACCGGAAGGAAGTTAATTTCTTCTCTAAATCTGCTGTAAGCTCTTCATCTCACTCCTTATGTCTCTAATTCCTAGCAGCTGTTACCACTCCATACCTATGAGCATACGCACTTGCTCTGCTGTTCAAACTCACAAAGAGAGGCCCGGAACATCTGATCCCCTCTTATTGTCTTCTCACTTCAGTCTGGTGTCCTATTTATCAGACTCAAACAAGAAACTTTAAACAAGAAAGTTTAAATCCTAGTAAGTCCTCCTACACTTTCTTTTACCAGATATAACAGTACTGAATTAATAATCATATATTCTTTTTTTTATTTTGTGAGGAACCATCATGTATTCACCTATCTTCAGTTGCACTAAATGGTGTATGCATCGTTTGTTGATGAATTTGAGGGAAAAGTGGTCTCACATTCGGAGTGCTATGTTGGAGTCTCTATTTGGTACTCAATACAAGAAATGTGATTTTTCCTGATAGTTTATTTATGAGTGGCAAACAATTTTAGTGCCTTCTATGATTTTTTTCAAGTGTCCGGCATTTTATCTAGTGTAATTCGCATATTTGTCAACAGTTTTATCAAATCACAGCAATGCAATTTGCACTGAATCCCACAGTTATGCATGGTATGTATTTGTCCAAATATAATAGAAACCATTAGCCACTTGTAGAAAAACCTAGGATAAGCTAGTAATCTTGCATCTCTCCTTGTTGCATTTTTTTTTTGTCGTTCAAGTAAGCCACATGCAGGCAGTTTGTCAACTAGATCACAGGTTCATCTAAAAGCTAATGCTGGGCTTTCTGTTGGTGAATGTACTTCTTCTCCATACGCCGGTGATGAAAAACACACTCAAGCTACAATTCTGACAACTTCTTCTCGATCTGCAAATTCGCATAACTCATGATGTTTATGCCCATCCTAGTTCCCGAACTCTTGACTTGTATTTTGCATTCCTGGTGTCTCCAGTTCCAAATAGGTCTAAGTGACTAAGTGCCTGCCCAATGGTGTCCTATACCTACTCTCATCTTTCCTATCCTTAGGCTAGTCGCACCGGAAAGCTAAACCAATCTGTAAAGGAGGCATGGCCCACGTGTCAGCGCAGTTTTGGCTCGCCATCCATCCCGCGGCCCGCAGTGCGGCAAGCGCTATCACCGCCTCCAAAGGCCTGGTCCCACTCGCTAGGGCGGGCGTGGCACTTTGGGAAGGGCGCAGCTGCAAGCGTGGGTGAGAGAGGGCGGCAAAAAAAAGCAAGAGAGAGACGATAGCGTTGAAGAGAGAGAAACGCTAGGTTTGAAGCTTCCTTGTAGCAATCGGAACGGTGGAGGCTGATTTGGAGGTGTGCGATGCGGGACTTGAACCTGCTTATTTGCCGTTCGGTTGCTTTTGCAGGCGTGCAGTGCGACCAGCCTTATATGCCCAAACAAGTGCTCCTGGTACAGACCTGAGAACGAGCCATGAAGCATGCTATAGTACAAGAGTAGGAGGAAGTAGGCTGTACGCATTAGTGCTCCCTAGCGATTTTGATCATTCGTCTTATTCAAAAAATTATTGCAAACATGTAAAACGATAAATCGAGCTTAAAATACATACAACAATAAAACATATAAGCGAACAAAATAAATTATACTTGCACAATTTTTTGAATAAAATGAATGGTCAAAGTTGTAGAAAAAAGTTAATGGCGACAAGTATTTCGATACGGAGGGAGTGGTACTTATAAATGAATGATGCACTTAATTTCTAGTTCCTATATACATACATTAATTATTTATATTCAGATGGGAAAGGGGAGAATATGGTCCTCTTTTTACATAATTTCGTCGTACGTGTCAATTTATTGTCCACTGACAGCCATAAACTAGTGAACTTTGAATCCTTCTTCCTCCAACACAGCTTTTGTATTGGACAGCATGATAGCAGACAACATCAATAAATTAGTCATCATATATTCATCGTCGATTTAACCCCCCCGCGGGAGTAGCTACTGTTCCTAGCAGGATGTAGTTTTTTTTTTAAACATCATTCAGGCTAACGGGCATGGCAAATAGTATTTCTGAACTGAGGCTGAAGAGTGGCTGAGGTGCAAACAGGGGAGCCTCTGCTTTCTCCATTTCCCCCAAAGCCATTTGGTAGACCAGACACCAGAGAGGTAATTCCAGCAGTCAAGTGGCTTGATTTTGCAGCTAAACATGCCACCTTGTGTACGTGATACATACTAGAAGTTAGTCAAAGCGTAATAGCCTGTCCTGGTAAAATAGTTCAAGTTGCTCATCTGTCATTCTCCGAATAATTAATAAGAATATGTACCACCCTGACTCTCTCATTACAGTGAAAAAGCTTCAGCACGAAAAGGGACATGTACAGCAGTCCAGGCAGTTTCAACTAGTGAGTCCGAGTAAACTTCGAAGCCGGATCTTGGTGGGGGCAAAGGATTTAGTGCTCCTTTTAGGCCGTGAGTAAATGCCATTTTGCATTTTTTTTTCTGTTGGTTAACGAGTTTGTACAACTCTTTGCTCTATCAATGAAATAGGCATCATCTTGGTGCCTGTTTGTCGAAAAAAATTAGCGAGTCCGAGTTTTGCTGGTCCTGGATTCTACAGATACGATGTGCAACTGAAGTTTGGCGTGCATTATTCTTCACAACGACACCATTGTTGTCTCCATGGGCCATGTGCATTGGGCGTACTTCACCTCCCACACAGTCTTGAAGTTTATTTTGGATTCATGAACCCTCCAATTCCTAATTGACCTTAGTTCTTGCCCAAGTAGCTAATGACATTGACAACGAACTCTCACCTTCCTTCCCCTTTATAAAACCACAGGGAATCACCAATATTCAGGGGTGCTAGAAGATTAAACCAAACCTGTCTAGAAACCACAAAAGAAACCAAGTGTTGCACGGTCTCATCCTCTTGGTTACATAAAGGGCATTGATTTGGGTGAGGCAACCCTCTTTTTTCAAGCCGATCTGCCGTCCAGCACCTATTGCGAATGACCAACCAAAGAAAGACCTTACACTTGTTTTGGAGCCTAGGATTTCCATATTCTACTGGTCTTACGGCTAGTCTAGTTTTTTAAAGTAGGGAGAACTTATATTACTTCAAACAATGTAGCATTACAATCATGTTCTAAAGCTGCCGACGCGCAGGTCGGAACACCTTTAGAAAAAAACTTAGAAGAGTGATCTCTCCTACCTATCTGGCCCAAAACATGTGCCACCTCATTTGCGCTACGATGGCAAGAGGAAACTCTAGAATCTTGAAACATACTCAAAATCCTTTTAACTTCTTCAATGACAAAACAACTAGAAGAAATATCTGGAGAAGAAGCTTTGAGAGCATTAACCGTACCCAGATAGTCCGATTCCAAACACACAGGGCCTTGGTAGACAGAAAGAGCACGACAGATTCCTATCAAGGAGGCTAAACATTCAACTTCTTAAGTGGAATTGCACAATCGATCACTGGACCAACCAGAGAAGATAACTTGACCCAAATGATCTCTGGCAACGAAGCCAAGCCCAGCGTGTTTGGTGGTGGGATCAAAGCCAGCATCCACATTAAGTTTAATCCAACCAGGGGAGCCGTCCAAGGAGGTATTTTCTTAGGCTTGTCCAAACCGTCAAGGTCTATCTTATATGTGTCAACAACCCCAGAAAAATTTCCTTTAGTTGAAGGTGTGATATTATCAGACATACCTAGATTTAGAGATGCCAAATAACTTTCTAGGAAGTTCGCAGATGCAAAGATAGAGCAATCCCCTTTTCCAAAAATAATATCATTCCTGAGGTGCCGGACCCTCCAAAAGAGCAGCATCAGTTTTACCCTTAGTTCTTTGCTGGCATTATTTAGAAGGATTAGGGTCCAATCCGGTCCTGTGTTAACAAAATAAGAATCACCAGGGAGATCCCAAGATTTTTGCAGGGCATGTCTTAAGGCCACAAGTTTTGTGCATCGGATCATGGCATGGTGTGCATGTTCAACATCCATACCACAAATAGTGCAAGTTGCATATGTAATCAGGTGTTGTCTCTGCCTATTAGATTGTACAGCAAGACCATTGACAACAAGTTTCCACATAAAAACTTTTATCTTTTGAGGCACCGGAGTTGTCCAAATTGCACAAAAAATTTTCTATCTCCAGAGATACTGCTCCCACAGTTTTCATATGATCTCAGTCTAGTTAGTACCTTATGGTCCCATAACTACTCTCATCTTTTTTATCTTTCGTCTCCAAGCAAATGCCATTTTTTAAACGATTTTTTTGAAAGAACGGCACATGATGTGTGCGTTTTTATTGACATAGCAAAAAGTACAAGATTATGCTCCTTGGAGGCCATAACCAGCAAAAACAAGAAATTATAGAAATGAACAACGCAAACTCTGACGGGTTGGATTGTGTCATCAACAATCAAATGCCATTTGTATATATGGAGCTGAGAACGATCGATCCAAGAAGTGTTCCGCAAGGCAGCTCTATATAGTGGCACAAGGAAGTGGGCTCCTTATAAAAATGAAAGATTCACCAACCGCCTACCGAGAGACATCATTGGAGTCGTTGTGCCACTGTCCAATATTGTCTCTGGGAAACCGATCGCCAGCAGCTTACACTTGCCTGACCATGCATATTTTGTTCTTTTTTATTGTGCTAGCGACGTTTTTTTTGTGGGTACCTGCATGTTGTGCTAATAGAAATGAACACTGCATGGAGAAGAGGTCTATTTTTTTTAATCCTTTTTTAGTCTGTTCCTTGATTTCATTCTCATCATGTATTCCCCAAGCGATCGACTCCAGCACTAAACTTTAATCCAAATGATACAACTTTACCTGAGATCACACATTTCTAGCATTGACATATGCATGCAATTGACAGCCAGCTTGTTTGTGCACATACCGACGGTGAAAGGATTGCATACCAGCAAGTTCATCAAAGTGACGATTCTTCTCTAGAAATACTCCGTATGTCACAAACGTGGTTGACTTGCCGTGCTTCCCCTCCGTGTCCTCTCAATCCTTTTCTTTCCTCCAATTCCCAATAGATAACGCAGGCGAAATTGTGCATATAATTATTTTTGAAGCAAAGTGTGCATATGATTGCACTAGTAGAAATAGAGTATGAATAGGTCGTGCTGCGGCGCTTGAGAAGGTCCCATTAACAATAAATATACGTCGGGTGGACTGATTGCATAACAGATTTCGTGGTGTAGTTGGTTATCACGTCAGTCTAACACACTGAAGGTCTCCGGTTCGAGTCCGGGCGAAATCAAATCGTTGTATTTTTTTTTGTTTATTACTTGAAGAATCATCATTATATGCATCTGTCTGCAGTTGAATCATCATTATATGCGTGTGTCTCAGTTGAATGCATCATTTGCTGATCAATTTTCTGCAAAAGTGACAAAAAAAATCTAACGTCATTAGAATCACTGGGCTCCTGGCTCCAGCCTCTAATTGCAGCTGCTGATTCTTTCATTTTGTTTTTCAAGGTCCTATTTTCCCATAATTCCACAAACTAGTGATCTTTGAATCTTTCTTCCTCCAACACAGCTTTTGTAGTGGATAGCATTATATCAGAGAACATCAATAAATTAGTCATCATATATTCATCAGTGGTCCCCTCTTCAATTGAACTAAATATTTAAAAACATATTACATAATTAGAATCATGGTTCTCCAGTCGCTAATTGCTGCTGCTCCTGCTCCTGCTCCTCGAAGGCTGTAATTTTTGAGGCCTCGTTCGTTTTTCCACCGGATTGGAAATTAATAAATATAACAAGAAAATCATGATAGATAATATAAGAGATCCGGATTTATTTCGGATCGGAAACTAATTTACTCATCATGATACGTCAAACAAATGATCAGAGATCTAGATTGATTCCACACCTCACGACTGATGGATTGATTCCAGTCTCTTGGTGTATCTATCATTAGTAAATTAATTTCCGACCCAGAATAAATCTGGGTCTCTTATATTACCTATCATGATTCTCTTGTTATGTTTATCAAGCCGGAATTCAATCAGGTAGAAACGAATGAGCCCTAAATCATTGTAAGTACACATGGGAGAGTCTCTGCTTCTCTTTGCCCCCAAAGCCATTTGGTAGATCAGGGTGGTAACTCCGGCAGTCAAGTAGGTTAATTCTACTTCTAAACATGCCACCTTGTTAATGTAACACGTCCTAGAAGTGAGTCGAAGTGTAACAGCCTGTCCATGCATTCTCTAAATAATTTGTAAGAATAGGTTAGTTCAACAACAACCCTGACTCTATCTCATCACAGTGAAAAGATTCAGCACAAAAGAGGAACATGTCCAGGCGTCCAGGCAATTTCATGATCTAGTGAGTCACAGTGTCTTGTTGGGAGAGGTACAAGAAAAAATAACCATTACACAGCACCATCTTCTTGTGTGACTTTGGAAGTGTTCTAAGCCATGAGTATAGATGTTCATTCGGGCCGCCCCGCCCCGCCTTGGCACGGGCCCGTGGTGCCCCGCTCAACTTCGTGTCGGGCCTAGCCCAACACTACAAGCAGTCCACCGGGCAGCGACGGCCCAAGCTCGGGCCCGTGAGCCTGTTTTGTGCTGGTGTCGGGACTCTCAACCGCCGAGCAGTAAATTTGTATCGGATCGTGTGTCCGACTCGGATGGTTAGCGCGAGAGACACCGGGATTTAGACTGGTTCGGGCCTCCGAGGAGTAATACCCTACGTCCAGTATCGAGCTGCCGTGTTCTTGCACTAGGGTTGTTTGTAGTAGGGGTTACAAACTTGTCGGGAGAGGGTGTCGAGCCCAAGTCCCTGGGGTGTGAGAGTTCACCTTTGTGACGGTTGCCCTCCTCTCCCTTATATAGACGCAAGGGGGAGGGGCAAAAAAAGGGAATACAAGTAAAAGCTACAGTCCTAGCCGCTGGGATGTCTTCGCGTGTCAGTCCGTGGTGCATTGAAGGGGGGCTGAACTGCATTGTCGTCGAGGCCGCCTCGTGGCCGGGCGGGGCTGTTTACTTCGGGCACCTGGCGCTTCCTCCGAGCTCTTTGCCGACTCGCCCGCTGAGTGCGGATGAGCCCGCCACGTTAGGACCTAATCGTAGGCCGGCGCTAATCGTAGGGGGCACTCGAGTGCTTCTGACGGAGTTGGCGTCTTTGCGAGTCGGACGGGGCAAGACGTGGGGCAGCGGCCGAATAGTGCCGTGACACGACTCTTGTCGAGCCGGCCGCCGCAGCGCCGCCAGGCACATTTGCATGGCGTGGGGAACTGGCGCCCCACGCGTCGTTGCGGGGGAGCTCGTGCGTCGGGGTGGTGCCACGTTTGTGTGGACCGTGTCTTGGTCGGAGCGAAACCGCTCGTCGAGCAGCAGATTGTCGGAGGCGAGGCGGAAAGTCCTCGTGCGGGACGGAGACTCCTCGTGCGAGGCGGAGACTCCTCGTGGCGGAGACTCCTCGTGCGGGATGGAGACTCCTCGTGCGGGACGGAGACTTGTCGGGGAAGTCACCCCCTAGTTGGAGGCTTGTCGGGGAAGCCTCCTACTGGTCGGAGACAAGGCGTCTTGCCAGTGACGGTCTCGACAAGGATCCACAGTCCTCCTCATACTGAATCTTGGCCTTCACATTGTCAATGGTGTCAGATGACTCCATCTCGAGGGTTATTATCTTGCCGTTGAAAGGGGGCCCTAATCCAGGCCCTCGTCAGTAGCCCCCGAGCCTGAGGGGGAGTCAAGGACTCATCCACAGGCTCAGACGAAAGGCGTCGTGATGATATTTGCTCTTGGTTTTCTCGGTGGGTGCGCGCGAGCGCATCCGTTGGATGTAGCCCTCGAGCCCACGAGTGAGTTGTAGACTCGCTTGTGGGGTTTTTATCTTCAGAGGTGTTGTCGTGGTTTCGGGACCTTTGACCGAGGCAGTCGTGGCGGTCGTGGGCGTCGTGGAAGTCGTGGAGGTCGTGGCCGACATGGCGGATGTGACGGCTTGAAAAGACAGCGTGTAGTTGGTTCAGGTTCTTGGGCCCGCTGGCATCGCGCCACGCAGCGGGCGCACATTACCGGCAGCGTGTGCAGGCGTCTTTTCGGCGTGGTGGGCCCAACATTTAAGGTCGGCCACGCCTTCCTTAACCGCGGCGTGAGGATTCAAACTTTACTCCCGCCTTCCACTGCCATAGCCGCTTGCTTCCTTTGCCCTTCACACCCACAGCGCCTCCGCCTCCTTCGTCTGTGCCGTGCGCGAGAGCTCGCCGTAGCTATGTCGAACTGGTCGCGCTCCAACGTGTCCCGCTCGATGCTGCACCGCCTTGTCACCGCCGGGCAGCTCCCCACGCTCATCGACGCCGAAGAATGGAGGGTGCCCGAGGACGAGTCCGTGCCACGCCCACCGAGGGGATACGTCGTCTCGTTCGTGGCGTTCCACGAGCGCGGCTTCTCTATCCCCGCCGGGCGGTTCATCTGGGCCGTACTTTTCGAATACGGGCTCCAGCTCCAGCACCTCAACCCGACAGCGTCCAGCAGATGGCGGTGTTTGAGGCGCTATGCGAGGGGTACTTGGGGATCAGTGCCCACTGGCACCTCTTCAAGTATTTCTTCATGTTCGCCTGTTTGAAGGATGGCCCCCTTCCGACGACCATTGGTTGCGCCAATCTCCGGATGAAGCAGGGCAGGGGTGACATGTACATCCCCTTCTCGCTGATGAGCTCCAACAGCGGATGGCACAAGGGTTGGTTCTATCTCAAGAACGACCCTGAGCACGCGCTGCCGGAGTTCACCGGAGTCTCCATCGCCCAGGCGCCGAGAAACTGGAGCGACGAGCCTATGAAGGCAGAGCAGGAGAAACTGCTCAAGAAGCACTGGGCGGTGCTGGCCCGCCTCCGCAAGGCCGGGGCTGACCTGGCGGCCATCATCGGCCAGTACCACACCCGGGGGGTCGTCCCGCTCCGTAGGCGGCCTCTTCGCCTCTGTGAGATGACGGCCAGGAGGGGCCCTTTCGCAGGGACTGTGACAGCGCCCGAGCCACCTTCGCAGGATGAGGTCCAGCGCCGCGTGGCGTTGGCCATCGGGAAGGCGTCCTACTCGTGGCCGCCGTCGCAGCTCTTGCCCATGCTCCCCAACGAGGGGACCGAAAAGCTCGTAAGTGGTTTCTTCTTCCGATAAGTTTTCTGACTAGTTCGAGATCTTCATCTGATTTGGATCTTCTCGAAAACTCTTGATGGCTGCTAATTTCCTTCGCTTCCTTTCGTTTTTAGCTGAGGAGCTCCCACCTCGTGCCCGCGAAGCCCCCTCTCCCGCAGGACGTGATCTTCAACCGCAATAAGGCGACCGCGGAGAAGCGGAGGGGTGAGCGCAAGGCGCAGCACAAGGAGAGGGAGATCGCCAAGCGCGATCGGAATGACAACCGCATTAAGCGCCGCAAAGCGGGAGAGGCCAACATCTCCTCCAATGAAGATCCATCACCGCCGCCGGTGTGGAGTGGGGACGAGCCGAGCGTGGAAGTTGATTGGAGCGGCATGTCCGGGTCGCCCCTGTCTTCACCGCACCAGGCCGTGGAAGTGAGTTCGATACGGTGGTCGGAGCTGGTCGCTCGCGAGAAGGGCGCGGGTTCCAGCTCGCAGCCGGGGGCCCACCCCGCCTGAGAAGATTAAAGGGTGACCCGCTCTCAAGCGGCCCCCGGTGGTTCACGTGCCTCCGAGGGGCGGAGGGACCCCCCGCGTTGGGACGATCCGCCCAGGCGGTCGGCGGATCGAGACTCTTCCTCTCGCCACTCTTCCGTTGAAGCCGGGCGACCGGACTCGGACTCCCTGAGGAGGCGTTCGTCGTCCAAGGCGAGGTCTACCCCGCCGACGTCCGCACCGAGCGCGCCGCAAGGGGGAAATACAAGCACTCCCTCGCGGCGCCTTCAATCTCTGGTCATCCGTGGCGGTGGTGCCCCGGCCGTGCAGGTTCCTCTCTCCGCTGGTGGGAGTCGGGAGCCGGCCTCCGGCACAGTGGAGGCCAGGAGGGCAGCCCCCGAGTCATCGGGGGATCGGAGCGCCGCCCCCAAGCCGTCGGGGGGCCATGGGCCAGCTTCCGAGTCGGCGGAGCGTCGGGAACCGGTTTCTGAGCCGGTGGGGGCCAAAAGGCCAGCCCCCGAGCTTGGCCCGTCGGATAGGCCTATCAAGCGGGCCCGCGTTCGGTCCTCCATGTAAGTGCTTGCTCCCCATCCTTCATTGTTTTACTGTTCCTCGCCTTTGCCCGCTTCTCATCTTTAATCCACCCTTGTCTCACCAAGGCCGACACCGTGTTCAGCACCGCCAGCAGAACGGGCGCGCAAGAACCCTCAGCCCGAGCCCCGTCCAGCACCTCCTCCTGCTGCACCGTCGGCGGTGCAGGCCGAAAGCGGCCCCAGCGTGGCGGCCGAGGCTGTTGAGACAATCGCGCCTCATGGCGTTACGCCCGACTGGACGGGCCGATGACCTCCGAGGCGGACAACACCAAGGCGGCAATCGTGCCCCCGGTCGAAGCCTCCGTGGAAGGCGGCGATGCCCTGGCGGCGTCTTCCGAGAAGGACGTGCCCCTGCCGCCGTCGGCCGACGGGCACGAGGCCATGACACCGGCGGCGGTCGATGCTATAGCGCCTGCGATGTCGCAGGCGGGTGGAGATGGGGTGGAGGCGCTGGCAGCTGATGACACGTCTGCCCGGCCCCTGGAGATCATTGACCTCCATGGCTCTAACTTCTCGGCCGAGCTGGAGCGGTTCCTAGCAGACCCGGAGGAGTCGGGGTCGTGCGGCCGTGCTCGTGCGGATCGAGGCGGGCGGCGGGAGCGCATGAAAGGAACTCGGGCGACCGAGGCAGGGCGGTCGGAGCCAAGCCCGGTTGGAGTGACCGGGGCCCCTAAATCCTCAACCACAGTAGAGGCTGCCAGGGAGATCCTCGGAGGATCCACGACCGACGCCGAGCTGGCCGCCGCTGAGTCCTCGCCCCCTGCCGTGGTCATGGGAACGCCCGTCGGCGCACTTGCCGTCACCACCGCCGCCCCATCGTTGAAACAAAGACCCTGCAAGCCCGACCATACATCCCGCAAGAACACGATGTCCCCGCGAGCGCTGCGGGAGGCGACTCCCCGGAGATCCAGGAGGTCGGGGAGGGCTCGGGCGCAGGGCTGCTACCGGATCCGGAGGAGGGCAACACGCGGATTACCGACCTCGTGCGCTCCACGTGGGCAGCTGCTTGCGAGGCGGACGCGCCAGGCGACGAAGACGAGGAGGCCGCGGCCTGCCACCACCTTGAGCAAGGTCTCGGGTGGGCGCGTCGTGTGTTCAACGAGCTCATCCTCCCCGCGACGACGGTAAGTCCCTTCGAATCGGGACTCAACCTTGTTTTTCCCTTTCTGGCGAGTTTCGTAGTTGATGATTTCTTGCCCGAGACAGACGCTCGCGGAGTGCGGTGCGAGGAAGGCGCGCACTATTAGGGAGCTCCAGGCGGAGTGGTCCCAGCTGGAGATGCAGCTGGCGGTCGCTCGTTTGGCCGCTGCCGGGGCGGTGGCGAATGAAGTGTCGTCAAGGGCCACACTCGAGGCCGCCGTGAAGTCCGCGGAGGACTGCGCCACGGCTGCACAGGCCGCTGCCGCCAACGCCGCAATGGAGCGGGAGTCCCTCGAGGTGATGTTGGCCCAAGCGGAGGTGACGGCCGAGGAGCTGCGAGCCGCTGTGACGACCGCCAACGAGGCTGCCGAGAAGGCCACAGCCGCCGCCGCTGAAACCACCACCCAGACCGCTGGCCAGGCCGCCGCCTAAGAGAAGACGGCGCTCAAGTCGTAGGTGGCAGAACTGGAGCAAGAATTGGCCACCGCTGGTGCAGACCTGAGGACAGCCAACAAGCAATTCTCCGAGGTGGCCAACAAGCTCCAGGATGCCACCGACGAGGTGGCCCAGCTTCGGAGTGCCAACTCCCAATTGGCGCAGGATGTCGATGGTGAGTGGGCTTTGAACACTCCCGGCTGCGGGTTTCCTTCTTTTCGTTGTTTTTTGGTGTTGATTTGTCTTCTCGCGGACACAGGGCTGCGCACGACCCGCGCCACGATGACTGTGAAGCTCACTAAAAAGTCGAAGGAGGTGAACGCCGCCGAGCTTAGGATCATTGAGAAAGACGGGTTGATCAAGAGGTTGTCAGAGCAGCTCGAGAGTAAGTCTCTTCGACCCTACCTCGCTTTTCTTCTTGCTTGGTTGCGCCATACCCGCTCATCACAACTCGCCGATCTTCTTCAGAGGTCAAGGCCGAGCTCAAGCAGTCCCGGAAGGTCTAGGAGCAGGTCAGGACTGAGCTTGAACAAGTCAAGAACGCCCGGCGCGAGTCAGAGACGTCACGCCGAGCGAGCATCATGGGACACGCCAAGCTCGGGAGACTTATTGGCCGGGTCTTGTCGGAGCTCGGCGTTCCCGTCGGGCCAATACTCCCCGACGCACTTGCGAAGCTAGTTGAGCGCCTCCTGGAAGTTGTCAAGGAACGGGAGCTATCGACTGCTCGGAAGGTGGTGCACCGGGTGCTCGCCATGTTTGACTCGCATTTTCAAGGGCCGGACCGCACGGCGCTGAGCGGCGGCTGGGCCCCTGGCAGCTCCGACGACCACTGTGACCAGCTCGAAGAAGACTGTGCCTCCTTCGCCCGTGCCATGGCCGACGTCGCAATGAAGGACCTGGACCTGATTCCACGAGACACACCGTAAGACCCACAACCTGTGCCTTCACATTAGATGTATCATTTTTATATGTAGGCAGTTAAGAACAGCTCGTATGTGTGTTGCCTTGAACAGTTTTATGTCATTAAAAACTTGCTCGAAATGTTATAGCTCAAACGCTCTCGAGCACTAGGGGACGACTGCGGTAACGAGTAGCAGAACATAGGAACTCGAGCTGACCGAACTTCGCTCTGGAGCCGCGGGGGCGTAGGAGTCGGAAAGTCCGGCCAACCCAAGCCACTAAAAAGTACCATGTTATCGCAGCCCCTGAGTACTTGGGAGAACTTGAAAAGTAACTCGCGTGTTTTTCGCTAAAATCGTTTTAGGCCGGAGCCGGAGCGGTTGCCCAAGTGCCATTGAAAAGGGTCGGATGAAAACTCGTGGACTCAAACTGTGCTCGCAAGCCTTCGCACCGTAGCCACGGAGGCGTAGGTGCTAGGAGCGTTGAACGAGCAGCAATACCAAGCCCTGCGCGGGCCGCCATCTTTACTTCTCGCAAGGTTGAGCCTTCTGCCAAAAAACTTCTCGCACGTGCGGTCAGTCATGACATAGTTGTCGATTTTTGTTTTCGAAATAGAAAAAATCGAAAGGAGGGCATCGTGCCTACTGGTAGCCCCGGCGGTGAGCATTTACGCACAGTGCGGAGTGCTCGCCGCTCAGCCCTTAGAAAAGTTGCAGCGTACAGAAACATGGCAACTGAGAAGTTTACGAACTCATAGATGTATGAACAAAGCATGCGGCATTTATTCACTGATTCATACGATATGAACATTTACTCAAGGGTAAAATGGCCGCAAATGTTCGATGTTCCAAGCGTTGGAGACGACTCGACCGTCCTTGTATCGGATCTTGAACGCGTTCGAGTACTTGATCGACGATGAATGGCCCCTCCCATGGGGGCGCGAGCTTGTGTCGATCCTTGCTGCCTTAGACTCGTTGTTGATACTTTAGTCAATTTACTCATGAATAAAGGAGCAAGAAGCATTTCTTACATGCATTTTAGTTAAGAATAATGTAGTTCCATTTGTCCTTGGAGATTATGTGATTGCAGGAAAATAAGCATAAAAAAAGTGGCAAACTCACCTTCTATGATTCATGCCACATCACCTCAAGGAATGGCTGCCACCTCAGGTGCCATGCATGCAAGCTCAGCCACCTCAAGTGCCACGCATGCACGCCATGTCACCAATCCAAGAGAGGTAAGTCCTGACAAATCAGAGCGTGACACGTGGACTTCACATGGATCCATGGGCCCACCAGAGCGCCTAAACCGCCTCAAGAACACGTGTACACCGAGGACCGACTTAAGGGCCCACAGGACAGCCACCTCGAGGAAGCACACCCTGAGTGGGGCCCACCTGGGATCGGCCGACCCTAGGATCGGCCGAACCGACCTTGGGTCGGTTGATCATGGGCCTCCACGTCGCGCTTGTCCATTGGTCCTAGAGGCCATCCCCGGGGTGTTTCACTCCTTCTTGCGCTGGTGCTCTGGCCTATAAATAGAAGGGGAGGGGGTTCATTTCTTACCAACATATCTTACTCCTCCTCTCTCACTTTTGGTTTTTAAGGCTAGGAGGTAGGCTAGAGTAGTTCTACTTCAGGTTTCAAGTCTACTTTGGGATCTGGGTATGAGTCCTTTTGTATCTTTATTTTATTGTATGACTTTGATCTACTTTAGTTATTCAGCTATTTCATATAAAGTTGTGCTTGTATACATGGGTAATTTGTTCATGTGTTCTTCGCTCGTTCATCATTTAGAGGCTCCTGTTCTTGATGAACAAGGCCTTTCGATCCAGTTGATGAGTGACTTATACATGTTTTCGGTGTTTGTTCATAAGTTAGAGGCTCGTGTTCATCACGAACACGACCCTTTGATCTTGTTGAATAGACATAGGAAAGCACAAATCCGTTTGTGTGCTTACCCTAGTTTGATCTAGTTAGATCCTATGTTCGTGTTGTATGAAGTTCGTGCTCAAGCTACGGTACTCGGTGTAATTTGTTGGTTTATCTGGCGGCTCTGACCTGGGTCACAATAGCCCAGGCCAGTCAGGGTCCTGCTAACAACGTAAGTGTGGTGCTTGGGTTGTGTAGCTACGTTGCTTATAAGTGTATCCCACGTTTGTCTTGGGGTAGGCCGCGGTGGTGACAGCCGTTGGTCCCTTCTGGAATTCCCCACGTTCGGATACACTGTAGGAGTCTAAAGTCTAACAACCGGAGTCGTGCGTAAGCAACGCGGGAGGTTAGCTCCCCGTTTGTACCTAGGTGCTTGAGCCAGCGATCATGCGATGCTAGTGTGTGTCTAACTTGTCTGACTAACTTTGTATGTTTAGTACCTTAGAACCTAGAACTAACTCATATGTTGCCTCCTGAGCCTAGGACCTTTAGAGAGAGTGTGTTTGTGTGTTCACACTACTATCTTATCTATCATATCTCACCCCTGTACTTGAGTGTCTGGTTTGTCCCCGTCTATGATTTATACTCCTTGCAATAGTGTTGAACTTGTTAATCCGCCCAGCCTTCCTTGGATTCGATACCCTTTGGAATATTCCTTTGGGGAAATGCTGCAATGGTACTTTCGTGCGCTTGCAGACTCTTGTAATCGTTAGGATTAACATCTGGTTATTTCTGGCATCGTTGCTAGGAACCCATAACTTAGCATTGAGGTTAAGAAATACCAACAAGCATTTCTGGCGCCATTTTGTTCGAGATCTTGTCTTGAGGTTAAGAAACGAGAGGCACGGAGATGCCATACGAGCGATCCGCAGTGACAATGGCTCAGAATTCAAAAACTCTCACTTTGAAACCTTTTGCTATGACTTGGGTCTTGAACACCAGTTTTCGAGTCCGTATACGCCTCCCCAGAATGGCGTGGTGGAAAGGAAAAACAGGACCTTGTGCGAGATGGTTTCGGACGATGCTCGACGAGCATAGGACTCAGAAGGTTACTGAGGCGGTAAATACGCGTGCTATGTGTCGAGCAGATCTACCTCGTGGTTCACAAGAAGAAAACCTGTTACGAGTTGATGCACGGTCGCACATCCAAGGTGAGTCACTTCCATGTCTTTGGTTGTAAATGCTTCATTCTTAAGAAATGGGAGAAGTTGAATAAGTTCGAGGCTAGGTCGGTCGATGGTATTTTCTTTGGTTACGCTTCTCATTCTAGAGCATTTCGTGTGCTCAATCTTGAAACTAACCAAATCGTGGAGACTTGTGAGGTAACCTTCGACGAGACACATCCACGTAGTCAGCTTGTTTTTGAGTGTGCAGGTGATGATGAACTTGGCGAGGAGATCTTTCAGGAGGAGGAGCATGAACATGGCGGTGTGGTGCCCGCGGCTGAACATGTACCTACTACTTCGACGATGATCAAGAACGGGCCCTCTCCCACACCTACGACGACAAACCCAGATCAAGGCAAAGCTGCTGTTGAGGGGGAGGTAGCATCAAGGCGAGAACCTCCTCGTCGAGTGCAAGTGGATCACCCAGCTTCGAGGATCATCGGCGACATGAATGAACATACTACACGGTCGAGGGTTCGGAACAATTCTCATTTCGCTCATGCTGCTTTTGTTGCCACCTTTGAGCCTAAAGACATTGGACATGTGCTATCTGATCATAATTGGGTCAATTTGATGCATGAGGAGTTGGAGAATTTTGAGAGGAACCAAGTTTGGGCGTTTGTTGACCCTCCCCCAGGGTGTAAGCCGATTGGGACAAAATGGGTGTGGAAGAACAAAGAGGGAGAGAAAGGAAAAGTGGTGAGAAACAAGTCAAGGCTTGTTGCTCAAGGGTATATTCAGAAAGAGGGGATCGACTACGAGGAGACTTTTGCTCCCGTAGCTCGTTTGGAGGCGATTAGGATCCTTCTAGCCTTTTTCGTGGCTAAAGGGTTCAAGTTGCACCAAATGGACGTGAAGAGTGCTTTCACGAAGCGGTGTGTCGAGGAAGAAGTGTATGTGAGGCAACCACCGGTTTGAGAGTGAAAAGTACCCCACGGTGTACAAGTTGAGGAAGGCGCCAGTATGGGTTGAAGCAGGCACCTAGAGCTTGGTATGGTAGGTTGAGGGGGTTCCTGTTTGAGCGAGGCTTTGAGATGGGGAAGGTCAATCAGACCGTGTTTCTCCTCAGGTAGGGCAAAGATATCCTGATTGTGCAGGGGTACGTGGATGATATTGTCTTTGGTGGCTCGTCTAACTCTCTTGTTGCAAGGTTTGCGTAAGACATGAGCGAGGGAATTTTAGATGAGCATGATGGGTGAGTTGCGGTTCTTCCTCGGGCTCTGATCAAGCAATCAAAGGAAGGAACATTCATGCACCAAGCTAAGTACACCAAGGACATTGTGAGGAAGTTCAAGATGGAGGACTCCAAGGCCATGGCGGCCCTATGATGCGACTACGCTCTTGATGCGGACGAGGAAGGTGAGCATGTGGACCGAGGAAAGATGCAGCATGATCGGGTCACTCCTCTACTTGGACACGAGGCCGGACATCCAATTCTCGGTATACGTGCGCTCATTTTCAAGCGTCTCAAGGACTTGATCGGCAAGCGGTCAAGCGCATTTTCGTATTTGCGTCATACTCCGACTTGACCTTTGGTATTCAGCGTCCTCTTCTTTGGCTCTTCATGGTTTTTCGGATCGGATTTTGCCGGGTGTCGGTTGGATAGGAAGTCCACTTAGGACTTGCCAGTTCTTGGGTTCTTCTCGTGTCTTGGTCTTCCCAAATAGTCGAAAGTGTTGCTCAATCCACTACCGAGGCGGTATGTGGCCGCAGCTAGTTGTTGCTCTCGTCCTTTGCATCACATACACCATGAGTGACTTTGGTGAGGAGTATACCCATGTCCCACTTCAATGTGATAGCACCAGTGCCATAAGCGTTGCAAAGAACCCAGTGCTTCACTCCAAAACCAAGAACATAGAAGTGAGGTATCATTTCCTGAGAGACAACGTAGAGAAAGGAAAAATCTCTTTGATCCATGTACCCACACATGACCAGCTAGCCGATATTTTCACCAAACCCCTAGATCAAGCAACTTTCACTGCTTATGGGGAGCTTGATGTTTGTTTGATTTCTTAAGTTGGTGTGTGGGAGCTCCTTTGTAGCATATGTATAGCTTTCCTTTGTGCATTCCTTTCATTTGGCATGGCATATGTAACATGATGTATAGGCATCTTTGTATCTTAGTGTAACACCCTAAAATTCCAACATTAAAATAATGTAGCAACATGGTGTTCTAGATTTAATTTTCTAAGGAAATAATAATTTATCAATTAAATTTGGCTCTAAAATATTTAAATATCATTTTGAGTAATTTTAGAGGCAATAAGTGCTTGTGCATCATAATTTGTTTGCATGGTTTATGTGTGTTGGTGAGAAGTTTTAAAAGTTTTTAAAATTAGTTTGAAAGTTTGAGAAGTTTTGAAAAGTGTTTAAATTTGAAAAAGATTTGAAAAGAAGAAAAGGTTTTGAAAAAAAAACCCTCAAACCCCAAACCCCTCACCCCTTCCCTGTTTTGGCCCGCGGCCCAGTTCCTCTCCGCCAACCAATCTCCTCGTGCGGCCCATCACCACCCGGCAGCCCGCTCCGCCTCCTCCTCACCTGCACGCCGACCGCCTGCCCGCGTGTCGTCGTCTTCCACCTCTGGTTCCTCCTCCTGCCTCACCATGCCGCCGCCGGCTGTTCCGTCTTGACACCCTCCTCCTCCTTTAACCCGCTCTTTATTGCGCAGTGAAGCTCCACCGCCACTCTCCTCCTTTACTCCTTCGGTTACTCCCCCTCCCTTAATTTCGAATCGAAACCGCTGGCGCCCGCCACGGCCATTGATGGCCAATACCTCGACCAATGCCCCCTCTCCCCTTCTCTTGGCCTATAAAACCCGAGCTCGAACCCTACGCGCCTCCTTTCCCTCTCCCGAGCCCCTCATTCCTCTCCACCTTCGTAATGTGTGGCCAGAGAATTTCGGCCGCCGCACCATTGTTGGTCGCCCAAGCTCCGCGCTGCCGGTGAAGTGGTCCCTGCCCTTCCGTCTTCCTTCTTCGCTCTACACTCACCTCCTCTCCGTCCCGGTTTGCCTCTCCAGCTGCACAGAGTGCCGCCGCCGCCGTCATCTTCAACCTTCGGCCGCCGCCTCGATCTCCCTCGACGCTGTCTCCCCGTCGCCCTGTTTGGCATCCGCAGCTCCGCAGCAAGGTGAGAATGCCCCTCACGTGCTCCCGTGTGTCTCACGCTGGGCATGAGCTCACCGGCCGAGCCACCTTACTGGCCGTCACGCCCGTGGAGGCACTCGTCTGCCACCCTAGCCACCTCCCTAAGCCCCTGAGTGAGTTCGTCTCTCTCCCTCTTCGTAGAGCCCGGCGCCAAACCAAGCTCTGGAGCCAGAGATCGTGTATCGCCGGCGAGTCTCCGGCGAACCTTCCGCCTTAGCCGCCGCCAAGAAGACCGATCCGCCGCCTATCGCATGCGGGCCACTGTGGCCGCTCGATCCGGGATTGACGGCGCAGATCGCGGCCCGCCGAGTCAAATCCAGCAAGTACCAGTCAACCCAGGGTTGCCGCTGCAGCTTTACAAAAAAGCCCTTGCATTTTCCGAAATCACAACTATGCCCTCCCACCAGCAAAAACCCTTGCAGTCAAGTCCTTTTCTTTACATATAGACCCCTGAACTCTTTGCTTCTCCCTAGCCGTCTATCCTTTGATCTGCGGCTTAGATCGAGTATGATCCACATATACCGGTCAACAGGGTCAACACAAGCCTTTTAACCACACCTTTACAAAAAGAACCTTGCTATTTTAAATATCACAAAAATGCCCTTCCACCTTATAAAATTCTTACAACCAGGTCCTGTTTCTTCTGTTTGAGCCCCTGATCTTTCTTTTATATCTCACCCGAAGTCCAATCTTGATCTTTTGCGCTATAGACCTTCAGTTTATACACGTATTCATGTTTTAGCCCCGGGTTTCTTGCAGATAAGCCCCTGGAAGCCCTATTTCTTCACAGAAAAGCCCCTGAACCTTGTTTTGGCCGTATCTTTTGCGTTTTAGCTCCGTTTCCACCGTTTCAAGTTGCATTAGGTTCATATCAACTCAAACTACGTGATAGGACCAATGTTGAACATGTTTTTTGTTTTATAATTTATTTAAATATTAAATATGATTAAATCCTTATACACATGCTTTTCTAATTGAAATCTAATTAGAGTTCAACACGTGTTTTCATAAGAAAGTAAATATGATTAATATTAATTAAATATTTCTTTCAATTAAAAGCTAATTAGATGTATACCTCGATTTTCATGATCAAACTTAAATTGACTAATGATTATGCAATTTGCTTTCTAAATAAAAGCAACATAGGTCTATCCCGAGTTTTCTTAATTAATTGTTAATTTGATTAATATGAATATAAATGTGTTTTTAAATTATAATTTGATTAGTTCAACTCGAAATATAAAGATGAGCACCTAGATGCTTTTACATGCTTCTTTTAAATTAAATGTTTAATTTGCATAAATCATACTTGAATATTTATAAATAAAATTGGACTAGGCTTACATCGTCTTTTAAATACAAATATAACTTGCTTAATTATAAATAGGGTATTTCTCTGAAATAACCTATGCACATGATTTTACTTAATTAAAAGATACCTAGCACATAGCTAGCTCTTGTATGTGATCACCGAAAGCTCCCGATAGTTCCGAGTGTTTTTGTGTTCGCGTTCCTAAAGCCAAACCTTGTTCTCTCTTTAAGCTTTTCATGATTGGTGTATTGTTTTATTTATTGTATGTATTCTTGTGTGCTCGTAGACATCGTGCCAGTTTCAAGTGAGCAGCATTGAAGTGGTTCAGAGCAAGTTTTGAAGAAGAAGAACCCCCGTGTTTAAGCAAGGAAGGCAAGTGGACTTCTCCCTCTGCATATTCCTCTTTGTCCTGAATAATTGCATGATAACTAAAATTTACTTTTAATTGTTGTTATGCATAATTTGATGAAATCACCTTTTAAGGACATGACTAGAATTTTATCCTATTACCTTGGACAACCCTTTTAAATAAATGTTTTGGGTAGAAATGCTTAGTTGCTATACCTTGGGATGGTTCAAATGAATCTTTGCAAAATGATGAATGTTGATCATGATAACTATGGTGAAGATGATGCTTATGGTTAATAACAAGATCATATGTTATAATCGGAACATGGAGAACCACCCAGGAAAACAGTGCAACCACAGTCCATATGGCTCTGGCTTAGCCAATTAATTAGGTGTGTGGAATTATCTGACAGCCTTATCCGAAAGGAGCACTGGGGGCCGGAGTTGTAGGGGTATAGCCTGGTTCTTTTGGGGTAGCAGCCTTTGCTAAGGTGCTGACCACTAGGGAGGGTTATGGTCCCGCTCATTCGTAAGCATCACGTGTTGTTGGTCTTCTGCATATCTTTGTAAAGGCTTCGTAGTGGACCCCTAGCCACTCACCTCGGAAGTGTTTAAGGGTCTGATCAACCCGGGCAACATGGGGAACACGAGCTGTGGTGAAAGTGTACAACCTCTGCAGAGTTAAAAGCGATCGATCGGTAGTGCTCACGGTTAGGCGGCGACCCTCACATGATTAATGAACTTGAAGATGGAATTAAATTGTGGTTTAAGTATGGGTTGAGATGGAAAGTTTTCTAAAGTCTTTTTAAGTGGGATGGTATAAACTTACATCTATCAAATAGGTGCTTGCTAATAAAATTTGACAAACATTAAAATGCTAACTGCTGCAAAACTCTTAGCCTATTCTTGATAGCCTTGCATCTTTCCCCACTTGCTGAGCTCCAACCATAAGTGTGCTCACCCTTGCTTACTCGCTGTTCAGAGGAGAACAATGGAGAAGAGTACTTCAGCGACTTCGATGAGTTCTGAGGCTTGTGTGCCCCCAGTCATGTGCCTGTGGAAGCCGAAGACGGAGTCGCTTCGTCTAGTTATCGTTTGTTCGTTTTAAAGACCTTCGAGTCTAACGTCTGAGTGTAATAAAGAGATAATGTAATGGTTTAACTCTTGTATGTTTTTATTACTGTTTATGATATTTCACTCATGACATCTATCATATGTGTGTAAACTTGATCCTGGCACACATATGAGATGCATTTGGTTTTCTTTGGAAAATCAGGTGTGACACTTAGGTTGCATGCATTTTGTATCATATGCATTGTTTAGGAAAAACTTCTCCTATATACATTGTTCACCATGGAATGATATGTATGTCTTTGTGAGCTAGTTTGGTAAGCTATGGTTAGTTTGGCTTAGCTCTTGATAATCTTGGTTTATATCCATGGTTGATGGCTATGTTTTTTGAAAAATGTCACATGTATGTTCTCTCATGAGTAAATGCCTTTATATGATCTTGACATGTTTTAGTGGCTTGGCTATGCTTAATTTGTGGTTGGATAGCTTATTTTGATTATATGGGGCCAAAGGCTCATTTGCCATCATGAATGTTTAGCCCCCATGCTTGATCTTGTGGAGGGGCATAAGTTCCTTTTTGTCGCAAAGACATTTCATGTACCAATTTTAAATCTGAAAATGAAATGTAAATTGCTTGAAAAATGTGCTCCCATGTCATATGTGCTAATCTTAACTTGCTCTGGGTGCTAAACCGTTGCATGATGCCTACCAATGAGAAGTCTCATATATAGAAGTAGGCACATGGCTCGGTGGCTTTGACATGACATGAGGTGCTTGTGAGTGTTTATGATGGTCTTATAATTAGAATGGTTGTCCTAGCATGAAGTTTGTGTGGCTTTGCCTTTTTGACATGTTTTGCTCATGTTTAGGACTTTGCTCATGAGAGGGTAAATTTTCGCAAAATTGCTCAATTCTATCTTAGCTTCGCCCAATGGTTGTGAAACTTGGTGATCTTGTAGTTGATGTCATTACGAAGCTATAGAGTATCTAACTTGCTCATTTGGACATGTGTAGCATCCTATGTTGAATTTTGTCTATTTGAGAATCTCTAGGTTGCATTTTTTGCATTTTTAGCTTGATTCATGCATTGTCAACAATGGGGAGAAGTTTGAGCATGTTTTGGCTTGCTGCATGCATTTAGAAGGTTTCAAGTGGTTTCGAGAGCTAGTTTTGAGCTCGGGCTCTAATTTTTCCTCGGTGGTCATCGGCTGTGAGGTACCGTCCGACCGTGTGAGGTTCAGTCTTTGGGCGATCTAGCACCTTTGGTCGACCGATGTGGTTGACCGGTCTAACGGTCGAGCAAAAGACGCAATGCTACGTGTTGCGAGGCGGTTTGCATGCATTCGTCTAGGAGGAGTTGCATTGGTTCAGGGGGAGCTTGTATGTGTGCAGGGGGAGCTCTTTGTGGTTTTCGAGCTTTGGTTTGGTGGTTTGTGCTCTTTGCTTGAGCATGGTTTTTGTCTCGGATGTGTCGAGCCGTTGCCCTTACCTAAGGGGTCCGAGACTTGTCTTCTTCAAGTGATCTTGCTCTTTGCCTTTCTTTGGCTTTCGATCGCTTGTTGGAGTTTCTTTTATTCGTTTCGTTTCTTTTCCTTTTCTCTTCGTTACCAAAACGTGTCTGTTGTCAATACACTCATCAAGGGGGAGATTGAGAGCCATGTGTGGTTCGAGGACCGGTGGATGGTCGCTCGGTGTGATGAGTGATTGACAACGTGGTGTGGGCGATTCTTGGCTAAGTATTGCGGTGCAGGTTCGACTTGACTGGTGTTGGTGCGGTGAAGAACAAGCGTGAAAGGTCGTTGCGGTGAGGCCTCGGTGTGGAAGACAAGTAGGCTTGGTTCGAGGACCCGGTGGCCTAAGCGGGGTCAAGTCACGGGCCGCATGGTGGCAAACGACAAGATGAAGTCATAGGGCCGGTTTCTTGGTTGAGCCTCAAAACCAAGGTCGGCCGGGACTACGTGGGGCCGAGTCATGAGTGGTGATTTGCGGAGGCTACAGGAGTTCATGGGGTTCGGTGGTTCACCACAAAACCCTTTGGGTTCCTTGGTTGATCCACAAAGCCAAGGACCAGAAGAATCTAAGGCGGAGGTGCACGGCTCGGAGGTGCGGCCGGTGGGTGCGGCCCGGTGCAGCCGATGAATCTGGGTCGGCCGGTGAGTGCCCGTCGGCCGGTGTCTTGACTGAAATCTTGAGCGGAGGACAGCGTCGGGATCACAAGGCTTGCGTCGAGGCTAAGCAAGTTTGCGGTCACTGGGCATCCGTCCGATGGTGCGAAGACAAAGACTTCCAAATTCACCCTTAAGGGGCATGTATCCCTAGTTAGCTAGAAAGGGTATTTTAGTCTTTAGGTTGCCTCCATATAACCCAAGTGGTGAGAGGATGGCAGCCATCTCTTGGAAACCTAACTCATTTGGTTTTCCTATTTTCCCTTCCTATTTTCCCTAGGATTTTCATAGGACAAGCTTGAGAGCTTCATGGTGAGATCTTGTGAGAGGGAAGGATGATCGGGCGGCAAGCTAGACCTTGTATGAACCTCTTTGGTATGTATAGATGATTCGGCGTGGTTCCTCAAGGCTTGGAGGTGTCTTTCCCGTTTCTCCTTTTTGGTGATTTTCGGAGCCCTTTCTTGGTGATTTTCTTGGAGCGTTTTTGAGGCCTTTCTCTTTGGGATTTGGTGGGGGATGTATGCTTGAACCCTTCGTGGTTCTTTTCCCTTTGATTCCCCTCCCAAATCCGTGAGCAAAGGGCTCGATTTTGGGGTTTTCTTGGCTCTAGGGTTAGGCGTTCTTGGTGGGATTTCTCCGATTCCTCTCGATTTAGCGAGTTTTAGTGGACGAAATCTTGGCTATGGAGTACCCATGAGGTGTTCCTACTATCCCCAAAGTCTTGCGCAAATCCGTGGAGCGATTCGGGAGATCGGGAGTTGGATTTGGGGAGTTGACCACGGGTGCTTTGTTCATCCCGGCGTCCCACGACCCGGTCGCGACCGGCTCACGGCGAGCCTGAAGGCTCTGTGGGTTTTGCCTTGGGTGAACGTCTTAGTGAGTTCCCTGTTGTCTTGTGTTGCTGTTGTTTCGAGTTTGGTGTGTTTTGGAGCTCGGGAGGTTGGTATCTTGGAATTGGGGTTTCCGAGCTTAGGACCGGCGGTGAGCTAGACCACGACGGTGTAGGGGCCTTTCAGTGGAAATCGCCAAGTCCTGCTAGGGTGACCCGGCTCAGGGTCTAGGGTGACCCGGTGTGTCTCTAGTGGGTGTCGGGTGATCCGGCGGTCTAGTCCGGGTGATCCGGCCTTGACCGGTCCGAGTGCGGTGGCCGTCGACCGGTGTGGTCGAGCTCGAGTTGCTTGTTCCTGCGTTCTCGGGTTAGCGGTGGTTGTTGGTTCCTAGGACCGAGCACTCCGGTGGGCTGCGTGGTCTTGGCCAACTTGGGTAGTTGAGTCGGAGACGTGTTTTGGAAGCCGTGTTCGTCTTTTGGAGTTCCCATGTCCTTTGAGAAGAATTTTTATTGGCTCCCATTCACTCCCCCTCTACGGGTTCGCCTAATCGGTCCTTGGCGTTTCCTTTGTGCCATCTACATCAACTCCTATGGCCAATCAGAGAAGACTCTTCATGAATATTCGCCTCCCTCTGCGATCGGTGGCTGGCCCCGAGTTCAACACCGAACGGAAACTTGAGATCAAGGCGGCCTCATTACGATGGTGCAGGCTAGCCCATTCTGTGGCAAGCCTAATGAAGATCTGAGCACCACTTGCAGCAGTTCTTGGGCTTGCGGTACCTTCACTATACGAGGAGTGGAGGAAGATGCCATTCGTCTGTTTCCATTCTCACTCCTGGGAAAGGCCAAGCAGTGGTTCTATGCAAACCGTGCAGATATTGACACAGGCAAAGTGCACAGCGTTCCTCATGAAGTTCTTTCCATTGGGCGAACCAATGCTCTCCGGGGAAGAATTTCAAGCTTTCAGCAAGCAGCAAATGAAATCATTCCAGAGGCTTGGGAGAGGCTCTAGGAGTACATCCTGGCTTGTCCCCATCATGGGATGGACAACTAGCTTATTCTTGAGTTTCTATAATGGGGTGACTCCAACGACGAGGCCATATTGATCTTTCTTTCTTCTCTCTCACTATTGCTGAAGCAACTAAACTTATGAGAAGATGGTCTCCAACCAAGGGTGGAGTGACGATCGACTGTAGCCACGTCAGAGGGGTACACATACCATCAAGGAAGCGGATATGCTGCACGCCAAGATGGACCTACTCATGAAGAGAATGGATGCTCTGACCAGTGAGAAGGCTGCCATGGCCATCACTACTCAAGCTAGGGATGCTCGCATGACCTGCGAAGTCTGTGGTGATCTTGGGCATTGAATTACGCCGCTACCGGAGGATGTGATGTATATGAACAGCAACAACAATGGTTATCGTCCACAAGGAGGTCAAACGTGGAATCAATCACGCCCTTACTATCAGGGAGGTAATCAAGGTAATACTTACAATCCCAACCAATCTTCCCTGAAAGATCTGGTTTTTGGGCAAGCTAAGATCAATGATGGTTTTAACAAGAAAACAACTGCCTATGATAAGGCTTTAGAAAGCCTCAACGTTAAAATCGATAGCCTTTCTTACGCTCTTAAGAACCGGTGAGCTTTAATAAAATGATAGAAACCCAGTTGGCTCGGTTATTGCTTTGGTTCCCTCTCGAGGACGGAAGATTGGGCAACCGTGTCTTCTTGTGAGAATGTTTGTGAGTGTCCACCGGATGGGGTAAGCCATCCGAGGGCATGAGTCTTGACTATGCTTGAGGAGGCCCATACAGTGTTCTTGATCCATGAGAATCTTCAGCAATTGTGCATAGGAAAGATCCTGGTTATCCGGCTATCACTTGCACTATACACTACCAGAAAATTAGGAATGCCCTCTGTGATCTTGGCACGAGTGTCAATCTCATGTCCAAGGCTATGTTCAAAAGATTGGGATATCCTGCTCTTACCCCAACCTCGAGGACAGTTCAACTTGTCGATGCATCGATCCAGGTATCAGGAGGGATTGTGGAGAGTCTCACGGTATTTGTCCAAGGTTCTTGCATCTTCGTGGATTTCGTGGTCCTTGATATGCAAGATGATGCGGAAATGCCACTCATTCTTGGGAGGCCGTTCCTAAGTGACGCTCGGGCAAGGATCAATGTGGAAAATGGGACCATCCGTTTTCGCATTGGGAAGAAGAACTTGATGTTCGATTTCGACCAACAGAGAGCAATGCTATTCGATTACAAGGAAATGATGAGCAGACACAGGGATGGGCAGCCACAACCCTAGCTCACACAACCTCTGACCACACCAAGAAAATCAAGGAAGGCACGAAAGGTGTGGCGGCAGGTACAGAGATCGCACCCCTCTACTTCTCGGGAGTGGGGTGACGAGTGGAACGATCAAGAGAAAAGTCCCGCTCTCGGACTTAAAAAGATGAGTCCTTTCGCCAAAAGGTAAAATTGGTGAGCTATCTCATATTTCCCTTCCAAAATTTAATTTAATTTTTCCCGATGCATGTTTGAATTTTCCATCTTTGCATTTGCATGCTAGAATTTTTTCTAGCCAAATTTCCCTCTTTAATAAAGAATTCCAAAAATAAAATTTTGGGTTGGAAAATCCTTGAAAATTCATTTGAGCAAGTTTTCGGGAAAATTTGGACCGAGACACCTAGGCAGGCCCTCATGTGACCGTTAGAGAGCCGTTGCAAAAAGCCGGAGGCGGGCGGACCGAGGTGGGTTCGGTGAGCCCTGGTCGGCCGACCCACGCAACGCGCCCCTCCTTCCTCCAACGGCTCCTAGCCGTTACCTGCAGCCCATGTCTCGGTGCCCGGCTTCAATGCCTATAAATACAATGGGGTTTGAGGGGTGTCTTCACCCATTGCAACACTCTCTCCCTCTCTTGTTTTTGCTCTCTGGTTTTCGTGGATTTTTCGCTCGAGATTGATGTGCCAAGTATTCTCTCTAAGTGCTGCTGAAGTATTGAGTATTGGTGGAGCGAACTCGGTAAGAATTTCATTCGGTTTCACTAACCCATCACCGAGTTGCTCGTGTCGTCCGATAGTTGTGCAGGATGAGTTGGGCCTCGGCGCATTGGAAGTTGACTCGCTCACGCGCGTTCACACTGGCGGGGGCTCGTCTCGTCATTCTGGAGCTGCACCAAGCCCAATGTCGACTGACCGTGAAGAGAAAGGAGAAGAAGAGCTACCCACACCACAAGCCGATGAAGTGTACGCCGTCGACGCCACCTTCATCGACTTGAGGAGCGATCGCGAGAGACAAGCCTACGCTCTCATCAAGGACCGAGTCTTCGCCAACACCAAGGAGTTCAACCCGGACCTTCTCGAGAAAACAGGTATGGACTCCGAGTTCAATTCCATTTGGCAAGCTCTAGGATGGGAGGATTTTGTCCCGGTTCAGGAAGTTGGTTCTAGACCTACCACCATCCAGTTTCTCTGCACTCTTCAAGAGGATGCGACTGGTATTTCATTTCGATTTCATGGAGTTCCGTATCGAGTTTCGTGGAAAGATCTTAGTTGCACCCTCAGTTTTCATCGTCACTGCGCTATTTCTCTTGAGCAAGCTTGCGTTGGTTTTAATCGTGAGAGTTTTTGGGAAGAGATCTCTGGTCGTCCTGTTCGCGGCAAGTTAATACCGAGGTGCAATGATATCTTGCACCCCACTCTCCGACTGTGGCACATGTGGCTCGCCGTCACTCTCTTTCCAAGGGATGATGTACGACCCGTGCGCACTAACGAGATGATCATTTTATATGCCGCGGTCAGACGGATCAAGATCTCCCCTGTGCAAGCTATGATTCGACAGTGGTTAACAAATTTTAAGATGACGGGTTCTATTGAGTGTATGTCTCTGATTTCTCGCATCATCACGAATCTTGAGATTATGCAAGGGCCCAATGTGCCCTCCATTGCTAATCCCCGGACTCAGATTGACGAGGCTTATTTGACTCAGGGGCATATTCTTAAGAAGGGTCCAGATGATTCTTTGATTTTCTTCTACCCGGGCCATACAAACCAGATCCAGTTACCTAACCCGGATTTCAGGTTGTTATGCGGCCGAGGCCACGACTCATTCCTCGAGGAACCTCATCGTTCTAGTGTCTCTGGTGACAGGGTAACTAGGAGTGCATCGAGGAGAGCAGCCGGAGCACACCAGCCGCCACCACAGCCGTCTCCGCAGCTGTCGCCTCAGCCACAGCCTCAGCCTACCACACCTCCGTCTGGTACGTGGACCTCTACCGAGTACATGCCTAGGGTCACTCCCGGGTATGCTCCCGGTTGGGACCAGCCCATGTACCAGCAGGGTGCAAGTAGCTCGGCTTGGGCTAGCGCAGGCAGTGGCGAGTGGGCCATCCCTGCTGGTACTGCCTACGGAGACACGACATCTTCATCGTCCGGATTGCGCTCATCATCTCGTGGGGCCACCCTCACTCAACAGATGAGCGAGCTCAACATCCGAGTCGGCGACATGGAGGAGACCGTGCACCAGCACATCGAGTCCACCCGGGACTGGCAGCGGATGTCTGGCAAGAGACTTCACGCCATCGGTCACGCAGCGGCGGCGGTGGAGGCGAGGGCCTACTACCGGTGGATGGGATTTCCCCTCCGAGTGAGCTGAGCTAGGGGAGGACCCCACTAGGTAACTTGTATCTTTATTTCCAGACTCTCATATGCTAAAAACACATAAAAACCTGAAAAATTAAAAAAGATCAAAAATATTTATTTGCTTTCTTAAATCAGTTTGCTTTCATATGCACGGTAAGAATGCTTTCTATCCTTCATGGTCGAAATGATGAATAGTTGCTCTGTTTATTCCTTTTGTATGCCTTGCTACAGCTTAGTATCCTATCTTAGTTTTGAGTTTGTTGGCTTGTGTGATCAAACCTTAGTTTGAAACTTGTGGGTTGCAAAAAGCATGACCTTTGCCTTGGTTGTTGTGAGGTATGATATGGTATAATAAGGTTGCTATGAGCCTGTGCTAAGTGATGTTTGATATCCGGAGTTTTCTTTTGAAAAATAATAAAATGATAAGTTCCTCAATGATGAGAAGTTCCTATCCAAAGCCATATGTAGATCCTAGCTTTTGTTAGCCTCCACATTTGCTACTTGTTTTCTTCATTGAGTCTTGTCGAATTGTTGTGACCCTCGGCGAGAAACTTGTCATACTCCCATGATCAAGATCACGTACACAGCCACTATATGCTAAACTTCTACACCGGAAGTTAGCACCCATCATTTCATCCACCCCCATCCATTCCACAAATAAAGCTCCGTGCATTGTTCCATGATTACTCTCTCTCCTAAAATATTCAGCAAGGACTATGGGCTATGCGAAAAAAAAGAGAGGAGCACATGCTCAAGAGCATGAAAAGAAAAAAAAGGAGAAAGAATAAATAGACATAGCCCAAGTCCCAAAAATCTCAAAATGAGAGGAGAGAATCATATATATATATATATATATATATATATATATATATATAAGGGGAGTTCTTCATCCATCCAACATATACACACACATGCACATCTTGATCAGGCTGCATGACTTGTTACTCCCAAGGATCCGGTTTTCGACTCGACAATACATGAGAAACAGGTATGCCACATGTTTTCCCTACCTACAGCCCCACATATCAGCTTATTAGAAGTAGGTAGAGAAAGAAGGCAAATCAATGCCTTGGTGAGGAATCATACACACGAGCGATCAGGAGTATCATTCGAGGAACTTTGATTTCTTTGCGAAAATTTGCAAAACCTCCGGATTGACAACTGATCAAGGTGCCTGTGATTAGTAATCCCTATACAACCGTTCTATCTTTCAACCGCTCAAGGCAAGTGAAGCTACAAGCCCCATAGCAATCAAGCGTAAGGTAAGATCAATGCCAACTCATTCAATCCTTGATAGAGTACCTAGTATGCTTGTCATAAACTAGGAATACAACATCGTAGCAACTCCTGATCGACCAACCTAAGTCCTAAGTATCTTGCTCAGGACGAGCAAGAGGCTAGCTTGGGGGAGTTGTTGACGGCTGTTAAGTGCTTACTTTAGCCGTCAATTTACTCATGAATAAAGGAGCAAGAAGCATTTCTTACACGCATTTTAGTTAAGAATAATGTAGTTCCACTTGTCCTTGGAGATTATGTGATTGTAGGAAAATAAGCATAAAAGAAGTGGCAAACTCACCTTCTATGATTCATGCCACGTCACCTCAAGGAATGACTGCCACCTCAGGTGCCATGCATGCAAGCTCAGCCACCTCAGGTGCCACGCATGCACGCCATGTCACCAATCCAAGAGAGGCAAGTCCCGACAAATCAGAACGTGACACGTGGACTTCACATGGATCCATGGGCCCACCAGAGCACCTAAACCGCCTCAAGAACACGTGTACAGGGACCGACTTAAGGGCCACACTGGGACGACCACCAGGAAGCACACCCCGAGTGGGGCCCACACAGGATCGGTCGACCCTAGGATCGGCCGAGCAGGCCTTGGGTCGGTTGATCACAGGCCTCCACGTGGCGCTTGTCCATTGGTCCTAGAGGCCATCCCCGGGGTGTTTCACTCCTTGCGTCGGTGCTCTAGCCTATAAATAGAAGGGGAGGGGGTTCATTTCTTACCAACACATCTTACTCCTCCTCTCTCACTTTTGGTTTCTAAGGCTAGGAGGTAGGCTAGAGTAGTTCTACTTCAGGTTCCCTACTTTGGGATCTAGGTATGAGTCCTCTTGTATCTTTATTTTATTGTATGACTTTGATTACTTAGGATTATTGACTATTTCATATAAGTTGTGCTTGTATACATGGGTGATTTGTTCATGTGTTCTTATTTCGTTCATCATTTAGAGGCTCTGTTCTTGATGAACAAGGCCTTTCGATCTAGTTGATGGTGACTTATACATGTTTTTGGTGTTTGTTCATAAGTTAGAGGCTCGTGTTCATCACGAACACGACCCTTTGATCTTGTTGAATAGACATAGGAAAGCACAAATCCGTTTGTGTGCTTAGCCTAGTTTGATCTAGTTAGATCCTATGTTCGTGTTGTATGAAGTTCGTGCTCAAGCTACGGTGCTCGGTGTAATTGGCCGGTTTATCTGGCGGCTCTGACCTGGGTCACAATAGCCCGGGCCGGTCAGGGTCCTGCTAACAACGTGGCGTGGTGCTTGGGTTGCGTAGCTTCGTTGCTTATAAGTGTATCCCACGGTTTGTCTTGGGGTAGGCCGCGGTGGTGACAGCCGTTGGACCCTTCTGGAATCCCCCACGTTCGGATACACTGTAGGATTCTAAAGTCTAACAACCGGAGTCGTGCATAAGCGACGCGGGAGGTTAGCTCTCCGTTTGTACCTGGGTGCTTGAGCCAGCGATCATGCGATGCTAGTGTGTGTCTAACTTGTCTGACTAACTTTGTATGTTTAGTACCTTAGAACCTAGAACTAACTCGTATGTTGCCTCCTGAGCCTAGGACCTTTAGAGAGTGTGTGTTTGTGTGTTCACACTACTATCTTATCTATCATATCTCACCCCTGTACTTGAGTGTCTGGTTTGTCCCCGTCTATGATTTATACTCCTTGCAATAGTGTTGAACTTGTTAATCCGCCCAGCCTTCCTTGGATTCGATACCCTTTGGAATACTCCTTTGGGGAAATGCTGCAATGGTACTTCCGTGTGCTTGCGGACTCTTGTAATCGTTAGGATTACCATCTGGTTATTTCTGGCATCGTTGCTAGGAACCCATAACTTAGCATCGAGGTTAAGAAATACCAACAAGGGGGCCCCAATCCAGGCCCTCGTCAGCTGGGCTAGCCCGCAATAGCCCGGTCCCACATGCACACCTGGGTGGCTCGAGGCCCGCATCCCTCGCTGGATCCAGATGGATGCAGAGGGAGGAAGGTGGAGGAATGGGGAGGCGGCCGCACCGTCGGGATCTAGGGAGGAGGCGCACTGGCCTCCGCTACAGCTAGGTGCTAGGCGGCCGCGCCGACCTCCGCCGTGGCCAGGTCGGCCGCACGGGCCTCCCTAGCTCCGTGCGCGCCTCCGCCGGCAGGCGGGCGGCCGGCATCCCCTGTGCCGCCGGCTACCAGTGGAGTCACGGAGATCGGAGGGGACGGGAGCCGGGATTTGGGAGTGCGATCATGGAGAGATAGGAGCCAAAGCGACGTGGTGAATGGGGTGTGGATGGGAGTTTACATGGCATGGCACATTTTGCTGTAGGTACCGGGCCGCCTCGGCCAAGCTGCAATTTTCGTATCGGGCCAGGCCGCTCGACGTGCTGGGGTGGCAGCCCATGCCACATGTAACGGGTGGGCCAACCCGGCTTTAATATGCGGAGTGCAGCGCGTGGGTGACGGGTCATCGAGCCTGCTTAATTGATCTAACCTAGATCGGTTGTGTGCTAGGAGGCGGTTCCTTTTACGCAACATAATGAGTGCTATTATTTTTGACCTAGTGGCAATCGTTTTATTGCCAAGGGTTCCTATTAAACTTATTGTTATTTTACGAGATCACACATTTTCTGCACCAATTAAAAGAGTGGGTGGGTAGATGCGTATCTTTTCTGAAGACATTATTGGCTTATCATTCAGGGCCCCTTTGGGAGCCCATGATCCCCCACGGATCCTCCCATTTTCCCTGGGCCAAACCTCCCCGTCGGTTTTGGCCTCGGGCCAAACCCCCACGTCATTTGGCAGTCCAATAACCCAGGACACCACAACCCTAGCCTCTTGTTTTCCCGTGCCGAGCCTTCCCGACCTCCCACCTCCTGGCAGCGGCGCCCCGTCCTTTCCATTCCTCCCGAGTCGTCGCCTCCATGGCTCCTCCCCGTCTACTCCACCACGTGCGCTGCCTTACCTCGTTGTCGTCAAGGCGGATCTACACGGGCGGCGACTCCCCCGCACGCGGGTGCAGGCCAGGCGAGCGCAACCCCGGCGGCGGAAGAGGTCTCGCGCCCCAGATCGAGCGGCCCCAGTGGCGGAGGAGGTCGCTCGGCCCGGATCGAGCGGCCGCCACCTCCCTCTCCTCCTCCGACGGCGAGGTGGTCCGGCCTCCAACGTCGGTGGGGTGGCCCAGCCTCCAGCACGGCGCGGTGGTGCGCACCTCCATCGCGCGCGTGCACACCGTGATTTTGCAGAAGCAGAAGGCGGTGCTAAGGGAGGCGTACAAGAACAAGAAGCTGCTTCCGCTTGACCTCCGCCCCAAGAAGACCCGTGCCATCCGCAAGCGCCTCACCAAGCATCAGGTATGTCATGAATGAACCTAAGTTGACCTCTGATCTAGCATGCCCTACTCACAACCAATCAGCACTTTGAAAGTGCATCTAGGCCCCTAAGTGGATTTTGGTGAATTGAATGACAAAGCGATTAAAGGACTAATGTATTTGTCTAAGATTGTGAGCAGATTTTATTTATATATTCATGAGTAATTGTTGAAGTATTTATTTGTGGATGAATATTATATGGCTCACATTGGAGAAGACAAATATATGGATGATCCTAATGCTTAAGTGACAAATATCAAGCAATAAAGGAAGATAAATATTGGGATAATTTGAGAAGGTCAATTCATTGTCTTCCATACTAGACATGGCTTGATTAAAATTACAAGGATCATAAAAGAAAAGATGGTAATTCTCTAAGTCAAGTGCAAGGCTTCATGTGTTTATTGAAAGAGGACACAAGGATGAGTGTACACATTATGGTTCTACTTTGGAAGCTTGCACATTCGTTGTCAATCAAGATCAAGCATTTGAAGCGGGTTTTCAAATGAAGGTTAATTATGTATGAAGCAAAGTGGAACTCAAAAGTGGATTGGATAAGTGATGAAGAGATCAATCGAGATGTTTAGGGTGAGGGACTAAGCAATCTTTGGGGCCGTAGCTAAGCTGCCATTAGTGTTTTGCTAAGGTGAAGTTCTAGCATCCGTGGGGTCTCCAAGTATCATATCCAAACCTTAAGCAGGAAGCAATGCAAGTCATCAACATGTTATGATTGACAATATGGAGTGACTTATGGATCCAAGTGTGCATTCCTATGCTAGATGGAAAGATCCTAAGTCATTAGCTCAAGTATGGACGTGCTCAAGTCAAATGCTATGTTGAAAGCCCTCAAGCAGATATTGCTCAAGTATGGCAAAATTGAAGACATTCAAGCTCAAGAGATCAACAAGGTGTTTTATTTATTCTTGAGTATAGGTATCGTACTATCAAGAGGATGCAACATTAGCGAGTTGACTAAGTCAAAGTGCTCATTAGTTGACCTAAGTGAGATCTAGCCTTGTGAGCCTTAGAGAGTGCTAACGAACCCTCCTAACCTAACCTGAGCCACTTCATCCCTTTGGTGAAGTGTTAGAATCCTAGAAAGGGTTTTGGGGATGACACGAGCCGCCGGGTCGACTCGGACACCGGCCAGGTGCCGCTAGCCAACGGCTAGTTTTTCGAACACCGATCGGCCGGTGTGAGGCACCTGCCCGACCGGTGCCGAAACTAACGACTAGTTTTCTCCTTTGAGGGGTATAAATACCCCAAGCCTTCTTCAGTTGAAGGTTGCTATTTCTAGTGCTTGTGCGGAGGTCCTAAGCCTTAGTGGCTCTCCCCAACCCTCTCTTTGTGAGATTTGTGGATTCAAGCCATATCCTTTGTGTTGGGTTGAGAGAGTGAGCTCAAGAGCACCTTTGTGAGCTAACAAGAGCTTTCCCATAGCTTGAGCACTTCGGTTTTGCGTCTACGAGCTTTGAAGCATTGGTTACTCTTGGAGGTTTGCCTCCTAGACGGCTAGGCGTCGCCGGCTAGCTCCCAAGGTTGTGGTGAGCAGCGGGAAGTTTGTGAGGGCTGTGATCTTGCCTCTTCGTGGAAAAGATCCCCTTAGTGGAAAGGAGGAAAGTGGTTGAAAGAGACTCGGCTTGTTGTGGGAATCGTCCCTTACAAGCTCCTCAACGAAGACGTAGCCGTTCCTTAGTGGGCGGTGAACTTCGGGAAACAAACCCTTGCTTCTTTGTGTGGTTTGCCTCTCTAAGTTCTTTTTCTAGCATATTTGATTTGCTTCCGCTTCGATCTACTTGGGTGTGCTACTTGTGTGTGCAGGGCTCATTACCCTACTTGTGATCATCTACAAAGGCCACTCACCAAGTTTGGTTCGTGCTAGAAGTCAAGAGGAGCTTGAAGTTGTTTTTGCGGTGCTACGTGCTACACCGGTCGGCCGGTGAGGCGCACCTGTCGGACCGGTGCCTCTGTGAAGCCCGATGGCGGCCGGTCGGCCGGTCACCACCACCGGTCTGACCGGTGGACACTGACAGCTCAAGTTTTTGGGGAAGAAAAGTTTAAATCGGTCGTCTCGCCTATTCACCCCCCCTAGGCGACATCAAGGTCCTTTCACACTTTCTGAATTTCAAAGATCTGATGAGCTTGATTGCTGCTGCTTCACCAATAATTGTAGTTGCTTTCGAGTCCACCACCACTTGCTGAATAATTTTCTTTATGTTTCTAGTTGGTAGAAGATAAATAGTCATTTCTTAGATAACAAAAGGAGATAGATTTGCCAGTGGTGGTGGAGGTGCTCGCTCCCCTTTTATCAGTACTAGCAGAGTAGTAGGCTAGTGCTGCCAAGCAAGTGGACCGCCGTCTATCTGGAAATGGAACATGTAGACGACTCAGCAGCTATAGGCTCCTCCCAATGTAACCTTAGCAAGTGCTTACACATGGTGCTTCACTTTCGTTGTATATCGGTCACTTTGACTACTCATACCTCGAGATCTTTCACATATACCACGGCAGAGCAGCTTTCAGTTTTTTTTTGAACAAAAGAGAAGAGAGAAAAAGTGCTTGACACTATATATATGCAGTCTGCAATACTAGAGAGCAGTAGTAGTGTGAAAAAAAATAAAGCAGTTGTGAATGATTGCCATGGGTAATAGGGGACTCACCTAATGCATGTCTGCCAGTAGTACCATACCATTGTGAATACTTTGCTAATGCATGTCTGGTTTTAATATAGTACTTTATTATCATCATGTTTGGAATTGATGGGTCTGGTTTTAAAAAAGTGGACCGTTCATTTGCCTGTTTCCAATGGCTATTAATCTGGCTCCTTCAATTCATCAGGAACATTCATGTGAATGCACACGGTGAATCTGGTGTTGAGGCGACGCAGCAGAGCCAGAGGGTGTTGCTGTACCCACAGTCTCCCAAGGTCTCCTCTATCGTGAGCACCAAGTACAAGACTGCCTACCACTTCCAGCCTCCTCCCAAAAATTGGATCAACGGTATTATTTGTGCTCTTCTTCTCTCACTACTTTTCGCCTCCCAAAAATTGTCTCCAAGTTTCGGATCCTTTTCATGTTTCAACAAAAGCAGCTGGTCTAGTACGTTGTGCATTTGCAAGTTTGCAACAAGCTTGGGTAGCTTATATTCCTTTGTGAATATAATTTTCTTTATGTTTCTTTATGCTATTCCGTCGTCTGTCATAGTGTCATGTTTAGCAAGCCTGCAACCTGTAGTTTGTGCACTGCAATGAATGGTTTCATTGTGCAATTTATAGTTTCTTTGTTTCCTTTTTCTTTTTGCATGGACATGAAAATTGATCCTGACAGTCACTCGTTCGAGCTGCCAAATAAGTCTAGATACTGCTATGGACACTTGGGAGGATGACCTTAGGAGATTTATGTTAGAGCAAGAGGAAGAGGATGATGAATTTTTTTTAGTTTTGGTCCCTGCACTTCAACTGTGCCTTTATGATGAGAAAAGGCCAAAGCACACCTCTTCTCTTCTGGTGCACAAAGATCAAAGAAATATTAGAAGGCCATCCGAATTGGTGCAGAGTGGAGTTTAGGATGGAGTCTGAGATATTTAGAGCTGCAGCACATTATCTTAGGGCAGAGAATTTATTGCATGACACCCGTGGTGTTAAAGTTGAGGAGCAGCTGGGGATGTTCATGTTCATGCTTGCTTACAATGCTAGCACTGATAGGCTAAAGAAGGAATTTCAGCACAGTGGTGAGACTATCTATAGGAAAATAACGGAGGTCTTCGATATAATTCCAACACTTACACAAAGATTTGTGAAGCTCCCAAATGTGGACCATACCCATGTGAAGATTGCATCAGATCCCCGTTTTATGCCTTTCTTCCAGAACTGCATTGGGGCCATTGATGGCACTCATGTCCCTATCACTATTGCACAAGAAAGAGCTGCTCCCTTCAGAAATAGGAAAGGGACCTTGTCACAGAACGTGATGTGTGCTTGCAACTTGATTTGAATTTTACCTTCATCTCATGTGGTTGGGAAGGATCGGCATCGATGCGAGGGGTCCCTACTGATGCACTTGCCAAGGGTTTTCATGTGCCTGAAGGAAAGTTCTACCTTGTAGATGGTGGATATGCAAATACAACCTCATTTATTGCTCCATACCGAGGCGTTAGGTATCACCTTAGCGAGTTTAGGAGGCAAGGTAATCGGTATGCAAATTACAAGGAATTGTTCAGTCATAGGCATGCTCAGCTTCGCAATCATATTGAAAGGGCTTTTGGTGTGCTAAAAAAAGGTTTCCAATCCTAAAAGTTGGAACCTTTCATCCCATTGAGAATCAGATTAAAATTCCAGCTGCAGCTGCAGTCTTTCACAATCTCATTAGAGGTCTAAATGGGGATGAAGGGTGGCTAGATCACCAACCAAATAATATCGACCCAACCGATTTTGTTGAGTTACCGGAGGGGATGACAATTACCGGATGAACTTCAATCGATTGATGGAAACGCCCTACGAGACCAAATTGCCCATCGGATGTGGGCTGCCCATAATAATTAGGTGAAGCACTAGGATGCATCGATTTATTGTTTCTGTACTTTTTTGTTTCATTGTTATTTTAGTATCCTTTATCTAATCTTGTTTATTTCTTGCAGCAATGTCATCAGAAAGGGCCACCTGGAACTACACGTATGAGAAGGGATTGGTGGATATTTTGAAAGAGCATGGCAACATACCAATGTTTAAGGGGCCGAATGGGTGGACGGCTGAAGGTTGGAGGAGTATCACAAACACATTCAATGATGTGTTTCCAAGAGCGAACTTGAGTAAACAGCAAGTACAAGAAAAGGAGAAAGAGCTGAAAGGCAACTACAAGGTTATAAAAGAAGCTAGGAAAAGTGGTGTGGGCTGGAATGACACTTTGGGCATGATCATTGCTGAACCACAAGGATGGGAAAAAATGATAAAGGACAACCCGAAAGTCGGCAAATTTCGCAAGAAACCATTCCTTTATATAGCAGCCTGGAATCGCTATATGAAGGTAATATAATCTAAATTTTCTGATTACTGCACATTGTTCTATAGTTGATATAGGCACTTTTATTACTGCACATTGGAGACTAGTAATCTTACATAGTGACATTGCTGTCAATTGTATATTCCTGATGAGTTTGTGGTTGAAGAAAAAGATTGCTCGGCTTTCTACCCCCTCCAGTGCTGCCAGCAGTGAAAACTAGTCGTCTTGTTTCTTTTGGGCCGACAATCTCATTGCTTGATGCTATCTGTCTTGAGTTACCTAATAGTCATGAGAGATGATAATATACATGGATTTTTCATTCTACTCAGAAATGTAAGCATGTTGTTGGGCAACCCATCAACTTTGTGGTGTTGTTGTACCTTGTTCTGATTAATGTTTAGCATGCTTATGTACATCCAATTCTAAAGTTCAATAAAATGTAACTGTGCTGTTGGGCAACCCATCAACCTGAACTGAAACTCTAGCTATTTTGAACCTGATATCTGCATATTGTTTGCCTGGATAACTGTATAATGCAGTAGTGTTGCTTGAGCTAGCAGCTTAGCATCCTACTTGATAATGTCACTGACGTTACATATTTTTTGCTGCAGTTGTATGCTCTCTGCCTCTCTCCAGTGCTACTCCAAATGAAAATCAAGCCCCTTGTCTCCACTTCGCTTGATGAATACAAATTCTGTTACAATTGGACTGCCTTAAAGTTATCTACTTTCTTGATATAATGTTGTTGAGATTTAAACTTCCAAGTTGATTTCAACTATTTTTTGTTCATCTAGTTTCATATGTCGATCTTTAAACATCTGGTGTGTGACTTATGTGGCTGGGATGTTTGTATATAAAACGTGTTTAGCATGTTCTACATGTTACTTGTTCAGTGCTGCTTTCAATTACTTCTGTATGTTGAGGATTTGGCCTGAAACTGAAAGCTTGAAAACAAGGTATATTCCAAGATGTTCTGTATTGCTGCTAGATTTTTTCTTGATTTTTTGAGTTTTCAAAATTTCATGTGCCTTGGCTTGTTAATTTGTTGGTAGCAAATGCTCCTGAATGCCACATGTGTCGGACGAGAAGCAAATTTTCATGTGCATGGACTAGCAGACATTTTTCTATGTATTTTGCCAACACCTTTCTAATTTCCCTTGCCTTTGTTCCAAAAACAAAAAATTCCATGTGTCTTTTTTTTCCCTGGCTGCCAAATGGCAACAGGGTAGGGAGGCCGCGGGTGCTGGGAAAGCACAGGGGAATCTACTTCCCAGAATAAGCCCCGTCGGGCCTCCCCTTCCCTGGGCCATCATGCCCTTGCTCCCAAATGAGGCCTCAATGAGTATGGAGCCCTCGTGTCTTTTAGAGGCAGATTGGTGAAATGAGAAACATACTAGGTGGAAGACCGAATTTTTTTTAAGACGTGCAAAGCACGTTTTCATTAAGAGAAGAGAGAATAAACTTTGAGTTTGAATGTTTACAAGGGCAAGCCAACCGCAAAAAAACACACAGACGCAAAGCTAAAACAAAAAATACAAAAATTACAACGGCCTTAGAGACCGCACGCCAAAAAGGCGGGCAAGAGGAAGCCCGCACGTGCCCAGGTCTTGACCTCCTCCAAGATTGCCGGCGCAAGTGCCACCGGCATGAGGGCCTCCCTATCGTGAACACGTCTATTGAGCTCCTTCCATAACGACCAAATGACCAACCATACAAAGGCATCGAAACCTTTCCTCCAAGCTTTATCGATAATCTTCCGAGCGGAGCACCACCAAGCAGCAAGGTTCTGGGGCGGTCCGGGGCGAGATCAGGCAGGAGAATATGTCCGAGGGTTCGAAACCACGTCTCTCGAGTGTAGACACAGTCGACAAGGCGATGGTCCAGAATTTCGATCTCCTGAAGTGAATTTCTTCTCTAAACCTGCTGTAAGCTCTTCGTTTCGAGTTAGTTTTGCACTCCTGATGTCTCTAATTCCTAGCAGCTGTTACCACTCCTCGGCGTCGATTCCATACCTATGAGCCTACGCACTTGCTCTGTTGTTCAAACTCACAAAGGGAGGTCCGGAACATCTCATCCCCTCTTATTGTCTTTTCACTTCAGTCTGGCGTCCTATCTGTCATCCGCAAACAAGGAACTTTAAATCCTAAACCCTCCTACACTTTCTTTTACCAGACAACACTACTGACTTAATAATCATATATTCTTTTTTATTGTGATAGGAATCATCATATATTCACCAATCTTCAATTGCACTAAATGATGTCTGCATCGTTTGTTGATGGCTTTGAGGGAAAAGTGATATCACATTTGGAGCGCTATGTTGGAGTCCCTATTATTTGTAGGTACTCAATTGCAATAAATGTAATTTTTCCTGATAGTTATTTTTTCCTGAGTGGCAAACAATTTTAGTGCTAGGATTTCTTTACTAGAGACTCCAGCATTTTATCTAGTGTAATTTGCATATTTGGCAACAGTTTGATCAAATCACAGAAATGCAATTTGCAATGAATTCCAGAGTAATGGTATATATTTATCCAAATATAATAGAAACCATTAGCCACTTGTAAAAAAAAACCTAGGATGAGCTAGTAACCTGCTTGCTCTGCTCCTTGAATTTTGTTTTTCGTCCCGGTCAAGTAAAGCCAGAGGCAGGCTGTTTGTCTTGACTAGATCAGTGGTTCATCTATTGCACAAACGGTTTCGGTTGGCGAATCCAGACAGCTGGTACTTCTCCTTAAGCTACACGTAAGTGAATTTCTTCCCCGTAAATTCTCATAACTCATGGTGTGCACTTGAATTTTGTGTTCCTGATGTCTCCAATTCCAAATAGGTGCCTAATGGTGTCATGTACGTACAGAGCTGAGAATGAGCCATGAAGCATGCTATATACGGTGGGGAACTCCCCCCGAAATTGTTCGAAAAAAAGCATGCTATATACAAGAGCACGAGGAAGTGGGCTGTACGTATTTAACTGCCCCCTATCTTTATAGTACTTATGAATAAATGATGCACTTTAATTTCTAATCTCTATATACATACATTAATTATTTCTAGAGGCGACGAGTCGAACTCCCTTGCCTGAGATGGGTCATGGGTCCTCTCGCTTCTCGCGAGACGGGCTCCCTGCTCGCACCCGAGCGCCGGCGCCGCCACAAACCCCAGCCCCCGCCACCTCCCCGCGCTGCCGCCCCCATCCGTCGAGCGCCCGGACTGCCGCTCGCGTCCGCCTCCGCCGTCGCCGGGATCGCCGCTGCCAGGCCGGGAGTCCGCGTCCAGGACCTGCTCCTCCATGACTTCCACTCCACCGCCATCCCAGGTTCCCTCCCTTCCCCCCAGAATGCCTTCGTCTGGATCACCACTCCTTTCCTTGCGCCTCGCTTCAATGCGTCCTACCTCACGTCCTTGCTCTCCTTCTTCCTCACCGCTCCCCCGGATCTCCTCCGGGCGTGCCCAGTTAGTCCAGGAGTCTTCCGCGTTAGGGTCTCTAACCAAAACGTTGCTAACTTCCTGGTCGCGTGTGGCCGTCTGGAGTTCAATCGTCGGAGCTTCTGGCTCCATGGCTCGGAGGAACTCGCGTTGGCTATGGCGAACAAGCTCGAGGAAGAAGATGTCTTAATTGCTGCTCAACCACCGGGCCTGCGCGGGGCAGTTGCGCCCCCTGACGTGCGTGTGGCTCGAGGACAAAAACCCCCTGCGCAAAGCTGTTGTGCCGCCTAGGGAAGGAACGAGGAACAGACCGCGCGTATCCTCGTGGATATTGTGTTAACTCCCCCGGCTGGCCTCGCCCTGCTCCCCCTCCTGCAGCATGCCGCCTGTTGCGTTGACACTGAAAGGCCAGCGGCCCCCGTCGTGTCGGCGTTTACTCCTCCCCTGTCGACCCAAGCAAGCCCTACCTCAGAGCGGTCCTCTCGCCCGCTCAACCACAAACTCCCCCTTCACGCCGCCTACCCCCCATCCCCCTCTCTCACTCCCGCTGCCATCACTGTCTCTCTCCCGACGACCTTGTTCGCGACTGCCGCGACCCCATCTACTGTCGTATCTGCCATGGCTCCGGTCACCGCGGGTACTCCTGCCCGATGACGTTCCCCCGTGACCAAACTCCCCATCCCCGCCGCCGCCGTCCCACCATCCCCCTACCCGCGACTCGGGTGCCGCTTAACACGGTGCCCTTCACACCTCGCTCCTCGCCACCACCATTCGCAACTTCCACCCCACCCCCTACACTGCTGAACCTGCCGCCGTTCACCTCTGCGTTCGATACTCTCAACATGCTCGCCTCTTCCAGCGCCCGCTTGGTCGCGGGTCCATGCCCTGGTCCTATGCCGGCGGTCGACGAGGGCCCCTACTTCCTCGGCGACCTCTTCCGCGAGCCTGCGGAGGTCGGTGTGGCCGTGGCGCCCACCCCGGAGCGCGACGCGCCCCGGATCCCGCACGCTCGGGACATCAAGATGGCCAGGTCGGTGTCACCTCTTCATGCCGCTCTGGGGCTGCATCACCTGGGCCCGCGGGGGTGGTCCCCCCCCTCCCGCCGCCGCCTCCCGCCCTGGCTACGCCGGCTCCCGGATCGGAGGACACTTTGCGTTCTGAAAGCAGCGACGGCACCGCGGATGACCCCAGCTCTGAGGAGGAGTCGGTCGAAAGCGGCGACTTGATGAAGTCCGTGAGTACGTGGAAGTCTGGGTAGATTAAGGCAACTGGGACCGCGCCGCGCGTTTCGCCTTCGTCGAGATCGAGCCCCCCATCGCCGCCACCAACACGGTGCCGCTGATCCACGCCGCCTTCAATAGCGGCGTTGGGCTCGCTTTCAAATCTGCCGTCCTCCCATGGAGTGGCAGTGCTGCACTTCGACTCTCCTGCGGCGAGGGAGCTGGCCATGCTCGCCCAACCGTTCCACATCCGCGGCACCACCGTGAAGCTCCTTCGCGTTGAGGATGTCGGTGACCGCTTCGTCTGCGAGCCTGCTTGAATTGTGCACGTGGTAAATGCGGAACTATCCCGAGCGGGATGAAGACAAGGTGCGTGAAATCTACAAGGTCGCCCAGCAGCGTCAAAGATCGACCCTTTCTGCATCCCGGCTTGACCGGTCTGCATGCGCTTTGTCATTGAGCTGCGGCATCCCGTGTCCGCTTGCCGTGTCGGCGTCAACCCCCCGAGCGGGCGTGGGATCGTGCTTCACTAGGACGGCCTTCACTTACGGCGCGCGGCGGCGATGCAGCGGGGCGGTGGATCCCCTTCTACGGGGGCGCAACCTCCGCCCGCCGCCGCGGCGCTCCTGGCTGGACCACGGGCACTGGTTTCCTCCGCCACCCCGTCTTTGGGCGGCTCCTCCTCCGCCACCTCGGCGAGAACCCGGCACCGGCAAGCCCGGCCGCTCCACCCCTGCCTTCACAGGTGCGGCGATCCTGCCCGCAGCTTCATCAACGCGTTCCCTGTGCCCCCGCTGCCGGGCGTGCCTATCACGGTACACCTTCTGCTCCCTCCCATTCCTCTTCCGCCTGTTCGTTTTACCACCCCTGTTCTCATGCTCCCTTGGCACTATGACGTTCGGATAGCGGATCTTTGCGCCCCCGGCGCCACCCTCCCCAACAAGTGCCGCCCACACTCGCGCCCGGTGGCGCAGCGTCGCGACGCGGCCCCAACGGCCACGAGGAACAGCGCCCAGCTCACCGCCAAGGAAAGTGGGCATTTTGTGGACGCAACGGCCAAAGCGAGCCAGCTCAATGCTCTGCAGGACAGCCTCCTCCTCTGCTCCAAGCCGGTGCAGACCCTCATCAAGAAGAAGAACATGCTTAAGAGGACCCGGGCCCCCATTGCTGCGGGTGACCTCGTCAAGCTGGCCGACGCGATCGGGCTCAGGGAATCAACCGCCAAAGCCCTCGACAGCGCCCTCGCCATTGCAAAAGAGACTGAACTGCAGCTCGACATGGCGCTTGCCCGTTCCGATGCTTGATCTCCAGTCAGCTCGCACGCGGACCGCTTTGACTAATTCCGTTAGCAGTAGCGTGCCCCCCGCGTCGCCTGTGTGCGCCTCCCTCCTTAGTTGGCTGTGTTTTAGCTCGTCGTCGTCGTGTTGTCAGTTTAGCATCTTCTTCTTTTGTTGTTGGATCTGTAACCTAAAACTTAACAGTACTTGCTCCGTCCTGGCGCCCGCGCCGGAACCATGAATGCGAAAACCGTTTGCTATTCGCTCGTCTCCTGGAATGTGCGCGGTCTGGGGGATGATGGCAAATGAACCGTTGTCCGGGACACCCTCACCTCGGCGTGCATCGATGTTGCCTGTCTCCAGGAATCTAAGCTCGCAGACACGAGCGCTCTCAAAGCTCGATCGTTCCTCCCCACCTCCCTATCTGACTTCCGCTGTGTCGATGCTGGTGGCTCGAGGGGCGGCATCGTCCTGCGAATGCGTTCCCTCTCCTGCTCGTTCATCACGCGTAAGCACACGCTCACGACCGTCTTCTCCTCCACTGCTTCTGACTACGTGTTCACGGTCACGAACGTGTACACCCCCTCTGATCACCGGGACTCCCTTGCTTTCTTGGAAGACCTGGAGGAGATCGCCGGGCACATTACCGGGAACTAGGTGCTTGCGGGTGACTTCAATCGCACTCAGGGGAGTGAGGACAACAGCAACACTTCTGCTAATACCGCTCTTTGCGATGCCTTCAACGCCTCCATCGACAAGCTTTGTCTCATGGATCTCCCGCACCTTGACCGGCTCTTTACGTGGTCTAACCACCAATCTAACCCAACTCAGGCGTGCCTCGACTGCGTGTTCTACAACGTTTCCATGAGCCTACCCTTCCCCAACTCCTCTCTCACCTCCCTCCCGAAACCCACCTCGGACCACACCCCCCTCCACCTCCTCCTATCCACCTCCATCCCAAAGCCAAACCTTTTCAGATTCGAGAACGCATGGCTCAAAAACTCCACCTTCCTTCCTATGGTCCTACCGGCCTGGCATGACAACCCCGCGGTGGCGGATGCGGCTGGAGCCCTCGCCGGCTCCCTAAAGGCAGTCCGCTGCGCGTCGAAGGTTTGGGCGCGGCGTAAGCGCACCCCCTTCTCTCCATTCCGATTGCAAATTCGTCATTTATATGCTTGATGTCCTCGAGGAGTGATCGGTGCGGAGAGGCCCCGCTACGGCCAGCATGCTGATCGCTCGCTCTCGCCACGGCGGCGCCTCTTGGAAGCAACAGGGCAAGCACCGTGCCGTCCGGGAAGGGGACGCCAACACGCGGTTCTTCCACGCGTGGGCGACCAACCGTCTCCGGCACAACAACATCCGTGTGGTGGATGTGGGCGGCGTGCTGGTTTCGTCTCACCAAGACAAAACCCGCGTGCTGACCGACCACCTGCGCGGGCTCCTAGGGGCAATTGTGCCCTCGATGACGTCCATCAACTACGCCGCCCTGTACACTGGCGGGATCTGGAAGACCTTCTCCCCATCTACCGGGCCATCACGCAATGCGAAATGCAGGATGGGCGTTCCACCGACTTAGCACGATTGGTGGTGGCGGCGGCGGGCATGTGAGCTCTTCCCTCTACTCTACTCCCACGCGGTCAGGGAGGAAATCTCCGTTGCCCAGGTACTGTCCGACGGCCTTGGCCGACATCTGGTCCCGCGCCTCACCCGTGCTGCGACCTCTGAACTTGAGAAGCTCCAGCAACTGCTCTCGGCCGTCAACCTCAGGGATAGTGCCGATCATCGCCACTGCTCCCTAGCCAACAAGTAGAACAGCCTGAGCTCTAGCGCCGTCTACAAGCAACTGATTGGTGTTGTTGGATCGCCGCCCTGTGACTTCGCTTCTTTCGTCTGGAAGAACCGAGCCCCCCGCTCAATTCTTCGTGTGGCTCTGGTGCGGGGAGGCGTATCCGATCTTGAAGCAATCTGGTGAAGAAACATGTGCTGGACGACGCGGGCTGCGAGGTGTGCAGCATGGTAGAGGACAGCAACCACATCATCTTCGGGTGCTCCTTCGCTTCGCAGGTGTGGTCCTCTCTGCACATTGACACTTCCCGCTCAACCGTCCGCAACCTGTGGATTGTTCCCCGTCCGGCAACGGTGCCGGCCAAACACTTTGGTTGCTTCCTGCTGCTCGTCTGCTGGATGTTGTGGAAGCATCACAACAGTGTTGTCTTCTCCGGCGAGCCCCCTTCGCATAGGCGCTTATGCTCGCATGCAAGGAGGAAGCACGCCTCTGGTGCTGCCGCCTGCCGGTGGCTGACCGCCATGTCACGGAAGAAGCCTGGTGCCTTTTCTTCTCTTCAATGTAAATCCTGTGATGAAATAGTGGACTTTTCACCTTTTGCTCAAATGTAACCTTGTGAGGTTGGTCTCCAAAAGACCTTTGAAATGCAATGAAATCAGGTGGGGACACTCCCCCCGTTGACCCTAAAAAAATAATTATTTCTACTCAGATGGGAAAGGGGAGAATATGGTCCTCTTTTTACATGATTTCTTCGTTTGTGTCGATTTATTGTCCTGTGACAGCCATAAACTAGTGAACTTTGATTCCTTCTTATTCCAACACAGCTTTTGTATTAGCATTAGATCAGACATCAATAAATTAGTCATCATATATTCAACAGTGACCCCTCTTAACAAAACTATTAGCAAAACCTTACATCATTAGAATCACGATGCTCCAATCACTAATTACCGAAGAGGTTTTTTATGGTACACAATACCACCCCGTAACACCGGTTGAAAAGGACTCGTATGTAATAGAAAAGGACCTATATGTAAGGATCCGACAGTTGAGATTAATTCTGTACCACCAGTTTTTTTAGTGTGGTATGATGGTATTCATAGGTGGTATGTGTAGTATATGAGTATTATCGAAAATATACAAAATAATATTGTTATAATATATGAAATTAAGTCTTTTTATGTAATCTTGACAGCGGAGAATTTTTTTCCAAATAATATACATTGAGCAAATTACCATTTTACCCATAGTAAAAAATTGAAAAAACCCGATAATACTACCGTACTACCGTTGAGTGGTATTGTGTACCGTAAAAGACCTCTTACCGAAACATTGCAAATTGCAGCTAGCAAGCTACTGTGGTATTGCTGGCCCTGGATTATTCTTCAATGTGCTCACAGTTCGTCAGTCTGAAAGTTTGTTTTCGATTCCTGAACCCTCCGATTCCTAATTGACCTTAGTTCTTCCTTCCTTCCCCCTTTCTAAAGCCACATGGAGTTTTGCTGTTGGCTCTGAACAAAAAAACGAGTTTTGCTGTTGGCTCTGAAAAAAAAAACTACATAGACATGAGCTTTGGCGGATTCTACTTCCTACTCACTCCTTATATAATTTTTTCAGGCAGCGATCTCGTCTTATGAATGGCTTACCAATCACCTGCAACTTAAATGCAGGCCCCAAGGTATATGCGCAGATAAATTTCATTTGCTGTTTGTAGTCAAACAGGCAGATGGTGATGAGCAGAGGATCCTCTGCTTTAAGTAGTTGTCTTGTTTCAGTGCCAAAATTAATAGTGCATTCAAGCCTTATCAAACAGTTTGTGAAAAATTAACCAACTGCATCACCTTATTTTTAAAAAATTTTAAGACGTGCATATCACGTTTTTCATTAAGAAGAAGAGAAGTACATCAACGCAACTTTAAGAGAACCCGAAGTGTAAAGTTACAAAGTTACCACATACTAGGAGCCTACACAAAAGAACACAAAACGACCGAAATAACTGAAAAAAGAACCACCCCCATCAAGCTAAACTCAAGAAAAAACAACCAGAACCTACCGGAAACAAGTGCACTAAGAACACACGCATATCACCGTTCGCCTAACAACCTAGAGCCAGCGGAGGTAGACGCGGAAGGTCCTGCAAGACAAAGCCTTCACGAAGGAAGCAACGCCAACGCCGTCAATGTCCAGCTGTCCAAAGATGAGCAGTCCAGGTCTTCACCTGGCGAGTCAACACTCCACGAAGATACCGCCGAGACTCAGCAGAGAGGCACAATGATGGAAAAGACAGCGAGAATCCATGGCTATGATGATGAGGAACATCCGCATGCAGTGAAGAGCATATAGTACACCCAAGACGACCAAAACCACCACAACACACAACCACCCGAAGAGCTGAGCCTGCTACTAAGGAGGGTGCACTGCCGCCGAAGATGTCGAGGGAGGACAACCAAGCAAGACATGAAAGCATGGCCAAGCCGAGACGCACGGTGGCAAAGCATCCGCCAGAGAGAGAGAGAGAGAGAGAGAGAGAGCAACGGCGAAGCATCCGCCAGGCTCGAAGAACACCACGGTGGCAAAGCATCCACCGAAGAATCACGACAGTAGTGACAAAGCTTCCGCTGGAGATGAAGCATGGTGGCAAAACATCCACCAGAGAAGAAACACGACAGCAAATCGTCGAAGAAGCACGGCGGCAAAACATCCGCCAAGAGCAGAGAAAGAGAGCAGCAAAGCATCTACCATGACCTAGGCAAGCAAGGTGACAGCGTGCAAGAAGAAACGAGGCAGGCACAGAGGATGATCAGCGACCAACTTCGATACGACCAAGAAGTGAGACAACATCGAACAGTGCGATCGAGGAGTGAATAGATAGAAGAGCGATCGGAACACAGTGGAAGGCGGAGGCACCAATTGCAAGGTACACTGACGTCTCTCAAGATCTCACAACAACGCCTCCAGGAAGGGGAACGACACCCGCAAACGTCGTCGTTGTTGGGCCAGCACAGTACCTAGCAAGCTTTCGCTTGAGTTTCTTTGTAACAAGACGATGAGTCGATGACCATCTTGCAGACCCGCGGGACGGGGCATCGGTGGCGTGAGCCCCCCACGAAATCCACCGGCAGCGACCCAGTGATCTCCACCTTCAACCAAGCAACCTGAAAGGACGCACCTTTGATGCCTCCCGAGCAGACTCAGCCCTCTGCAAGGGCCGACAACGAGGAGTCGAGGACCCACAACGCCTCCCACAGGGAATCATCATCGTGCCCTACCGTGGGGCTGCAGCTCGGAGCAGCCATCGCAGAGGCCTGCCCGCCCGCGCCAGGGCAGAGGAGCAAGGAGGACGCAGGGACTCGCGCAAGCTCCTGCACCGCCGGGCTCGCCGGTAGGATCCGGTACGGGTTTGCCGGCGTGCTTTCGAGAATTTGCGACCTATTTCCACACATGGGCACCAGAAAGCCTTTGTAAATGGTTTTTACTATTGCGCAAGCGTACGGACGAAAGGGACCTAGCTTGCTGCCACCGATAATTGAGGCAGTTTAACAGTGATCACGTGATCCAGGTGGTCCGCGCTGTGCCGTCGAGAAAAACGAGGGCGACTGGTCCCGGAGGCCCGTGCTTCTTCTTTGTTTGTTTTTTTCGAATCAAAATGCATGTGCTTGAATTTTCAAAAAAAAAAATGCATGTGCTTGAGGGCTGGAGACACGTGATTCTTGTTCGTTTAATTTGGCCGACGGGTCACACGACGGCCGGCGGCTAGGGCTGTCAAAAAAGCTCGAGACTCGCGAGCCACTCGAACTCGGCTTGCTAAAAGCTTGATTCGAGATCGACTCGTTTTAAAATCAAGCCGAGCTCGAGCTTGACTCTAAACTCGCGAGCTTCACCGAGCCGATCCCGAGCTATTCGTTAAGACTCGCTAGTATTTGATAGCCTGCAGCTTCCAGCAGAGCAGGATGGCAGCAGCCAGCAGGTACCTGCCCACTCCACGTCCATGTGCGCAGGTGCACCGGTGACTGTGAGCCACCCATCAGCCAAAATAAAAGCGCCAAGCAACATGCATGTGCACGGCACACTTCCACATGTTTGGACATGCATGCTGTCGTTGTACGAGACGTTAAGACTTTAAACTTCTAATCCAACAAGTGTTCTATGAATTGTTTTTTCTCTTCTCTATATTTGTTTCGTAAACGAGCTTCCGCGAGCCGAGCTCGAGCATTCGCGAGCTTCTCACGAGCCGAGCTTGAGCCTGTCTACAAGCTCGAAGGATTCTCAGGCTCGGCTCGAGCTCGGCTCGGTCTTCTACCAAGCTCGAGCTTGAGGTGGCAAGCTCGCTCGAGCTCGGCTCGTTGACAGCCTTACCGGCGCCAATATGATATGGCTATGTCTGGAAACCATTTCTCTGCAGTACTGCAGATGACTCGGTGTCACTTACGTGTGGGGTCACGATCACACATGAGCTCACTTGTCAGTGGCACCCGTCACCTTGAAGTACTGCAGAAGCTCATCCGATATGTTATGCGTCCACTCCTATAAATAACAGCCGGCATGGTGCTTCATAAATTCATAATCATACAATCCAATCAGCCACGACTATCCTCCTCTATCTCCTAGCAAAAGTTAAGATAGCTCCATCTCCTGACATGAAGATGACTGCTACTACGACGGCTTGGACGATTCCTGTCCTCTCTCTCGCGGCAGCTCTACTGATCGGCTGCTGCCTCCCAGCTGCAAGCGGGAGCAACTGCACATTCGTGGTCGTGGTGAAGACCGGATCCATGGCGGGCGCCGGCACCGACGCCCGCGTCTCCGTGAGGTTCCAAGGCCCGGGCGGCCATGGCTTGCTGGACATCCCGGACCTCGAGGCCTTTCCCCACCAGAAGGCCGACCCTTTCGAGCGGGGCAGCGTGGACACCTTCATCGGCATCAACGGGACGTGCTTCACGTACCCGTGCAAGATGCGCCTCCAGTCCGACGGCACCGGGCCCTACCCCGGCTGGTACGTCGAGTCCGTCTTCCTCCTTGCCATTGCGGAATCCTTCAAGGATGAAGCCAGCCACCTGTTCCGGGTCGATCAGTGGCTCGCCGTCGATGAGCCGCCGCACCAGCTCTTTGCTGAACGGGATGACTGCGACGCCGCCACCACCGCCACCGGCACCGGCGCCGGTCGGAACGGCGCAGTAATGTAATGTAATGGCAGGCACGCTAATAAGCTGGCTAGCTAGTAGCTAGCTCCAATCCATCCGAGATCCTTATACATGTGTTGTTTGTTTGTGCCTTACCAGGCATTATCTATTTGCAGTATTTTTTTTCCTGTTGTTTATCGATCTATGACCACCGTTCCCACAGGCCACAAGCTGACAAGCAGACTAAACGCCTGCGTTAACGCCTACCGCAGACTGGTTACTCTGGTGGCAATAGTGGACAGTACATTTTTTACCATCCGGCAAAGGCTGCGTTAAGAGCATGGGGAAGTGTGGTTGTATGGAGAGCAACACGCCAACACTTGCCCAGAGTGGATAGAAATATAGAACGACGAATGATCCATCAGCAGCCTCCCAAGTCTGTTGTCGTTCTACCAGGATCAAACGAATAAGAACTTTGAATTAATTATCGCATATATTGTTTTATTGTTTGAGGAATAATCATATACGCATAGCTCCTCAGTTGAACTAAATGGCTATGCATCCTTCATTGATTAATTAATTTGATTAAAAAATGACTGGAAAAATTCAAATCATTAAAATCACTGTTCTAGAGATGTTTCATCTGAACATATACTTGCCTCGCTGGAAGACCTGGTGCGACAGGCATGAATTCGACTTTGTTTTGCGTTCCTGGTGTCTCCAATTCCAAATTGGTCTTATTGCTAGTCTAGTTAGTAGCTAATGGTCTCCATATACCGACTCTCATAAGTGTTGTGCAAGGCAGCTCTATATAATAGCACTAGGAAGAGGGCTCCCTATACCTCTTTCCTTAGGAGTTAAAGATTCACCTGCCTGCAGAGAGACATCATTGGAGTCATCGTGCTACTACTGTCCCATATTGTCTCTGTGGAGAGCTGAGGAAATAAAGGAAGGGAAACCGATCGCCAGCAGCTTGCACTTGCCTGAGCATGCATATTTTGTTCTTTTTTCTTCAGTACCCTGTTGTGCTAGCGAGTTTTTTGTGGGTACCTCTTGTGCAAACGAACCCTGCATGCAGAAGAGGTGTATTTTCTGATCCTTGTTCAGTCTGTTCTTTGTTTCCTTATCAGTGTTGGGGATCCGAAATCGATTCCGGGATAATCCTCTTTGATGTAAGTCATGAATCCCAACGACAAGGGCGTTTGCCAAGTTTTCTCCCTTTAAAACCCAAGCTAGCAAGCATTCCTCTCAAACATTTTCACACTCAGACTTTCGCTCGCAGGATCCGGCAACGGCTCTTTCGCCTAGGCCTTTCCGCCCTATCTTTCGATTCACTTCCTATCACAATTGTTCACTCTCATTTACTGATCGAAGTCCAGCAACCAATGATCTTGTAGAAAAGATTGGCCAGGGGGGTTCGATCATTGATTCAAACCAATCAGGCTTGATGATGACCCTTTCGCCCACGTCATGGACGTTGTAAATTTCATTCCAGCATTGCGTTGTCTTTTCTCTTCTTTTTACCAGCCGAAAGTCTTGGAGTCGAGCACATGTACTGTTATTGTTGGGTTTGTGGGTTTCGATCATCAAATGAAAGCACTCAGCATTAACCGTTGTGTGCCTTTGTTTCGCAAGGATGTGCAGGTGTTGAGATGCGACGCCGATGGACAGCGCAGGAAAATTCCCTTGATTGAAGGAAGGGCCGACAGCAGCACGTGACTCTTCCGGGAAGTACGGCGTGATAGGCGGCGCAAATCATGAGATGTTCTTAATTTTACGAATTATCCTTTCCACATTAGGGTATTTACGGTATGTAAAAGTCGGTCAATCTTCCTATAAAAGGTGGGCAACCCGCACTTGTAAAGGGATTTGGAACTTGGGAGTAATATACTGAGGAAGAGTTGTTATTCATTCCTTTGGCCTTAAGAGTTTTGTTCCTTCATTGTTCGCGATTGGTTTCACCAGCCGCCATCAATCAGCATCATGATGGACTTATGGGAACTAGGAACTGGGCTCAAACACAAATTAAACTTCGATCCAAATAGTTAAACTACTTTACCTGAGATCACACGATTCTAGCATTGACATGCATGCAATTGAGGAGTAGGACATGTGTTCTACTGATGACACATTGAGAGCCAGCTGGACGTTTGGAATCCGACAGTGAAAGGATACCAACAAGTTTAGCTAAGTGCAGATCCTTCTCTAGAAGTATCTCAAAAACGTGGTTGACTTGCGGTGCTTCGCTCTCCATGTCCTCCCAAGCTCCATCTTTTGTTCCGGTAGCCTCAAATTCCCACTATATAATGCAATTTATCTTAGTAGCCTTCCATTCTTTTTTTTGGTCCTCAAACATGCAGGAGAGTTGCGCATATCATTGCACTAGTAGAAATACAGTAGGAATATATACAAGGATGGATCAACCACAACTACTTATATGAAGCAAAATGGGTAAAGGAGTAGCAGTATGAACTAGGAGCTGAAGTTACCTTGAGGCTTTTAGTGCCTCGCCGCAGCTGCAGCGGCGCCGCCGGTGGCTCTAGGCGGTGTCTTCCTCCCCTTGGGGACGCGGCCTCAGTAGAATACGAGCGTCTCGCGCATCCCCGCCACCGCCGTGTCGCTTTCGGTGCCGGCGGCCTTCCAGTAGCCGGAGTGCCAGACACGATGTGGTGCTGTTAGCGCGCTGGCTTCTCAGAGTTGGATCAAGAGTAAGAAAGAGTATATTGGACTTAATACACAACAAGATTTCGTGGTGTAGTTGGTTATCACGTTAGTCTAACACACTGAAGGTCTCCGGTTCGAGTCCGGGCGAAATCAGTTCTTTTTTTGTTTGTTTGAATTAATCATCATATAATATTTTAATTTGTCTGAGGAATCATCATTATACACACCTGTCTTCCAAATTGTATATGCTTCATTCGCTTATTAATTTTCTGCAAAAGACTAACATCATTAGGATCTGTCCTCTAATTGCAGCTACTGCTTCTTTCATTTTGTTTCATTAGTGATCCCTCTTCAATTGAACTAAATATTTATTTAGAATCACGGTTCTCTGGTTGGCTTGGTTGCTAATCGCTGTTTCTGCTCCTCGGAGTCGGAGGCTGTAATTTTTAAATCATCAAGGCAATGGGAGGTAAGTACAAACAGGGGAGTCTCTGCTTCTCCATTGCCCCCAAAGTCATTTGGTAGGTCAGGGTGGTAATTCCAGCAGTCAAGTAGGTTGATTCTGCTTCCAAAAATGCCACCTTGTGATGTAACACGTACTAGAAGTGAGTCGAAGTGTAACAACCTGTCCTGGCATTCTCTAAATAATTTGTAAGAATAGGTTAGTTCAACAACAACCATGACTCTATCTCATCACAGTGAAAAGCTTCAGCACAAAGAGGGACATGTCCAGCCGTCCAGGTAATTTCACCTAGTGAGTCACAGTGTCTTGTTGGTTCTGGATCCTACGGTTCCAGTGTGGTACTGAAGTATAATGAGAATTATACTTCACGACGACATCATTTTTTTTCTGAGAACGTAACTGAGTACTTATTTCACTAAAAGAAAAGCAGACAAAATTACACGATGCGTCGATGGCACACTAAGCAGCACCGACAGACTGAGAGGAGGCACACGAAAAAGTTACAGGGGAACTATCAGCATAATTCAATGTAATAATCTGACTCTTGAGACAGAACAAAGTCTGACAACGGGCTAACCCCTGCTCTAACCCAACAGTTCACCTCCCATGCATCAATGCAGACTGGCTCGTTATTTTGGATTCCTGAACCCTCCAATTCCCAGTTGACCATACTTCTTGCCCGCTTAGCCAATGACTGAGTCATTGACTACAAACTCTCATCTTCCTTCCCCTTTCTAAAGTCACAGGTGCTAAGGTTGACGAAGGAACTAGAAGATGAGAGAATATCTGACATCGTGACTTTAGAGCAAGGTTCATCTACACATATAATTTATCATCTACACATAATTTAGACCTCTTGTTTTTGTCCATTATCCATATTCAAATCCACACCCACCTCAATGGAGAGGGTATGAGTAGAAAATAATTATCCATTGAAGAAATGTGGAGGGTAGGGTGTGAGGAGGGTACAAATAATCAATTGGGTATGTATAGAATCTAGTACAAAATTAATTATCCATTGGGTATTGGTGGGACTAGGAGGGTAAGAAGTGGATAATAATTATTTCGATTTGGGTATGAACAAGAGTGGATTTCTCCTGAGAGGTAGTATGTTGCACATATGAACAGGAGACGATCATTCATGAAACTTGCTATGTTGATGAATCATTCATTAAACTTGCTATGTTGATGTCAAACTTGTCACCTCAAGCTCTATCTTTTGTCCCTGGTGCCTCCGATTCCCACTAGATAATCCAAAGACGTGTTTTTCTATGTTTTTTTTTGTCCTTAGACATTCAGAAGAATTGCGCATATCATTGCATTAGTAGAAATTCAGTACAAATACAAGGATATATGGATCACCCACAACTACTTATATGAAGAATTATGGGTAAAAGGAAGTGCATGATGAAGTGGTGTCTATATTTCTCTGCTCACCAATAATTCACCAACTGTCTGCAGAGATACATGTGCGTATGCACATCTTCATTGTTTGAGAGGATAGCAGATGTTTGGTATAAGTAATCACTTTTTTCTACATTGGAATTAATGGTGCGCCATCAAAACTTTGTGAGATGACGATCCATTCCTCATATATACAAAATTAGTTATATAGCTGACTGAAAAAGTATCATTTAACTTTGATTACATAATAAATAAAAAAGATTTGGCTAGTTTAACAAAAAGATTTTGTGGTGTAGTTGGTTATCACGTCAGTCTAACACACTGAAGGTCACCGGTTGGAGTCCGGGCAAAATCATATTTTTTTGCGAATTCTTAAATTTTATTAACGTTTTGTATAATTTTTTGAGGAAGTGATCTCTTATCTTCTAAATATCTTACAAATCACCTGCAATTTATATACAAGCTCGAAGGTACATGTGCAGTCATGCAGATAAATTTCGTTTGATATTTCAAGTCAAACTGGCAGTGATGAGCAGAGGATCCTGTGCTTTAAGTCTCATGATGATGATACACGCTGTCAGTTAGTTGTCTTGTTTCAGTGCGCCATGAATTTCACCCCAAGAACAGTTTTAGCTGGTGCAAAATTTATAGTATTAAGTGGAGGATGTCTAGGTTTCAGGCATCCGACGTCGCAACTTGCTCGAAATCTTCTCAATTGTTTCACACAGCCTCTAAATGTGATAACATGACTCCCAGATAAGTTTCGTGATTTTCGAACTTCGTTCGGATTTTATGTAATTTACAAATACCTTTTCCGTAAGTTGTTTGTCATGTTACGGCAACAAGATGCTCGACATTTCATGTGAGTTCATGGATACGGCCTAAATATACATCAAATATCATGAATATCATTTTTTTGAATCACCAAATTATATTATTTCATGCACCTGTAGTTCAAATCTGAAGTATGAAAAAATTCAACAAAACGCAAAAAACTAACAAAATATAAAAAAATTCGAAATTACCCCAAATTTGAGCAAGGAGTTTTAAATAATGTGGGAAGGACTTTTAAAAAAATGGGGCAAAAAAACTAAAAAAAAATCAGTTCCCCGAGTGCCTTCCCTGACACTCGGGGAAGAAGCTACCTTCCCGAGTCTAAGAACGCACTCGGGAAGATTCCCTAAACGGCTCCGGTTCCTAGCGCCGTCAAATTCCAATTTCCTTTTGCGAGTGCCGCTCTTCCCCGAGTGTTGCACTCGGGGAAGAGGGCCTTTCCCGAGTGTCTCTCTTCCCCGAGTGTCGAGCACTCTGCGGTACTCAGGAAAGCATCTCTTCCCTGAGTGCAACACTCGGGGAAGATTGACTTCCCCGAGTGCCCGATTTTTGACACTCGGGGAAGTCCTGGACACTTGGGGAATTTTCCTTCTCCCGTAGTGTGCCTTGCTGGAATACCCCTGGTGCGTCAGGCATGAATTCGACTTTGTTTTGCGTTCTTGGTGTCTCCAATTCCAAATAGGTCTTATTGCTAGTCTAGTTAGTAGCTAATGGTCTCCATATACCTACTCTCATCTTTCTTATCCTTCTCTATGTCATTTGTATATACATACGGAGCTGAGAACAACCCATGAAGTCCGTGTTGTGCAAGGCAGCTCTATATAAATAGCACGACGAAGAGGGCTCCCTATACCTCTCTCAGAGATTCACCTGCCTGCAGAGAGACGTCATTGAAGTCATTGTACTACTGTCCCATATTGTCTCTGTGGAGAGAGCTGAGGAAAGGAAGGGAAACCACCCTGTTGTGGTAGCGAGTTTTTTGTGGGTACCTCTTGTGCAAACGAACACTGCATCCTTGTTCAGTGTGTTCTTTGTTTCATTATCAGCATCATGACGTTTGGAAACCGACAGCGAAAGGATACCAACAAGTTTAGCTAAGTGCAGATCCTTCTCTAGAAGTATCTCAAAAACGTGGTTGACTTGCGGTGCTTCGCCCTCCCTGTCCTCTCAAGCTCCATCTCTTGTTCCGGTAGCCTCAAATTCCCACTAGATAATGCTATTTATCTTAGTAGCCTTCCATTCTTTTTGTTGGTTGCGCATGTCATTGCACTAGTAGAAATACAGTAGGAATACAAGGATGGATCACCCGCAACTACTTATATGAAGCAAAATGGGTGAAGGAAGTGCGCTTCCATTTAACACGCTGATGAATTTCATCTGCTGTTTCATGCAAACAGGCAGACCATAAGCAGAGGATCCTCTGCTTTAAGTGTAACATACCAGAAATTCAACTATTTTCTCATGTGTGAATTTTCGCAAAAATTTTAAACTTTTTGTTTGAATTTGTGTGCTACCAAATTTGATCCTAATTTGCTAGCATCTCATCTATATTCCCTTATAAAATAAAACCATATAAAAATTATTTTCAAATTATACTATAAATTGTGATTTGGAGTTCTTGGATTTTATCTGGAGTTCAATTGTGTGAAGTTTGAATTTGAAAGTAATCCAAATTCAAACTATTTATGAATGTAAATTTTGTGTGACTAACTCTAACTTTGCACCCGAGCTAATATTAGCCAATTAGCTTGGCTTGATCTGCTTATCTCTCTAACCCTTTCCCAACACGTGCTTAAGCTAATCAAGTTTAGCACCGGATAGAACTAACCAACTCGACCAGTTTGCTTCCTTTCTTTTTGACTGCTACAGCTTGCATGCTGCTGTTCACGCACGCATGCGCTAAATCCGTTCAGACCTGCTATCTCTTTCTCTAACGAGTCTAACCTCTTCGTCTATCTTCTGTGTCTCTTTGATCCTAAATCTTGAGCTATCACGGCCGGTTAATACCTTTCTATACCCCTTCTTATCTTTTCAACTAACCCTATGTACTCCCTCCGTCCCGTAAAGACTGCAATCCTAGTATTTGAAAAAAAATCTCACAAAGAATGCAATTTTAGAAAATAGATCTAATTACCTGCCTAATTAAGTAATCAGATCCGATCTGCATGCCAAAACTTACTGCATGCGGCTAAAAAATAGGGGTACTAGAGTCTTTTCACGCCACCACTAATTTGTCCTGAAAAAACTAGAATTGCACTTTTTATGGGACGGAGGGAGTACGTGTACAGCCAGATTGCTAATCACACTTGATGCCTAGTCAAATAACAAAACCCAGCTAGCATTCCTTCTTTACTTGCTAATAATCCTTTTCATGTCGTAAGAGCCCAACCAGCAGCTGGCCTTTTTCCTCTTGTTTCTCCTGCCGGCCTGCTCCCAGCCCAAGACGCCGGCCCATCCTCCAGACCCCCACATTTCTGCCACTGACCAACAGGGCCCACGCGTCAGCATCCCTTCCCTGTTTCTCTTCTTCCTTTGCACGGACGGACGCAGTCGCTCGCTCCTCCCTCCGTTCTCCGTTGTGCCGCGCGGGCCTTCTGCTCTTCCTTCCGTTCCGTTGCCCGGAACAGCCGCCGCGGCTTCGCGTGGATGGCACGCTAGCGCTGACAGCACTGGCCTACATCAAACTGCCTCCTCTCACACCCTTGCGCCGCGCTGGACCCCGCGCATGATAGCGACAGCCCGTCGCATCACAGCCGCCTGCGCGCCGAAGTTTCTCGGCGTCCGTGTACGGGCGCTCATCCCGTCCACCCTGCACGCGCCAAGCCCCTGCCGAACCCTAGCCTTGTGCTATAAGAATAAGAACACCAGAGCCGCATCCCTTTCCTGTTTCTCCCTCATGCCGCCACACCTCGCCCAAGCCGTCCGGAAGAAAACCCCACCTCGCCTTGCACCTTGCACAGCCACCAGAGAGAGTGAAAGGGAGATGAGGAGAAGGAGTCACAGGAGCCGAAGCCGTTGCTGCAGACGATAGCACCGGCGCCGACGATTCCGCGCCGAGTGCTGCCATGGACGACGCCGCCGAGTTGGAGCCGACGATTCGCCTTCGTGCAGCAGGCACAGGAGCACCGCGAGCTGGCAAGAAGTCGAAGCCGACCGTGTCGCCGAGCCTGCGCCGTACGACGACGACAACGACCGCGCCGCCGGACACCTCGTGATGCAGCCGCACCGGACCGAGCACTGCGTCGCGAGCGCCACGACCGCGCGCCTGCCTCGCCATCGACGCCGAGCAGCTGCCGTCGACCCGAAGCTGAGAGGCAGGACGCCGGGGACGCCGAGGAACCGGAGCCGCCACTACTCGCACCGGGGTCGCGACACGCCATGGACGCTGTTGCCGCCGGGAGTACCACGACGCCTCGATCGACGACGACGCCGCCGACGACCGCGAGCTGAACCACGACGTCGAGCCTGCCCGCATCGCCTCATCGCGGCCCCACCTTGCTTCCTGCCACACCCTGCCCTCCTACGAGACCTCGGTGAGCCACCCTTCCAAGCACCCACCTTACCCTCTAAGTGTTCGATAAAATGCATGAACCCATCCTGAGACCAGAGCCTTCTCCTGTGATCATGCCTGTGTTGCCAGCCATCGTCTTGTGCCTGCTGTTTGCCTCCTCTGTCGCATCAGCAACCATAGTTGCCTTGTTGAAGCTGCATCTTTGACACGCCCACCACGTGTTCGATGTTATGCACAAAAGAGTGCAGCACACGTTTCTCCCTTTTTGCACCGACCCATGTCCGGCATTCGAGCCGCATGTCTCCAGTGTGACCATGTCGCACTTGCATTGCCGTCACCCGCATGTCCGACCTTCGTGCCGTGAGCGTGTCCATGCAGGTGCCTCGCCGGAGCCACGCATCATTTCCTTGCCTTGTCGCCGCCTTCGCGTCGTGTTCTTGGCATAGAATTCGTGGTCGTTGCTCGCCACCGAGCTATTGTGGGTCTGGGACGCCGGAGCCCCGCAACTAGCCACTGGTGTGCCGCAGACACGAATCCTTCCCCAAGCCGCGTTCGCATCGCTTTTCACCGCTGCCTCCGCTTTGCGCTTCTTTGCGAATAACCCGCTCCCGCTCTACATTGCTACGTGCTGTGAAGCGTGTACCGTGCCATGTGCTTGAAACCAGGATGCCGCACGTGATGGACGGCAGTGTCGTGAGCAGAGGCCTCTACTTCATGCACGGCAACCCCGAGCCGCAACATAGCTACCTCGCCATGGTCGTTGTCGCATCGCTACCACATGCCTCGTAGCGCTCTTAAGCATACCTTACCGCATCCCCACCCAACATCGGTCACAAGTTGACCCTTTCATCTCCTTTAGCTGTCACCACGTATCCTGACATGGTAATGCCTCTTCTAGTTTATCTGTCTCGCTTTGCTATCGCCATCTTCTGGGCTATGGCTTTGACCCTCTGAGCTTAAACCTTGCAAGTGCTTGATCTCAGCCTTTCAAGCAGCACCTAATGCACGTGTTCCTGTAGGCCATGAACATGCTAGCTTGTTCCCTGTTCCTCTAAATCCTTTCAGTTCAGGAAGCAAGCAACCGTGGCACTAATGCTCTTCCAATCCTCAGCCAAGCTCTGGCTGGTGAGACCAAGTGTTGTGACCTCGAACAGTTGTTTCATCCTGCAAAACCCCTCCAATCTAAACAAAAGGGGCCTACGGACTTACCGATGGGTCCCACTAACATGAGAGGCCACTAATCGCCCAACTGGTCCCATCGATCACGGGACCCACAAGTGACTTGTGGGGTCAGGTTGACTGACCTCGACCTTCCTTTTTGACTCGGTCAACAATGATCGTTGACTAGTCAACTTACCATGCAGACCAACCCAAAACCTGGCTTATGGTTCTCTAACTTGTTGACTTATGTTTTCTGTGCTTTATCACAATTAATTAAATTCGTAAACTATTTTCTTTATTTGAAAATCCATAATAAATTGTTCCTAGCTTAGAAAGACATGAAATCGTGTTCTTTGTTCTTCTAAAATCATGAAGCACCCGTTAGGCTAGCTTTTGGAGTTATTTGGTTCTTATTGCTTCTCTTTGGAGTTATTTGCATCTAGACACCGTGTTTATTTATATTTGCGAATCTAGGAATTACCGGAGTCGAGGAGTCAAGCCAGAAGATCGAGGACATCTACAGAAACTACGACTACTTGCACACAGGTGTTCACGCTCGACTGACTCTGAAATACCTATTAGGCATGGCTATGTAATATGCTAGTGCTTTACTTCAAATGCATGATGATGAACCTTGCACTGCCTTCTTTATTTACCCTGTCCTTGATTGCCCTACTACTACTATGTATGTATATAAGCGTGTATATGCGCTGAGCTTCGCGATGCATGTGTTGGGATGGGAATAGTGGTTCTTGGCGTGCGTGGGGTAAAAACCGGCAGGAGAAGGCGTTTTGGGTACTTTTACGGGGTGAGCTCGAAACAACCGATCTGGGATCGGGGATGAGGGTGCACTCCTCAGTACATTCCCGCTTGTACGGTTTTCGGAGCACAGGTGTTGGGGTTTTACTTACGGATGGAGGACATGAGCTTGCCCCGGTCTGAAAGCGAGTGGATCAACTTGTCGATAGGACTTTCGTACACACCACCTCGCCGAGAGTGGGGTTAGGGCCGAGTTGAGCTCGGCAAGTGCGGAACCATACCGCCCAGGATAGAGGGTATCCGTGGGGAGAGGTGAGTGAGACCACCTTTACTTACTCGGCCGTCTCCGTGTGGCCACACGGGAGCATTTCACGCTGGTGCAATTCCCTCGAAGGGATCGTTTGAGGCCGGATGCGGATGGGACCGTAACTTCCGAGAGTTCGCCGCGGTAGGGTGGGTTTGGTTCGCTGTCGCCATCGACCGGGCTCCATCCCGAGTTGGGTGCAGTGTACACGCCTGCAGAGTTTTGATCTATACGTATAGCCCGTCATGGACAAACCTTGAAGACATGTTCGTTCCTCATGTTTTGGGATTTCTACCTCCCCCTGTAGTTTGAGAGTGTGGTGAGCCGTGGTTGCAGTCGGGGAGAGGAGAGTTGCTCCCTCTACCTCGCGGATCCGATTGCAATCATTGAGGTGCGAGGAGAGGAAGTTCGCATCGACCCTAGATGGAGATGGGTTGTGGAGCGGATCCACAGGGTGCAGGTGTTCCCGAGTTGTGATGAGAGTATGGATTAGGACCTATATGGAGATGATTTCTTTTTATGCTTCGCTGCTGCTGCATAGGAAACCTGAGCTTTTACCTTGCCTCTTTTCTTACCCTTTAGAGATAGGCCACTTAAAGCTGCATACAGTCGGTGACGTGAACCTATCCCATTCCTTGGGGATAGTTTTGTGAGTGTGCAGGATTGGACTTGGAGTGAGAGTCCGAGTTCGAGGAATTCTCAAGAAAGGTTGCGTTGCTTCGCTCAAGGATGCCTGTGGTGAAGATTGAAGATGAAGACTTGAAGCCCTAGCTACCGCTATGCAGGATTTCTACTTGTCACTTAGCCCAAGGGGCTTGTACTAAATTCGTATACCGAGATGTTTCAGATGTAAATATTCTGTTTTGTACTCTGATTTCGATGTATGGAAATGATATTATTCTGTAATGAGTTACATGCGTGGTAGCCAGCGATCCGGAGACTATCACAGCGAGATGCAGTCGGGTTTTCCTCACCGAAAACCCGGGTCGTTTCATCAAGTCTCAAGATGATCGATACATGCCAACTGAAACTGTTTCATTTTATTTTTTCTTGTTTCAGTGCCAAAAATAATACTGCATCAAATCAAACAGTTTATTCGAACTGCATGAACATCATCAAACAGTTTATTCGAACTGCATCAATCAGTGCTAAAATCAAACAGTTTGTACAAGATGTCCAACTGCGTTACTCTATAAATGTCCAATTCATACCTCTCTGATTAAACTAAAGTATGCTTTGTTCGATGCTCACGCTTGATTTATTCCTTTCTTCTTTAATATCAACAATTGTCGCATTAACTTGCGAACTTCATATTCTTAAGGTACTCATATCTGTATTTTTCTGTGTGTTTTCTTGTCAACCTTCTGATCAGCATCAGCTTCCGCTCTCGCGTTCGTCTTCACAAGAAATAGAATGACATTTAGATGATCCACAACCTCATTCCCTGTGGTCTCTCATGCTGCTGCTGAAGCACCTCCTCCTGTGCCTGTGGAAGGGCCTGCTTCAGTTCCATCTCATGTTGACTGATGAACTAACACGGCAAATAGTATTTCTGAACTGAGGCTCAAGGGTGGCTGAGGTGCAAACAGGGGAGCCTCTACTTCTCCATGTCCCCCAAAGCCATTTGGTAGACCAGATCCAGCAGTCCACGCATGCAGTTTCAACAAATTTTTTTTGAACCGAAGTTTCAACTAGTGAGTCCGAGTAAAGTTCAAATTCCCGATCTTGGATCCTAGCGGGGCCAAAGGACTTGAGGTTTTTACTGCACGCACACGACTGTCACGACCGGTTGAAAAAGGACTCGTATGTAATAGAAAAGGACCTATATGTAAGGATCCGACGGTTGAGATTAATTCTATAATACCCGCAAAAAAAGAGATTAATTCTATACGACTAGTTTTTTTAGCTATCGTACGGTAGTATTCAAAGATCGTATGGGTAGTATAAGGGTATTATTGAAAATGTAAAATGGTATGTTGTAATATAGGAAATGAAATATATGAAATGTTTTAGATCGCATAAGGGAGCAGCGGGAATTTTTTCCAAATAATATATATCTATCAAATTATCATTTTACCCATAGAGAAAAACCGATAATACGACCGTACGACCATTGGGTCGTATTGTGTACCGTAAAAAACATCAAGGACTTAGCGTTCCTTTTGGGCTGCAAGTAATTGCTGTTTTAGATTTTTTTTTCTTCTGGTTAGCCGTCACCTCTCTACTTTGTTAATGAAATAGGCATCATCTTGGTGCTTGTTCGAAAACACTTGTGAACTCCGAGTCTTGTTGGTCTTCGATCGTACAGTTCCAATCCTTTTGGACGGCTCCTACTGCAGGTCCTCGCTGTGTATACTGGTCATCTATTTTGCAGGTCAAGTTCCATTTACATACAAATGCTATCCTACAAATTAATGCAGGCAACTCCTCCACATGGTCAACACCATGTATTGACTCTTGGACAAATATACTCCCTCCATCCTTATTTATTTGACGTTGAGTAGTTCATATTTGATTCATATTTGAACTAACTGACGTCAAATAAAGAAAAACAGAGGTAGTACATGGTGTCTGATCTATGGCTGCAGTTAACTCAAGACTGGAACCACCAACTCCTCTCTACCACAATTTCTCCACAAGCAGTAGAGGCAATCACAGCCATCCCAGTTGTCTCCTCTACTAATGATGATGTGCTACGATGGGTTCCAGCAACCAATGGTAAATGTACCTCTAAAGCCATCTACACACACTTGCAGCACCAGCAGCACCATTCCCTGCCACCTTTAGGCTCCAGGAGCATCTCCCCACAGGAAGACACCATTCTCCAAAAAATTTGGAAAGGTAAACTATACCCTCTCTTCTTAAAACTTTTGCTTGGCGCCTTATTCGTTTGGTCCTTGCCACTGCTGAAAGAGCTGGGCGGTTTACCACCTATATTGATAAACACTGCACCTCTTGTGGAGCAATTGAAAATGATGCACACCTTTTTTTGTGTGTGATCTACCTCAACAGGTTTAGGCCTCTCAAACACACTTGTTTCTTCCTACTTAATAAACCTTCCAATAGTCTTCAAGTTTAATTTGGATTCATGAACCTTCCAATTCCTAATTGATCTTAGTTCTTGTCGAAGTAGCTAATGACTTTAAGTACGAACTCTCATCTTCCTTCCCCTTTCCATTGGACTTTGCAGGTTCTACTTCCTACTCCCTCTCATCTTCCTTCTAACATTTCTTGAGGAAGCCATCTCTTGTCTTATGAATGGCTTACCAGTCATCTTTATATACAATCCCCAAGGTTGATGGGCAGATGTTAGAGTGGCGCAGCGGAATCCGGCCTGAACTGCTATACCCACGAGTCGGCACCCTACCAGGCCAAGTCCACTGAAGCTCACAACAACAAGACTCTGGGCCTAACTCAACCCAAAAGACTAGCCTGATGGGTGAGGACTGCCCCCACCTTTATATTGTGCTCCCCCACCATCAATTTCCGATGTGGGACTAAACCTAACAGCAAATGTGTTTCCTTTGCTGTTTCAAGTAAAACATGTAGACGATGAGCAGAGGATCCTCTGCTTAAGTCCCATGACGATGATGACGCACAATGTCAGTTAGTTTGTCTTGTTTCAGTGCTAAAATAAATACTGCTTCAAATCCTTAACAAACAGTTTGTAAAAAAAATGTCCAACTACGTCACTCTATGAACCATCACATATTCATCTCTCCCTGATTAAACTAAAGTATGCTTTGTTCAATGCTCATGCTTGGGTTATTCCTTTCTTCTTTCATATCAATAATTGTCATACTAGGTTAGTATATAATTAATGATGTTGTAAATTAAGACTTGCAAACTTCATATTCTTGAGGTATTTATATCTGTATGTTTGTGTGTGTGTGTTTTTTCTTGTCAGACTTCTGCTCAGCATCATCTTCCACTCTCGCATTGGTCTTCAAGAAGTAGAACAACATTTAGATGATCCACAACCTCCCCTATGGTCTCTTTTTTTTTTCTCGAACGTGTAGAGAGTTGCATATCTTCGTATTAAGAGAGGATAGTGCAAACTACAAAATAACATCACCTCACCTTGGGCCAGAGTAGGGGGATGTTGGGATTACAAAATTAAACTATTACCGAGGAAACAACACTAAGGACCTGACCTAGTGTGCTGAACAACGCCTGGTTCGGTTCCTTCTCAGGTTGACTGATGAACCGATATGGACTTGCGCTTCAAACCTAACTGATGATATGAGAAACAACCTACACACGCCTGGTTCAGTTCCATCTCTGGTTGACTGATGAACCAATATGGGGCTATGTTTCAAACCTAACTGATGACACGAGAAACAAACTAAACAAACTATAAAGTAAGTGAATTTCTTGTGAACATCAACATCCCGGCTCTGCCCTCGGTAGATCTGCTCTGCTCCCAGCACCATTGTCCATTAGTCACGCTTTATGTTGCCCTCCCGGTCTCTCTCATTCCTAGTTGTTCTTACCCCTTGTCGAGAATAAGTTATGCCAACACTCATCTAGTCATCTTTCCTTATCTTTGATCTCTAACCAAAAAAATGCTCAATTAAGAAACTGAGAAATGAACCAGGAAGCGCGCTACATATAAGAGCATGAGGAAGCACCCAAGTGGGGCTGTATGTACTCATCCGCTCCCTATCTCTGTACTTATAAATGATTCATCAACAACCTGTGGAGATAAATGAGCACACTTGGATCAAACTTATAAGAACTTTGAATTAATCATCACATATTATATTTTGTTTGAATTAATGAACACACTGGGAGCTCGTGTCCTAGCATGGCCGGCGGCCTTGCGCATCCCCCGCCACTGTTGTATCCCTGCGGGTGCCGGCCGCCTTCCAGTAGCCGGACACGATGGTGCAGTTAGTGCGCTGGCTTCTGCTTACTTCCAGTCGTGCTGCTCCAGAAAGTCCCACCCCCGCGCAGACTTTTACTAAGAGCAACTTTAGTCTGGGCTTATAAACGGGTCTTTACCATAAAATTTGGGGGTTTCATAAAAAAAACTTAACTTCAGCAGAGCCCTCCAAATTTCCCCTAAGCTTCCATTCCCGGAGGCCTCTAATTCCTCCTCCAAAATGTGGGTGATTTCTTTCCTTTTATTCTCCTATGCTACCTCCCTTGCTTGCCGGGGGCTCTTTCTCCTTCGACGGAGGCACCGCCACCTCCTCGGCACCAGCGGCGGCGTCTCCTTCGTCGGCGGCCTCGACCGCGAGGAGGAGCTGCTCGTCGAGGTCGCCGCCGTTGTCGGAGCTGAGGCTCTCGGTGCACGTGCCACCACGCGCTCCCATAGGAACCTCCCACACGAAGCAGAGCGACGGTCGGGCGCAGATGCAGGTGGGTCTTGTCGCGGCCGGGTGGGTGGTCGGCGGACGGCAACAAGACGTGGCTCAACCCTAGACAGGCGGTGGAAACTACCAAGCGGCCAGCGGGGTGGAGCACGGCATGCTCGAGAAGATGGCACTGGTCGCCGACATATGGGGCGCACAGACCACAAGAAAATAGAGGCCTAGGCTGATTTCCTCACTGGAGTTAACTGTTAATTTTGGATCTCTATTTTTTTTATTCTAATCTGCAAATAGGTTTTGGAGGCCTCAATGTGCAGAGAATTGCTCTAAGTAAAGAATTATACATTGGAATTTTACACAACAAGATTTCATGGTGTAGTTGTTTAGCACGCTAGTCTAATGCAATGAAGGTCTCCAGTTCAAGTCCGGGTGAAATCAGTTATTTTTGTTTGTTTGAATTAATCATCATATAATATTTTTATGGACGCAGCTAAAGTACAGCCGGCTGTAAAATAGGTTAGAGTACAGCCGGCTGTAATTTCCAAAGTTAGGGTGAATCCTCTCCCTCTTAGGGATGGCAGTTTTGCCCGCGGGTGCGGATATCTGCGGATACCCGACCCGACGGGCGCGGATTCGGGTGGCAATTCTCGCCCGCGGGCACGGGTACGGGCGGATAATTTCGCCCGCGGGTCTGTGACGGGTAAAAAAAACTACCCGCGGGTATACCCGTATCCGCATATGTGTATGTATCCGCATTTCTTTTCTAAATTATCTGTATTTGGTGGCATGCGACTAGGGACACTTGTGTGCTGTTTTTATATAGTGCATGTGTTTTTATGTAGCTGGAACCTGGTCTGGTACTAGTATATTTGGTCCTATATTTCTGTATTTTCAAGAAGCAGTAAGCTACTTGTGTAGCTGGACATGTAATAATTGATTGTTGTGTGACATTCAAGTGACATTGAACTATATTTGTTCTTGTATTGCATTATGGTTGCCAAATTATTAATCTGCTGCCTGAAATGAGCATGGGATGTGTTTTTTTGCTCGCGGGTAACGGGTTACCCGATATCCGCGGATATCCGCCGGGCGCGGGTACGGGTAGAACTTCTTACCCGCGGGTAGCTTCGCGGGTGGGTACAGCTTAGGGTCGCGGGTACGTTTGCGGGCGGGTAAATGCCTTACCCGCATCAAACCCGACCCGCTGCCATCCCTACTCCCTCTCCGCCGGCGCAGATCTTCTCCTCCCGGTCGCCGCCCACCGCCGTCCGGATCTCGCCTCCTTCCTCGACGCCATCTCCTCCACCGCCGCCGCCCGACGTCCAGCCCCGCGCCGAGCTACACCATGCTTCTCTCGATCTCGCCGTCACGACCTCGCCACATCGTCGCCTCTCGCTCCGCCCGTAGCGAGGGTCGAGCTTCTCTCCGTCACGGTTGCATCTTCTTCTTTGGGCCGGCGGAGATTCAGTGCCCTCATCTTTCAACCTTCATGAGGTTCTTCCACCCGGGTCCAAGCTCGTTGAGCCTCCGGTGCCCTTTTGGCTTGTGCTCGTCGTTGTTGTTGTTATGCGGTTGATGTTCGCCGATCCCTTCCGTGGATCTTGTTGTTTCTAGATCCTCTTTGGAGGATCTAAATGTAATAGGGCTGTTTATCTAATAATATATATCTGTGCTGTTATCAAAAAAAAAAAAGTTAGATAGTAGATGGTTTCTTTTTTTTTCCAAAAATAGCATTGTTGCAATCCATATTAGATTCCAGGCCCACGCTTTGACGCGTCGGCAGCTCCAGGCCCACGTTTTTACGGCAAAAGCACAAGTTTAACCCAGGAAGACCGTGGGAAAACATAACCTAGGGTTCCGTGTTTTTGGACGGTGTTGTCGCGTCGCTAAAAATAGGAGCGCCGAACAGAAGGTGGCACAGGGGAGACGACATTCAAGTACCAGGGCAAAAATCACAAAATCAAGGATCAACGGGACAACAAAACAAGGTACGTTCGAGCAAACTCCACATGAAAATCCTTTTCCATGAATTTCCCCCCAAAAATGGGTGCAAACATACGCATTAGCAGCATCACCAAGCAGATGGGCTGGGTTGACAAAAAGATGCAGATCCACCAATTTTATCAGATTTTTGAACCAGAGAGAACTCGTTGCAGAACCAAATTCCCCCCAACCTGTACATCACACATCACACAATTCGTTTTTTGGTTGCCTGCATGACTTGGATTTGTTGTAGATGAGTCTTGGCTCACTGTATTTTCACCTGGTATCGTATGTACATTTAGCTGCAAAACACGCTATTGTCTCTTCCACCCCCACTGTTGGCTGACTGCACTCTCACTTGACAATCTGCAAAACCAAAAACAACATAAAAAACTGATCACTATATTTTAGTACTGGTTGCAATAGATGTTTTTTTAAAAAAGATAATAACAATTTGTGTTGTAGGTGCTGTTGATGGTGAGGATGGCTTGCCGCTGAAGGTGGAGAACCTGCCCAGATCAAGAGTTAAAGGGCGCAAAAAGGAGAAGAGGCTGAAGAAGGGGATGAATGCACATTCTACTAAGAGGAAAAATAGTTGCAGCAAATGCAAGTCTACAGAGCATAACATTGCACGTTACCCGAAGGTAGCAGAGGAGAGAGGGCTTGACTTGGAGCTAGCTCCTGCCCACTCAAAGGTGTAAAAAAATAGTGGAGAAAATTGGTTCGGATAATGTTTAGTTGCTACGAAACAAGCGTGGTTGCTAAGCTTAGTAAGTTAAATTGCCTGAGTTTGCTATACTCTATGCATCAGTACTAAAAAAAGCTGAAAGAACTCACTTATAAGAGCTGGTATATAGTAGCTTATATAGTAGATTATAGTAATTTATAGTTTGCTGACAAAATAGAAGCTCATATATAGCTGCAGCAGCACACTATATGTGCACAACATGCAGTGTAATGCTTTCTAAGAGTTGGTTTTTGCACTCATATAAATTGGATTGTGAAAAGCATACAGCCAGTATGTGTGATAAGTTGGTGTTGAATCGAGATTGCAGGCATACCTCTTTCCCAGGCAAGAATGTAGACTTCCACTTGGTGTCATTTTCTTCATGCGTAAACCACTTGTATGTGAGAAGCTTCCGGATATTGGGCATATCTTTTTCATTGAAATTGCAAACTTTGTCCACCCAATATTCGATGCATCAAGATATGGAAGCCACAATCGTGGCTGCAAAATGGATACACAAGAAAATAACAGATCATGATTGATTGGGTGGGTTTGACAGATAGGCAAAGAAACACAGCAGGGTGATGAAGATCAGATTGTACTAAAAAAGTACCAACAAACTACTTCTATGTCTACTACAGCTTGTCCGATTACGAATCCTACGTCGATAAATGGCATTCCAAAATAATGAGATGTTTCAGTCAACTCACTGCTATCAAAACTGCTAAACTGAAAAATTATGATTGAAAATGTTGAACCGATAGAGATCAAAAAGGTTGTACATACTTGTTGTTCTGAGCTGGGACGCTGATAGGGACGATTTCATAGTTTTCAATAACTACTTTTGATTCTGAGTAGTATTCACTCCAATGGTGCTTGATTGATTCCACTATTTCGTCGCAGCAAGTCCTTAGGGTGCTGTCTTCAAGTGTTCTCATGGAGTCAAGGGCTTCAAACCTTGAATTGCGTATGTTGAACTAAGAGGTTTTTGACCTTGATAACTTGCAGTACAGGAACATGACCTGCAAATATTTTGCTGCTGTTTTAGAAAGAAAGAAAATGCAGATATTGCAGATATGTTGCAGATAAATAGTGAAAGAGCAAAAGTATTGCATATGTTGCAGATCTTGATTAATGCGCCTAAACTAAACACAACTAGTAGAAATAGACTCAAACTAGCAGATTAAAAGGCATATCAAATTTCATTGAACACTACATTTCTACAGGATAGATTGCAATAGGCATTTTTATGCCGTTTTATATACAAGTCAAGGACCAAGTGGAAGAAATTATACTTTTGCCTAACTAATAACAATACTTTGCTTACTCAATAGAAATACTTTGCTTATCTAAGTATAATAACTTGCCTAACCCAATGCAGATATTGCGCGTAAAATAGTGAAAAAGAAAGCAAAAGGGTTTCTAAAACTTAACCCAACAAGCGAATAGACTATTACATTGCTGAACTATGCCTAAGAAACTATCATTGCATTAGCAGCCTAAAAAGAAAGGAATAGGCAAAAGGGGACGATCCCAGCAAAAAAAGAGGAGTGTGGCTAGTTTACAAACGGTTGTAAACCAATGTCCGTCCACACTAGTACAATGCACATACCGTTGTTGGACGTGCACACACATCCGCACAACTTCACCATCCGAATAAAACACAAACAAGTCACGAGTTTAAAAGTATCTTTCTAAACAAGAATCAAAACTAAAATTAGATTGCACCACCATGTTAGTCTCAACGAAATCTTTAAAAAGATCTCACTTCAATATCATATTTTTCTCATTTCAGTACCAATCAGTTTTGTTAAAACACGAACACATGTTAAATAAACTCATAAGCAATTTAGAAGAGACGTATAAGAAAATTAACATCATTTGGAAAGCATCATAGTTTCTTAACTGAGCAGAACGATAGAGCAGTGAGTAGAGGAGAAAAAAGTGTCATAGTTCTTCAGTGAGAAAAAGAAGAGCAGTGAGCGGAAGAGGGCAGCGACCATGCAAAACTACGATGCATTCCTAGTATCAAATTCACCAGGCAGGTATGCACGGGAGAAGGAAAAAGCAGGAGGAGATCGAGGCGAACCCGTCGGCGGCAGGGGTATGAGCGAGCTCAATGCTAATTCATGGCTCCGATCAAATAACAATTAACGTAATTGAAAATCTGAAAACCTTGCTTACTGTGGAAAAATTCACAAAGATTCAGCCGTATGGCACCACTACTAATTTGTTGTATATAAGAACTTTTATTGCCTAACGAAATATATTATTTGCCTATTTAGAACTATATTATTGCCTATCTGGAACCATATTATTGCCTAACCAGTAATACTAGTGGAAAACTCCCAGAAGTGATAGTGTTCTGACCACTCGAGAGAGTCACGGAGTTTGTCCCCGTGGTGCTGCACGACATAGGATGGGGATGCGGCCCTTGCGAGCTCTCGATGCCATCGGGGGCCACCTTGCGGTCGCAGGTCCTTTGTCTGAAGCCACCGTTGTGCATTCAAGCAGGAGGGCCGACGCCGTAGACCGTGGAGGTCACCGCACAGGCCTCTACGAGGGTCGCTGCTGCGCAGGCCATTGCATCCAAACCTCTATTGTATCAGCAATGTCAAAAAAATTTATGCCTATACATCCATCTAATTAATATTAGTATATGGATTAAGTTGTTTTTTTGCAACTAGCTAAACTGGAGCCTTAATGGGATTTGAGTACTCAAGAATGCTAAGTTGTATAGCTGATTTGATAGCCAGACTGGAAAGTCGAAAAAACAATCATATTCATACTGCTTGTGTTTCAACTAAATTTTAATGTGGTACATGCATCCCAAACAAAAAAGGGTAAAAAACACAAATTACACTATTGTGTTAACATGAATCACAAAAAAAACAGCTGGGGCTGTCTGTACAAAAATAATCAAGTATATGCATTTAAACAACAGTTCAGGATGTGTTGAGCTAGTGCTTCGAAAAGGGTACTAGTTTAATTACCATGAAGTGAGTTCCTACTACTGAGTTACTATTGATCTTATCATGCATGTACTGTTAACAAGTAGGGACACTAGAAAAAAATGTACCACATTTGTCTGCGATCGTCGAACTGGTTCCTGCTTCTTCTATCTAGGCATTGTTTGAGTTATCTAGTGGACACTTCATTCTGATGTACCATGAGAGCTGAGAAAAGCAGCCCACCCCGCCAAAGTTCATACATAAAAGACGATCAGTTTATGATGGTCGATTCTGGAAAGAAGGTACAAAATATTTTTAAAAATAACAGTAACAAAGCCGAAACTGGTGGAGTTGTGTGCATCGGAGCCTCGGAGGAGCCACCACAAGAATTACAGGGTATATGGGGTAAAGTCCCACCCATACCACATACCAACTCCGTGGTTTTTATGGCTCCAAATAAAGACTTACGCAACCCAAAGACCCCGACTAAAAAGTTAAACTTGAAATGAAATACATATTCATGAACCGCTAAAAAATATTTTAGACATAATTGATATATACTATGTTTTTTTCTCTGGTTACTTGAGTTACTTTTGAAATAAGCTAAATTGATGGTTAATTGTTGCTAATTTGAGTACTGAAGAATGTTAAGTTGATATTCAAAGTATTTAAGAGAGGGTGATATAAAAAATGACATAAGATAAAAAGAAAAGGACAGAAGGTACTGGAGCTTCATTAACGGAAATGTTAGGTCATCATTGGACCATTCAACACATGCCTCCATGTTTTTCTTAAAAATGAAAAATAGATATGGGGCAAGTGCACAATCACGACTGTCAGCCACTAGTGTACGGGGGTGAATCCTACTCAAGCCATCTTTATAATACTCATGGTATAGAGTAAATTTGAAAAATCAGAATATTATACCATGCACTACAGTTGGTCGGAACCAAAATATTTAGAGTTTGAACAAATAATTTGCTCCTTCTATTAGATACATAAAACAACAAATTCAATGTCTCATCCATAAATGACAGCCTTTGCTATAGAACTGAAGTAACAGGAGGGCCTAAAGGCACCGTAACAATGTATCCAATTCTGAATCACTGAACCACGAGCATACTAACATAACCAAATTCCTGTTACGGAAGCCTAAAACAACCCAGAGGTCCATATAGTTGCCACAATTCAATTTCCGGGAAAACAAAATTAGTAGTTTAACACCATCTAGTTGATTGGGGATTTTGAACGGAGGTAAGACTGTCTCCAGCAGGTTACTCATCCTCACCCTCACCCTCAAAATGAGGGAAAAATTGCACCAGTGCTCCAAAGAATCCACTCATCCCCATCCCCATACTGGGTACCTCCACTTTCAACACTCAAACCTGGGTTTCTCTCTCCTCTCCCCCATCCCAACCGCTCGCGTCAATCCCCTCCCTCCCCGTTCTCTCCCCGTCGTCCGCCGCCCCCTCTGCAGGGCAACGAGATCCTCTACAGTGGCACCCGCAGCTCCCACCGTCGGCGCCCCAGCACGGACCTGTCTCCCGCGCGCCGGTCATCGCCGTCGTCGTCCTGCGCCGACCAAAGCCGCCACCACGTCGTGCACCTCATCACCGCGAGCCGCCGCCGGAGCGTGAGGCGAGGCGGCAGCGGGCGGAGCAGCGGTGTGAGGCGAGGCGTGCGGAGCAGCGGCTTGAGGCGAGGAGGAGTAGCGCGGCTCGGCGGCGATGTGGAGCGAGGCGCAGTTCGCGGCGGGGGCGCGAGGCGCGCGGCCAGCGGCGGCGGACTCCTCGGCGTCGAGCCACGCTTCGCAGCTCCTACCCTGCATCGGCCGCCGCCCCCACCGCCCGCACCACCCGACGCAAATCCGGTGGCGGGCGGCTCGACATCGATCCGGAGGGAGCAAGAGAGAGGCGGAGCTGCTCGATCTGCTGCGGGTATGGCTTCCCGACGGCAGTGGACGGGCTCCCCCGCTCCGTCCTCGCTCTCCGCTGGCCCTGCTGCTCCTTCCCCTTCTCCTCCCTTGCTGCTCCTCCCCTTCTCCCTTGCGGCGCAGCGGCCTCGGTGCGGATCTCGCCGGCGTGACCACGACGGCGAGCATGCGAGGCTCCCTTCCCCCTCCTCTCTCCCTCGCGGGAACCAACCGCCTCCAGGAGGATGGGTGAAGGGATGGGTGTGGTTGTTGCAAGGCGTCTTCTTTTGCGAGCACAAGGTCGTCTCTCTCTTCTGCTCATAAGGTGGATTTGAAGGTGCCTATGAGTGTGCTTGCTGTGGATAGTCTAATGCTCACCTCCCCAACAGCCACCTCCAGGGTTTCGGTGAAGAACCACCGAAACTAATCCATCCAATCTGACAAACTCCTGGGGATCCACCTATCAAAGTCATGCAAACAAATAACGTAATCAGCAAAAGATACATGAGAGGCAAGCAGGGGCCAACTGATCATCAATGCTCACCATGGGTGCGGTAGGCGAGGCGATGGCTGAGTGATCCTCGCCACCTACTTCACTCCAAGTGTTAGTCCTGCGACGCATAAATTAGGGAGAGCGTTGAGCAGGGGCGAGTCCGTGCACGCCCGGGCGGCCCGAGGACCGAGCGTCGAGGACCGGTGGATGGTCGCTCCGGCCGTGATGAGTGATTGACAACATGGTGTGGATGACTCTTGACCTTGTATTGCAGGTGCGTTGCGGCTTGATTTGCGTTAGTGCGCAGTGAAGAGCGAGCGAAGGTCTATGCCTTGCGGAGCCTCCGAGGAGTGGAGATACAAGTAGGCTCGGCTCGAGGGACCCGGTGGCCAGCGAGGTCAAGTGCGGGCTTCATGGTGGCAAGAAAAGCAAGATGAAGTCGTGACAGGGGCCGGTGCGTAGCGGCTCACGACCGAGTCTGCAGCTGGGTTTCGGTTCACCATAAAACCGTCGTGTTACCTGGTTGAGCCACAAAACCAAGACCAGAGGCTCGGCGGCGGAGACGGGATCCGGACGCGCCGAGAAGCTTCGATGCCGGCGGACACGTGGCGGGATCGCAGGGCTTGCGTCGGGAGGATGCGGTCTGCGGCGACGGCGTGGCCGTGCGATGAAGATGAGTACTACATGACCCATTTGCCCCTGAGGGGTTTGTATCACAACTTAAGTGCTAGGGGTAGAGTGGTCTTTTGCCTGGCCCGGAGGGACTCATATATATTAACTCTAGGGTTTCCAGGCAAACTATCCTTCCGGACTGCTTCTCATTTCCTTGCTCCATAGGTTTAGATTTTTCATCCGTTTGTAAAGAATCTGACCTCCGAGTGAATGGAAGCTTTCATGGTTGCGTCGATCTTCCTCTTGTAGCTCGTGTGATTTTCGTGTCTTTTTCGAGCTATTTTCGTTGGATTTTCGTGCGTGGCTTGTTCCTTCGATTCTGAGGTGTTTGGGTTCGGATTTGTTGGTGGGGATCATGGATAGTTGCCTTGTGCATCTTTGTGCTTGATCATGACCCCTCAAACTCCGAATTCGGCCTCCGATTGAAGGATTTCGGTTGGAGACCTAGCTTTGTTCTTGAGCTCGGTAGAATCTCGATTCCTCTCGAATTAGTGGGTTTGAGGCTACAAATTCGTAGGCATAGCATCTCCTAGAGGCGCTTCACCTTCACCTATGATTTGGTAGCTTTCCCTCGGTTGATTTGGGAGATCGGGCAAAGGGGAGGAAGGTTTGACCTTCAAGAGGTCGAGCTCGGGCTACAGGATTTCTCCTGGCGGACGGTCCGTGTGTGCATGGCGGACGGTCCGCGAGGAGCCTGACAGCCCAAGTGTTCTTCGTGTTCATCGCGAGTTCTTGCGTGTCTTTCGTTCGATCCATTTTGTCGGTGGATTTTTGGTGCACGAAGTTTGCGGACGGTCCGTACTAGAGTGCCGGACGGTCCGTGTTGGGGCGGACGGTCCGCGGGTCCATCGCGGATAGTCCGTTATTGAGTGCGATCGGTGGTTCGGGAGTTATTTTCGGACGGATCCTTACGGACCAGCGGACGGTCCCCGCTGAAGGCCACGCGACGCTTCTTGTGTTTCGCTTTGGGATCGTTTGGGGTTTGTTCCTAGGGTTGGTAGGTCCGTTGTGACTACGCGACCTTGGAAAACTCGTGTGGGAATCCTTGGTTGTGAATTTGGGGCATAGGCCGAGTTCAACCTTCGGGAAGAATTTTTATCGGCTCCCATTCACTCCCCCCCCTCTTGTCGCCTAATCGGTCCTTCAGCCGCGCGGGCCTCCCGCCACAGCTCCCGGTCCGTCACGCACGCGCACCTCGGAGGCCGCCTCTGCCTCTCGAGGGGGCTCCGCTGCACGACCTCGCCGACGAGATGCCGAAGCGCGCCCTAGCCGGGGGGCACTATCGTGCGCTCGTCGCCGGAGGGCACGAAGGAGGGGTGGGGATGAGGCAGGCTCCAGTACGACCTCTGCCTCGGCCGGGGGCTCTAGGGACTCGGTGCGGCTCCGAATCGGCGGCTGCGGCAGAGGGTCAGCGGGGATGGGTAGCGGCGGCGGCCCTGCTGCGCTTGCCCCCGTTGCGACACTTGGAGTAGGGAGGGATGGAGGCGGAGGAGGCGGTGGCGTTGAGGTGCTCCTCGGAGGCCTCCAGGGCAGCGTGGATGCGGTCGTGCTGCGGGAAGGAATTCCACCACATCCAGAACCGAGAGAGAGGGGAGAAATGGATGGGCGTTGGGGAAGAATTGAGGAGAGAGACACGGGTGGGAGAACGGATAAGGTTATTGCGGGAGCGGTACGTGTGGGCTCTTGGTGTCGCGATCTGCAAGTTCTGACCGGTAACAAGTCATTGGGTATTTTTATTTGTTTGAGGAATTATCATTATACATCATCTTCTAAATGGTATATGCATCATTCGCTTATTAATTTCTGCAAAAAGATAAAAAAACCTAACACCATTAGGATCTGACCTCTAATTGCAGCTAGTGCTTCTTTCATTTTGTTTCATCATTGATCCCTCTTCAATTGAACTAAATATTTATTTAGAATCACGGTTCTAGTTGCTAATTGCTGCTCCTGCTCCTTGCAGGATGTAATTTTTAAATCATCCATCCAGGTAATCAGACGTAAGTACAAACAGGGTGTCTCTGTTTCTCCATTGCCCCCAAACCCATTTGGTACATCAGGGTGGTAATTACAGCAGTCAAGTAGCTTGATTCTACTGCTAAACATACCACCCAGTAATGCTACGCGTAGGGCGTACGATGTGTCGCACGGACGCCCCCGCTCTTATATGTTAGCTTGCTCTTATCCTTTTGATAGCATTCTCACCCACCCAGTCTAGTACTCCACGTCTCCACCACTCTCTCTTTTCTCTCTCGTCACAGATGGGAGAGGAACTCCGCCGCGAGGGAGCTGCTCCGCCGGAGGAACCGTGCCAGCCACCGCTCCTCACTGTGCCCGGTCGAGCGGTGGGCGGCGACGGTGTCGTGGGCGTGTGTCGGTTCCTCGCCCGTGGACGGCGGCCGCTGCTGGGGTCGAGCTCCCCTAATTTTTAAATCATCCATCCAGGCAATCGGACGTAAGTACAAACAGGGGAGTCTCTGCTTCTCCATTGCCCTCAAAGCCATTCAGTAGATCAGGGTGGTAATTACAGCAGTCAAGTAGCTTGATTTTGCTGCTAAACATACCACCCAATAATGCTACACGTAAGATGCCCGATGAGTTGGACTGTTGGAGGGACACCCCCGCTCATGTATGTTAGCTTGCTCTTATCCTATTGCTAGCATTCCCATCGACCTAGTCTAGTACTCCACGACTCCACCACTCTCTCTTTTCTCTTTCTTCACGGATGGGAGAGGAGCTCCGTCGGAGGTGCCGCGCCGGCCACCGCTCCTCACCGCGCCCGGACGAGCGGTGGGTGGCGACGGCGTCGTGGGCGAGCATTGGTTCCTCACCCGCGGACGGTGGCCGCTGCTGGGGTAGACCTCCCCCGCGCGCCGCTGGGGTCGAGTTCCACTGCGCGGGAGGCTCGGGCCATGGCTCGTCGGCGCAGTCACCGTCGCCCCCGGGGTCGAGCTCTCGGGGTGGAAGCATGGGGCCGTGGCTTGTCGATGCTGCTGCGTAGCCCCGGGGTCGAGCTCCCCATGTGAAGTCTACGGGGTCACAGGCTTGCCGACGCTGTTCCCCGGGAGGTCGCTCCCTGCACGCAGACCGAGGGTCATGGCTCGCCGACGGTGCCGCCGCCGCCGCCTGGGGGGAGGGGGGTCGAGCCCCTCGGCGTCTTCCCAGCGGCGAGCCTCCTAACACCATCCTCCACCCTTATAGTCCTCTTTTTTTTTTTTTTTTTGCCAGGTTTGACGTATGTTGCAAGCGAATGTCTCTTGTGTTCTTATTTTAGGAAAATGTTGCAGATATTTCACACTGATGTTGCAAAAGTAGATCTCGATGTTACGATGTTGCATATGTGCCTTGCGTGTGTTGCAAGTGTGTTATTTGTATGTCATCGTAAACGAGAGATCTGAATGTTTCAAACAACATGAAACAATGTCACAGTGGATTTTTCTTTCCATTTTTCAATGGATGGTTATCAACATTTTTTTCAACATTTTTTGATGTTGCAAAAGTTGATTTCTGACGTTACAAATGTTAAGTTTTGATGTTGCGGATGTTATTTTTGTATGTTGCAAATGTGGGCGCTACCGTCCAGATGCTAGCACTCGGAACTGACGTCCGGGCACTAACAATTCCCTATTTAAAAACATTAATACATAATTAGAATCACGGTTCTCCCCATCGCTCATTGCTGCTGGTCCTGCTCCTCGCAGGCTATAATTTTTAAATCATCCAGGCAATTAGACGTAAGTACAAACATGGGAGTCTCCATTTGGAATATCAGGGTGCTAATTCCAGGAGTCAAGTAGATTAATTCTGCTTCTAAACATGCCAACTTGTTAATGTAACACGTCCTACACGTCCTCCCAGGTGACAACATCATTTTTTTTCCCGAGAATGTGACGCCATACTGAGCAGCACCGACAGACTGAGGAGCCACAAGAACAAATTACAGGGAACAATATCATGACCCGATTCTTGAATGAAACAGAACACGGGCTAACCCCCTGCTCTAGGCCAACAGAACACCTCCCTTGCTTCCGTGCAAAGTACTTCTTTATTTTGGATTCCTGAACCCTCAAATTCCCAAGTGACCTTACTTCTTAACCGTGTAGCTAATGACATTGACTACGAACTCTCATCTTCTCCCCTTTCTAAAGCCACAGGGAGTTGCTCTAAGCTCTGAACAAGCAATGAGCTTCGACGTGTTCTACTTCCTACTCCTTCCTTTTTATCATTTCTTGAGGCAGCGATGTCTTGTCTTATGAATGGTTTACCAATCACCTGCAAATTATATACAAGCTCTAAGGTATCTGTGCAGATGAATTCCATTTGCTATTTCCTGCAAACAGGCAGACAATGAGCAGAGGATCCTCTGCTTTAAGTCTCAAGATCTACGCTGTCAGTTAGTTGTCTTGTTTCAGTCCCAAAATTAATACTGCATCAAATCCTTATCAAACTGTTAGTAAAAAATGTCTAACTTATCACATATTCATGTCTCTCTGATTAAACTAAATTATGTTTTTTTCGATGCTCGCGCTTGGGTTATTCCTTTCTTCTTTAATATCAGTAATTGTCGCACTGGGTTAGTATATATTGATGTTGTAAATTAATTGTATAATTAGTTATTGTGCTGCTTTAATTTTCGTGCAGAAAACTTCAAAGAGGTGTACCGGAGCAGATCTCTTCTTGAGGTACTTACATCTGTATGTTTTTGTGTGTTTTTTCTTGTCAGTCATCTAATCAGCATCAGCTTCGACTCTCGCGTTCGTCTTCACAAGAAGTAGAACAACACTTAGTTGATCCACAACCTCATTCCCTGTGGTCTCTCTTGCTGCTGAAGCACCTCCTCCCGTGCCTGTGGAAGTGTTTGCTTCAATTCCATCTCATTTTACTGATGAACGAACATGGTCATAGCTTTTCAACACTGACTGATGATATGAGTAACACACTATAAAGTGAATGAATTTCTCGTCGACAACAGCGTCAAGGACTAGGTAGATCTGCTCTGCTCCCGGTCTCTCTCGCTCCTAGTTGTTCTTACCCCTTGTCGAGTTGGTCATTTCAACTCTCACCTTTCCTTATCTTTGATCTCTAATCAGATAAATAATTCTCTTTTACGAAACTGAGAAATGAAAAGAAGAGCGCTACGGCGCTACCATGCACATATAAGAGGATGTGCAAGTGGGGTTGTATGTACTCATCTGCTCCTTATCTCTGTACTTATGAATGATGAATGATTCAGAAGTACTCCACAGCTCCTACAAACTTGCTATGTTGTACTTATGAACAGGATATGGCCATTCATCGTTCATCAAACTTGCTGTGTTGATGTCAAAAACTAGGTTGACTTGCACTGCTTCCCCATCAACCTCTATCTTTTCTCCCTGGTGCATCCAATTCCACTAGATAATAATGCCAGTTATCTAAAGAAGTGTTCTTCGTTTTGTCCTCAGCCATGCAGAAGAATTGTGCATATGGTTGCATTAGCCTAGTACAAATACAAGGACATAAGGATCACTCACCCACAACTACTTATATGAAGGAAAATGTGTAAACGTAAGTGCACTCACTACCGGAAATCGCAAGGCTGCCGTGAGCCTTTTAGTTGCCGTGAGGCAAACATCAGGCTCACGGTATAGGTGCCTGTTTGCCGTGAGCTTTCTAGGCGGCTCACGGCAGACACGTAACACACGACGCCAAGCCTTTGTGCCGTGAGCCGGTTGACTAGGCTCACGGCAGCTAGAAAACACACGACGATGGCGCTGCGTCGTGAGCGGTGACCGGGCTCACGGCACACACACACACACGGCGAGGGTTGCTCTTTCCGTGAGTGAGCGGCCACGGCTCACGGCACACACAACACACACGTGAACACCATTGCCCGTCACATCCGTCGGTCGGGGGCCGTTAGTTTTGCCGTGAGCCAGGTCCGCAGCTCACGGCACAGCGTGGGACACACGGTGCACATTGGCGTGTCGGTGAGCGAGATCCACGGCTCACGGCAAACATGTAGCAGCCACGTGGCAGCCTTGTAACATCAACGTGGCAGCCTTGTAACAGCCCGTTTGCCGTGAGCCCGTGGCAGCTCACGGCAACACTACATGAAGCCGAGTGTTTTGTTGGTTTGCCGTGAGTTAGGATAATGGCTCACGGCAAACAGGGCAAAAAAAATTATTTTTTGCCCTCCAAAAGTTTTCCACCCTTAAACCACATCTCTACAAACTACATATTCAAATTTGGGGTAATTATAACTCAGTTTGGTATATTTAGTAATTTTTTGCTTTCTTCGTATTTTTTCACATACGTCGGATTTGAACTGGAAGTGCATAAAATCATAGAATAAAGTTAGTGCAATAATGATATTTCGTGTTCTTCATTCCTTTTTCATACATATACCATGAAATTAGAGAGAATTTCAAACATTTAGACTCGACACATGATTCTGAAGGTTTCGTGCAATAGTATTTTAATTGTATAAAATCCATACAAATTTAAAACATCATGAAATTTGTATGGACATCATGATATCATGTATGGAGGCTGTGGTGAAGAATTGAGATGGTTTCGAATTAGTCAACTTATACACTGTTTACAAACTGAAGCATCTCACTAGAAGTTTCTGAGATGTTTACTCATGTGACTACATTTGGTGGTTTTTGTGATGTTTTAATTCAAATTTGACCTTGGAACTTTCCTAGGATCATTAAACAACTTTGAGTGCCTTATGTTGGTTAATGGCAAAATTTTTGTGTAGTTTTATAATTTCGAACATTATCGGACCGCATGAAATGATAGAATTTTAGTTGAAAGTACAATGAAACTAATGTTTTTAATCCATCAAAGTTTAAAATTGATATTGTAGAGTTAGCTTAGCAGGTAAATATCATAATGCACTCAACTTGTTTTTAAGAGAAATCATAAAAGAAATAAGAGGAAAATAAACAAAAGTTGATCATACCTACATTACACGTGAGATCCGGCTCACGGCACGCTCTTTGAGCGTGATCGGCTCACGGCAATCTTTGCTCTTTGCCGTGAGCCCTAAATCTAGCTCACGGCAAAGCTTCCATGGGCCCACTTTTCAGCCGCACACACTTCACACACACACAACACACTTCACACACACACACCACACACTACACACACGCACACACACAACCGCCGCCACGCCTACCTTGCGCCTGCCGTCGTCCCTCCGCCACCGCCCAGACGCCCGACACGCTTCGAGGAGAGGTCTGCCTCCCACTCGGGAGAGAGGCCGGTCCACCTGCCCCCCGCTTCCCTACGGGTCCCTCTCGCCTCCGCTCCTCCACCTCTCCCCGGCACGATCCGCGCCCCTCTCCTCTCCCGGCCGTGCCTCACCACTGGCCCGAGGAGAGGTCGTCCGTCTCCCACTGCGTCGGGAGAGGCCACCGGCCGCTTCCGCTGGGTCCCCACGCCACCGTCGCTCCTCCACCTCCTCTCCCGGCCGATCCGTGCAGCCTCCTCTCCCGGCCCGTGCCTCCCGCGCGCCGCCGGGAGAGGCTAGCCGTGCTTTGTCCCTAACCATGGGGCCCTCTGTGAGCCCTCGCCCCTAGCTCGCGCCCTGTCGTGTGAGGAACATGCACCTCTCAATTTTAGTTGTTAAGCGTGCATTTAGGAAATTTTAGTTAGTAAATTTTGATAGAAAATGGATGCAGCTAGTTACTTCTCATATGCTGATGATGATATGAATTGTACCTAGTGTTCTTGCTGGGTAACATATGATGACCTTGAGCTTGAGTTGTACGGGTTATATGCTTCTCATGGTTGTCATCAAGTGGAGACATCCATTCCCAAGCAACAACTTGGTTGGGATGGGCGTCTCTCACGGTTCCATGTATCATGAACCCTCTTTTTAGTTCTTTTGATTATCTATGCTCTAAGCTCAAGGTTCATGCAAGAAAAATAAATATCTGAGGCAAATTACTATTTTGGATTGTGGTTGTCGGCCATCGTGCCGTTGTTTTGTTATAGGTTTTGACCACCTCTCCATGTAGGGGGGCGGGTACTGTTGAAATTTTGTTTGATTTTAAATTCAACTTTACTCATGCCTATGATGATATCAAAACTTACCCAAATTTTCTGGGTGGGTAACATATGATGACCTTGAGCTTGTGTTGTACCGTTTATATGCTTGGTTGGGATCGGTGTCTCACGTGGTTCCATGGCTTTCATGAACCCTCTTTTGATTATCTATGCTCTAAGTTCAAGGTCCATGCAAAAAAAAATATCTGAGGCAAATTCCTGTTTCTATAAATTCGTACTATTATTTTCTTGCAGGCTTTTGGAACCTCACCTTGTAGGGGAGGTGCTGCCCATAATTGCAACTTACACTATTATGTTCATTTGTTTGCAGGAATCAGCCGCCTTCCTCTGCCACCGGTCCGCAGACCCCTTCAGGTGAGGAACATGCACCTCTCCAATTTTACCGCGCCCCTGTTCAGGTGAACTTATGTGAGGAACATGCACCTCTCCAATTTTTAGTTGCTGAGCATGCATTTAGGAAATTTTAGTTAGTAAACTGTCTGTGATACTTATGTGAACTTATGTGATGCATATGTGAACTTATGTGGTGGTTATGGTGATATTTGAACTGCCTATGTTGGTTATGGTGATATTTCAAATTGCCTGTGATGATTATGGTGATATTTGAACTGCCTGTGATGGTTATGGTGATATTTGAACTGCCTGTGATGTTGTATCGAATGTGAGGTGGCATATATGGTTCTGGGAAAAAATAAAAAAAATACAAAAATGCCACTTTGCCATGAGCTATTGCTTCTATGCCGTGCGCTTCGGCTTGTGCTCACGGCAAAGTTGTGCAACCTGACAGCAGGGAATTGCCTCTATGCCGTGAGTAAATGGCTCGGCTCACGGCAACAAGGTCTTCTGCGTGGTGGATCGCTCACGGCTCACAGCAGACGTCAGCTCGTCTGGGAAGGTGCCACGTGTGGACTTTATGCCGTGAGCGACGGATCGGCTCACGGCAACCATAAGCTCTGTGCCGTGAGCTCGCCGTCAGGCTCACGGCAAAATGAGCCGTTAAGGCACCTTCCGTGATCCTCGTTAGACACCTGTGCCGTGAGCTATTGACCACTCATGGCACACTTTTGCCGTGAGTCAACCGGCAGGCTCACGGCAACTATGCTGTTTGCCGGCCAAACTGTGCTGTGTGCTCTTTGCCGGCGGCAACTCACGGCAAAGAGGTTGCCGTCGGTGGACCGCTCTTTGCCGTGAGGAACCGGCTCACGGCAGCCTTGACGAATCCGGTAGTGACTTCCATTTAACAGAGCATGATCAAGTGATGTCTATATTTCTCTGCCACCAATAATTGACCAACTCTCTGCAGAGAGAAATGTGCGTATGCGCATCTTCATTGTTTGAGAGGAGAGCAGATGTTTGGTTTAAGTAATCACTTTATCTATGTTGGAATTAATGGTGCGCCATTGATTTTGTCCCAGGAAATTTGGTGAGATGACGATCCATTCCTCATATATCAGCTAACCATTTTTCTCGTGAGGGGTGACATGATGAATCAATCCATTACAATCCTTGACCCAAATAAAAATGTGAGGAGCAAGAGGACGATTAAACATCTGTTTTTTGACTGTGGTTTCATGCGTGCTTAGTGGTCCATCATACATACAGCCTTTGGTCTCAGCCTCGTATTATGTCACATATGTGGCACTTGGCTACGGGAAATTGGAAAGAAACTGAAATGGCGACTGCAATGCTACTTTTTTTTACCTAAGTCAGAAGAAAGCCTCTACCTATTTTTTATAAATTTTATTTCAGCCATGTTTAATTCGCTCCCACGGGGAGTTAGAACCCGAGCCTGCTGGGTGCTACTCAGTGCTCTAACCACTAGGTTAGAGAGTCTTTCAGGGTGACTGCTACTTGTTGGTTGTTATAGCCATGCATAAATGATATAATTTTTGATAGAAAACTTAACTCCTCTCCTTTGTAGGTTATCTTCTCGGTTATACATTGGTTCCGCACTTGGGCTATTTTACATAAGCTAGCTTCACATGAAATATTGGTTCTTGTGGCATCACAATGATTGGAACATGTGGTCAACGAGTTTTTTACCCAGGCGCATGCGTGGCTGTCTAATCTACATATTGAAGGTTATTAGTGTGCTTGGTTCATCTTAGTTTCTTTCATAGACTGTGTGCATCCTGTTATGTAGATGTCGAAGTATTTTCAAGACATTGTATCATTTTGATGTGACCTTGAAAATTAATTAAGTTTTCTTTATATATAACAAAAGAACAAGGCACTTTACAATATATAGTTTGGAAACAATGTAACATAGTACAGCAAGCTAACATAGTTTCCATATAGAAAGTTGCTATATCACACTGAAAGTTGCCGGAGCCCTTGTAGAGTTGTAGTGAAAACGAGAGAGTCACTCAGTGGACAGGGAGATTGCGGTAACTTCTTGCATGTAGTTTGTCATGGCAAGTATCTACTTCCTACAACATGAATGTGATTCGCATACTTTTGGATGAAACCAGAGATAAAGTAGTAAGATATCCCCCAACAACATTACACGGTGGCGCGGTTGGGGCGCTGATCTGTTGCGTACTCTCGCGCTGATTGAAAAGTACCATTTGTTCTCCCATGCACGCAGACTTTGATTTTATACTAAATAACCTATATGAGGCTGGCTAAACAACAAGATTTCGTGGTGTAGTTGGTTATCACGTCAGTTTAACACACTGAAGGTCTCCGGTTCGAGTCCGGGCGAAATCAAATGCTTTTGTGATTTTTTAAATTTCATCTGTCCGGGAGCTGAACTATTTCCCTTTATGTTGCTCTTTTATTTGAGAGAGGAAATTAATTGAGACTATGAACCGGAACATCAACCAAGGGTGGACCCTCATTCTCTACATACTGGCAGCAGTGGTAAATTGGGACCTCATTATGCTAGATCTTTTCAGGTTCAGGAACGTGTCGGGGACGTCACATACCGCCTACAACTACTAGCGGACACCCGTATACATGATATGTTTCATGTGGGAGTGCTAAAGCCCTTTCATGGTACACCACCAACCAGGGGCGGGCCCAGGATTTGGGGTTTGGGTATTCAAAATTTTTCAAAGTACAAATAATTTTTTTTGGCAGCCTAAAGTTCAAATTGTAGCACATAATTAAGTATCTATCGACTATCGTAACTTGAAATTGTTTGTAATCTCAAGTCACAAATTACAATCCTATAAAATTATCACTCAAGTCACTGCATTGCTCTAAAATTATCACAAATTAACAAGCAAACGTCAATCGAAATTGCAATCTCAAGCAATCTGTGTTCACCTTTTTAATCGAAGAGGAACTGCGGCTCGCCAGCTCACTTTGGCGCTTCTTGGCTGGCTTCTGCCTCGGCGATCGCGGCGCCGTCTCGCTCAGTCTCCATTGTCCCGCTGCGCTCGGATCGCCGACTCGGCGCGCGGACCTCTCACTGCCGTCCGCCGGTGCCACGCCGCGCCGCACCGCTAGGGTTGGCGGCGCCCGGCGTCGTCTTTCGAGTCGTCTTTGAATCGGGGTGAAATTTGGCGTGGCCGGTGGCCGGGCGCATCTTCTTGGCCGCTGTGCGATTCGATCCAAAGCCGAAGGGCTGAGCTGGTGGGATGGGCCGTGAGAAACTAAGAATTTTGTGCCGCCAACTGGCAAGGGGCGCTTGTGAGGCCGGATGGGAGTAATTTGAAGCCCAATATGCAGTGTCTTTTTTCTATTTTTTGACACATACATGTAATACACTATGTATATGAATTTTTTTGTCAAAAATTTTGGGTATTCAACTGAATACCCATGCATACATATGGGGCCCGCCCCTGCCACCAACAGAAACACCGCCACTCCCTCCAGTACAGAACGACCGCCTCCTGCAGTCACCAGAACGAGTCATGCGTTCTGAGTTGCGTCGCGGCGTCTGGCACTTGCTGATCAACTGGTCTGGTCTCCCGAACATGGAAGCTACATGGGCACCTGTTCCTGCGTTTCACGAAGCTTATCCTGGGTTCCAGCTCGAGGACTAGCTGTTTCCCATGGCGTGGGAGATGTTATGACTAGCAATATGTACGAGAAAAGGTACTGAGGGTGAACGCCGGCAACACGAGCACACGCTCCCATGTCTAGAGCAGTTATCATTTCGCATATTTTTTAAATTGGTGGACCCAAAAACGGTACATTTTTTATATGTACTGAACTAGACTATTTCCGTTAGATTTCCCCTGCCCTCGGAGCTAGACTATTTTTCTTAAAGCCTCTCTTTTTTATGTGAGAGAGGAAATTGAGAGTATGAACAGAGGGAAATTTCACCATTAATATGCAATTTCATTCAATGTTTCGGCTCACTAAGTCATACTAGGTGATACCCTGTGCGTTGCTGCGGAAATTTTTTAAACAAGGTTGTTTGATGAAAATTTGGAAGTATAAATTATGGTGATTGCTATGCAACATTCTTTTTCGAACGACACTATATATGAAAATATGTTCATTTTGTTGGAAGAAATTAGTTGTTAAATGATTGATCTTTCACGTATTTCTATTGTTGAAATTTTGGAGCATAGTACTCGCAAAGATGTATGAATGCTATAGTCACAGGAAATCGGTGGAAGACATAAATTGATGATCTAGTGGATGATGATGTGACATGTAAGGTGGATGGCTTGCATGTTGAGAGAAATATAGTTAATGACTCTTAGTGAGTTCCATCTATATAGTTGTACTAGGTAAATTCCGCGTGTTGCTACGGATATATTGCTTAATTTTATATAATTATTTGATGGATTTGAAAAATCAATTTATGTACCTACAAAATTTAGAATGAGTAGCTGCTGTCGCTGTAGCCGGATACGAAACTCCACTCAAGGGCCTTCTTCTCTCTTCCTCGTCTCCATCTACCGTGCTGAGGTACTGCAAGTTCTGCAAAAAAAATCGAACTTTAGATTTTTTAGCCCCACACCCTCCCTCTCTCCCATTCTCTCTCTCCACCTCTGCTTTCCTCGTTTGACCACCTTTCTCCTTCCGCATCGGGCGGCGCGGCCCCGCCGGCGGGTCTCCTCGGCGCGAAGAGGGAAGACAGGGCACCGGCGTGGCGGCCAAATCCGAGCGGGTGCCGCCCCTTGCTCTCCCTCCCTCCCGGCGGCGGACGGAGCTCCTCGAGCTCGCGCACGCCAACCGCACCCGCGACGGAACTCAAGCTTGTGCGCGCGTCTCAGCTAGTGGGCTTCGCGACGATAGAGGAGCTCGCACGTGCGGAGGCAGTTATCTCCCTCTCTGTTCGTCTGCTCCACCGACGCGTCCCTCCTCCACCTTTGCGATTCCTCTTCCCATGTCGAGTAGGGACGGCGGCGTCCTCCTCCCCGCTGGGCGCGTGGGGTTGACTTCTCCTCCACAGAGCGCTTCGAATTGTGCCCTGCCGGTTATCGACAGGGACCTCGGGGCGGCCGGCCTCCACCTCGCGCCATGTGGGATCTTCGCCCAGGCTCGGTGGCGCCGGGAGGTGAGGAGCGGGTCACAGGGGAGCGGCTTTGCTCCGCCGGCCTCTGCACGACGGAGAGAGGAGCAGCTCCTCCCGACGCCGTTGAGAGCGCCTGGACGCGGTCTCGGAGCTCCAGGTAGTGCGCGGCGGCCGCAGCTGCGGGATCTCCACCTAGGCTCGGCGGCAGCATGAGGCGAGGAGCGGGTAACAGGGGAGGCCAGGAGCGGCGGCGGCGGTCCGATCCGCCCTTCCATTCCCTCTCCCGCGACGGCAACGACGAAGGCCAAGCTCCAGCCGGACAGCGGGCATCGAGATCCGCCCTGTGGCGGAGAGCCTTGCCGGCGCTTTGTCGGCAGGCCTCGTGGCGGATGACGGCGTGCAGGTGCCGGCAGATGCCCCTTCTCTCTCTCTCGTTTTATGGATGTGGCGGCACGCTGGTGGGGAGGGGAAGGGGTTTATGGATGCGGCGGCGCGCTGGTGGTGAGGGGAAGAGGTGGCGGAGGGGAGGGCGAGGGGGCTCTGGTGGGAGACGGCGGCGGCGCGGGATCCGCGGGGGAAATGGTGGGGAGGGGACGACGCGGGGTGGTGGGATCGGGGGAGGAATAATCGCTGATGACATCAGCGGATGACGTGGCGAGTTGAGGATCGAGAGAAACAGAGTTGAGACTTTTAGTGAGTACTAATTATATAGTTGTTATAAATACGATTAATGCATTGTCTTTTCTACTAGCTACATTCGCCAGTTTTGTATTTGATTCCCAAGTCTTCCAATTCCATGTCAATTATATCTCTTCAAGATTGTCTTGCCCCATTTAATCTCATCAAAGCAAATGGAAGCTCATATGCTCATCTGCCGTGTTTTTTCTTTTTTAGATGAAGAAACTGTTCCCCAAGTTACCAGTACATGAAGCAGCTAGCACTAATCAATGTCTATCTCTCGTAATGTGCACGTAGTTAGTTTGTAACAGAAATCTAGTTCGACAGAAGCTCATCCATGGCTGATTATCCAGCAATGATCATTTCTACATCTTCAAGCAGATCCTCTAGCTCATCTATGGCTGATGATCTATGTGTTATTTGGATTCCCCGTACCGCCCATTCAAAGTGAATCAAGCTTATTCAATAAAATGTGGAGTCTGTTACTCCCAGAAGTGCTTGTAGATATGGCATCCATGCTACTTTGTTCATGGACAGACTCATAGTTTTTAAAAGCTACACCAAGAAGAAATGAAGAATTTGATTGCCACAAATCAGATCATGTGGCTATAAGTACTAAATTCTTCAATTATGATTTATGAATAATTCATCAACTATTTGTCCGGATGAACATTTCCATCTGCACTTTCAAATTTATTTCAACTCATCAAACATGTGAAATCAGATCGTGTGCGTTACTTGGTTAGGCAGGCAACCTGTCATCCATAAACTGAACACCTTCCATCGTCCTTACACACTGATCAATGCAGACATGCAGTATGCCTGATTAACTGGGCTATTTATGCATTCTTCCATGATCAGATCGCGCAGAGATAAAAAAATTAAAACAGTATTATCACCATAAATACTAAAATATTTGTATTAGACTCATTGCCAAACCAGTAAACTACAGTAATGGTGAAAAAGCTTCCTGCAATACTCGAGAAGCAAGCTATTGGAATGACATGCGGCCTGACGTAGCTGACATAACTAGATGAAGAAACAGGAGACGTTCCAACCAAAATTGCCGGAGCCAGATAGATGTCCATTTCAATCGACCTGGCTTCATTTCTTTCACAAGATCCATTGGTATACTTGTTAGAACCAATAACAATGTTTCTAGAACCTTAGGTAGATTAACCGTGAGGTTACGTGAGCTTTAGCTACCTGATGCCTCCGAATCCTCATGGACGTTGAACTGTGTCTAAGTAGGTCTTGACACTTGCTATAGACTCCTATACCTTCTGGGGACATTGATATCTCAAGATGGCACACAGATGGAACCTTGTTCTTATTTTCTCTACAGCTTGGAGCAGATGCGTAATTGCCCTCTATTTATATCATTGACGAAGCATGCAAGACAGTGAGTGGTTTAACAGCCAAATCCAAGTCACATGAGTGGTGTGTATGTAACCATGTCATCTGCTGACGAATTTCTCACTCAGCATCATAATGAATACAGAGTACTAGTAATAGAATTGGGCAGTACATTGTTGGAAACCAACAGCCTCCTTGTTTACTGGACATTATAAATATGGGTTGCAATTCTCTTCATTTATTCTTTGGTAGATTCATCAATAATTCAACAATATTGACGAAAAAACTATAGATGACCTGATGACCACCTTGGGTTTATTTAGTGCTCCTGATTTTTAACAAGGAACTGAACTTCTTCTCGATATAATCAGTTCCTTCTGGTGGATCTGCGCTGCATCCTCCACACCTCGGCTTTATTTAATGCAATTCTCTATATTTGTGAAGAAATGATTTACCAGCCAATTTGCTGAGAAATATTTGCATAAATATGCACTTAAATTCCAGTCTCTAAATGCAGCTACTGCTTCTTTCATTTTATTTTTCACGGTCCTCTTTTTTTCATAATTCCATCGTATGTGTTGGTGTAGTGTCATGTGACAGCCACAAACTAGTGATCTTTGAATCTTTCTTCCTCTAACAAAGTTTTTGTACTACATCAAGAAATTAGTCATCATATATTTAACTAAATATTTAAAACATTACATTACACAATTATAATCAATATATTGCCCTCATGCCACCCAGTTAGAGGTTGTCACGTTCCTCTTGCTGACAGATATTAAGGGAGTCAGAGAGGCCTTGTGCAGAGCCTTGTCAAGTCTCTTGCTGACAGTTATCCATCCACTGGCTTCACAAATACCACCACGTCATCCGCATACAGGAAAGCTATCACCTTGATGCCAAAGTTAGCAAGGCATTTAGGGCATCCATGACAATCGGCATGCGCCTGCATTGGACGTGCCTCACCTCCCATGAAGCGATGAAGACTTTCAGTTAATTTTGGATTCCTGAAACCTCCAATTCCTAATTGACCTTACTTCTTGCCCAAGTAGCTAATGACATTGACTACAAACTATTATCTTCCTTCCCTCCTTCTACAGCCACATGGAGTTTTGCTCTTGGCTCTGAACAAGTTTTTTTAGATAATGGAACAAAGAGGTCCCAGCCTCTACACTATCAAAGATAGTGAACAAAGAGGCTTTGAACAAGTAAAAGCTACATAGACATGAGCTTTGATGGGTTCTACATCCTACTCCTTTTTATCATTTCCTGAAGCAGCAATCTCTTGTCATTTGAGTGGCTTACCAATCACCTGCAATTTATATACAAGCACCAAAGTGTCTGGGCAGATGCGTTTCCTCTGCTGTTTCAAGTCAAATAGGCAGACGATGAGCAGAGGATCCTCTGCTTTAAGTCTCATGGTGATGTACACTGTCAGTTAGTTGTCTTGTTTCAGTGCCAAAATTAATATTGCATCGTCAAACAGTTCATTCGAACTACATCAACATCATCAAACATTTTATTCTAACTGCATCAAGCACTGCCAAAATAAAATAATTTGTTAAAAATGTCCAACTGCGTCACTTTATAAATGTCCAACTGCGTCACTTTATAAATGTCCAATTCATATATCTCTGATTAAACTAAAGTACGCTTTGTTCGATGCTCATGCTTGGTTTATTCCTTTCTTCTTTAATGCCAAGAAATAATTTTGCTCTGGGTTAGTACATGATGATGTTGTAAACTAAGACTTGCGAACTTCATATTCTTGAAGTACTTATATCAATAATTTTTGTGTGTGTTTTGTTGTTCTGATCAGCATCAACTTCCGCTCTCGCATTCGTCTTCACAAGAAGTAGAACAACATTAAGATGATCCATAGCCTCCCCTGTGGCCTCTCTCCTCCTATGCCTGTGGAAACGCCTTCTTCAGTTCCATCAGGTCGACTGATGAATGAATATGGGGCTGGTTTTCAAACCTGACTGATGATATGAGAAACAAACTATAAAGTGAGTTTCTTGTCAATATCCTAGTTGTTAATGGCGTCCATACCTTATGCCAACTCTCATCTTTTCTTATCTTTGATCTGTAACCAAACAAATAATGCTCTTTTATGAAACTGAGAACATGAACCATGAAGCGCGCTCCCATGCACATATAAGTGGATGAAGAAGTGGGGTTGTATGCACTCATCTGCTCCCTATCTCTGTAATTATGAATGATGAATGATTCATCAACACCTTGTGCACTCCATTCTACTAAACAGGTCCTACAAACTTTGCTTTGTTGTACTTATGAACAGGAGACGATCATTCATCAAATTTGCTATGCTGATGAATCATTCATCAAACTTGCTATGTTGATGTCAAACATGTCGCCTCAAGCTCTATCTTTTGTTCCTGGTGCCTCCGATTCCCACTAGATAATAATGCTAGTTATCCAAAGAAGTCGTCTTTTTTTTTTTGTCCTCAGACATTCAGAAGAATTGCACATATCATTGCATTAGTAGAAATTGAGTACAAATACAAGGATATATGGATCACCCACAACTACTTATATGAAGACTTATGGGTAGAAGGAAGTGCATGATGAAGTGGTGTCTATATTTCTCTGCTCACAAATACAAGGATATATGGATCCTCTGCTTTAAGACTCATGATGATGATGATACACGCTGTCAGTTAGTTGTCTTGTTTCAGTGCCAAAATTAATAGTGCATCAAATCCTTATCAAATATAGTTTTTAACAAATGTCCATTTGCATCACTCAATGTACTCATCTGCTCCCTATATCTGTACTTATAAATGAATCATCAACAGCCTGTGGAGATAAATGAGCGCACTTGCTATGTTTTTCAAACTTACTCGGGGAGGGGTGAACAGCTGATCGTCTCCTGTTCTCTTAACTCTTAAGTTCATCATGCACGTCAGGATCAAACTGATGAGAACTTTGAGGTAAATGGTGTATGCATCCTTTGCTGATTTATTTGCTGCAAAGATGATCAGAAAAATCTTATAGTACATCAATGAAGCTCTCACACTCAGAGGAGGTGGATTTCTTGTCAATATATTCGCCGAGAAGACTTGGTGTGTCTGGCATGCAGAGCCTCCTTAAGTCATTCGACTTTATTTTTGCGTTCCTGGTGTCTCCAATTCCAAATAGGTCGCCAAGCAAATGCTATTGTTATATATGGAGCTGAGAACGATCCAAGAAGTGGGTTGGCTCATCTTATAGAATTCCAAATGGGCCAGGCACGATTGGCGGCACGAGGCACGACCCTAAAAAGCCCGGCCTTAGCCCGGCCCTAGGCATGATCAATAGGGCTTAGTGCCGGCCCGGCACGATGGCCTTTTAGTGCCTGGGCCGCCACCTCGGCACGGTGGGCCGGCCCGAAGCACGGCACGAAATTGGCCGGCCCGATGGCGGCCCGACCTAGCAATCCATCCATCCATATATATATATAACCCTAATTCCTCCACCCTCACTTCTCTGTTCTCTCTCCCAATCCCTTGTCCCGCCTGCCGCCTGTCAGTCGTCTGCCTCACCCGGCCCATGGGTCACGCTCTCCTCAGCCCACCCCTCCTCACCAACCAACCTCCCGCCTCCCCGACCTCAACCGCCACCGCCGCCCGGGCGCAGGCGCACTGGCCGCCCTCCTTCGGCGCCGGCCGAGCTGCGCGCCCGCCGTCCGTGGCGCTGGCCAGATGCCGCCCGCCTCGCACCTCGGCTGCACTGCACCACGGCGCCGGGATCCCTCTGTCCGGGCCGCCGCGCCGCCGGATCTTTTGCGGTCGGCCGCCAGCGGTGCCTCGCCGCGAGCCGGTCGGCTCGCCTCGAGCCACCGCCCCGTGGATCGCCTCGTCGCCGCCAAGAACCCTAGCGCCGCCGCTTCACGGCTGCCATGGCAAGCGACGGGCCGGCCGAGCCCGATGGGCCGGCACCAGCCCGATGGGCCAGTCGGGCCGTCGTGCCAGCCCGACACGAAAAATCAGCCATAGGGCCGGGCCTGGGCCGCCAGCCAGGCACGACGCCCGACACGGCCCGGCACAAAGAACCCATCGGGCCGCATAGTGTCGGGCCGCATAGTGCCGGGCCATTTAGGGCTAGGGCCGGGCTAGGGCCGGGCGGCCTGTTTGGAATACTATAGCTCATCTGTTGTGCTAATAGAAATGGAGGACTAGCAATAAAACTGCATGCAGAAGAGGTCTATTTCTGATCCTTGTTTAGTGTGTTCTTTCACCAAGTGATTCCAGCACTAAATTTCTATGGAATTACGGGAAACTAAGATCTGGGCTCAAACACAAATTAAACTTCAATCCAAATAATAGAACTTTACCTGAGATCATACACTAGCATTGACATGCATGCGATTGAGGAGTAGGACCTGTGGCCTCTGCTAGATATACCATCTTAGTGTCCTGATCAACTGATGACACATTGAGAGCAAGCTGGACGTTTGATAACCGACAGGATATCAGCAGGTTCAGCAAAAACGTGGTTGACTTGCGGGGCTTCCCCCTCCCTGTCATCTGAATCTCTATCTTTTGTTCCCGGTGCCTCCAATTCCCACTAGAAAATTGCATTAGTAGAAATTGGGTAAAAAAACAAGGATGGAGATGGATCACCCACAACTACTTACATGAAGAAAAATGGGTAAAGGCAGTATGCGCTTCCATTTAACAGAGCATGACCAAGTGATGTCTACATTTATCTGCTCACCAATAATTCACCAATTCTCTGCAGGAGAGACATGTGCGTATGCGCATCTTCATTGTTTGAGAGGAGAGCACTCGTGATCTGAGTTATTTTCGAGGTTGTCTGTCAGTCGCACACTAATGAGATATTTGGTTTAAGTAACCACCTTATCTATATTGGAATGGTGCGCCATGAATTTCACCCCAAGAACAGTTTTAGCTGGTGCAAAATTTATAGTATTAAGTGGAGGACTTAACTACCTTTGTATATACCAAGGAGTCAAGAACAAGGTACTTCACAACAGTTTGGAAACAATTTGAGAGACCAAAGTACCATTTGACTTTGATTGGGCGCTGGCCGCTCGCCCGTCGCGTACTCTTGCGTTGACTAAAAGTACCATTTGACTTTGATTTGATTAAATAAAGACATATTTGGACAGTGAAACAACAAGATTTCGTGGTGTAGTTGGTTATCACGTCAGTCTAACACACTGAAGGTCTCCGGTTCGAGTCCGGGCGAAATCAAAATTTTTTTGTGATTTTTTAAATTTCATCTGTCCGGGAGCTGGACTATTTCCCCTTATGTTGCTCTTTTATATTTGAGGAAAAGAGAAAATTAAGACTATGAACCGGAACATTAACCAAGGGTAACACAAAATCTAGTCTGACATAAGCAACAAAGAATGATTGATCAACTGCTACCATCCATAAGGAAGCTCCAGCAATTATCTTTTCCACATCTTCCAGCAGGTCCTCTCCAGCTCTTCCCATGAAAATTTTGTGAGATGATTCCATTCCTCATGTATCAACTAACCATATTCTTCTGACGGGATAACATGATGGATCAATCTGTTCCAATCCACGATCCAAATAAAAATGTGAGCGAAAAGATGATGAACTAATCGCACCTCCTAAGCACCTTCAACACTTAGCTGTTACATAGCTAGATATTTACCTTAATGTCTATAGGAATAGCTTACCTTCATACTTCATAACAGTTTGGAAACAACACGGTACATCAAGCTAAAAACTATTTCCAAATAGAACACGAATTACTATATGACATTAATACCACTAACTAATTGGTCATTTTACTAGCATATTGTTGGTAATCCTCTTAAACATGTTTCTAGTAAATTTTTTTGAACGCTTCACATCTTTTGGTGAAGTACCTACTTTGCAACAAACAAATTGGACAATAATAGGATCTCGAAATAATTCATAAATTTAAGCTAACTAGTATAGATGCACGTGCGGCACGCACGTGTTTTCAAAATCACAGAGTAAAAAATATATTATGAACTTTTTATCAAGAATGTTAAAATGCATTTTTAAAATATAATAAACAATCATTTTAGACCATCATGCACATTAAAATTATTCCATAATAAACCTAACTCATTCCATAATTACATTCCTTGGTTTAATTCTTCTATTGATTTTTTTATAATAACTTTTTGTACACAAACTAACTAACTTTTGTAATCATGAAGATTTTTTTTGAGGTGGATGTTATCATGGAGATGAATGACCAATTTTTCAACATATTTTTCATTAGTTAACATACTTATGAAACAATGTCCCATACGGTTAGCCGCATCGTTTGTGTACGGTTAGCCGCATCGTTTGTTGACCCAGCTTTTTTGAGCACCATTTTGAAGAGTGGATTCGGAATAGTCGGGTGACAGACAAAGATACAGAGTCTAAGGCTTCGTTCGACTTCTTTCACAATATTTTTCTCCCACAACAAATCTGTTGTACAAATCAGCAGCTGAGCACTCTAAGTACGTACTCAAGTGAAAACAACAATAGGAGGTGATGAGTGTCGACAGGACGGCGTCCAGACACTGCTGCCACAATCACCATGCTAAATGAGGCTCTCCACAAAGAGAAGCGCATGGGGGCGGGTGAAATTGGTCCACTCCGGTTGTCTCCTTGTAGTCCCTTGGGACACCGCGAGTAAGGATGGATGTGAGAGGATGCGGGGTATTTGACATCACTCCATGTCACAAAAACCAGCTCCACTCCACCAACTACACTTTCTCGGTTTCACTCCACCAACTTCAGAAAAACATGGAGTTGTTGTATGTGTTTGGCCAACTACAGTGCTCTAACTCAGGAAATATAAAGATCTTGTTGTGAAAAGTCCATTTTACCTATTATAAATGACTCCACATGTCATCTACTTGTTTTTTTCTCCCGTCCTCTTCCCCCTCTCTTTTCTATTCTGCCTAATCTCTTCTCCTCCACTACTCGCTCGCTGAACCTCACCGACGGCATCGAGCAAGGAGTATGCGCACCGAGGACGGCGCAGCTCCGCCGGGTCTGCCTCTAGTAGCCCCGGCGCGACGCGACACGAGGCACAACGGTGAAACGGCACGGGGCGCTCGACGACGCCTTCTCGGTCCCCTTGCCGCCCACATGCAGATGTGCATCGGCAGCGGGAGCAGGGCACAAGCCGGCATCGTCTGCGCGCGACCTCGGCGGTACAAATGGTGTAGTCTGCAGGCATGTCACCCGCCGCCACCTCCCTTTGTGGCAGTGTGGCGAGTGCCGGAGACCGCCGGTCCTCGCCCGATGGAGACACGCTCATGATGGCAGAGGAGCGACCTCGCGGAGCGCCTCGGGGAGCGGTTTCCTGCGGGAATAGGAGCACACATGACGGAGGGCGGAGGATGCGACGGCGGCGTGGCCCGTCCGACGATGGCGAGGGTAGGGGTGGTAAGCATGGAGATGCCGAACAATAGATTGCGAGAGCAAAGCAAAGGGCAGCCCATCACCATTGTCGACACGTTCGGAAAGTGTACCAGCGGGCAACGGTGTAGCAAAAAATATATCTGGGGCGGAACCACTAATTCATGCGGCATTCATATTACAATTGAAAAATTGTGTAAAGATAATGTGAAACATTAAATTTGCTTGCCAAATTGCCATGCTGATCGAGAAATAGTTGAATTGCCATCTGCAAAGTTTCCGATGAAAATATTAAACGGTGCCCATTAACTAAACAACAATGCTACCCCCGTTTTTTTTGCCCTCTTACTTTTCCACAGTCATCACTGTTACGGACACGTGGGGCTTGTCCATGCAGCCGGACTGCCAGCCAGTACCTACTACTACTTCGTGGGCCTTCATCTATGCGTTGCTGTTGGGCCGGCCAGGAAAAAAAGAGACCACGAGTCCAGGACACGCATCTTCTTCTTCCTCGTGGCTCGCAGGTCGCTGGTCCTCGTCCTCGCCATGCCGGTTGACGGCCACTTCGAAAATACAGAGGGGCAGGGCATCCAGGGACTAACGGAGGTAGGGGAGGTAGTAGGCCGACCTCGCCGGTAGCTGGGGCGGCAGCCCCAGGCCAGCTCGCCTAAATGTAGCTCCGCCAGTGCCAGCGGGAGGTCACCGGCGGACATCGCGGGAAGCCCAGGGACAACGTTGACGACGGGCGCGCCTGGCCCAGCCTCACAGGAGGGAACGCGGTGAGCAAGTAGTAGTAGTGACAGGACCATGCAGGACTGCGTCCACAGCATGGTGGCCAGGACGCCCACGGTCGCCGCGGCGGCGAACGCCCACGTAGCGAAGAGGTTGGCCAAGACGAACGTCACAGGTCGCTCGGCGCCGACCTGGCGCCAGATGAGCTCCACGAGCACGGCGGTGGCCACGTCGTCGAGGTGGAGCGCCACCTCGTCAGGGTCGCGGTGGCGCGGGTCGTCCGTGGCCCATACCGCACCGCCACGCCGCCGCGCACGACGTCTCCGTCCTCCATGGTGCTTCCAACATGCTTGTGCCTGAGCTTCAGGACCTCGTGGGGAACGGTGGTCAGGGTAACGAGGAGGCCCTTGGAGGCGACCGACGCGTGGTCGAGTGCGGGTGCGGCACGGGCGCTGGACCGACGCGGGTGGGCCCATGCGGGTACGAGAGGTGGGTAAAGCGAGGTTGGGTGAGAAAAACAATTCGTTTTTGGCAGAAACGCTCTACAAATTACGATTTTTGAGTCTTAGTCCCTTCCACCCTATCCACTTCCAAAAAACATATGACTGGTGGGTCCGACGTGAGGGGTAAGGCGGGTCCGATCTGGGTGAGAAAAATTTTCAATATTGACCATGAGTCCTTGTGCAAATCTCATTACCGTAGAAAACCTAGCACGTACAACGACGGTACAAGGACATGTAATCTTCCGGACACTTCCAATTCCTAATCGATCTTACTTCTTGCCCATGTAGTTAAGGGCATCGACTGCGTAGTCTATTCTACACAAAGACATGAGATCTGATGAGTTCCTACTCCCTCTCAGTTCTTGAGGAAGCAATCTCTTTGTCTTATGAACGGTTCACCAATCACCTGCAATTTATATACAAGCCCCAACGGATATATACGTGCAGATGTGTTTCCTTTGTTGGTTCAAGTCAAACAGGCAGACGAGGAGCAAATGAACATCTGCTTTAAGTCATACACGCCAACTGAAACAGTTTGTAGCAAATGTCCAATTAATGGTATTAACCATCACATACTGATATCTTGGCCTCTCATTAAAGTAGGAGTGTACATTGTTTGGAAATTCATAAGTAAATCATACATTAGGATTACATCTGTACTATGGTCCAATGGTGCAACTGTGTTTTCTTGACGGCACTGCATTTTACAACATGTCTCTGAGCTGAGCCTGAAGGGTGATGATTGAAATGAAAAAACGGGAGTGTCTGCTTTCCCCTTGCCTCCAAAGCCAATTGATAGACTCGTGAAGGGCCTGGTGGCTCGTTGGGTGGAGTAATTCCTGCAGTCAAGTGACTTGAGTCTGCTCCAAACACCCATGATGTGTATGTACTGTATTACTTAGAAGGTAGCCAACTCTGCTATGGCGTTGCGTGGATCCTTGCAAAATATTTATACTGCTCATTTTAGCTTTCATGTTTGGAAGTCATGATGCTGGTTATACTGTTAGTTTGTCATTAATTTAGCAATATTATTCTGTTTTCATCAATTTGGCCTAAAATTTTCATCAATCCCTAAGTTCTTTACTTTCTTTGCTTTTTCACATGTACATCAAACAATTTAGCATTACCACCACCAACATGAGTGAACCTATTAGATCATCCACACTCGTTCTCCTTCATCTTCTCCTTCAAAACAGAATATTCCTTCCTAATCATCCATATTCTCTCATTCATATTCTATTCTTCTGCACCCATCTTCCTTTATAACTCTCCTCCATACCAACAACCAACCATAGGGTCCACCTGTCAGCATTAAAATACACCCTATCCACCACACGTCCACGCGCCGCCCATTTTTTCTCCTCCGGTCTTCTCCCTCCCTCCTCGACTCCTCGTTTCCTCCGCCGCCGGGCGCCGGTGGCGCCGGAGGCGGCGGAGCTCCTTCCGTAACTCCGGCGGACGCGGAGGAGCAGCACGCGTGGAGGAGCAGCGCGGAGGAGCTCGCCACCATGGAGGAGCGCGGCGGCAGAGCTCCTCCGGCGGGCTCGCCACCGTGTCCCCGTCGACGCGCGAGGAGGTGCAGACCCCGGTGGCGGCGGCGCGACGTGAGCTTCATCCCCGGCGCGAGTGGGTGCGCCGGCGGGGCTTGTCCTCCCCTGCTCGTGTGGGTGCGCCGGCGGGGCTTGTCCTCCCTGCTCCCTTCGCGGCCGGAGGCGGGGCTGCAGCGCTCCCCTGCCTCCCTCCGAGGTCCGCGCTGGCGGTGGCCTCCCTCCCTCCCTCCGACGCGAGCTGCTGCAGAGGCGAGATCGTTGGGGGGGGCGCGGCAGGCGGAGCTTCACGGCGAGGTTGCAGCCGCGGCGGCGGGACGAGCGCGAGGAGGCGGGGCCCGGCGGCGGGCGGATGCGCGAGCTCCTCGGGCGGGCCGACGGCGAGCTCCTCTGCAGCAGCGACCGCGCATTCCGAGGGCAGGCGTGACCGCGCGAGGAGTTGGGAGCGTGGGCCCCGCGCGGATGGGCGTCCCTCCGCCATCCCCCTAGATATGGCGTCGACGGGAGGTGACAGGAAAATGAAGGAGGGGCTCCAGGACGCCGCTGCGGGGCAAAAAACGTCATTTGGCGTTGCCGGTGCGGATGGTCTTACACTTCATAAAACCTGGATTGCCCATGACAAGAATCATCAGTTCATTCTTTTTTTGTTGGGCTGCGTGCATTGGGTGTGGTTCACATCCCGTGTGTTGTCCGGCTTTATTTTGGATCCCTGACACCTCCAATTCCTAATTGATCTTACTTCTTGTTCATGCAGCTAATGACACCAACTACGTAGTCTCATCTTCCTTTCCCCTTATACTGCCACAGAGAGTAGCTGTTGGCTTTGAAGATAAACTACCTGGACATGAGCTTTGGCATGAGTTCCTACTCCTTTTATCAGTTCTTGAGGCAGCGACCTCTTGTTTTATGAATGTCTTACCAACCACCTGCAATTTAGAATCTTATACGTGTTTCCTTTCCTGGTCCAAATCAAACACACATACAAGAAGCAGAGGATTCACTGCTTTATATCAAAACCTTTGCTGTCGGGATCCCTGCCTGTAACAAGGCCCAATGAATATCTGCAAATGCGCTTCCTTTGCTGGTTCAAGTGAAACAAGCAGACGAGGAGCAGAGGATCCTCTGCTTTAAGTCTCATGTTGAGCATCTCTAGCAGTTTGCCAATCGAGTTGTCATTTTTGATTTTTGGCAAAAATGTTATAAATACTTTTCTAACAGTTTGGCAAAAGACTTGGTAATTTTTGGCAACTTGGGAAAAACTAGCCTCCAGCGCGTAAATATACGCGCGCCGCTCGTGGTTGGCATCTTTGTTTCTAGACAGGAGGGTGAAAAAAACAGACAAGGGATCCTGATGCAAGTTTTCAAGAGGTGGAAGAACATAAACATAATTTTGTTTCCCTCTCAGGGTTCTAAACATAATTTTGTTTCTCTCTCAGAAGTCCTGATGTAAGTTAGATATTGATTTGGCAAGTGACGTATGCCAAACGGATGGAGATGAACTCTTTTTTTACTTGACATATCTTTTTAGAAGTTAGCAAAACATAAGATTTGCGGTAAAATTTGGTAAACTCTTGGAGATGTCGGAGATGCTCTATGTTGTGCCGGTTAGTTGTCTTGCTTCGGTCCCAAAATTCCTAGTAGTTTCGACCCTTATGAAACAGTGCGTAACAAATATCCAATGGTGTCACTATGTTAACCATCATGTATCCGTATCTTTCTTATTATTAAACTAAAGTTCGTGTCAATCGGCACTCACACTTGTCTTAGAGAAATTTTAGAACTTGTTTTTTCAAAGAGCCGTCCATCTCACGGAATCCAATGCTTGTTAACTTCTTAAATTGTCATAATGGGGTAAGTATACTCAACTCCAATAGTTTGCCAAATTTTACTTAACAAATCTTGTGTTTTGTCAACTTTTAAAAAGATATGCTAAATAAAAAAAGGCTCATCTCCAACAGTTTGGTATAATTCACTTGTCAAATCCAAATCTAACCTGCATCAGGAATCCTGAGAGAGAGAAACAAATTATGTTTATGCACACCTCTTGAAAACTTGCATCAGGAATCTTTTTCTATCTTTTATTTCGTTTTCACCCCCAACTGCCTTGGTCACGCCGATGCCAATTCGGATCGACACGCGTATATTTTCGTGTGGGGAGGTGAATTTTGCCAAGTTTCTATTTTTATCAAGTTGGTTTGCTAATTATTGGAGGCTAATTTGTTTTGTTTTGTCAAAATTAGATAGATGCCAAGTTAGTTTGCCAAACTGCCGGAGACGATGTAAATGTAAAGTAAAGACATGTGAACACTACTTTATTGAATTTTTATTCGTTGATCCCTCATTTTACCGTTTGCTTATATCTATATTTTGTGTTGTTTACTTGTCTGATAAGCTGCTCTCACTACTAGAGAATAGCACATATATCCCAGGCATGTTTTTTATTTGTACCGGGTATTTTTGGTCTCGGTACAAATAACTACATTTGTACCGGTTGGAGGCACCAACCGGTACAAATGCCCTCTCATAGGGCCGCGTCGGCGCCATCTCCCACCCACTAGGTACAAATGCCACACATTTGTACCGGGCGGTGGCTCCGACCGGTACAAATGTGAGGCTAGTACATTTGTACCGGTCGGAGCCACCACACGGTACAAATGTGAGCACATTTGTACCGGTTCTTGTTGTGGCCCGGTACAGGTGTGCAACGGCTATTTTTCCTTCTTCTTCCCCGCCCGAGCCCCCCTCCCCACTTTTCTTCTTCCTCTCTCCAACTCGAGCTCCCCCTCCCCAATGGCGTCCTATGGAGTTTTTGCCCGATTTGCGACGATTACTCCACGATTTGACTCATTGAAGTAGTGTAGAGGTTAGTTACTTCATCCTTACCTTCATATACGGTTGCCATTTTAAGTAATATTCTTTGTACATAGAGTATTTAATTACATTCCCAAATGAGATAAGAATGGTGCTTTTTTTTATTTAGATGCATATTGATCTATGTTTTAATAGAAAAGAAAGTGTCATGATAGATGTATGAGATGTTGTGTGTGATGATAGATTTTTTATTGATTTATTTATTTATATTGAAAATTAGTTTACTCAATTGATTTAATCATGAGAAAAGTAGTTTCCTTATTAAAAAATTAGTTTTCATCATTAGAAAATTGATATCTTTATTAGAAAAGTAGTTTCCTTAGTACAAAATTAGTTCTCATTATATTTTCGTGTATTAAGAGAAAAAATAGTATTTCATAGTTTAGTCTTTCACTAGTATTTATTAATTAGGTATAATTGATATTAAATTTTAAATTTCATAGTTTAGTTCTTCACATTTTTAGCATAGTTTTTAATTATATGTACAAATAAGTAGCCAGTGGGAGTGGGGATGGTTGTTTGGGTAGAAATTATTAAATAAAATTACATCCATATTTTTGGTAAAACAATGGCAAGTCAATTTTTTGGTCGTGGTGGCGGCCGTCGAGGTGGCCTTGGTCCTCGTCGTCCAGGGATACACTTCACTCATGGCGTCATTAACTTACCTAACGGTGATTGACGTCAAGGATCTGCTCCAAACATAGTAATATTCTTTCCTTCTGTAAATCAGAATTTTATTACAAGAATAATAATTTTCATTTCATAACATGTAGAATATCGATCATATGAAGTGGTTCCGACATGTTCTCCATAATATTGGTGGTACCCCTCCTGTTCTACAATGTGTGATTGTCGGTCCAAACAACACCATTTAATTAAAAATCTCTTTTGACATACTTGTTCGAGGACCATTTCGCTCCTCATGTCATCGTAACCCCCACTCCAATGCTATCGATTGTTGAGTGGGGTAGCCCTCACCGCTTAAGAGGACTTTTGAAAGGACCGCCGCTCGTAAGTGCTTAGAACAACTTAGTGCTAATGATTACTCTTATTTTCTAATCAAGGCACTCGAGGAGGGAGAAAGTGTGACCACGACCGCAGAGAGACTTTGTCGCTTGAATCATAATGACATGGTATGGAGCATAGAAATGTAATTGAGCATTTTTTAATTTAACTAGCTGTGCAACATTTTTTAACATTCGTATTTTTCTTAACTTTAGAATATCTTTGGTGAAACCTTTGCGGCAATGAGTTTTCATGCAATTCTAGAGCAAGCGTGCGATGTTTTAGGATTTTCTTACGTGGAACTAAATCCGGAACGCACAAGAGATGGGAAGTTCTAGGCTCATCTTTCATTTTGCCCGCCATATCAATTCAACTCTCCACTGTTTGAGATTTATGAAAGTCCATGTGACCGTTCATGTGAAGCTAAAGAGAGTGCACTAATTGATGCTTTAGCATATATTAGTGAAGTTCTGGACTTCAAGATTGGAGACTTGAACTATATGGATTATCTGTTTAAGAAAAATGAAGGATCTTTATGAAATATGTGTTGTGCGTGGATGTACCTTATGTTAAGACTTAAGTATTGATGTACCCTTTTAATTTCTGTGGATTTGAACTTGTTGTCTTTGTTAATTAAGACTTAAGTATTGATGTACCCTTTTATTTCTATGGATTTGAACTTGTTGTGTTTGTTAAGATCGACTTAAGTATTGATGTACCCTCTTATCTCTTGAATGTCTTATTACTTGTGAGTTTTGAAATACGTGAAATCGATTCGAGATCGGGTCAACATGGTCTACAAGAGTGTCAAGTCACTATTCACTAGTCAATTTTTGTAACTATATCTTAATAAAAATAGTAACCATATCAATTTTTGTAACTTCATTAAATTCAAAATAATAATTTTACGTAGAAATATACACAAGTAAGACCAAATTATGATTACCATATTAATAACATTAGATGTTGTACTTAAAAATATTTTGCATGAAAAGAAAAAAAAATTATTTGTAGTTGTTGCAGTGAAGGAAAAAATAATGCCCATTAGAAGATATTACTCGTTAATGATAATAAAGTTTTCATTCTGATTGTTGAATGTATTGTTGCCTAGTATATATGTAAAGTAAGAATACTAAGTTTTTCTGCCATTTTATGCGTTGTATACAATTTATAATAAATAAAATAGAAATTTAGGATATTTAGAGCTAATTAAATTGAAAAAGAATGAAAAGCACATTTGTATCGGGGCAAGAGGAGGCTCGGTACAAATGTGAGCATTTATCGGGGAGGCCTATGCCGGTACAAATGAGTGTTATATGCCCCTTCTCCTTCCTTCTTCTCTCATTCTTCCCTTCTGCTTCCTCCACGATCGCGGCCCCCATGCTGCTGCCGCCGCCGCGTGCCGGCCGTCCCCTGCCGCCCCACCATGCCGCGCGCCGCCCCGCCGCCGCTGCGTCTCCACGCGTCATCTCCACCACGCTTGTAGCGCGCTCCCGCCCGCGCCGTCCTGAGCTCGACGGTGCCGCCGCGCCGTCCTTATCTCCGACGCGGCGCATCCCCTTCCTTGTCCTGTCCTCGTCGCCCGCGCCGCCGTCGCCATCTCTCGACGTGCGCATCACCGACGGCCCGCGCACCACGCCGCGGTATGGCGGCCGCCGCCCCGTCGCCATCTCCGACGCGTCGCATCCCCGATGGCCTGCGCACCACGCCGACGGGTATGGCCGGCCGCCGCGCCGCCCCCATGAGCTTGCATTTGGGGGATGACGTCAGCCCTTTTTTTATTATTTATATTTCAATTTATTTACTTTAAAATTTAAAATAGTTTTAAATTTAGATTTTGTTAAAGATTTAAATTTGGTTTAGATTTTGTTATAGATTTAAATTTATAATTAGATGTTATTTAGAATTTAAATTTACAATTAGATTTACAATTACATTAAGATTTAGATTTAGAGTTAGATGTAAATGTTATTTTTAGAATTAAATTTAAATTTAGATTCGCTCGACTCGACACGTTAGAATCCACTCGATATGTTTTTGACTCGCTCGACACATGACTCGCTCGGCACGTTAGACTCGCTCGACACGTCACTCGCCTGACACGACACGTTAGACTCGCCCGACACGTTCGATTCGCTCGACACGTTCGATTCGATCTACATGATACTACCGACTCGCCCTACACGCTCGACACGCTCGACACTACACCCGACACTCCCGACTCACCCGACACGCTCGACTCGCTAGAAAATTAGTTACTTCATTAGAAAATTAGTTACTTCATTAGAAAATTAGTTACTTCATTAGAAATTTAGTTTCTTCACTACAAAATTCATTTCATCACTAGAAATATTAGTTACTTCATTAGAAAATTAGTTTCTTTAATTTGAAATCCATTTCATCACTACAAAATTAGTTACTTCATTAGAAAATTAGTTTCTTCAATAGAAAATCCATTTCATCACTAGAAAATTAGTTTCTTCACTAGAAAATTAGTTACTTCATTAGAAAATAATTGTTATTTATTCTTGTTATTTAGTGACAATGGATCCAATAGCGGAGCAACAACGCAAAGAGGCATTGTTAATGGACATAATTACTAACAATAATGGTTCCAACAATCCGGTTAATGAACAAGATCAGTGGGAGGCTGCTAGCTACCTGAACATGTCTGGTGATGGCATCGATGCGGAAGAGCAACCAATTGCCGTGACAAGAAACGATGAGCAACCATCAGAGGTATAATTAGTACAAACTAGTACCACGTTACGCTTTAAGTTTAATTACTAATTAATAGGAGCAATCAGTTAATAGTCCTTATTTTTCCAGGAACCATCATCGAGCAGCATAAAGGCTCGTGGGATATGCGGTCCGAAGAAGAAGCTAGAGGGTCATTTCATCATCACAGAAGTTTCTGACGAAGGCATGCCATTAGCTCCACATGACAATGTCGTCAAGTTGACAAACCACATTGGGGCTCTTGTCAGGGGTAACATTTCAATAAGCTTTCGATATTGGAAAGGATCGGAAGCTGCAGCTGAAGTTCAAAATGAAGATGAAGAGGCAAAAGAGAATGCACAACAATATGTGGTCCCGGACACAGAGAAGAACATGATTTGGGCCGAGGTGCAATTACACTTCTCATTTCGGAAGGTACAACTGCAAATGTGTGGACTTGGGCCATGCGGAAGGGTGCGATAGCCTTTCGGTCGCAAGAAGCGGTGAACAAAGACTACATCAAGAAGGGACTTGCACCCGATTTCACAAAGAAAGGACTTGCAAAGTTGCGAGATCACTGGGATTCATTTGTGCAGTACAAGCAATCGCAAGAAGCCGCCAAGATGATTGAAACCAACACCATCAGTGCATCTAAAAAGAGAGAATTTCATAAGCTTGGGTCTGGAGGTTACAAGGTGGTTATGCCCAAATGGGATAACATGAAACATGATTGTATTGCACGTGGACTCATACCGGCAACTATAGATTGGCCCGAACGAGCAAGGACTTATTATTATGCACATGGTGGCACGATCAATCCTGAAGATGGAACATTAGTACCGGGTGACCAAATAAGAGAGATTGCGGCAAGACTTGTTGAATTGATCCGCATGAACTTAGTGCTGCAATAGGCACTAAAGAACATGGTGGACGTTGCCGAGGCAAAGGTGCAGTTCCATGGAAACTCGCATGGCGTGAGGAAATTGACTCCTATAAAAGTCGGAAAATGTCTAAGGACCAGCAAGAACGACAACTAAGAGAGTTGCAAGATCGCGTAATCAGAATCGAGGCAAGAATGGAGCAAATCATTGACGAGCGTGTGGCTCTTGCTCTTAGCAAACAATCATCTCATCTGCAAGGTCCTACTGATGAAATGAGCCCATCTACTAAGTGGAAAAGCAATGTCACTTCAACAGAACATGCACCAACAGCCACAGAAGCAGCAACAACACTAGCAGTTGAAGCAGCAAACCCAGGCTCACCGAAAAATCGACCACACTGGCCTGTGGATGACATCACCGTGAGGTCAGCGTGTGAGCTTCTCGATGTTTGCAGAAAAAGAAGCTTGTGGTGGCTCATGGCGTCGCTGAGAAAATTGTAGAAGGGGATAGCATCACAGGCCACCATCGTGGAATTGAATATTACGCCAGAGTTTTTGTGGACCGAGTGGTCGATGGTTGGGCTGACCTGGAGCTAGAGATACCGGGGCCTAATTGGGAAGAGTTTCTTCAAGATGCTGTGCATACTTGGATTTTTTGGCCCAAAGCTCACATAAGGATTACGCAATAGCCACCTTCTCCTCCAGCTGACTCACCAGCTGCCATGCCTGAACGCGACGATCAACTACCGCATTCACCAACTGCAAGGGCAGAACGCAGCATGAGTCCTGTAGGTGACAGGGATCCAAGCGAGAGTCCACCTCCTTCTCCACCTCCTGCACATGTTAAGGGCAAGCGACAAGCTCCTCCTCCTTCGCCTCCAAAGAAGGAGAAGAAACCCAAGCAGAAGAAGCCTCCACCAAAACTTGCTTATGAGAAGACAGACGAGGAACTTGACGAGGCAGTTCAAGCAGAATTGGATAGACAGATATTCAAAACTCCCAAGCCTCCAGTTGAGAAACCAATTGACTGGGTCAAATTTCATCGTTTCATGAGGAAAATGGAGGAGGAAAGAAGACAAAAACCAGATGATCTTCCCTAGCCATTGAGTGACTACGACCGGCAAGTACTCAAGACTCAACGTGTGTAGAAGAAAACTGCATCTAAAGTTCCACAACTTGGTACCCAGTCAAAACAATCTATCCCCGACCTCAAGGTGCTTTCAACATTTGACCAGCAAGTGTCTGAATTTAACAAAGAAACAGTCGCAAGCTCAAATTCGAGGGGAGGATGCAATCCCAACTCATGAAGGGACATATAGGGCAACTAGTCCACTTACAACATATGAGCAACAATTGCTTGATTTTGCCAAATCATCCCGACTCCAAAGACAACTTCTAGGGAGGAGGAAATTACAGCATAAAGGGCAAATAGACCGGAGTATGTGCCTGGGCGTGAGCTTGTGTGGCTGCGATTGTTCCAGTTTCTTCCAACGAGGATATATGAATTGCACAATTGGCACATGTACCAAGCTGCCGGCGGGATGGACTTGCTCTATGTTCGCATTGAGGACCATCATGATTTCCGTGGGCATCAGGTCTTCACTATTCGCATGAAGGAATTATGGTTCCTATTCAATATGGATGCACTTGACGTCTCATTCGTCAGTTGCTAGGCTCTGTAAGTGTTTATTCTACTGTAAGTTAAAAATCAATGCTCTAGCCACTTTATCCCATATCTAAACTTCTATATTTTTTGTGTCATACAGTTTTGAGATGCAATGGACCAGGAGGAAAGGAATCATGAGTGTGGGCTACATGGATCCTTTGATGATAACTCAAAACACTCTCAAACTTAATGAGAGGGAAACACTTAATCATATCATCAACTTTCTAGACAAACACCATGATAAGGCTATCATAGAGCTGCCATACAACTTTGGGTGAGCAACGTGTATCTCATCTCCTTATCTTTTTCAAAAATTACATTGCATATTTTAAGAAACTAATACTTCTTCATCTATGGACAGCTTCCATTGGATTCTCTTTAGTTTTTGTATGACGCGAAGCAAGGTCTTTGTCTTTGACTCTTTGTACAAGACTACAGATAAAAGTAGATATCAAGATGTCGTAGAGTTGATTAAAACTGCATGGACTTGTCTCTGTGATAAGTACCCCGAAAAGTTCCACAAAAACCTTTATGTTCACTATGATTGGCCAGTACGTGTCTTTGCTTATTCTTCAATTCTTACATTACAATAAAAACTTATTTCATGACTTGGTTTTCCCATATGTGCAGGTCATGACGCAGCCTTCTGGCACCAATCTATGCGGATATTATGTGTGCGAGTACATGCACCGTGTTAAAGCCTGCGCTGATGGTAGCAAATTCGAAGATAAGGTGTGTGCACACACAACTGCGACTACATGTAGTTCTTATTGTTCATATTCTCCGATCCGGTTCTTATTCTTTTGTTCATATTCTTTGGTAGATTTCCAACATCAAGGAAACATTCCTCGAGACAGAACAAATACGATTGATACAAGAACAATTATGTGGATTTCTTCTAGACGAGGTTATTAGTCAGGGGGAGAGTTTTATGCTGGCTTATCCCCCATTCTTAGTATAGGAGCGACGACCAGGGAAGGGACAAGTCAGAACATGAAGGAAGCATCTGGAAGCAAAGACAAAGGCCAAGCATCTGGAAGCAAAAATTAAACTCTGCTAACATTTCATCCAATGTATATTATTAATCTAAATTTCAGTGTGCACAATATGCTAATGTATAATATTATTTCAAAAGTTCTTCAATTTCAGGATTTGAGATGATACATTCTACAAGCATTCGTATATATTTATTTGTATAATATTAGATATAATATTATACAAATAAATATATACAGATGTATGTAGAATATTATCTCAAATATAACATTTTATATGCCACACGAGTTTATATTACAACGTATTACGATTAGTATTAGTAATTTAAGAAAATACGTTAGAGAAAAGAAACATAAAACAAAAAAAATATTTGTACCGGGTGGTACCTCCACCCGGTACAAATGCCCCCCTGCCACGTCGGAGGGGGAGGGCACATTTGTACCGGGCCGAGGCTCCACCCGGTACAAATGTGAGGAACTTGTACTGGGTATCTCGCCTGGTACAAATGCTCCACCACATATGTACCGGATGTTTTGTACCGGTTCAATACCCGGTACAAATGAGGGTTATGAACCGGTACAAATGCCCGTTTTTCCAGTAGTGTCTCGCATGTTAGTCTTCAACACCAGTTCAAGTTCCACTTCACAGTTCCAGAAATTACACATCAGCTTAAGACATGAGGCTGCATTTGACTAGTGCAATCTTCAAGTCTTCGCCAATTTTTTCTTGAGGGACATGCCTCTACTGGAACACTGCAGCCCCGACACTTTACTTAGGGGTGGACATTCGGTCTATTTGGTCATTTCGGTTCGGTCTATTCGGTGTTCGAGAATTTCGGGTTCAGTTCCTATGGTCTATAACCCGAATAGACCAAACAACCCGAAATTTAATGAGATCTTTTACGATGTTGTGGCACGCTCAAGATTGAGAGAAACCTATCCATGATTTGTAGTGGGTCTCACCTATATAATTGTTATAGATTGCATATAACTGAATGATGAAAAGACGACTTCAAGGCACTGGGTTGATCGCAGAACTGGAAGGTCCCGTGACTCGTACTTGTTGAGGTCGACGTCAACGATGACAGCGCGCCACCATGCATGGCAGCATGGGCATGGCTGGAGAGCTTCTGGAGGTGGTTGTCCAGCACGAGCTCGTCGTCCGATCCCTCGGGGTGGAACCTGAACCGCGGAGGCATTCTCGCCTCCGATCCTCACGCTGATGGAGCTCATCTTCAACATATACTCCCTCCGTATCGAAATATTTGTCACCATTGACTTTTTTCACAACTTTGACCATTCGTCTTATTCCGAAAATTATGCAAGTATCATTTACTTTGTTTGCTATATGCTTCATTATTGTAGGTAGTTTAAGCTTGACTTATCCTTTTACACATTTGCGATACTTTTTTGAATAAGACGAATGGTCAAAGTTGAAAGAAAAAGTCAACCGCGACAAGTATTTCGATACGAGGAGTACTTATTATCTGCTGAGTGTGAGAGATGACGGCCAATCGTCGATGTACGAAACATGCGAAAGAGAAACAGAGGATACTCTGCCCTAAATAAGAGAGTGCACGTTACTTGGTTATGCAAGCAACTTGTCATCCACAAACTGAACACATTCCATCCTTAAACACTAATCAATGCTGTATGTCTGATTAACTGGGCTGCTTATGCATTCTTCAGTGATCGGATCAGTCAAAGATAAGAAAAAAAAATACATCAGGATTATCATCATAAATTCTAAAATGTTTGTATTATACTCATCTGTAAACCAAACTAAAAGAAGCAGACCCTTGAAGGATCATGGTTCCTGCAAGCCTGGGCAAGAAAACCAACAGAAAGACACACTCCTGCAAAAGAAGCCCGATGATTTCGTTCGACCCTGAATGAATAGATCAACCGGCAGCCAATCCCATTTCTTTTGTTCGTGGTCGCATTTGAGTGATAAGGCAATGACATCAATTGGTCTTGGTGTGTCTATCTCTGATAACAGGAGAGTTTTGGATTCCTGATGCCTAGCATTCATATGATCTACTACCACATACAGCCCCAGATTGATTTTGGCATTGCATCCCTTGGAAACAAGATTATATCAGTGGTGGTCGGTGAAGGATTAGTAAAAGGAGGTTGTGAGACCCGCGTCCGGTATTTTTACGCGGTATCGGACGGCCGGGTCGGAGCATTTCCATTTCATCTACTCACAAGACGAAATCTTTTTTTTTGTCACCAGGTGGATGATTTTTGGTATATTTAAGTAATCTTACTATTACTAAGTCTAATTGGAGGCTCCTTTGAAGGCTTCACATGAAGCCACCTAGAAATCCTAGGTGGACACTCTTAAAAAAGAGAAAATTAATAGAAAGTTCCACATGAAGCCACTTACGAATCCTAGGTGGACGCTCTTGAAAACATCCAACCATCTATTTTTGTTTCTAAAATTATCCACCTCCGCCTTTAATCATAAAAAAGTCAACTAGATGCGTACAATACACCCAACAACCTAGATGCGTACTCAAAAATCTATCTCTCCCCTTGATCTCTCTCCCCTATTTAAATCAACTCTTCCCTTGATCTCTCTCCCCTATTTAAATCAAAAATAAATTATCTCCAAGAGCTAACCCCACATGCATGTATAAAATCTCAAGGGCTTGCCGCACATGCATCTATAAACAAACATAGCTGTCGTGCATCTATAAACAAAAATAGCTGTCGTCATCTATAGCGTACTGCTCCGAACATCGCATAGGGTCTCTGCTACTTTAATTTCATCACATAGGACTTTGGCTACTTTCATCAACAAAAGCTGGCCCTGTTGCCATTCAACAAGGTATGATCTACTTGGCTTGGGGCATTCTTATAGAACTTTTTATTCGTATTGAATGTTCAATTATTATTTCCTTCCCGTTCTACAATTAGATTGATTTTTTATGGCATATATTATTACTTATAAATAATTTGTTTATTGTCTGCCTGGCTGCGTGAGTGGTATAAGGTGACTAGCTTCTCACCATTGTTCTCAAACTGTTATCTTCATAACGAAATATATTTGGATTGATTGTTGTTTGTGTACCACAATTTTTGTACAAATAAATTCCGTATTTGTAGATCATGTCTTTTTTATGAAAAAATTGCTCAATTAGATCCATCACCATCCTCTGCTTATGCAGTTTAACATGTTACAATGGTGAAAAAAAATCTTGAGTGAAATTAGACTGGTAAATGAGTTGTGGAACATCAAAGCAAGGGTAACCAGATTGTGGAATGCAACATTACTCAGTAGTGACGAATAATTAAGTCTTGACATGATCCTTATCTAGTTTGTATGTCAATGGGCTGATTAAATATTCTCTTGTCCTTTATGATTAACGTGGTGGCTTCTTCCATCTTACTATTACTAATTGGAGGCTACTTTTGACGCCTTCACGTGATGCCACCTAGGATCCTTGGTGGACAGTCTAAAAAAATAGAGAAATCATATAAATTCTCACAAAAATCAGAAACATCCGGCCATCAATTCAACATCTCTAATAATAATAGCCATTGGATCTGTTATCTTTCTAATAAATTACCCACCTCTGCTATTATGAAAATAGACCAAAATAACCCCCTAAACATGTATCTAAATTACCCACATATGCTATTATAAAAAAATAATGTAAATTAACCCTTAATTTTCATGTAAATTACCCACCTATTCTACTATAAAAACAATATCAAATAACCCCTAAATTTGCATATAAATTATCCACTTATGTGCTTATTAAATTTAAAGTAACCCCTAAATCTGAATCTAAATCATATAGTTATAATAAAATCTTAAAGTGCATCAATATAAAATTTTGAATTACCATTTCTATAATTATGAATATATTATTTATGTTTTTGCTGAAAAATATATTATTTATGTTATTATTTATATAAAAAATACTTCCCATAATGTGTGTCGTTATATACTCATATATTTATGAATGAGAGAAAGATAAGAATACCAATTTTTATGTTGTTCACAACTTAAAATAAAATGTTCAATTAAATACAGATCAAACACATATGGAGGTGCTATGCTAAGTGAAAAAACTGTTACTAACTAAACCTATTACAATTATTAGAATATGTAATAGATGAATGAGAGTATGAGAAAGATAATTATAATTATTAACTATTTCTAACTAGCCTGTGCGGGGGCACATGTTGATAGACTAGTTGCCATATTAATTGTTATTAAAAGAATACAAAAAATTTTGTACATATCCTTTAGTGAAGAATGTAGCTGGCTTTGGAGAAAATTAGACAATAATAATGTTGCTGAAGTCTGCTACGAGAAACTGCACATCGTTTCATAACATTAGATTAGTTGAGTATTAACCCCGACTCTCTTATTCTAATAAACATTCTTAGGCTCAAGCAGAGGCATGCCCAAGCAGTGGGTGATCCTGAGCTGATGGATCATGCACCCCAAATGTCATGTACTCAAAGAAGTTCAGCAGGAGGGGGAGATGTCAGGAGAGTTAGTTAGGATAGATTAGAGTCTTGGTTTGTTACAGCCTGATGGCTTAGAGATAAGATTAGGAGTTTGTTAGCCGCAGGCGTCATATAAGCCGGCGGCGTAGTTAGGGAAGGATTAGGCTTAGATTGATCTTGTTCCTTGGCCTCTCGTGCCTGCCTCCCTGGCGTGTCGTGAGCTGCGCTGTTGCTCCCGCTGCCTGCCGAGGTCCGTGACCACGCTCGCCACCTCCTTTGAATACAATCTTTGCTCAATTCCTCCTTCCAATCTTCCCAACCCCCCTGCCCATCACAACTTGGTATCAGTGGTACCTGGTTTCGTGTCCATGGGGAGCTCCGATGGGATCAAAGAGGCGCTCGAGAAGCTCACCGCGACGCTGGACAAGATGCAGGTGACACAGGAGAGCATGCAGGTCTCCCTTGACAAGTTGGCGCCGCTCGCCACCTTGGCGGATCAATTGGCGGCGATTTCGGCCAAGGTGACCTCCCTGCTAGCCTCGGCGTACGAGAATGCCGAGCAAGTGCACGCCCTCAATCTCGCCGTGATTCGCGCAGAGAAGTCCCTACGCGGGGACAAAGGGGCCGCAGATGAGGACGGGGACCCTTCAATCCACTCCGTCGGCAACCCGCCCAAGTCAGGGGCTCCACCAGAAAGATAGCGCCCGCCGCCAGAGCAATTCATCGACCGGCGGGGCACCGGCGAAGACCACCACGACGACAATCGATTCCATCCGCGAGTCCGCCTGGAGTTCCCCTGTTTTGACGGGAAAGAAGACCCGCTGCCGTGGCTCGATCGATGCGAGACCTTCTCCCGCGGCCAAGGCACACCGGAGGAGTGGCGGGTGTGGTACGCTGCCATGCATCTCACGAGCGCGGCCAGCTCGGTATGCGCCTCGAGCCGGCGGTACTCGCATCGTCCCCGGCGCGGTTCGTGCAGCTCCTCCACCAGCGATTCGGGCCGCCAATGACAGATAGCCCCCTCGGCGACTGGTCCTCCTCCGCCGCGCCGGGTCCGTCGAGGAGTACACAGACCAACTCCTCGCCTCGGCCTGCTGCGACGCGGACCTCTCTGACCACCAGCTCGTCCAAATTTATACGGCGGGCCTCGTCAATCCGCTCAAGACGGACGTCGCCCTCCGCCGACCGGCGACGCTGGACGACACCATTATGCTCGCCTGCACCAATGAACAGCGCCTGCAGCTGCACCCGACGGACCAGCTGCCCGGCCGCGGCACACGTGCGTCCGCCTAGTCGTCCTCTGCTTCCGTAGCAACAAGGGCGGCGACGGCGGCCACCTCCGCCGCCTCTGCTCCATCTAGGTCGGGCAAGGCAGTGGCCGTGACCTCCTCGCTCCCCCACCGCAGACTCTCACAGGCGGAGATGACACAATAGCGCGCGGAGGGCCTGTGCTTTAATTGCGACGAGAGATACGTCCAAGGTCACCGCTGCAAGAAGCTCTTCGTGCGAGGAGGAAGAGGTGGACGAGGAGATTGAATGCTCGGCACTCACGCTCGGGGGGAGGTGCCTGGCATTTCCTTGCACGCCATCACGGGAGTCCATGCGAAGGGCTTCCAGACGATGAAGGTCTTCGCCTCCGTCGGGGACGCCGTGGCCATCGCCCTTCTTGACACCGGCTCGTCCCACAACTTCATCGATGTCAATGTGGCGTGACGAGCCGGCCAACGCCTCCGGGAACGGGCGAACATCTCGGTCGCCGTGGCGAACGGAGACCGCGTGGCATCCACAGGCAAGGCGATCGGGCAGACGGTGCACATCGGTGGGGAGGCATTCATCCTGGACCTGTACGCTCTGCCTCTTGGTGACTACGACATGGTGCTTGGCGTCCAATGGCTGGGGACGCTGGGGCTAGTGCTATGGGATTTCGCGCGGCGCACCATCACGTTCGAGCATGGAGACAAGCGCGTTCTCTGGCGTGGCATCGACCCCACGCCGGGGCCTTTCTTGGCGCCGCTGTGCGCAGCGGCGCCCTCCTCGATGCCCTGCTGGAGGAGTTCACTGGCTTGTTCGCCGAACCACAGGGCCTTCCGCCGCGACGCCGTTTCTCCCACCGCATTCGACTCAAGCCGAGAACGGGAGCCGTGGCCGTGCGCCCGTACCGCTACGCTCACCTACAAAAGGATGAGATGGAGAGGCAGTGCGATGAGATGCTACGCCAGGAGGTCATTCGCCCAAGTTCTTCGGCGTTCTCCTCCCCGGCTTTGCTTATTCGCAAGCCCGATGGGTCATGGCGATTCTGCGTCGACTACCGGGCCCTCAACACCACCACGATCAAAGACATGTTCCCCATTCCGGTGGTGGAGGAACTCCTCGACGAGCTGCGCGGCGCCAAGTTCTTCACCAAGCTCGACATGCGCTCCGGGTACCACCAGGTCTTGATGTTCGCCGCAGATGTGGAGAAGACGGCGTTCCGCACACATCAGGGCCTGTTCGAGTTCTTGGTGATAACTTTCGGCCTCTCCAACGCCCTAGCAACGTTCTAGGCGATGATGAACAACATCCTACAGCCCTATCTGCGCTGGTTCGTCCTTGTGTTTTTCGACGACATTCTTATTTGCAGCTCATCGTGGACAGATCATCTCCGCCATGTCCGCACGGTGTTTCGTACGCTGCAGGAACACCAGCTATACCTCAAGAGGTCCAAGTGCGGCTTTGGGTTGTCGTCGGTGGCCTTCCTTGGCCACGTGATTTCAGAGGCCGGCGTCGCCATGGATCGTGAAGGTCCGAGGCCGTCTTTGGTGGCCTTTGTGCTAAGTCTGCATGGGCGGTGCGTTGCTTCCTTGGCTGGCGGGATACTACCACCGTTTCATCAAGGACTTCGGCAAGATTGCGGCTCCCCTCACCGCTCTACTCAAGAAGGATGGCTTCCGGTGGTCGGACGAGGCTGAGCGCGTGTTCCGCACCCTACAACACGCTTTAACAACAGCACCCGTGCTGCAGCTTCCAGCATTCGACCGTGACTTCATCGTGGAGTGCGACGCTTCCGGCTCTGGCTTCGGTGCCGTCCTCCACCAAGGCGCTGGGCCGGTCGCGTTCTTCAGTCGGCCTATCGCCGCTCGCCACGCCAAGCTGGCGGCTACGGCGAAGCTCATCGGTTCGTCCGGTGATGCGCCAGCGGAGACCCTACCTATGGGGTCGACCGTTCCTCATCCGCACCGACCACCGCAGTCTCCGGTTTCTCCTAGATCAGAGACTAACCACCATCCCACAGCACCATTGGGCCAGCAAGCTACTGGGGTATGATTTCGCAGTGGAGTACAAGCCGGGGCCTCTGAACGTGGTTGCAGACGCACTCTCGTGCCATGACGAGGAGCTGGGAGAATTGGGGGCGCTCTCAGGGCCGCAGTTCTCCTTGTTCGACGACATCTGTGGCGAGATCAACGGCGACGACAAGCTGTCCCAGCTCCGGGACGCTATCAGGGGGGGCGCCAAGCCGGAAGAGTGGTCGGTGGTCGACGGGCTCATTCTGTTCAAGGGCCGTGTGTACATCGCGCCGTCGTCCCACGCCCGCCAAGTCGTTCTGGAGTTTGTCCATGGGGCTGGCCACGAGGGAGTACACAAGATGCTGCATAGGTTGAGGGCAGATTTTCACGTTCCAGGCGACCGCCGGGTGGTGCAGGAGTTTGTGAGAGCCTGTTCGGTTTGTCAGCGGAACAAGAGCGAGCATCTATAGCCAGGCAGCCTGCTGCAGCCCCTAGGCGTGCCCTCTTCCATATGGTCAGATGTGGCTATGGATTTTGTGGAGGCCTTACCCAAGGTGAATGGGAAATCAGTCATACTGACAGTGGTAGACCGTCTCTCTAAAGCAGCCCACTTCATTCCTTTGGGACATCCGTACTTAGCTACGTCAGTCGCTCGGGCATTCTTCGCTGAAATTGTTCGGTTGCATGGAATTCCTTGCTCCATTGTCAGTGATAGGGATCCAGTGTTTACTAGCGAATTCAGGAGGGAGCTTTTCAGGTTGGCTGGGGTTAAGTTATAGATGACCTCCGCCTTTCACCCTCAGTCGGACGGTCAGGCGGAGGCAACAAACAAGATTATTGCTATGTACCTCCGCTGCCTTACAGGTGATCGGCCCCGTGAGTGGTTACAGTGGCTGCCATGGGCGGAGTTCTACTACAACTCCTCTTATCAGCAGTCCATCAAGACCTCTCCTTTTCGAATTGGTGTATGGGCGCCCCCCTCCCTCCATCAGGACATATGCTCCAGGGGATGCCAGACTGCCGGCTGTGGATCGAGCTATGACGGAGCGTGATGAGTTTTTGGCTGAGGTCCGTGATAGGCTGGAGCAGGCTTAGCAACACTACAAGGGGGTGTATGATCGTCGACATCGTTTGGTGGAGTTCGAACCAGGCCAATGGGTGTGGCTGCGCCTTCTCCATCGGCCGGTGGCTTCTCTTCAGGTGCAGGGCAGAGGGAAGCTGGGCCCAAGTTTTTTGGTCCTTATAAGGTGCTGCAACGAATTGGTGATGTGGCCTATAGGTTGCAGCTGCCAGCAGGTGCTCGTATCCATGATGTTTTCCATGTGGGGCTGCTCAAGCCATTCTATGGGACACCTCCGGTGCAGCCGCCTGTTCTTCCACCTGTGCAACATGGCTGCGTGGTGATCGAGCCTGCTCAAGTCATCCAAGGTCGGGTTACAAGCCGCTGCAGGGAGGTTTTGGTTCGCTGGAAGGGAGCACCATCTGCTGAATTGTCTTGGGTGGAGTTGGAGGAGTTCCGCCGCCGCTTTCCAGATTTCCAGCTTGAGGACAAGCTGCTTTTCCAGGAGGGGAGAGATGTCATGTACTCAAAGAAGTTCAGCAGGAGGGGGAGACGTCAGGAGAGTTAGTTAGGATAGATTAGAGTCTTGGTTTGTTACAGCCTGATGGCTTAGAGATAAGATTAGGAGTTTGTTAGCCGCAGGCGTCATATAAGCCGGCGGCGTAGTTAGGGAAGGATTAGGCTTAGATTGATCTTGTTCCTTGGCCTCTCGTGCCTGCCTCCCTGGCGCGTCGTGAGCTGCCTGCTGCTCCGCCGCGCCGTCGAGGTCCAGGACCACGTCCAGCCACCTCCTTTGAATACAATCTTCGCTCAATTCCTCCTTCCAATCTTCCCAACCCCCCTGCCCATCACACCAAAGCTGATGATGGTGAGATGGATGGGACATCTGGAGTGCCAAGATTCGCAAAGCAATGGTTGTGTGAGTAAGTGAGAGACTGAAAGCAACATCACAAGTCTTGGTTATGGTTGTGGCGCCCATTCATGATAAATCGAGCCTACTGATGGACGAACCCCAGGTCCCTGTCCTTGCTTGTTGTTCGATTGCTGGTGCTGGAGCCCGACCAGAAGCTCCTAGCCATCCCTTCTAGTACCTTCATTGGCTCAATCAGCAGGGGCGGATCCAGCCGACCAAGCCACCGATGTCAGTCTCACTAAACACTGATGTCATCTATACTAATGAAGAGTGCTCAGTTGTGATTTACCACTAATTTTTCAAGAAACCATATAGATGTCAGCTGACGTCGATGAACATGCCTGGCTCCGCCACTGTCAATCAGGGATGCCGCGACTGGTGGCATCAACACACCTCCGTGCATACGCTGCCGACTGGTGTGGCTACCACCGTGGGCGCATTCCTGGTGCCTCCCAATCTCATACTGAGTTTGTGTGTAATCTCAGCCAATAATGCACACAGCTAGACGCGCTATACATCAATCGGCATTCAGGTAAAATAGGTCTTTGGTGCACTAGTACCGTATATAAAGTGCCAAGCAGCAGGGAACACAAGTTTCACTGATTGATTTATAGCCAGCTATTAACTTCGTCACGTTCACTAATGAAACAAGTACAGTTGGGACTTGTGATATGGGTATGTTTATAGAAACAAGTACAATGTTCAACAAATAATAAGATATATATATAGTAGATTCTCATTATTTTTTGTTACATGATCCCAACAAATTAAGTACTTCTGTTTAGGTACATCCTTTGTTTTTCCACCATTTGATTTCACCGGATAAATTTCTCTTTTTTTTCCAAACACTCTTAAATTTCTCGTAAATTAAATTAGTTATGGAAGAAGAGGAAACCGCATTCATCATAAAGATCTAATCATCCCACCACGTTAACAAGAGAAAATTTAATCTCCCCATGTACAAACTAGATATGGAGATTGAATATATATATGATGGCTCAAATTTTCCTCGTATTTATTCATAACAAAAAAGGAACGGTGTTGATCTCTATGTCAACAAGATGCAAAATAGTTTAATGCTAAAGAACCATGATGTCTCGATGCTTATTGAGGCCCTCAAGCGATTCGAACATCATGGGCCCATGTCCCAGCTTTAGCTACCACCGTGGGCGCATTCCTGGTGCCTCCCAATCTCATACTGAGTTTGTGTGTAATCTCAGCCAATAAGGCACACAGCTAGACGCTGTACATCACTCGGCATTTTCAGGTAAAATAGGCCTTTGGTGCACTAGTATCGTATACAAAGTGCTAAGCAGCAGGAACACAAGTAAAGTTTCGCAGATTGATTTATAGCCAGCTATTAACTTCATCACGTTCACTAAAGAAACAAGTACAGTTGGGACTTATGATATGAGTATGTTTATAGAAACAAGTACGGTGTCAACAAATAATAAGATATGATTATAAAAATTAGTAACTGTGAATTAAAGGGCATATATATATATATATATATATATATATATATATATATATATATATATATATAGTAGTTTCTCATTATTTTGTTACATCCCACCAAATTAAGTACTTCTGTTTAGGTACATCATTTGTTTTTCACCATTCGATTTCACCAGATACATGACTCTTTTTTCCAAACACTCTTAAATTTCTGAATTAAAATAGTAATGGAAGAAGGCCACCACATTCATCATAAACGTCTAATCATCCCACCACGTTAACAAGAGAATTTAATCTCCCATGTACAAACTAGATATGGAGATTGAATATATATATGATGGCTCAAATTTTCCTCGTATTTATTCATAACAAAAAAGGAACGGTGTTGATCTCTATGTCAACAAGATGCAAAATAGTTTAATGCTAAAGAACCATGATGTCTCGATGCTTATTGAGGCCCTCAAGCGATTCGAACATCATGGGCCCATGTCCCAGCTTTAGCTACCACCGTGGGCGCATTCCTGGTGCCTCCCAATCTCATACTGAGTTTGTGTGTAATCTCAGCCAATAAGGCACACAGCTAGACGCTGTACATCACTCGGCATTTTCAGGTAAAATAGGCCTTTGGTGCACTAGTATCGTATACAAAGTGCTAAGCAGCAGGGAACACAAGTAAAGTTTCGCAGATTGATTTATAGCCAGCTATTAACTTCATCACGTTCACTAAAGAAACAAGTACAGTTGGGACTTATGATATGAGTATGTTTATAGAAACAAGTACGGTGTCAACAAATAATAAGATATGATTATAAAAAAATTAGTAACTGTGAATTAAAGGGCATCATATATATATATATATATATATATATATATATATATATATATATATATATATATATATATATATATATATATATATATATATATATATATATATATATATATATATATAGTAGTTTCTCATTATTTTTGTTACATCCCACCAAATTAAGTACTTCTGTTTAGGTACATCATTTGTTTTTTCACCATTCGATTTCACCAGATACATGACTCTTTTTTTCCAAACACTCTTAAATTTCTCGTAAATTAAAATAGTAATGGAAGAAGGCCACCACATTCATCATAAACGTCTAATCATCCCACCACGTTAACAAGAGAATTTAATCTCCCCATGTACAAACTAGATATGGATATTGAATATATATGATGGCTCAAATTTTCCTCGTATTTATTCATAACAAAAAAGGAACGGTGTTGATCTCTATGTCAACAAGAAAATAGTTTAATGCTAAAGAACCACGATGTCTCGATGCTAATTGAGGAGGCCATCGAGCGATTCGAACATCATGGGCCCTCGAGGATGTCATTGCCGGTATGGTGGTGTCGAGTCAAGCACGAGACTAATGGGTGATCAATGATGCCGAAGTCGTGCAGAGCGTCGAAGGTTTGCCTGTCTGTCTAGGATCTAAGCGGCACGACTGGTGTTCACACTGATAGATGACGACATGTTATACCTGTACTATTCGCAGCACACGGTTAGGGTGAGCCTCCTTGTCTCGGAGGGCAAGTGCGTTGTTTGCCGCAATGCAGGCTTTCTGAAGCCTGATATTCATATTTCACTTGCACATCATGTATGGTACTAACTAGTACGCCATATATTTGTCACATGGACACTATATGCAGCATGCATAGATGCTGCGGAAGCAGAAGCAAGGGCCTGCGCGAGGAGGGTTTAAGGCTAGCTGGCCAATGGATTACAGGGCCAGTAATCATTGAGTTGGATTGTGCTCGTGTTGTTAAAGCTCTGCTGGGATCGGTGGATCGTTCTGACATCAGCTTCATCATTGCTGAAGCAAATAAAGGCTCATGGTCAGCTTCTGGTTGATTGGAAAGTAGTCCAGGTAAAGAGAGCTTTATTAGCTAACTCGTTTGTAACTAGATTGCTCTCTTTTACCTGAAAAAAAAATGCAGCATGCATAGTATAGTAGTGCGCCTTGATTGTAGATGCGGAGCAATTGAAACAAAGGCTCAAGCAATTGCCAAATGAATGAAAGCTCCTTATTTTTTTAAAGAAAAAAAAGCATACGCTCGAGCTCATTCACATCGTTATAGGATACTAGTGGGGTGGGCTTGTTCACTTAAGCTTTGCTAGACTTTTGTAATGAAGTGATAATCATCTTTTCTGGCACAAAACAAAAACTAAGCATGTCATCAAGCATTTCCATAGTCTATAGTAATGGGATAGATATCAAAGGTTGTTCATGTCTGTGTGACTATTTCCACGATCCCATCATCTAGTTAAGAAATATTAATCTAATATGGACTTTGCGTATCAGAAACCATTTTATCCTACAATGCACCTGCAAACATGTGAAATAAGAATAGAAACACAAGTTCAGTGCTGAGATGACACTTCCTTCACTGACCTAGGCTACCAATCAGTTCCATTCTTCTTGAGTGCACTGCTTTCTTGCAAGAGTATGCAAGGAAAGAACAATGTCACTGCGAATTATTTTTGTGGGCACAAGCTGCAATGTCTTTGTTCGCTAAGCCAATGCATTGCGTTTCCTAAGCTACATTCTTGAACTTTCTATTTGATTCCCAAGGCCTCCAATTTCTTATCAATCTTGTGAAGATCATCATTTACCATTTAGTCTCATCGAGCAAGTGGACGCAACCGCTCCCAATTAGCCAATCAGCTATGGCGTCCTCATCTGTCCTCAAACTAGCTAGCTAGAGAGAGTAGCATTATATATCCACCTCTGAGTCTCTCGTAATGTGCACGTGGTTAATAGTTTGTAACACAATCTAGAGACGGCAGCACATAAAGAGTGGTTGACCCATAACTTATCACTCACTGACCTACCTAATTTAAGGAAACCACGCACGCAGCCGTCAAGGAGTTAATAAGTATACAGTTGGATTCATAAACAACACGATTTCGTGGTGTAGTTGGTTATCATGTCAATCTAACACACTGAAGGTCTTCGGTTCAAGTCCGGGCGAAATCGAAATTTGTTTTGTTATTTTTTAAAATTTCTTTAGATTTCCCCTGTCATGGAGGGTAGACTATTTCTCTTAATGCCCCTAATTTTCTTTTAGAGAGGGGAAACTGAGAGTATGAACCGAAACATTGCATATAAATTGCATATAACTGAATGATGAAGAGTCAAAATTTGTTTTGTTATTTTTTAAAATTTCTTTAGATTCCCCCTGTCATGGATGGTAGACTATTTCTCTTAATGCCCCTAATTTTCTTTTAGAGAGAGGAAACTGAGAGTATGAACCGAAACATTGCATATAACTGAATGATGAAGAGATGATTTCGAAGCACTGGGTTGATGAGTGCAGTGCTCATGTTTTTTTTTAGAAAAAGGCCATAGGCCCTGCTTTACTTAAAGCAAAAGAACCACTGGGGTTACCCGTTTTACAGATTAATGGCACTAGCAAGGCTATCTAGCACAGACAGCACACCTACCCTCTCACTCTACCTCCTTAAAACAAGCAACACGTGACCAAGAAAGGACCTTAGGAGAGTTTACAGGCAAAAGCTAGACTAATAAGTTTTGAGCAGATACAAGATAGAAAAAGGGAAAGCGACAAATTGGAGCCTTCTGTCTTCTATCGCCAGGGATCAGTCGTCAGATCTTAATGAGGATAGTTGGAGCTTCAACTTTTGTATCACCGAGTCTATCTAGAGTTGATCCATCTCTTTGCTAAAAATCTTTCATTTCTGCATGTAAGAAATAGCACGGTATAGACCAACATTAGGTGAGGACACCACAATATTTTGGAAAACAAACTCATTATGGATCAGCCAAAGACTCCAAGGAACACAGCCAAAGGGATAAGAACATTTCTAGTTTTCTTATTTTCAGAGCAAGTAGGAGTAGGAGTGAAAGGCCACTCTAAGGTGTCCCTGCAGACACGCCAACAAAAGTGTGCATGCAGCAGCACATTAGAAAACTATGTGATCAGTGGATTCTACTTGACCACAGAGCTTGCACTCAATTAGGCCAGGCATGTACTTGTTCTTCAATTATGATTAATGAATGATTCGTCAACCATCAGCAGAAGGTTCCGATGAACATTTCCATCTGTACTTTCAAATTTATTTCAACTCATACAACATGCGAAAGAGAAACAGAGGATACTCTGCCCTAAATAAGATGACGCGCGTTACTTGGTTAGGCCAGAAACCTGTCATCCACAAAATGAACACCTTCCATCCTTACACACTTATCAATGCAGTATGTCTGATTAACTGACCTGCTTATGCATTCTTCAGTGATCAGATCACTCAAAGATAAGAAAAAATACATCAGAATTATCACCATAATTACTAAAATATTTGTATTACACTCACTGCTAAACCAAACTAAAAGTGAAAAATTCCACTAAAAGAATCAGACCCTTTGCAATTGAGGGATCTTGCTTCCTGCAATCCTTGACAAGCAAATCATCAGTTAAAGACACGCTCCTGCAAAAGAAGCCCAATGATTTCCCTCGAGAATTGTTCCTTTACCCTGAATGAATAGTGCAGCTGGAAGCCAATTTCTTATTCATGGTTGCATTTGAGTGATAAGGCAATGACATAAATTCGCCTTGAGGTCTTTTACGACGCACAATACGACGTGTACTACCGATTGAAAATGACTCGTATGTAATAGAAAATGACCTATATGTAAGGATCGGACGGTTGAGATTAATTCTATACTACCGGTTTTTTAGCTTTAGTATGGTAGTATTCATAGGTCATATGGGTAGTATAAGAGTATTATCGAAAATGTAAAATGATATTGTTGTAATATAGGAAATGAAATATATGAATTGGGTGCGTCTCGGCTGAATGGGCAGGGGGAAAATTTTTCCAAATAATATATTTTGAGGAAATTACCATTTTATCCATAGTAAAAAACCGGTAATACTACCGTACCGCAGGGTCGTATTGTGCGCTGTAAAAGACCAACAACAAGATTGTTTAGGATTCCTGATGCCTACCATTCATATGATCTACTACCACATTCAGCCCCCAGAATGATCTTGGCATTGCATCCCATGGAAACAAGATTATTTCAGTTGGTAGTGATGTGCACGAGCTGGTAGTTCACATATCCATATATATTACCAATTGCGAATTTGCCAACCAACATGTACCAATTCGTCTATCTTTATATGCAAGTAGCTGGATTAATATGAGAAGATTAACCTGCCTATTTTTTACTCACAGCGGCCTGACGTAACTGACATAACTAGCTGAAGAAAGTGGAGACATTGCAACCTGAATACCTGATTCGCCAGAGCCAGATAGATTTCCATTTCAACCAAGCTGGCTCTGTTTCTTTCACAAGATCCTATGGTAGTGGCAATAACAATCTTTCTAGAATCTTAGTTAGGTCAATCTTAAGAATTCGTGAGATTTAGCTTCATAACGCCTCCAAATCCTCTTTTTCGATAAGGGAAATTTTATTAAATTTAAGGTTTTTTACATCGAGCTGATACAAATTCCTTGAACTATTTTCCTGGCTCCTGCATTACTAGCATGCACACAGCCAAAAGAGTGAGAAAAATAATCCGCAAGCTAATGGTTGTCAATCCGTAGACTAGACCGCCATCCATGTGCCTGGTAAAAACTCCTTGGCCACCAGAGCCAAGTGCTGCAACCCCACTGCATGAAAGTCTTGTGAAGCTGGTTTCTGTAATATAATCCACGAATGAAGCCAATGAATAACAGAGTAGATAACCTGCAAAGGAGAAGGGTTAGGTTTTCTTTCAAAGACAACATCATTCCTGCGAAGCCATAACGACCAACAAGTAGCAGCCGCTCCTAACAGGACTAGTGGTTTTAATTCTTTGCTTATACTCATAACCAATTTCCAAACATATGTGAAATGCTATGAGGCTGCGGAAGACCTGAAGCCTCCGAATCCTCGTAGAAGTTGATTTGTATCTATATATGTAGGTCTTGACACTCCTATACCTTTTGAGGATATTGATATTGTAACATCCCTGAAATTTGGATGTTTATCCATGAGTGAATTTTCACAAAATTTTAAAAACTTTTTGATTGAACATGTGTGTCCCCAAATTTTATCCCACATTGCTAGCTCTCAACTCAAATTCCAAATAAAATAAAACCATATAAAAATTATTTTCAAATTAAGGTGTAATTGTGATTTGGACTTTCTTGGATTTTATTTGGAGTTCAAATTGTGTGGTGTTTGAATTTGAAAGTGATTCAAATTCAAACTTATACTTTATGCTATAATTCAAAACCTATTTTACCTAGCTAACCACTAACTTGGGCCGCAACCCAGTGGACAAAGTCCACTAGGGGCCCCTCAACCCTGCAGCCAAGCCAGCCCACCAAACCCGGAAACAAGGTCTGCTCGTCACCCCTCAACTCCCCGCACCAAACCAAGCCGCGCCTTCCTCCACCTTTCGCAGGCCCACGAACCAGCCGGCCCGGCTTAGCAGCCCAGCAGGCCCAGCTGACCTCCTCCTTTCCTCTCACCGTCGCGCGGGACCCAGATGTCAGCGGGGAGAACTTTTCCCCTTTCTTCCTCGCCGTGACGCGAGCTCGATAGGGACGGGCGCCTCCCCCGCGCCGCGCCCAGCTCCGCCTGATGCCCGCCACGTACCCCGTGCACGGAAGCCAAAGATCGCCGCCGTCCAACAGGTGCCCGGCCGGCCTCCTGCGAACCCTAGTCCTCGTGGTATAAAACCCAGTCGCAGCCCTCTTGTCCTCCCCGCCGCCACCAATGTGGAAGAGAAGAAGGGAGGAGAAGGAGTTGGAGCTGCTTGGTAGGGGGGAAGCGTCGCGAGGAGCCGAGGACGTCACCGCCACGCCGTCGCCATTCCGGAGCCGCTGCTGCGCACGCCGGAGAGGCGACACGCCGTCGCCGACCGGGAGCGCCGCAGTGTCACCCTGGAACAGAAGCCCGTGAAGCTCTGGGAGTTCTACGCCGTCGCCGCGCCTTCTTCTTCAGCACGACCTGAAGCCGCCGCCCGAGAACCTCGACATCGAGTCTGCCTGCCACACACCGTCACAGGCACGATCTCGTCCTGCCTCGCCGCATGCTCCGACAAGCCCCTGGTGAGCTTCACACCCTGAGCCATCCCTGCTCTGCTCTCCTCCTCCGCCTGTTCCTCGCTTTCCGTCCCGTAGCCAACGCCGAGCTGCAATGTCCGTGGAGCCGCCTTCGAACCATGCCTTTTCTGCAGGTACCGCTGCCGTGCAGCGCTTGCCGACCGTGCTCGCGGAATCATCACGCCGAGCTCCGTCTCGCCGCCATTGCGCTCTGCCCCGGCACGCGCACCCCGTGCTCGACGTTTTGTGCTAGAAGAACCAGCCGAGCGCCCGTGTCCCCCCTTGCGCTCTTCACGCCGCCTGCGCCGCGCGCTCGGCAGCCTGCCGCGCCTGCCGCCGCGCTTGCCGCCTCACCTCACCTTCGCCACGCCATGGCCGCAACCAACCAGCACTGGCAATACCCCGCACGACACCATCTCCACCGCAGCGCCACCGTTGCGGTTGCCGCTTGCCCGCCGGCCTTCTGGCCGCGCACCGCCGCGCACATACGCCGCCGGGTCAAGCTCAACCCCGCCAAGCCGAGGACATCACCCCGCGCACGCCGCCGTTCTATCACGCACGTCTCTGCACATCGCCGCGTCTTCTCACCGCGCTCGCCGACATCACGCCCGCGACCACCGCCGCGCGCCGCGCCGCGAATGCCCTTCCTTCGCGCCGCGTGCCGCCGCTCTCGCCGCCGCCATGCCGCCGCGTGCCTCCGCCACCGCGCTGGGCCGCCGCTGCCGCAGCACCATCGCCGCTGCATGCCTTGCCTTGCCACCCATGATCCCACCTCCGCCGGCTGCGGCCGCCGCCGCCACGGGCGCCCCAGGGCGCCCACCGCGCCGAGGAGGACCATGAGCCCCAAGTCCGTGGTGATGAACCGGGAAGATAGGGAAACCTTAGCTCAAGGAGTTCTTTTAGACTTCTGAAATCTTGGGCCGATCTGGGCCAGCCCAATGGGCTACTAACACTTTGGGCCCAACTCGGCCCACTAACCCACTGACCGCTGACGTCATGCTGACGTCAGCATTATGTTAATAAAATTATTTTCTGATTTTATAAATGATTTACTAAATGTTTTATAAATCCCTTTTTCTTTAAAAATTCATAACTAATTATCCGGAGCTCCGAAAATTATGAAACCACTTGCGTTGGTTTCATAATTCCGAGACGCTCGCTGCTACCCTATCTTTACCTGCTCTTGCCCTTGAACCGAACCTCTTTTGCCCGCGAACTTGGAGAAGAATTCGTGGCCGCTGCCCGCCACTGCGCTATTGTGGGTCTGGGACGCCGGATCTCCGCAACTAGCCACTGGCTTGCCATGGACAGGGATAACTTCCCCAAGATGCGTTCGCACTGCCATCCTTGCTTGCATCGTTTCCACCGCCTTGTGCCGCAACTCGCATACCCGCTCTCTCTTTGCCTTGCATTGAGTAGCATGTAGCACGCGTACGCACCAGCGTTAGTAACCCGGAAGGCCGCATGTGATGGACGGTCGTGCCTTGAGCAGAGGCCTCTGCTTCAAAGCACGGCAACCCCGTGTTGCAACCTAGTTACTACACCATGGATATCGTCGTATTGCTAGCACTTGCTCCACCGTGCCCCCGAGCATGCCTTACTACATCACCATCTTTTTATCGACCATGAGTCGATCCTTTCCTTCTCTCGGTGCTGCCACCGCACACCTTGTTCTGGTAATGCCTTGCCTAACTCGTTTCGCCTTACTCCTCTCTCTTCGACCCCTGAGCTTCCGTTTCGTTGCACCTATCTGTTGCGCTAATGCCTTGCAGGCGCAATCACCAAGGCCCTTAGCCTTTGAGCGGCAACCCAACCTTGAACTAACCCTTCTCTCTAACTTATTTTCTAGTAGACAAAACTAGTGGCTTAAAACTATTTTAAAATAAAACTAATTACTTTGATTTCCTTAATTTAAGCTAGTGCTGCTTGTAGCCAGTTTGAATTTATTTGGTTCTTTAATGCTTCTCTTTGGAGTTTATTTGCAAATGGATCCTCGTTGTTTATTTATATTTCCGAATCTAGGATTTCCCGGAGTCGAGGAGACAAGCTAGAAGATCAAGTACAGCTACGGAAACTACGACAACTACTTACACGCAGGTGTTCACGCCCGACCATTCTTTGAATGCCCATTAGGCATGGCTATTAGAACTGTTAGTGCTTTACTTACTGCATAGTGATGGATATGATGAACCCATGCATAGCCTCTTTTACATACTTGTCCTTGATTGACCTACTACTACTACTAGTACTTTACATATGCGTGATGATACGCTGAGCTTGCGATGCATGTGTGGGATTATTGTGGTAGTTTCTTGGCGTGTGTGGGGAAAACCCAGAGAAGGTGTTTTGGGATATTTTGGCGGGGTGAGCTCGAGACAACCCGATCTCGGGATCGGGGCCGGATCGCCTTCTCGGACGTTGCCCAGTTTGGTGCCTATGGCGGGTACATTGTTTTAGGAGCACATGTGTTGGGGATTTTGTGATGACTTGAAGGATATGAGCTCGCCCTTGCCTCGAAACCGAGTGGGTCGCCTTTGTTACACGGGACTTTCGTACACACCACCTCGCCGAGTGGGGATAGGGCCGTTCGACCCTAGCAAGTGCGATACCATACCGCCAGAGGATAGAGGTATCGGTGAGAGGGTTAGGTGAAGTTCCTTCCCTTTGGCGCTCCCGTGTGGCCACACGGGGCATTTTCACAGCCTGGGTGGACCTTTGCGAAGGACCGCACGAGACCCGGATGCGGATGGAATCGTAACTCCTAGGTGTTCGTTCGGTGGGATGGGCTCGGCCGACTTGCTACCGTCGGGTGCCATTCCGAGTTGATCTGGTGTACACACTCTGGAGTTTAGATCTATCGAGATGGCCGCGTCCTCGGTCATGGACATGCCCGTTGTTTCTCCGACTCTTACATTTTGGGATTTCTACCTCCCCCCTTATAGGATGAGAGTGTATGGTGAGCCGTGGTTGTATTCGGGGAGAGGGGAGTTGCTCCCTGCCTCATGGTCGGGTGCAACCATTGAGGTGCGAGGAGTGGGAGTTCTCGCACCGACCCTAGATGGAGTTAGGTGATGGTGACGGTGATCTGGGTGACCAGGTGTATCCGTTTGCGGATGAGAGTTATGGGAAATGGTGGGATTATGGAGATGTTATTCTATTTATATTGTTGCTGCTGCTTAGGAAACCCCATCTCTTACCTTGATACCTTTCTTTACCCTTAGAAATAGGCCACCTAAAGCTTGCATACGGTTGGTGACGTGAACCTATCCCATTCCTTGGGGATAGTTTGTGAGTGTGCAGGATTGGACTTGGAGCGAAAGTCCATTTACGGAGAATCCATGGAGGAAGGGTTCGTTACTACGCTCAAGGATGCCTGTGGTGAAGATCGAGAATGAAGCCCTGAAGCCTTAGCTACCGCTGCGTAGAGTTTCTTCTTGTCGTTTGGCCCAAGGGGCTTGTACTTAAATCGTATACCGAGTTGTATTCCGTTGTAAATACTTTGTTTTGTACTCTAATTTCGTTGTATGACTGTGATACTTATCTGTGATGAATGCATGTGCGTGATAGCGTCTGATTCAGGGACTATCACGAGACAGAATGCTGGGTTTTCTGTTTTTGAAAACCCAGGGCGTTACAGATATCATTGACGAAGTATGTAATTTGTTATTTATTTAGACAGTGAATGGTTCAGCAGTCAAATCCAAGTCTTATGTGTGGTAATCATGCCATCTGATGACAAATTTCTCTCTCAGCATATAACAAATACAGAGTACTAGTAATATAAGAGGTTAGGTTTTTACGTTGCACAATACTACCTTATACTATTGTTCTAAAAGGACTCCTATGTAAGGATCCATTGGTAGTATATTGAAAACCAACAGTCTCCTGCTTTAATGAACATTATTAATATTAGCTGCAATTTTCTTCATTTATTCTTTGGTATTATCATAAAAAATCAACAATATTGTGGAAAAATTTTATAGATGACCATAGTCAAATATATGTTGGTAATATTACCTGGTAGTTAGACATCATTTCAGGTGTAAGGGAAATTTATTCCAGGACGAAATAATCCCACTGGAATTATTATTTTTTTGAGCAAACACCGTGGGGCAAAGCCCCCCGGCAACAGAAACTAAATTAAAACAAGAGCAAAGAGAAAGTTTACAGGGAACACTTACATCAGGCCTAACCAGGGGTTAGGCAAACAAGAAAGAAAGACAGACAGGGAGAGGGAGCAGTCAGAACTAACAAGGAACAAGAAACCAAGAAAAACACAAGAACTGTACACTAGAATTATTATTATTTTTGGTTTTTGAAATGGTTGGCACGAGACCTGCAAATCATATATGAAGTTGTCCATCTTGTTCATCCCAGTGCTTCCCATTCCTTGTGGTCGTGGCGTCCTGACAAGAACTATATTCTCCAAGAAGACATCAATGTCAACCATAGCTATATATTAAGGATTCTTTCTTGTATACAGCTCATGTAATGTGCATGTGACAGTGTTTGACTCAGTTACTACTAGCTTAGAGATAGTTGTAGTTTAAACCAGGTTATTTCCTATACAAGATGTAATTCAACTCTGTTGTTTTAAAGGTAATGTTGCCCCTATAATGTTCGACTGATGAGCTATATGAGTTAGGCGCACTTCACCTCCCACGCTTCCACCACTTCTTCGGTTTCATTTTGGATTCCTGACTCCTCCAGTTCCTAATGGATCTTACTTCTTGCCCAAGTAGCTAATGGAATTAACAACATATTCTCATCGTCCTTCCCCACCAAAGAGAGTTGCTCTAAGCTTTGGCGGGTTGCTAATACTCCCTCTCCCTCCTTTTATCAGTTGGTGAGGAAGCATCCGCTCTTTTATGGGTGGCTTTCCAATCACCTTGGAATTTTTATACAAGTTCCACGGAATATGCAAATGAGTTTTTTTATGGTACACAATACTATAAGCTCCCATTCGAAAAGGACTACTATGAAAACATCTGACAATCAAGATTAATTGTATGATGTTAAAAAAGTCACCTGTGATATGTGTTGTATAAAAATGAGTACTATAATTCGTATAAGGGTATCATGGTGACAAAATAACTAATGGCATAACTATAATATTTTTTCACACTAGCATGAAGACCATTCCATTTTAAATATCACATTTCAATGTAATAATTACTAATTTATCCATATCAATGAAGGATTAGATTCTTATCTATATTATTATAATCATCCCACTAAGATGCATTAATTTCTAATTCACTTGCATGTGGTGCAACCACATCACTTTAATTGTTTACACCATCCGATCCTGACTGTGTACAATCCACTAGGGGTTCGTAATTACTTACTTGATTTTCACTAATGACTCATAAACAATTTTTTCTAATAGATAAATAGCAAATATTACAAATACTAGTCTAACACTCCTCTTCATCCATTAATTAACCAAAGAGTAACTCAAAAGTCCATGATTTTTATTCAAGAGGTTGCTCATATGGCTTTCAATGTAATCTCTACAAGTCCACCATTATACAAACAATTAGACAACCACATTGGTTCATAGTTTATCCAAAAGTTCTCTAAAATCCTGCAGTTATGTGTGGCAAATCACCTAGTAGTTAGTACCGTAAAATGGCTCATGCACATATGCAATTCCTTTGGTGGTTCAAGTCAAACAGAAAGAGGAGTAGAGGATCCTCTGCTTTAGTCTCATGAGTCATGATACACAACTTAGGTTAGTTGCCTTGTCTATCAGTCCCAAAATCAATACTGCTTTCAACCATTGCCAACAGTCAGTAAAATGTCCAGCAACATCGCTGTACATATTAACAAATGTTCACCTCTCTCTGCTTAAACTAAAAGAGTCTGTATTGTTTGATAATCTATAAGCAAATTGTACATTGATCCTATAATGCAACTGCTACATAAATCAAATAATGCATTATAGAAGCATAGATATGGGTAACGAAAGAAAAGTGTCTAGAGCAAATTGGACAACATTTATTCACATCAAGCAAATAATGCATCATATTGAGTGGCCATGCTATTCCTGTCTTTCTTCTCACTGCCAAACTGTTGGTGTTGATTGTTACATAATTAAGGTAGGTCTTGTTTTGATCTCGGCTTCACACATTGCAACAGGAGGAAACATTGAAGTCTTATTTAATATTTCAATTGAACATCATGTATGATACTAACTAGTAGGAAATATTTGTCACATGGAAACTATATGCAGCATGCATAGTATAGTAGTGCGCCTTGATTATTGTAGATGTGGGGCAACTGAAAAAGAGTTAAAGAAATTGCGAAATGAATGAAAGCTCCTCATTTTCATAAAGAAGAAAAGCATACCCTCGAACTCATTCACATCGGTAAAGGATACTAGTGGGGCGGCTTGTTCCACTTAATATGTGCTGGACTTTTGTAATGAAGTGATAATCATTATTTCCGGCACAAAACAAAAATGAAGCATGTCATCAAGCAGCTCCATATGTTTGCTCAAGTCTGTGACTCTTTGCCCTATGTTTGTTTCTCGTATGTTGTTCAAGTCTGCCTCTTTGCACTATCCCATCAGCTAGTTAAGAAATATTTATCTAATATGGTCTCTGTAACTTCGTAGAAGAAACAATTTTCTCCTAGAATGTGTATGCAAAGATGTGAAATTAGACTGGAAACAGAAGTTCAGTGCTGGTATGAAACTTGAGTTCTCAGACTCTATATCCACATGTGGATATACATGGCCAAAGAGTACATGAAACTTGAGTTCTCAGACTCTAAACCTCACACTGAGGAAAACTAAGAAATAAGTAAAAGCACACTAAGAAAAACAAAAAAGAAGAATAAGCTTCCAACATCTCGTCCGTGCTTCAAAACTTCAATCGCTCGCCAAGCCGTTCCTCCACAGGTGAAGCAGGTCCACATGATTTCCAAGGCGGCGCCTCCAAGAAGGATACGACGTCGAAGCTGCCGTCGCCGCCCCTCTGAAGAGCCGGAGAAAGGTTTTCACTTGGAAAATCAAAGACCAAGCAGGAAGCATCCCAACCAACGCCTCCACTGACCTAAGCTACCCAGCTTTTCTTGTATACAGCTCACGTAATGTGCATGTGACAGTGTTGGACTCAGTTACTACTAGCTTAGAGGTAGTTGTAGTTTAAACCAGGTTATTTCCTATACAAGATGTAATTCAACTCTGATGTTTTGAAGGTAATGTTGCCCCTATAATGTTCAATCAATGAGCTATATGAATAAGGCGCGCTTCACCTCCCACTTCTTCGGTTTAATTTTGGATTCCTGACTCCTCCTGTTCACAATGGATCTTACTTCTTGCCCAAGTAGCTAATGGAATTGACTACATATTCTCATCGTCCTTCCCCACCAAAGAGAGTTGCTCTAATCTTTGGCGGGTTCCTAATACTCCCTCTCCCTCTTTTTATCAGTTGTTGAGGAAGCATCCGCTCTTTTATGGGTGGCTTTCCGATCACCTTGGAATTTTTATACAAGATCCACGGAATATGCACATGAGCTTTTTTATGGTACACAATACTATAAGCTCCCATTCGAAAAGGACTATTATGAAAACATCTGACAATCAAGATTAATTGTATGATGTTAAAAATGTCACCTGTGATATGTGTAGTATAAAAATGAGTAGTATAATCCGTATAAGGGTATCATAGTAACAAAATAACTAATGGCATAATTATAATATTTTTTCACACTAGCATGAAGACCATTCCATTTAAATATCACATTTGAATGTAATAATTACTAATTTATCCATATCAATGAAGGATTATATTCTTATCTATATTATTATAATCATCCACTAAGATGCATTAATATCTAATTGACTGAATGTGGTGCAGCCACATCACTTTAATTGTTTACACTATCCAGTCCTGACTGTCTACAATCCACTAGGGGTTCGTAATTACTTACTTGATTTTCATTAATGACTCATAAACAATTTTTTTCTAATAGATAAATAACAAATAGTACAAATACTAGTCTAACACTACTCTTCATCATTAATTAACCAACGAGTAACTCAAAAGTCCATGATTTTTATTCAAGAGGTTGCAATTCCTTTGGTGGTTCAAGTCAAACAGAAAGAGGAGTAGAGGATCCTCTGCATTAAGTCTCATGATACACAACTTAGGTTAGTTGCCTTGTCTATCAGTCTCAAAATCAATAATGCTTTCAGCCATTACCCACAGTCAGTAAAATGTCCAACGACATCGCTGTACATATTAACAAATGTTCACTTCTCTCTGCTTAAACTAAAAGAGTCTGTATTGTTTGATAATCGATAAGCAAATTGTACATCAGGAAGAGATCTGTATATTGATCCTATAATGCAATTGCTACATCAATCAAATAATGCATTATAGAAGCATAGATATGGGTAACGAAAGAAAAGTGTCTAGAGCAAATTGGACAACATTTATTCACATCAAGCAAATAATGCATCATATTGAGTGGCCATGCTATTCCTGTCTTTCTTCTCACTGCCAAACTGTTGGTGTTGATTGTCACATAATTACGGTAGGTCTTGTTTTGATCTCGGCTTCACACATTGCAACAGGAGGAAACATTGAAGTCTTATTTAATATTTCATTAGCACATCATGTATGGTACTAACTAGTAGGCAATATTTGTCACATGGAAACTATATGCAGCATGCATAGTATAGTAGTGCGCCTTGATTATTGTAGATGTGGGGCAACTGAAAAAGAGTTAAAGAAATTGCGAAATAAATGAAAGCTCCTCATTTTTATAAAGAAGAAAAGTATACGCTCGAACTCATTCACATCGGTAAACCATACTAGTGGGGCGGCTTGTTCCACTTAATATGTGCTAAACTTTTGTAATGAAGTGATAATCATTTTTTCCGGCACAAAACAAAAATTAAGCATGTCATCAAGCAGCTCCATATATAGTCTATGGTACTGGGATAGATAACAAAAGTGTCTTGCTCAAGTCTGTGACTCTTTGCCCTATGTTTGTTTCTCGTATGTTGTTCAAGACTTCAAGTCTGCCTCTTTGCACGATCCCATCAGCTAGCAGTTAAGAAATATTAATCTAATATGGTCTCTGTAACTTCGTAGAAGAAACAATTTTCTCCTAGAATGTGTATGCAAAGATGTGAAATTAGACTGGAAACAGAAGTTCAGTGCTGGTATGACTTCCTCCACTGACCTAGGCTACCCAGCTCTTCTTGAGTGCATTGCTTTCTTGCTGTGGAATATGCCAGGAAAGAACAATGTCACTGCGGATTATTTTTCTGACCACAAGCTGCAATTTCTTTGCCTTTCCTACTAGCTACATTCTTGAGCTTTCTATTAGATTCCCAAGGCCTCCAATTGCATGTCAATCTGGTTAAGATTAACATTAACCACTACCTAAGTAGCCGATTGGTTGTGGTATTCTCATCTGCCCTTCCTTCCACTTTTCACATTTATAGGTGAATAAGAAGCAACAGTGAGCAGTATATACAAACGAGCCAGGAAAGTATTTTATAATTTACCAGTCTATATGAAGCAATTAGCATATATTGCTTGACTCTTCAAAAGTCCATTATTGTGATATCGACATATGCACTTATGTGCAGTTTTTATACAAACCAGGGGGCATTAGTAGTTTGTAACACAATCTAGAGACGGCAGCGCACACAGAGTGGTTGACCCGTAAGCAAACCACGCACACAGCCTTCAATATACATTAAATAATGTACAGTTGGAACAAATAGCAACATGATTTCGTGGTGTAGTTGGTTATCACGTCAGTCTAACACACTGATGGTCTCTGGTTCGAATCCGGGTGAAATCAAATTGTTTTGCTATTTTTAAATTTTGAAGACAATTGATCTAATTGTTCATTAAGCAGCTGGACGACTTATCATTTACGAAGAGAATATTGTTAAGAGATGGACAACGACTTGATCTAGGTAGTTTTTTTCCTGATTATATAGACATATAGTGGTCCCAGTCTTGCAAAAAAATATTTTTCTGGTGATATTCTTCATTCTATCTTTACCCTACGAAACTTGACTAATAAGAAGGCCACGGAAGCTGGCAATGTAGCTGGTTCCTCCCGTCCATTGGATCGGCCGGGTGAACGGTCTAGATCAACCGAGCAACGACCATTTTGTAAAAAAGTCCTTCTACTTAGCAAAATCCAATCCCACACTCCATGGATTTTAAAGATGAGCCCCTAAACTTTTAGGAAAATATGTTTCCAATCAAAGATTTTGCTAAAAGAACCCTATGGTTTGCAACAATATATCTACCAAAAACCTCAGAATTTTACGAAAAAGACCTCTGATATTTCAAAAATCAACAAATAGCCCAAACTCTGGCAATGATATTTCTTCAAAAAGACCCTTCTATTTAGCATAAATTGAACCCACAATTGACATACTTTTACAAATGAGTCCCTATACTTCTGAGGAAATATGTTTTATATCCACAATTTTACAAATAAAACCTCACACTTCTCAACAATGGACCCGAAGGCTCCAGCTTTCATAAAAAAACTCCAATCTTCACAAAAGTCAACACATAACTCAAAGTTATCAACAACACAATAAACTTTACAAACTGTACTCACAATTTAATTTCACGTTTCCTCACAAACTAGCGCCCCAGTTTATAAAAAAAAAGTCGTAGCCCACAAATACGAAAAAACAATCCCAACATCCAACAACTAACTTGCAAAACTATTAACAACAACCAATCTGTTGCCATATATTTTCCATGAACACACCCTTCAATTCCTAAATAGTACACACCTAAATCTCAATCACAAAAATTAATCCGCAACATACTAATGTTCCGATTAACCTGGACTACCTTGTGATCATTAGTCGATTACTTAATTGGTTTCATGTAAAATCTCTCAACCACAAAAGGAACGAGCTATGCTATAGGGTCAACACAATCTGACTTAGCAACAAATTAAGAACGATATGAATCAAACATCTTAAAATTGTGGTCGATTTAACGAAGGGCACTGGTCTCACGCGGCAAGGCCGCGTTGCCTTTCTAGTCTGTTCACTAAGCCAATGCATTGGGTCCATTAAATGAGGTGATATCTGCCCTTTCTTCCACCTCCACCTTAATTTATAGTGATGAGAAGTGAGAAATGAACCAAGAAACTGTTCTGTTTTTATTTCTTTTTTTAGATGAAGAAACTGTTTGCTACGTTACAAGTACATGAAGCAGCTAGTACAATAAACTGCTTATTTCATTTCTACTTCATCAAGCCGATCCAGCATGGCTGACGATCACTGTGTTGTTTGGATTCCCGGTACTTCCCGTTCAATAAAACGTGCTGTCTGCTACTCCCAGAACTGGTTATAGGCATGGCACCCATGCTAGCTTTGCTCATGGACACAGCTGATAGTTTTTAAAAGCTACAACACGAAGAAATGAAGAATAAGATTGCCACCAATCAGATCCTATGCACAAATAGTTATTACATTATTCAGTTAGGATTTATGAGTAATTCATCAACCACCAGCAGAAGGTCCGGATGAACATTTCCATCTGCACTTTCAAATTTATTTCAATTAATCAAACATGCCGAAGAGAAACAGAGGATACTCTGCCATGAGAGAGTATGAACACCTTCCATCCTTAGACACTTATCAATGCAGTGTGTGCTGATTAATGCTTTATTCAGTGATCAGATCGCTCAAAGATAAGAAAAATACATCAGGATTATCACCATAAATAATAAATATTTGTATTGGACTCATCGCTAAACCAAACTAAAAGTGAAAAATTCCACTAAAGAATCAGAACCCTTTTCATTTGTGGGATATTGCTTCCTGCAATCCTTGACAAGCAAACCATCAGTTAAAGACACTCTCCCGCAAAAGAAGCCTAATGATTTCTCTCAAGAATTGTTCCTTTACCCTGAATGAACAGCTCAACCGGCAGCCAATTTCTTTGTTCATGGTTGCATTTCAGTGATAAGGCAATGACATCAATTGGACTTCCAGTGTCTGCCTCTCTAAACAAGAGATTTTAGGATTCCTGATGCCTAGCATTCATATGATCTACTACCACAGATCCGTATATATTAACAAATGTGAATTTGCCAACCATGTACCGATTCGTCCATCTTTATATGCAAGTAGCTGCAGTAACAAGACAAGATTAACCTGCCTATTTTTTACTCACAGCGGTCTGACGTAACTGACATAGCTAGCAGAAGATCCAATGGTATACTTGTTATTAGCAATAACAATGTTTCTAGAATCTTAGTTAGGTCAATCTTAGGATTCGTGAAATTGAACTTCCTGGCACCTCCGAATCCTCACACATTGAATGGTGTCTAAGTAGATCTTGACATTTGCTATACATTCCTACCTTCAGAGGATATTTATATCTGAAGATGACACAAAGATAGAACCTTGTTTTTATTTGCTCTACAGCTTAGAGCAGATGCCTGATTGCTCGCTATTCATATCATTGACGAAGCATGGAATTTGTTATTTATTTAGACATCATCTACTGAATTTACTCCAGGAAAAAATGTCCTACTGAATTTATTTTTTTTTACACTTTCACCCGCTGGTAGCATTTATTTCTCTTTTTTTATTTTGTTTTTAAATGGTCAGCAGGAGACCTGCCGAAGCCACCCGTGTTGCTCGTCCCGGATTGATAATACTGTTGTTAATATTCCCTGTGCTTCCCATTCCTTGTGGCGTGCAGTAGTCCCAACATGATTCCATTTCTCTTATTCATGATCACTACAGAACTAATGCCCGAAGGTATACGATGCGAGCTATCTTTGCTTTTCGCCATTCAGTCACAGTTTTAGAATTGACAGCAGGGCAAAAAACCAAGAACCAGGTTATTTATCAGTCAGATCAGATGCACTCTGTTTAGTATTCTTTCCCTTTTGTGTTATAAGAAAGAATCCTTTCCTTAAGGATTGCAACTTTTCTTTCAATTCAACATGGCTGATAGCCATTGCAACCTTCACAAATGAATTATTAATTTTTCATCAACCGCTTCCTCTTTTTGCCAAAGGACCAATTGAACAGGTCATGGGTAGTTTTGCAGTTGTTTCAGCTAGGACGGGCAAAAGAGAACATAGGATACTGCATGTTGGTTAGGTGTGCAACCTTATATCCTCAAAATATACACTTCCAACCCATAGACATTGTTGTTAAGCTCATAGATCAATGTATGTTGAATTAATAACTGGATATTCAAGTCTCTCTGATGAATCTAATAATATAGTTTGTTCATTGTTCACCGACAAATCCACTCAGAGATAAAAACAAAAGTTACATAAGATTACGAATCGTTTTTATAATATGTTTTCACAGGAGAACATCCTTGCATAATTTTTCACACAATACAGAGCAAGTGCAACCTCGATAAAGAAGGTTCTTTTCTGTATTTGAATAAGTCTTGTTTCAGGTTATTAGTGTTCATTAATGGTTTTTTGTTCTTGTTCATCATCCTCTCCGTTGTAATAGTTCCATATTAATGGCTCGTGATCCCATATGTAGGTAGTACCTTATGAAAGTAGTGCTCTCGATCTCATCACCGAGGCACTCTGCTGATTAAATAGTCAGTTTGTTGTTATTTTGGCAATATTTTTCTGTTTCTCATAAACTTGTCTTGAATTTATTTCTAGGTATAGTCTTAGCGAATTCTTTCATAGTTGGTTAATTGGGTTGTATTCATGGTAAAAGTCAGTATGAGAGGTAAGTAAAACAAATTTACCATTACACAACATCAAGTTGTTGTGTCACCTTGAGTCTTCATTTCCCTAAGCGCATACAGGGGCGGCGTGAGGGCCCATGCTGCACGTGCTGTAGCCCTGGTTCGTGAGGTGAAAAACAATGGAGATCCACTACATATTGTCCATGCATGTATCAAAAGTTAGATAGAGTTGATCTATAATTAACACTAGATTAGCATAGGATCTAGCCTATAATATTCCTGGCTCCGCCCCTTGAGCGCATACGATGAGTTATATGACTTATAACATTGGCTGTGAACATTATTCATTTTGATCAAGTGGCAGCAAAGGGCTAAAACGAAACTCCTTTTAATCTAGTGTCAATAGTTTTATTTGTGCTGCTCAATGAGTGTAGTTTCTACACACACCATTTATTTGTACTTTGTGATCTAACATTAATGTCAGTTTGATGAGAGAGTACGTTCTTATGAAGTGTTTGGTAATCCTTATACAACTTTAGAAACATATGGGTGAGCTAAGAGCTGATGAGATCAAATACTGAAACGTGAATGCTTTGCAAAATTTATCTGAGACGACCACACTTCCTTGCACTATGTCAACGATCTGAATTACGGATTCATCTTTTGGATGCCTCATACCTCCTTTCCACAGATAGGCGCATCATTTTCTTAAGGTATAAGAAAGTGAATTTCTTCCACACATGTTCCTAGATCGAGGACAGGGGCCTGCTGTGCCTCCACCTCCTTGAGCAGGGCAACTTTAATTTGTATACCCGGTTTCTCCCATTCATAATAGATATGATTCTAGCTTGTCCAAGTAGCTAATGGTGTCCATACCTACTCTCATATTCTCTTCTTTCTCACCAAACAAATGCTCTTAGATAGTATGTGTTGAATAAGTCTGACGCGTTCTAGATAGGATAGGTTTGAATTTCAATTCTGTTTTGATTTGGATTTCATTTGAATTTCGGTTGAGCCCGAGATGTTGGGTGCGTCTTGTACAGGGGCTTGATGTGCGCACGTTCGCACGGAGTCCGTCGGTTGAGCGAGTCGTGCGGCATGCTCTGAGCTAGGGGATGGCGCAGCTGGCGATGGAGCGTAGCACGCAGCGCGCACGTCGTGGCCGGTTTGCCCGCATGTCCTTTGATTCTAAAAATAGCAAGAAGAACAGAAAATGTGGTGGTTCTTAGGCCGCACCAATCCCCCATCTCGCATTCGTGTGCGTCGTGTGTGTTCTGTGCAATTTGCAGCTCGTGGTGTTGTCTTCCTCAACTCTGGTGAGCGCTTCAGCTTCAGCGAGGGCCGGGACATTTGCACATAAACTTCCTCAGCCAGCTCGCTGTTGAGAAACACTGATTTCACATCCATGTGGTGCACTGACCATGACCTGTGAACAGCCACGGCTAGGAGCACGCGCACGGACTCGATCCTGGTGACCGACGCGAACACTTCTTCGTAGTCAATCCCTTGGCGCTGTACATAGCCCTTTGCGACGAGCCGGGCTTTGTGCTTGGTGATGTTCCCGTGCTCACCCTTCTTGATCTTGAAGACCCATTTGAAGCCGATGGCGTGCTGCCCCGCCGGCAAGTCCACCTGAGACCAGGTTTGGTTGTGCTCGATCGACGCCATCTCCTCGATCATCACGTCGTGCCACTCCTTGGCGTCCTCGAACGCGAGCACAAGCAGACCTGGTCTCTGGTGGACTTGCCGGCGGGGTAGCGCGCCATCGGCCTCAAATGGGTCTTCAAGATCAAGAAGGGCGAGCACGGGAACGTCACTAAGCACAAAGTCTGACTCGTCGTGAAGGGCTATGTACAGTGCCAAGGGATCGACTACGAAGAAGTGTTCGCGCAGGTCGCCAGGATGGAGTCCGTGCACGTGCTCCTGGCCGTGGCTGCTCACAGATCATGGTCAGTGCACCACATGGATGGGAAATCGGCGTTTCTCAATGGTGAGCTGGTGGAGGAAGTTTATGTGCAGCAGCCGCCCAGTTTTGTCACCATCGGGCACAAATGCAAGGTGTTGAAGCTGCACAAGGCTCTCTACGGCCTCAAGCAGGTGTCGTGCCCCTGGAACTCGAAGCTCAACAGCAGCCTGCTTGCGCTCGGCTTCGCCATAGCGAGCACGAGCACGAGCTGTACACACGCGGCGACAGCGACAAGCGGCTGGTGGTGGGATCTACGTCGAAGATCTCATCATCACGGGTGGCTCCACCGAGGTGATTAGTGCATTCAAGGAGGAGATGAATACCTGTTCCGCATGAACGACCTCGGCGTGCTCTCCTACTACCTCCGGATCGAGGTCAGGCAGGGGCGACGCGACATTGAGCTCATGCAGGCCACCTACACCAAGAAGATACTAGAGAAGGCGGGCATGGGTGCCTACAACCCATGCGTGATGCCGATGGAGATGAGGTTGAAGCTGACAAAGCACAGCACTTCGTGGGCAGTCGACGCGACGGAGTATCGCAGCTTGATCGGGAGTTTGTGGTACTTGATGAACACGCGGCTGGACATGGTGTTCGTTGTGGGCTAACTGAGCAGGTTCATGGAGGACCCAAAGTAGGAGCACATGGCGGCGATGAAGCACCTGCTTCGGTACGTGGCCGGGACGATCCACTACGGCTTGGCGTACACCAGAGGCGACGTCGACCTCAACCTTGTTGGCTACAACGACCAGGGTTATTTATACCGAACCGACGGCTGCTACCACCTGCCGGTGGTAGCGGTTAACCGGGGCGGTATAAACGGTAACTGAAAAATACCGGTTGAATTCGAATTTCAAACCAAACCACGCAGTTCATTCGGTCGGGAAAAATTAACCAACTGGTAAGACCGGTTAGCCGATCGGTTGCAAATCAATGAAGAATTTGGCATGTTTTCAAATTTGGATTAAAAAATTGGAAAATAAAAGAAAAATTCCTAAAAATATTTCAAGGTGCGTAGAATCTAATGGTGTCAATTTTTTCAAATATTAGTTCATTTAGTATTTTTGTGCGCAATAGAAGTTCAACCAAAAAAGGAAAAAAATCAGCTGGTTGAACTTCAAATGCCCGCAAAAAATACTAAATGCACCAATATTTGAAAATTTTTTACACCATTAGATTCTACGCACCTTGAAGTATTTTTTTGAATTTTCATTCATTTTCAATTTTTTGAATTCAAATTTGAAAATTTTGAATTAGGGTGGTTGGGAACCGGCCGGTACCACTACCGGTACAGACCGGTAACACTGGTTACCGCGGTATTCAGACCGGTTCCCAACGGTAATCAAAACCCTGATAGCGACAGTGACATGGCCGGCGATGTCGATGACCGGAAGAGAACGAGCGGCATCCTCTACTTCCTCGGCGGCAACCCAGTGGCATGGTAGTCATAGAAGCAGCGCATGGTGGCGCTGTCGTCGTGTGAAGTAGAGTACATCGCCGGTGTATGGCTCCAGCGGCTGCTGCAGGACGTGGTGGGTGCCGGCGTGCCCTCGCCATAACTCAAGATGGACAACCAATCTGCAATCGCGCTCAACAAGAATCTGGTACTACACGATTGCTCTAAGCACATTGATACAAAAATTAACTTTCTTTGTGAGTGCGTGGATGGTGTGGCGGTGCGCCTGGCGTTCGTGAGCATCCAAGGTCAGCTCGCGGACATCATGACGAAGGCGCTCGGGAGGTCCAAGTTCCAGGAGCTTCGTGAGTTGATCGGTGTGACCAAGATTGAAGTGAACGGCGCCAGAGCTTAGGGGGAGATTGTTGAATAAGTCTGGCGTGTTCTAGATAGGACAAGTTTGAATTTCAATTCTGTCTTGATTTGAATTTCCTTTGAATTTCAATTGAGACCGAGATGTTGGGCGCATCCTGTATAGGGGATTAACGTGCACATGTTCGCACGGAGTCTGTCGTTGAGCGAATCGCGCAGCATGCTTTGAGCTGGGGGATGGCGCAGCTCGCGATGGAGCACGTCACACGCGTCGTGGCCGGTTTGCCTGGCATGTCCTTTGATTCTATAAATATTAAGAAGAATAGAAAACATGGTGGATCTTAGGCCACACCAATCCCCTGTCTCGCGTTCATGTGCGTCGTGTGTGTTCTGTGCAATTTGCAGCTCGCGGTGTTGTCTTCCTCAACCACGGCGAGCGCTTCGGCTCCGGTGAGGGCGGAACATTTTTTAACTTCTTCTTCACCCTGGTCACAGGTCATGTGAAATCGGTTTTTCTCAACGGCGAGCTGCCAGAGGAAGGTTATGTGCAGCAGCCGCCCGGCTTTGTCTTCCTCAACTCCGGCGAGCGCTTGGGATCCGGTGAGAAGTATGGAGCTAAGAATGTGCCATGCATATCTAAGTGCACTAGGAAGTGGGCTATATGCATCACTGGTCCCAACCTCTAATCCCTTTAGGAAAAGATATGCTTGCTGGCATCTTCCTAAGTGATACATGCATCTGCACATTTTTTATTCTTTTTGTTGGCCCATATTTTTAATTATATTCAATCAATATTACTTTTACTAATTGAAGGCTACTTTTGAAGCCTCCACATGAAGGCACCTAGAAATCCTAGGTGGACAGTCGAAAAAAAGAGAAGCCACCACATGATGTCACATAGGAATCCTATATGTACACTCTAAAATAATATTATTAATTTTAATAACTGTTGGATGTATTTTATTTTTTAAAAGTACCCACCTATGCCTTATGAGAAATTAACAAAAACAACCCTCCTATATCTTTGTCTAAATTATCCACATGTATCCACATGTGCGACTATAGAAAAATTAAATCTAAACCATCTCTCCATCACATCTAGCACAATAATCTCTTTGCTTCAAATAAAAAATTGTCCAACTATCATATCATGCATGTCACATGAAATGCAAATGTAGCACAATTAGTCTCTTATCCTTTATCTCTTTTCCATGTTTAAATCATAAAAAGCATTTATCCTAAAAATGATCTTTAGCTAATACAACTAACAAACTAGATAGGTAAATGTATATGCCTATCAATCATATTTTTCTTGCCTTGAATCTCTCTTCCATACTTTAATCATAAAAAATCTATCATAAAAGGTTGTTAGCTAATATAATAAATTATATACTCTGTCCGTCCATATATAAAATTATAAAAAGAGAGTTGTCACCTTTCAAGAAACATCTCTTTTGTGTACTGCTTCCATCAACTAGGGCATGCTGCTACTTTCATCGACGAATTAGGTCCCCTGCTACTATTCAACAGAAATGTACGATCAACCTAAGTATTCTTCTATGGCTGCAAGGAACCTTTTACACCTATTGGTTACACTAGAGATCAATCCACGGCGAGACATTGTTTTTGAATTTTGTTCGATTTCTCTTCTACACTTAGATAACTTTTTTTTACATATGTTACGATTACAAAATTATTTATTTATTATTTGGTCTACTGCATGCTACAATACATTAATTTTTCATGGCATATGTTACAAATACTAAATTATTTGTTTATTGTTTGTCCTGCTGCATGCTACAATTAAATTAATTTTTCATGACATATGTTATGACTACTAAATTATTTATTTATTGTTAGGTCTGCTACGTGCTAGGCATAGATGACTTGCTTCTCACCATTGTTCTCAAATTGTTATTCTTTTCAATTCTTTCTATCGAATTATAATTTACTTGATTGTTGCATGTGTACCGTAACTTATGTATAGAAAATTTTCATATTTGTATATTATGTCCTTTGTATGGAAAAATAACACATTTAGATCCATCACCATCTTTTGCTAATGCAGTTGAACAAGTTACAATGGTGAACAAAATTTTAAGTGAAATTACATTGGGAAAGGAATTATGGAACATCAAGGGGAGAGTAACCAAATTGTGGATAAATGTTCAATTTGATTACCCTTTAGTATTATTTTTGGTTTACAAATTATTAATTATGATGAAAAAATAGGAAACCACGATGCACGGTGTTATCAATAAGACCTATGTGGAAAATTTCAAACCATTGATTGAAGAAGGAAATATGCACATAATTGCAAATGTCAGAGTCACACCAACAATATAGAAGTATCGGCGATGAAAAATGACAAGATAGTACGTCAACTTCTTGCCTACAACTACTCTAAAAAGGTACAAAGATAATGAAGACATTCCAAAGTATAGTTTTAGGTTCATGAGCACGGATATGCTTTCAACAAGAATAAATGTGGACATGCAACTATTAGGTAAAACATTACCAACTTTACAATTTCTACAAATTCACTCAATTGACGACCATCTAATAATAATTCATATTTATGTTTCATAGATTTTATAAGATTCACAACACACATTGGACCGTAGAAGAAACAAGGACACATTTTGGATTTACCAAAATTCGTGATATTGGGCTCTTGATTGAGTAATTTTCTTTTCTCTCTTAGAAAACAACTACAAAACTTTCAACACTTACATGCATGCTATACCATTTAATTAAAAAATCTTCTATATATAGTTCCCATCAAAATGATTCACCAGTGATACCGGCATTAAACGTAACATGGTCCAAGAAAAAATGAAGAAAATCATGAAACACATAAAAACAAATAATACACCAGTGGTAAACAACTCTTAGTTATTAATTATTCATTTATAGATCATAATCTAACCGATGCCATTTTAAATGCAAATATTTATGCTGTTGAATTCCGAAAGACTGGCTTCCCATGCACCCATGTACTCAAATGAATTTATCTCTCGATAAGTTCTACATTGGGAGCAAACTATAACAAGAAGATAAGAAACACTGAGATTTGAGTCTTATTATTGCGTTGGATCTTTCAATAACACAAAGTTAATTGTATTTATTATTTTTCGAGCAATTATGCAATACAATCTTAAAATTATAAGAATCTCTCTCCCCAATTGTGCTGACCAAATGCTAATTAATATATTGTATTTACAGTCCACGTTGCAAAATTGTGTGAATCTTTTTATGATGCTTCTAATAAAAGTAAACAATGATTTCTTATAATTAAAGTAAAGTGCTAGCAGGCATAATCAATTGCGGTTGATGGACTAGTTTTAAGAATTGACTATCTTGTACTTTGCAGAATCGTCATACATTGGCAACTATTTCCTTTTCATCTGGCAAACAGGCAACATTATGTAGGGTTTTTTTTACAACAATATTATGTAGGTTTTGTCTAATCACAGATGCTATTATGTAGATTTTTTCTACTGACAAGACAAGGTCTATTGTTTTTGGCATCACGATTCCACGAATATGATGAAAATTGCAATTTCATCCACCTGGTGGCTGATGAAGGTATATTTTCATAATTTGTGAGTTTAGGTTTATTTATGTAATTGCTGTTTATTATTTAAGGAATAAAAATTAGCTGTACATCTCCTTTAGTGAAGAATCTAGTTGGCCTAGGGAGAAAATTAGATAATCGTATTGTTGCTAACCTCTGCAACGAGGAACTGCAAGTATTTCATAAAAGTAGACTAGTTGAGTCTTATTGTAATGAACATTCTTCGGCTAAATGAATACCCATGCAGTACGACTGAACAAGCATGACATCAATTCCGAAATCTCGGGCTGTGTTAATTAGGTGTGCTTCACCTCTGGTGCACGGTTTGGCTTTATTTTGGATTCCTCACACCTCCAGTTCCTAACTGATCTTAGTTCTCTCACACATTCTCTCCCCCTTTCTACTGCCAGTCTGCCACAAACAATTGCGAGACATGAGATTTGACATGTTCCTACTCCCTCCTTTTATCAGTTGCTGAGGCAGTGATATCTTGTTTTATGAATGGCTTACAATTACCTGCAATGCAATTTATATACATGACCCAAGGCCGACCAGGAGCAGAGGATCCTCTGCTTTTATATCTCATGAGACACACTGTCAGTTTGTTGTCTTGTTTCAGTCCCAAAATTAGTAATGCTATCAACCCTTGCCACGCGACACTCTCAGGCAGACGAGGAGCAGAGGATCATTCCTTGGAAGCCCACGCCATGCTACGGCCTTTCTTCAACACTTTCAGTTCTTCTCCTCACTGGCTGCGATGTCGTTTTTTATTTACAGAACAGGAGGGGCTTGCCCCCATACTGGATATATACTAGGCGATGCCCCGCGCGTTGCTGCGGGAATTTCGTAAACAAAATGTTAAGGTGAAATATGAAAATAGAAACGCCAAAGTGATTGCATGGTAACATTCGTTTTTAAACAACATTATATATGAAATCATGTTATTCGTTGATAGTGAACCATTCTAAAATGATTGATCTTATATGTATTTCAACTACGGAAATTTTGTGGTGTGCTACACACAAATACATGCTATTAGCCATAGAAAATCGGTTGAAGGCATAAATAGATGGTCTGATGGATGATGACATGGTTTATAGTGGATGGTGACATGATGTGTAGTGGGTTATGACGTGGAATGCTTGCATGTTGAAAGAAATAGAGCTATGCGTCTTAGTGGGTACCAATTATATAGTTGTTATAGATAGATTAATAGCACAGAAAATAACAGGACCCCAAGGGATGAGAAAAGAAAAGGAAAGAAGGGGAAAAAAGCAAAATTACAGCATTGACGGAAACCATCCATTAATTGTTGGAAAAGTACTTGGCCTTGGCCTTGTGGAGAACACAAGGGATGAATGTATCTTTGCATCCTTGAACAGAGGCTGGTTGGTTTTCGAAGATTAAGTTGTTTTTTCATGTCCATATGCTCCAAGACATGATTATTATTACCTCCACGAAGAAAGCTCTGGCAATCTGCAGTCTGAAAAATTCTAGAGTTTGATACCCAGATAATGTGTCATCTAAGGCCAATTGAGCTCCAGCACTGTTTGGACAAAGAGCAGAAGAGAAATACGTGGAGAACAGACTCCTCCACATAGCAAAGGAGCTGCATTGTTTTCCTCTTGAGGAGTTGTATCTAGCCTATCTTTCTCAGCATGATAGGGCCTGTCTTCACAAACTCGACACACTCACCACACGGCTGGAGGCTAAGACAAGGCGCATGTTCCAAGCGCTCAACACCTTGCTTGAACGGGTCATTCCAGACCACCGTACGTAGCTGCCGACATCATCCCGGTGGCTGGAGCCAGGTCGAGAAGCCATACCATAGTGTCGTGATCACCGGGACGAGAAATCAAAGCTTCAGTTCTTCTCGTCAAGGCTGTGATGTCGTATTTTAGCGCTGAAGAATTTGCACGGCGATTGAAGTACTGATGGCAGGCAACCAAGCAAGCTCTTTCTCGACATCTGGTACTCCAACTTTACTTCAGGTTCCTGAGGCCTCCAGTTCCAAGTAGGTTAGTTCGAGACATCTCGCCCATCCTATCCAGCCTCACCAACTCTAATAAGCACTACTGCTTAAGCACTTACCTTCTGAACTCCACCACTATCTCTGCATATAAAATGGAGAAAGGTACAACTACTACTCCCTTTAGTTCGGTTGGTGAAACTTTTGGGTCCTCTTTAAAAGTCTATTATGAGTAACTTACACTAGTTACAAAAATAATTACACGAATGGACCGGAAATTGCGAGATGAATCCATTAAGTCTAATTAATCCGTCATTAGAGATTGATTATTGTAGCATGATGTTGTCTAATCATTAGAGTCGTCTCGAAAATTAAGGAGGGGTTGTGGAATGAGTTTTGTTATTAATCTACATTTAATACTGCTAATTAGTGTCCAGAGGTTGATGTGACGTGTAGTTAGTGAAACTTTGGGGAACTAAACTGGGCCTTAAGACACAGAGTAGCTCTGTTTATGCTCATTCACAACTCTTGTATGGTTATGAATGATTCACCAACTTCTTCAGTATGACACCTTCTATTCAAAACCCAGTAGGACACACATATCTGTGATCGATGTTTTAACTCTAATGCGCAGGCTTGTTATTTGTACTACCTCTCAGCCCCAAACTGAATGGACATAGCTTCAATAGTTTACTCAGTTTGTAGCACTATATCAAATGACATCGATGAATGACTGCTCTGCTCAGCAGTACCATTATCAACAGCACAATATAAAGACAAATTAAACCCACCAGGCGAACTTAAACAAATTTAATATCTGCCTCACTGGTGTATCACTATAACACACAGTATTATACCAGCATGGCGCACTAGCTAGCAGTATATTTCAAACCAAATGTTATATGAATTGATTGGAGATGAAGAGAGACTAAAAAAACCAACTTGATGAAGTGGCAAAATGTAGCGAACATGGCCCCATTTGCCATTTGTTTGAGTTGATTTTGGTGATTCATGCTAACACAAGCAATGAGACTAACCACATTGTGTAGCATGTCCTTGTAGACATATCTAGGTCCCATGGATGCAACCACAATCAAAGAAACAAAGAAACAAGTCAAAGACGCAAGAAAACAAGAAATTGACACCGTCGGATGAACCGACGGTACTCATCGGTGCAAGCGTCGGTGTAGTTGGTACACTGCGAGAAGCCTCAAGTCAACAGGCACCGTTGGATGATCCGACGGTCCATATTCTAGTTGCGTCGGACGAATTGCAGAGATAAAGCCGCGAAGACAGTAGCACCGGATGATCCAAGAGTCTAAGTGGGGACACCATCGGTCTATCCGATGCCTTGTTTGAATTAAGACAGAGACGCGCCAAGACAGACTCTTCAGCACCGGATGAACCGACGCCTTGGGTCAGAGGAAGCGTCGGTCTATCCGACGGTCTCGAAGAAACCAACAGAGACGTTTTGGCGAAAAGCTCTTCAGCACCGGATGAACCGGCGCACCGTCGGTGTATAGCGTTGAGTAATTCTGTCAGAGAACCTCAACGGCTAAGTGACGTAGAGGGGGCACCGGATGAACCGATGCTCCTGAAAAGTAGGCGTCGGTTCATCCGACGGTATACTTTGCAGTGAGCCGTTAGCCAACGCCTTGCTGAGTGCCTTGGGCTATTTATACCCCCTCCACTCACCCATTTGAGGTTGCTGGATTGTGTGGAAGTGCAGAGGAGTGCAAGACACCTAGAAGATCATATCCAATCCATCCAAGTGCTAAATTGCTCATCCATAGACTTGCACATGCTTTGTGTGTGTGTGCTTAGTGCTAGGCTTAGCTTAGAGTTGAGTGAGTGCAAGGTTGTGCCAACCTTGTGAGGTTATTCTAGAGTGAATCAAGTTGTACAAGGTGCGCCGGAAGCCTTGGGGCCTAAGTGGCTCACCGGCAATCGTCTTGACCCTCCGGCTTGGTGTGGAGTGGCAAGGACACTTTGTGCGGGGGACGTGGAGACCCCCTTCATTCCTAAGTGGAGAAGCTCCTTAGTAGAGGCGGTATCAAGGTGACCAAGGGAGCTTGGCGAGTGCCTAAGTGGTGAGCCTTAGTGGCGAGTCAAGTGGTGCTCTTGGGAGACTTGGTGACCAGGAAGCAATACTCTTGTGTGAGTGCTTCAACAATGTGGACTAGGGGTGGCTTAGTGCTCACCGATACCACGGATAAATCACGTGTCAAGAGTTTGCTTCCTCTCATCCGTATTTACGTTTCCGCATTACTCTCTTGCAATCCTTGCTTGCCTTTACTTTCCTAGAGTAGTATCATGCTAGGATTGGCTATAGGTTGCAAAACTTGTTTTGGGATGAGGGTTTCACACTAGATCAACCTTAGATTGCACATCTAGATAGACTTGATCTAGTTTACTTTGTGTAAAAGTAGTGAAGCCATAGGTTAAGGTTTTTAGTTGCCTAATTCACCCCCTCCCCCTCTTAGGCTACGGGCATCCGATTCCTTGCAAGTGGTATCAGAGCCGGGACTCACTTCCTTCACAAGAAAACGCCAATTCGACTGGTAAATTGTGAAAACCGGCTCATTGGAACGGTTAGGCTTCATCGCCTAGTGAGTTGCTCTATAGAGGTATGAAAGGGGTGGATACCTTAGGTTTGGCTCCACATTTCGATGGCACGAGCTATCCTCGGTGGAAGGTTCTCATGGAGGCCTATCTCCAAGCAAAGGACCTTGATGTTTGGAGAGTCACCGATGAGGGCGTGAAAAATGGTACTAAGAAGGAAAAGCAATTTGATGTGATTGCTAAGAGTATCATTTTATCTTCACTAGATGTAGGTGTTTTCAATAGAGTTTTTACTTGTGATAATGCTTATGAGCTATGGAAAACCATCAAGGAGCAAAATGAGGGTTTAAAAGAAGTAGCTAATGAACGCTACGGTTGCCTCCTTGAGGAATTCAATAGCTTTAAGCAACTTGAAAATGAAAATGCCGAATCTATGTACTCACGCCTAAATGTTCTTGTCAATGAGATCAATGTTTTAGGTGTGAAGAACATCACGGACTTGAACATCAACCGCGAGATCCTTCAAAGTCTCCGGAAGCCCGATTATGACTTGGTGAAGGCCATCATCTATGAGAAGAAGCTCGAAGAATTGAAGCCATCTAAAATCTTGAGCAAGATCATGGCACATGAGCTTCAAATCATGCCTAAGTCTAAGAAGGCACCCCAAGAAAAGCTCCAAGAACCGTCTTCTCCAACCACAAGCCATGCTCTCTCAAGCCAACAAGAGAAGGTTATGAGTAAGGTGGCTACTCATGGAAGCTCAAGCGAATATGATGGTGATGATGGTGACAATGAAGACTCTTCAAGTGATGAAGAGGTTGAATCCATGGTGGCCATGTACGTGAAGAAGATCTTCAAGTATGTGAAGAAAATCAACATGTACGGCTACAACGTCCACTTGAGAGAAGAGCGTCATCATCAACACATCAAGTTTACCAAGATCAAGCACAAGCCCAAGAAGAAGGTGGTCAAGGATAGGAGGCCAAAGCAAGAAGCAATTGTCGCCGTTCGTGAGTGGACAAGTGGTGGAGAATCATGTTCTTGTAGCTCAAGTGATGAATCAAGAAAGAACTTCACCACCGCTTCATGCAATGTCCTTCATCATCACCACACATGTGCCTTATGGTCCAAGGTATGGAGAGCAATGTAAGTGATGATGAATCCGACACCACCTCTCGATGATCTTGTTGAGGTAGTCCATGAGCAAAAAGGAATGCTTAAGAAACAAGCTAATGAAATTAAAGAACTCAATGCTCTCAATGATCTTAGTGCAACCCTTGCTACAAACTATGAACATTTGTTGTGCAAATTCAAATTGCTTAGCAAGGAGTGTGATGAGCTTGAGAGCAATGAGACTAAAACAAGTGATTCCTTTAAGCTTGATGAATCATCTATCCCTTGTGCAATTCCTATCTCCAAGGTAGATGCTCCAACTTCTTGCATTGATTTAATTGATGAATCTTGCTCACCATCTTGCAATGAGAATGTTGTTGTAGAAACATGTGATTGTCTCATAGTCAAGAAGAATGATGAGCTTAAGCAAGTGAAATGGCTCCGAGAGAAGTTGGTTAGCTTGATGGGCAAGGGCAAGAACAATGAGGAACAATTGGACATCTCTCAAGACATGAAGAGCAACGTCCAACCTTCTCAAGATAACCGTGATCCCATGGTGAAGAAGCTTGAGAAGGGTGCAGCCGTGACTTGCTACAAGTGTCATGGAGAAGGGCACAAGTTCTATAAATGCCCTCAATTTGTCAAGAAGATGGACAAGGGCGAGAAGAAGAAGATGAACCCCACCATCAAGAGCTCCATCATCTACACCAAGCCCAACCGTAAGAACAAGATCAAGAGCAACACCTACGTCATCAAGAAGAAGACTAATGGCAAGGTGGTTGCACACAAGGTTGGGAAGATGGAGACGGAGCGGGGTTGGAACCAACCCATTTGGGTGCCCAAGCAAATCATCACCAACATGAAGGGGCCTCAAATGGTGTGGGTTCCTAAGGCCACGTGAAGGCCATGAGCAACCGGGAATTGGGAGGCTTGGTGTTGACGCTCATTTTTGGTGCTCCAAACCTTGAGTTTACCTTTAATGTTGGCATTGATTTATTATTCTAAACACTAGAACTAACCCCCCGTATATAACAAGTTCACTCTTGCATGTCGATTTTGGAGTTTTTACGCAGGAAATCTACGCTAAAGAGGAGACTTTCGGGATAAGTTCATCAAGCACTTTGGAAGAAGATCATGGAGCCCGACAAGAGTCAAGACACGCGATGAACATGACTCCAAATGACCCGAGGACCGAAGCGTCAACGTGCAAATCTTCGTGACTCAACAAAACAACTAAGCTTGATGGCAAGCATTCAAGCCTTAACCGGAAGGAAACAACGTCAAAGGCCCACATGCAAGTGCACACAAATGGGGAATCACATGAAGCCGGACTTAAAAGACGGTGGCGAAACGGGCTGAAATGGGCCCAGGCCGGTCGGCCTAGGCCAATCGGACCAACCCATTCTGGGCTCGGTTCGCCACCGCCTTTGCACCACCGACCTTTCAGGCTATTTATAGCTCCCATCCTTCGACCCACGCAGAAATTCATTCGTCATCCGTCGCCGAGAAGCAGAGAAGAGAAGGACACCATTCCAGAGAGGAGAGGGTCGAGATGGTTGACTAGGGTTCCCCTAGCCGGCGTGGGAACCTTGCATAGAAGACCACAGTGCGGTAAAGGAGAAAACGGAGTCCCTGAGTCGAACATGCTTTTAATGAGATTCGTTTTGCTACATTCTCCTTTGCTTTGGAACTTCAACAAAAGACCCGATCCAATCTCTAGATTGGTTTTATCCCCCCTCTCTTTCTCTTGCTACCTGGGTGCAGAGACTAGATGAGTTTTGATGATGATCTAGTAGATTAGATGCAAAAACAACCTCTTGAGATCAAAGCTTTTCCTCTTATTAGATTGCATCTTGCATTACACATTGTTCCACGGATTCGATACCTTGGGTTCACACTTAAGGGAAGAAGGGTCCCTTGGCTACGACGGAGGACTTGTCCGCTTGCAAGTCCAAACGAAGTTTGATACACATATAGACCGTCAACAAGCCCCTTTTTCTGGCACCGCTGTTGCCGGGAAACAAGTAATCAAGATTCAATCTAGTATTGCGTTTGTGAATATTTTCAGTTTTTCTCTTGATTTTTCTTTCTTTTGCATCTCTTGATTTCGACCATCCTCGAAAAAAATCAATCTAATCTAGGGTTTTGCTAAACCCTAGTTTTCTTTATTTTGTTTATATTTGCTAACCCTAACCGGAGATGGACGGCTACATCTCCAACAAAAAAACATGTATTTTGTGGATGGTCTAGAAAATTTTGCAGGAAAAGGTGACGTTCAACACGAGCCAAGAAGATCTAAAAGCGAGGCTGAAGATCATCGCGGAATCTCCAAGAGAAACTCCACCTCCAAGATCGAAAGAAGATCAACCTCATCCGCCACTCATCCCAGGGAGATCGTTCCTCAAGACCATCGGAGCAATCGACGTCGGCAAGTGGGAGATCAAGTACAACATCGATGGCGTGAGGAGTGCATTCAAGGCTACCATGATTCGAGGTATGTAAAGTGGTCAATATTAAATCCATTCTACCTCATCATCGCATCGGAAGGGAGGAGTCAAGGAGAATGAAGCGAAGAAGATGCAAAAGGTGTTGCATCCGTCAAGACCAAGAATCAACGCCGTCTGTGAAGACCAAAAAGATGACATAGTGAAGAATAAACCTACAAGCTAAGGATGGTGTAGAAGTGGGGTCCCCAAGATTGCAACGCCCGCAAAGAGCGTTGATCCAGAGCGAAGAGAAGAAGTCTAGCTATAGACTATAAACAAAGCGCTTGGCGGGAGGCAACCCATTCATCAAGTCAAGAATAAGCTACCGGGAGGACAACCCGTTGAAGAGTCAAGCTACCAGGAGGGCAACCCGAAGAATTTTTCATGTTTTCAAGGTAAGTTGGTCTTAGAGTTTGCTACGCAATACATACCATAAACTCTTGTGTGGTTGAATAATTTTTAGAGACATTATAATTGCTCGGTCATTTTACTAGAATTTTATATTGATCATAAACCAATGACTTGAGCCATCCGAAGTTTTGTTTGCTTCTTTTTGAGAAACCAAGACCAAAAATTCAGAACCTACCCAACCTTTCATCCTCTCCATGATGTTTAGGTTGGCTTGTTTCACATGTTGAAAACACACAGTAGCCTTGCTATGTTCTTTAATGTTTTCAATCTTTGATGCATGGTAGGACTCGTGTGAACCTAAGCAACTTTATTTTTTGGTTTCATTCAACTTGACATCCACCGGTTTCTCTAGATTTAGATTTTTTCTAAGCCCCATTGACTTTACTTTTTTCAAAATCTCTCTCTCATGTTCGGCCAAAATTAAAACCTAAACCTATGCCCCACGGTCAATTTGGAGGAGCTTTGTCAATTAATGAAAGCAATCGATCCCGAGTAACCAAAATAGATTTTACAGCTTGTTTTGATGCCTAAGATCTCCTCTAATGATATATTTGGACTCATCATCGCTAGCGCTGAGTTAATTTTTAAATTTTCAAAATTAGAGGAGGATTAGCATCTAAACTTGATTAAGGGAGGTTTTGAGCTTGATTAACATATAGTGCCCCATGATGCATCGCGAAGCCTCCATCTTTTGGCATCTCGGGCACATGTAAAGGATAAGCATGGGGGAAGCAAGGGCTTTGTTTTGCAGGAAATTAGTGGAAGCACAAGAGGCAAGAAAAAAAGGAGTGACACAAAGCAAAACAATGGAGGTGGAAGATTAATCACGCAAGCAAAGGAGTGATTGTGAACGGTTCGGGCAATGGAATCTCGTGGATCACGCAGACACAAGGCAAGAAGGGAGCAAGAAGCTATCTCAGAAAGATCAGCGAAAGGAGCAGGAGGCCCCTAGGCCGATCGGCCTAGGCCTAGGCCGGGCATCCTCTCATGGCCCCGGTGCTCCCTTCACTGGTAAGTAATTTATGCATTTGTTAATTTTGAGTTCATAGCCCATAAGTTTCAAAACAACCTAGAAAATTTGAGTTCCATGGTGTTGTAGGATCTTGTCATGTAATCGCCGAATCTTTTGTTTCATTCATGTTGATAATGCTTTGATGCCTAAGGTTAGCCACCATGCTTTCCGGGAGTATAGGTCTCACTACTCCCGTAGATCCCATCAACATATCATTTGTAGGTTTAGCTAAAGTAGTCTCATGTTCACACCTTAATAAATTAGTTTAGCTTAACCTTGATAGGCGGTTGCATGATCAAATATCCATAAACCCTATGGGCTAATATCCATCCAAACTTGTGCACCTCACTCACCACCCTCCAACAATAATAATGAAAATTCACCATAATTTCCATCACTCCATATACTTCTCTTGTGTTTTTCCCAGCAAGAAACCCCTGCACTCGAGAGTTAGTGCAACAATGTGGAAGAGAGCCACCAATATCTTCCCCAAGAAGACACGATCATTGAAGGCGTCATCATCGAGCTCTTCTAGGAGGCACTCGATCTCCGAGTCTCCCCGAAGCATGGAGGAAGATGTGGCAACACCGAGGAGCGACACGCTGACCCTCGGTGACATGAGGAGTACACAAAGCTCGTCCGTGCGGCACACCGAACCGCGAGGACACACGAAGGAGCCACTCGTTCCACCACGACGCTCAACTCGTTCATCCTCTCCACCACCATACACTCCGAGGTGTCCCAATGGATTCATCATAAAGACGGAGGAGGAGGATAGGCTTGTTTGTCTTGAAGAGGCTCGAGCCAAATGTTGATTTCGATAACGCCCTCCAAGTATTGGATTCTACTTGGATATCAAATCTTGAGCAACCTTAGATGGGTGTGATTCTTTATGGAGTTGGTGTGAATACTCACAAGGAGCTTGATTTGGAAGTTCTTATGACATTAGCACCGGTCATTAATGAAGGAGTGTCGTGCCTCTCATTCCGCCTTGAAGATGAAGAGCAACTAGTTCCTTATGGATATATTGGAGAACTACTCGGTTACAAGAAGGAAGCCCGGAGCAAGTTGATGTCCAAGAAAAAATGTTAGAAGGATTTTTGGGGAATGATTTCGAGAGAAGATTACAAGGAACCCAAAATTTCTCCTTGTCGGGATTTCTTTGGGATCGAGTACATGAAGCAATGAAAGTGGAGATGAGAGGAGAAGGTACAAGTTGACGAAGGTTAATATTCCTCTTCCCAATGAGAGGCTGAGATCATTTGAAGACAAAATTGGTCAGAGGAAGGATTTCTTGTACTGGCAAAAAAAGATTAAAAAGGAAAATTGTGTAAGAGGGATCATCCTCCGTAGCCCAAGACGAAGGAGGGGTCATATGAAGCTAATAAACAACCATGGAAGGATTTCAGTGCCACCACCATATGAAGGAAGTATGTCAAATGCGAGCATGGGGGAGTGGGGCAGCCACGCCACCACATCCTCCACCATACATGTTCCTCACGAAGTTTTCATGGCGCTCCATCCAACAAATGCAAGAAGAAGGGACTGCAAACATTGCCTATCAAATTGGTCGCCTTCACCATTGGAGCAATTTAGAGGAGGACCGGCACAATCATAATACAAGCAAGGATACAACAGGGACCATCAATATCAACCAAATGGAAAATAAAGGAAGAAGGAGGAAGAAAAGAAAATAATAATGCTTTCAAATTCGGTTTGATTTTCTCCTTTTCCTTTTCTTTATTTTCAGCTTTTGTGCAAGTTTATATATATGTATCATTTCCTATTTTTATTTATTTTCAGCATGTGTGATAATAGTAGAGTTAGTTTAAGATCACCATGAATAAAGTTTCCCACCTTGATCAACCTTTGTAAAAATATTGTTGATATCATGATATATGATGAAAAGTTGCCACTTTGCTCAACTTTTGTACTTGTTTTATGCATGATTAAGCTAATGCTCTCTTTAATATGAATCTGAAATTAATGAAATGCTAGCTTAATCTTTTGTGGAGGTTATGATAAAAATAAGACCCATAGTGTTATTTTCATGCTCTCAATTTTGGATGAGTTAAAGATGATTTGTTCTTAAAAATATATATGCTAACCTTGTCATTAATGCTACTTGCATTTTGCTCTACCTATCCAAAGCCATATATATATATATATATATATATATATATATATATATATATATATATATATATATTGAGTGCATAAACCTTAGTATACAAGAATTATTTTTGGGTGAATTGATTCAAGGCTTGATTTCTCTGGCACGAGACTAAGAAGCTGGTCATTTCGTATTTTTGTGTACCTTTCTTTTGCTAGCCTTTTCTATCAGTGCATTGCAAATTCCCACATCGGAAATTATGCAAACCTCGCCGGATATCCACCCTTAAACCCATATCTTCATTTGTGTTACCTACCATAACCTATCATTTGAGTATGGATCGCCAACACCAAGAAAGATTACAAGACGGTGCCACCATTGAAGATCTCAAGATTATATCTTCGGGAGAATATATTTCCGGTACCTACCTTATCTCCATCACCTCTTCGCTCGAGGATGAGCAATCATCTAAGCATGGGGGAGGAGGTAGGTACTACTATGCAATTTAGAGTTCATGGGGAGTAAAAAAAAGAGAGAATGATAGAAAGAAAGTAAAAAAAAAAAAAATATATAATATGTGAGCAAAAATATGTTCAAATAAAGTGAACTCCCGGTTCTCTAAATGCATTTGGAATTTCAAAGAGCTTCAAGTTTAAAGATCCATACTCATCTTTCCAACCATGTGCAATCCGATAACGAGGACTTCGCTTGTGCCTCGGGATCACTCTTTGCCACTTGCACATGTCCACCTATCTCAAAGCTTGTGTGTTTTCTCTCCCCTCCTTGGAACATTATTTTTCCAATGACCTTTTTGACGAGTCTTGGTAAGACCATGAGAAGCTTGTCTTGTTTTGATAATATCCCGATTATAATATCTTGGTAGGACTAAACTTTTCCCATATAGCTCCACATAAAGCCTTCCACTATATATATTGAGAGGGGAACGGAGTAGAATGAATAGGCTTTGAGAGACAAGATGAGATGAGAGTACATGAGCAAGATGCAAGGAAGTTTATTTTTGAACTTGGTTTAGCTCTTTTTCTTCATCTCGCTCTTAATTTCAAAATTTCTAAGATTCATTTGAAATTTGGGAGCATGAGGTAATTAATTGTGGGAAGTGCTTAAATTAATATCTATCCTCCATAAGGATGAAGGCTAGTACATTATGGAACTTCAATGATTAAATCCTTGAGAGCATTATGTTTTCTCGTGTATGATCAAGTGCAGGGTATAAGCAATAAAAGGCAACGCTGATATTCATTAAAGGCTTACTCGAGGACGAGCAAGGTTTAAGCATGGGGGAGCTGTTGACGCTCATTTTTGGTGCTCCAAACCTTGAGTTTACCTTTAATGTTGGCATTGATTTATTATTCTAACCACTGGAACTAACCCTCCGTATATAACAAGTTCACTCTTGCATGTCGATTTTGGAATTTATTGTTTATGCAGGAAATCTACACTAAAGAGGAGACTTTCGGGATAAGTTCATCAAGCACTTTGGAAGAAGATCATGAAGCCCGACAAGAGTCAAGACACGCGATGAACATGACTCCAAATGACCCGAGGACCGAAGCGTCAATGTGCAAATCTTCAGGGACTCAACCAGAAAACAGTGAAGCTTGGATGGCAAGCATTCAAGCCTTAACCGCGAAGGAAACGATGTCAAAGGCCCACATGCAAGTGCACACAAATGGGGAATCGCGCGAGAAGCTTCGGGACAAAAGACGGCAGCGAAACGGGCTGAAATGGGCCCTGGCCGGTCGGCCCAGGCCGGTCGGCCCAGCCCATTCCGAGCCCGGTTCGCCACCGCCTTTGCACTACCAGCCTTTCAGGCTATTTATAGCTCCCATCCTTCGACCCACGCAGAAATTCATTCATCATCCGCCGCCGAGGAGCAGAGAAGAGAAGGACATTCGTTCCGGAGAGGAGAGGGTCGAGATGGTTGACTAGGGTTCCCCTAGCCGGCGTGGGAACCTTGCATGGAAGACCACGTCGGAGTTCCAGGAGCTAGGATCAAGATCAAGGTAGGATCCCGGTGGTGATCTTGTCCATGTATTACTTTTATGATGAATTAGTAGACTGAATCCGATTCTTAGCATCAAGTGCTTTCGTTGTGATTTTGTCTTCGTTTGGGTGTTTTCCTCCCCGATCTATCCCGCGGGTAGATTGCATAGGATGTTCTTGTAGCCATGGTGGCTAGAGGTGCATACCCGATCTACCAAACGTTTTCAACTTGTTCTTCTTGAACCCGCCGAGTTGTACCAACCCGTAAGATTATCCCCCGTAGTGACAGTACGGTAAAGGAGAAAAACGGGAGTCCTCGGAGTCGGAATGGGAGCCATGCTTTTAATGAGATTCGTTTTGCTACATTCTCCTTTGCTTTGGAACTTCAACAAAAGACCCGATCCAATCTCTAGATTGGTTTTATCCCCCCTCTCTTTCTCTTGCTACCTCCGGTGTGCAGTAGACTAGATGAGTTTTGATGATGATCTAGTAGATTAGATGCAAAAACAACCTCTTGAGATCAAAGCTTTTCCGCTTATTAGATTGCATCTTGCATTACACACTGTTCCACGGATTCGATACCTTGGGTTCACACTTAAGGGAAGAAGGGTTCCTTGGCTACGACGGAGGACTTGTCCGCTTGCAAGTCCAAACAAAGTTTGATACACATATAGACCATCAACACTTGGCACAAAAAGATGAGAAGATTCAAGACTAAAAGCCAAGCTTGCAATTTGGACATGTGTTGCCCAAGTTCCCCGGTTGAGGTAATGGAAACTAGAACCCATCTCATGTATCATTGTAGCTCCATTGCCTTGTCTAGGTTTGCATTTGTTGCTTTGCCTAGTTGTTTACATATGGTAGGTTGCTTGTGTCATGTTCTAACCCATGAGCAACCTACATGGTTTGTTTAGTGTGTAAGAAAGCTACACTTGTTCTTTCATGATGCATGTTCTTCATATGTATCTCTTTGCATCATGAGCAAGCTATAGGGTTAGCTTCCTTTTGTTGTCACAAACAATGTGCATACATTTGGTTGGTGATTCAAACACTAAATGCACACATTTAGGGGGAGCTCATCCTATGGTTTGGTTATGGGACTAACATTGTTTCAAGCTTATTTTGTGTAGTCCCTTGGTGACGCGTTCCGACGCGGTACTTCATTCTAAGAGAATGCTATTTCACTGTCAATGTGATCTAACATCTCTAAAAGAGTGAAAATAGCAATATGAGCTTCATGCTATTGAGTCATGTCCTTGCGAGCTTATGTCTCTATATAAGTTCAAAGGCAATGAACTCATACATTCCTAATCCTTGTGGTACCCAAGTGTCTTCTTTGCTAGCTCCTTTCAAGTGGTGTCACCTCCTAGTGATATCATTTCCAAGTGGCTCATCTCAATGTGGTGCCAACAAGGTAGAGAGGAACATCCCCTAGAGGTATGCAATGATCAAAAGACTACAAGTGATATCTACAAGTGGTAATGTAACAAGAACACATTTGTCTTATCTCTTGTCCTTTTAAGCTACCTCTTTGCATGATATGCTCTAAGCTTCCTTGTCTTACAAGTATTTGTAATTGTGCACTTGTTTTTCACACTATCATATTGTGCACACACTTAGGGGGAGCTTAGGTTGTATCATGCTAGTCTCATGAGCTTGTGATCCACCTTAGTTATTCGCACATGTGGTATCTTCATTGATATCATACATATGGATCATAGTTCATGTGGCTTTCTCCCTTGTATTTAACATTTATCCTTAAGCTATGCTTGCTAGGACTTACTAAATTTCCTTAGAGACCGTTTGTTTTGGACCTTTTTGGAGATCTTATTCCAAAGGGGGAGAATGTGGGACCAAAGCAAGCTAGTGTTTCCAAAATGGGAAGAGGCAAGCTATGTGTGAACATAGGAGGAGAAGATCAAAAAGGGAGAAGTTTGATCTAGGGGGAGTTTGGATGATGGTAAGCATCCAAGCAAGTGTAAGTGGTTCTAATTTGTCAATTTTTGCAAATTTATGCTTGCTTTGCTTGTGTTGTCATAAATCACCAAAAAAGGGGGAGATTGTAGCGAACATGGCCCCATTTGCCCATTGTTCGAGTTGATTTTGGTGATTCATGCTAACACAAGCAATGGGACTAACCACATTGTCTAGCATGTCCTTGTAGACATATCTAGGTCCCATGGATGCAACCACAATCAAAGAAGCAAAGAAACAAGTCAAAGACGCAAGAAAACAAGAAATTGACACCGTCGGATGAACCGACGATACCATCGGTGCAAGCGTCGGTAGTTGGTACATCGCGAGAAGCCTCAAGTCAGCATCAGTCGGATGATCCGACGATCCATATTCTAGTTGCGTCGGATGAATTGCAAAGATGAAGCCGCGAAGACAGTAGCACCGGATGATCCGACAGTCTAAGTGGGGACACCGTCGGTCTATCCGATGCCTTGTTTGAATCAAGATAGAGACGCCGCCAAGATGCACTCTTCAACAGACCGGATGAACCGACGCCTTGGGTCAGAGGAAGCGTCGGTCTATCCGACGATCTCGAAGAAACCAACAGAGATGTTTTAGCGAAAAGCTCTTCAGCACCGGATGAACCGATGCACCGTCGGTGTATAGCGTTGGAGTAATTCTGTCAGAGAACCTCAACGGCTAAGTGACGTAGAGGGGGCACCGGATGAACCGATGCTCCTGAAAAGTAGGCGCTCATCCGATCACGTATTCTTTTCAGTGAGCCATTAGCCAACAGCTAGCTGAGTGCCTTGGGCTATTTATACCCTCTCCACTCACCCATTTGAGGTTGTTGGATTGTGTGGAAGTGCAAGACACCTAGAAGATCATATCCAATCCATCCATCAAGTGCTAAATTGCTCATCCATAGACTTGCACATGCTTTGTGTGTGTGCTTAGTGCTAGGCTTAGCTTAGAGCTGAGTGAGTGCAAGGTTGTGCCAACCTTGTGAGGTGATTCTAGAGTGAATCAAGTTGTACAAGGTGCGCCAGAAGCCTTTGGGCCTAAGTGGCTCACCAATCGCCTTCGACTCTCGGCTTGGTGTGGAGTGGCGAGGACACTTTGTGCGGGGGACGTGGAGACCTCCTTCCTAAGTGGAGAAGCTCCTTAGTGGATGCGGCATCAAGGTGACCAAGGGAGCTTGGCAAGTGCCTAAGTGGCGAGCCTTTGTGGCGAGTCAAGTGGTGCTCTTGGGAGAGACTTGGTGACCGGGAAGCAATACTCTTGTGTGAGTGCTTCAACAACGTGGACTAGGGGTGGCTTAGTGCTCACCGATACCACGGATAAATCGTGTCAAGATTTTGCTTCCTCTCATCTCTCTTTACGTTTCCGCATTACTCTCTTGCAATCTTTGCTTGCCTTTACTTTCCTAGAGTAGTATCATGTTAGGATTGGCTATAGGTTGCAAAACTTGTTTTGGGATGGGAGTTTCACACTAGAACAACCATAGTTGCACATCTAGGTATTATGTTCTAGTTTATATTTTGAGCAAATAGTGTTAAGCCATAGGTTAAAGTTTTAGATTGCCTAATTCACCTCCTCCCCCTCTTAAGCTACGAGCATCCGATTCCTTACATCCTGGTGTCTCCAATTCCAAATAGGTCTAAGTTCTTGCCCCAATGGTGTCATGTACGTACTCTCATCTTTCCTATCCTTCTCTTCCCAAACAAATGCTCGTGCAGAGCTGAGAATGAGCCATGAAGCATTACAAGAGCACGAGGAAGTTGGCTGTACATATTACTGATCCCTATCTTTATGCTTATTAATCAAGAATGATTCACCAACTGCGTACGGTCCTCTTTTTACATAATTTCATCATATGCGTCGTTTAGTATCCTGCGACAGGCTGACAGCCACAAGCTAGATATCTTTGAGTCCTTCCTCCAACACTGTTAGCCTGCACAAAGCTTGCACCTTCTAGTCTGTTAGTGTGTTAAGATTTCCTTTTGGTTGTTAGGATCTTCGTTCTGTTACTTGGTCAGCCCGAGCACGCGGTTTGTGCGCTGCCGTGGCTGGTAGTTTGGACGTGGCGAGGCTCGCTCCCACGCTCCGAGTTGTGCGCTCGCAGAAGGCATGCACGCCGCGCGTCGTGGGGATGGACGCGACGTTGCCGCGGCGTGGGAGAGCTCCGAGTTGAGCAGTTTGTTTTCCTCCTGTAATCACCAAATAAAAGGAGAAGATAGAGTCCAGAAAACGCTGCATTTTGCAGGCAGCACAATTCCTTCGTGTTCACTGTCGTTCACGCCGTTGGTAGGGCTAGCCAAGTTCCAGAGCGCCGGCGTGTTCTAGTTCCCTCCGGCGTACCTCGCCGGGAGCATTCCTAACACGTGGCATCAGAGCCGTGTTCGCGTCCTTGGCCGCGATGTCGTCGCCGCAGAAGACCCTGTCCGGCGACAATGACAAGACGCCGGCCGGGAACGACAAGAAGCCCGCCGGCCCCAGTGGGGGCAAGTCGCCGCCCCGTTCTCCTACTCCGCCGAAGAAGCGTGGCGATCGATCGCGCTCACGCGCTTGCACCCACCACCGCGGCCGTTTCGGGGACGCTCGGGATCGCGACGTGGTGGTCAAGCGAATCGTCGAGAAGTCGCCGCGATCCAAGACCCGATGCTCACCCGAACCAATTACCGTGGAGTGGTCGTTGACACGCAAGGCTTGTGGGAGGCAATCAAGGACCGAATGACAAACCGAGAGGGGGAAGTGAATGGGAGCCAAATAAAATTCTTCTCGAGGGAGATACTTTCTCCAACAAGATGAACACTGCTAGCCCAAAACACTTCTCCGGCTCAAACTACCCAAGTTTGCCAAGACCACGTAGCCACCGGAGTGCTACTGATCCTAGGAACAAACAACCACCAAAACTACTCGAGAACGTGGGAACAAAGACTCGAGTAGCACACTGAACACACCGGTCAGACCGGTCACCCACACCGGCCGACCGGTCCCCAGCGATCACACGAACTACAGGGTCACCCGACACCCTCCAGACACACCGGGTCACCCGAGACCCCCAACCGATCACCGAGCAGGACTTGAGAATTTTCCACAGAAAAGCTTCACCGTGACATAGCACACCACCATCCAAAATCCAAGAAAGCAAAGCTCCGAGCTCCAAACAGCACCAAAGTTGAGACATCATCAAGCCTAGAAACTAAGTGACACTCTTGGATGTTCACCCAAGCCAAAACCCAACAGGGGTCCCACCGGTCAGACCGGTGGAGAGCACCGGTCAGATCAGTCAGATCCTGGGCACTCGGGATGAACAGCGAGCCGCGGGTCAACCCTTCCAAACAACCTTCCCGATCTCCCGATTCGCTCCACAGATTCACACAAGACTTTGGGGATACTAGGAGTACCTCATGGGCATCCCATAGCTAGGATTTGGTCCCCCAAAACTTGCTAAATCAAGAGGAATCGAAGGATTTTCACCAAGAACACCTCTTCCCAAAACCTAAAGAAAAACCGCAAATCAAGCACCTTTTCCCACGGATTTGAGAGTGGGATTACAAAGAAAAGAACCACGAAGGGTTCAAGCATACATCCCCCACCAAAACCACAAAGGAAAGGCCTCAAATCCACTACAAGAAAATCGCCAAGAAAAGGACTCCAAAAATCACCAAAAAGGGAAAACAGGAGAGACAACAAAATGCCTTGAGGAATCACGCCGAACCTTCTATACATACCAAGAAAGATTCATACAAGGTCTAACTTGCCTCCTGATCATCCATTCCTCTCTAAAGATCTCACCATGAAGCTCTCAAGCTAGTCCTATGGAAAATCCTAAGGAAAATAGGAATGGATAATAGAAAAGCAAATGAGCTAGGGTTCCAAGAGATGGCTGCCATCCTCTCACCACTTGGGTTATATGGAGGCAACCGAAAGACGAAACTACCCCTATTACATAATACTAAGATACACACCCCCAAAGGGCACTTTTGGGAAATCTTTGTCGTAGCACCATCGGACGGATGCCCGGCGACCGCATCTTGCTTAGCCTCGATGCAAGCCTTGCGATCCCGACGTGTGTCCTCCGCTTGGCTCCCAAGCACGAGCACACCCACCGACACACCGATGCCCCTCGGTCGGCGGTCTGACCCACCGGTCGACCGGCCTTAGTGTCAGAGCTGCACGCTCGCCGGTCTTGACCTTGGCTTTGTGGCTCACCAAGTAACCCTGGTTTTGTGGTGATTCACTGGAAACCCGACTCGGTGTGGCCTCATGCCAATCTCCACTCATAACTTGGCCCCCACGTCGTCCCGGCTCGACCTTGGTTTTGAGGCTCTACCAAGAAACCGTCCCACGTCCCGCTGTTCTTGCCACCATGCGACCCGCACTTGATCCCGCTGGCCACCTGGTCCCTTGAACCAAGCCTACTTATCTGCTCCACACCTGGAGGCCCACCGGCATCGACCTTTCGCGCTTGTTCTTCACCTGCACTAACTCCAATCAAGCCGCAGCCTTCATCTGCAATACTTAGCCAAGAGTTAGTCCACACAACGTTGTCAATCACTTATCACACGAGGAAGCGACCATCCACCGGTCCACGAACCACACAGGCTCTCACAATCGATCCCGGCGACTGCGACGAGCACGAGGATCACCTCGCCCTTGCCGCCCTGCTGCGCTCCATCCCCAATGACATGTGGAGCACACTCGCCCAGAAGAAGATGGCGAGGGAGGCTTGGGAGGCCGTGAAGACCATCCGCGTCGGTGTACAGTGGGTGCGCGACTCCAACACCCAATAGCTGCCGCCGAGTTCAAGGATGGTGAGTCTGTTGATGATTTTTCACTCAGGATCACCACCCTCACCGACAACCTGCGCATGCTCGGTGACGATGTGCGCGAATCAGAGGTCGTCAAGAAGCTCCTGTAGGTGGTCCCTGAGTACTGAGCGAGCGCGGTCACCGGCGAGATGATCCTCGACCTCAACGCCACCTCGGTTGAGGAGGTGACCAGTCACCTTCGCGTCTTCGACCACCGCCGCAACAAGAACAAGCCGCCCACCGACGCCATGGGGCGGCTGATGCACAGAGCGAGGACGAATGGAGGGTGCGGGACAAGGCCAACCGCGAGAAAGACGGGTCCAGCAAAGGCTCATCTTTCTCCTCCATCGGGAGGAACAAAACCCATTGTAAGCCGCGCGGTCGCGGAGGCGCCGGCGGAAGGTCCATCGACTCAAGGACTGGCTCCAACTTGAGCCGGGCCACCTACAACGACGTCTGTAAGGCCTGCAACAAAAGAGGCCACTGGGCCAAAGACTGCCGCAGCCGGCCCAGTAAGGAGCAGGCCCATGTGGCCCAAGACGACGAGCATACCCTTCTTCTTGCAGAGGTATGTGTTGACCTCGCATCGGGGAGTTTCTCCCCCACCGCTCCGCCATGCTCCACCGCGTCGCCCGTCACCGCCAGCTCCGACCCTGCGCCAGACCTGCAGATCCACAACGCCTCGACCCAGCTGGAGCAGCCCGAGTAGGAGATCCACCTCGTGGAGCAGAAGGTCTTCGCCAGCCGGCGAGGGCGAGACCCGAACCTCGCTGGGTTCCGACACCGGGCCACCAACTATATGACGGGATCTCGAGCGGCGTTCGTCGACATCGACACCAGCATCACCAGGACGGTCCGTTTCGGCAATGGCTCCGTGATACGCATTGAGGCATGCGGCACCGTACTGTTCACCTGCAAGATCGGCGAGCACCGCGCCCTCGACAACGTCTACTACACCCCGCGCTTGACCGCCCATATCATCAGCATCAGGCAGTTAGATGAGTGCGGGTACAAGGTGCTGATTGAAGATGGCGTGATGCGGATCTGCAACAACAATCGCCGCCAGCTCGACAAGATCCCCTGGGGGCCCAGCCGCCTCTACATGCTCGACATCAGTCTTGCTCAGCCAGTGTGCCTGGCGGTGCGAGCAGGAGGAGCTTGGCGTTGGCATGCCCAATTCAACCACACCAAATTCACTGCACTCCGGAAGATGCAGAGGGAAGAGCTGGTGTCGTATGGACATCTCAGGGCCCACTACCTAGGCGGGTACTGGAACCAACTACTACGTGGGCCCCCGAGACTACTCGACTTGTGCGCCGCGGTACAAGACGGCGTGGAGCGCAAGGCGGTAGAGGACTAGTACTCGATTAGGAAGGCTAGGTATGTCCGAACCCATGTGGAGTACTCCTACCCGTGTACAGCTAGGACTCTTTCCCTAAACCGGCTTGTAATCCTGCTTCCCGGACTATATAAGGCGAGGTAGGGACCCCTCTCTATCTATCTGCTTCATCTTGTAAACAACACCCCATCAATCAAGAGCTACGCAGCATACAAGACGTAGGGTATTACGCACATTGCGGCCCGAACCTGTCTAAATTGTGTGCCACGTGTCTCTCCTTAGGGTTCCCGATCTCGGCGAGGCCACAAACATCTACCTCGGGTACCCTCCTTGGTAGGTTGTCGGTCTAAAACACCGACAGCTGGTCCATGGACTGCCTCTGCTCGATCAGGTCGAGCAGCTCTGTGAGGCCTACCTCGCAGGGAAGCAACGATACACTCTGTTCCCGCAGGAGGCGCTACAACGCACTTCGACACCCCTGGAGCACGTCCATGGCGATCTCTGCAGCCCCGTCACGCCAACTTCCTGGCGGCGCGCCTCGCCGTACTCCTTGTCGACGACTACAGCAGGTTCATGTGGGTGGCTCTGCTTCCCACCAAGGAAGATGCACCGGCCGTCATCAAACGCATCAAGGTGGCTGTCGAGCTGGAGAGCGGTCACAAGCTACGAGTTCTCCACACCGATCATGGCGGAGAGTTCACCGCGGTGAGCCTCAACGACTACTGCATCAAGCTTGGTGTGCGTCGTGAGCTGACGGCTCCATATTCACCCCACCAAAATGGCATCGTGGAGCACCGTAATCGATGCTGGTGGCCATGGCGCTCGATCTTTGAAGGCCAAGAACCTCTCGGGCACGTTACGGGAGGCGATCTCCATCATGCGGTGTACATCCTTAACAGGATGTCATGCAAAGAGATCAATGGCAAGATTCCGTTCGAGCTGTGGTACGGGCGCACGCCAGCGGTCCATCATCTTCGGTGTTCGGGTGTGTTGTTCATGTCAAGAACACCAAACCACACCTAAAGAAGCTTGAAGACAGGAGCAAGCCGATGATCTTCATCGGATACGAGCCCAGGTCTAAAGCCTACCGCGCCTACGATCCGGCCTCACAGCAGCGTCGTCGTCTCCCGTGATACGCTCTTTTGACGAGGAAGCATCTTTGGCGGTGGGGAGAACTCAAACTCTGCCTCCGAACCAGCTCTTGGCTTCACCGAGTTCCTAGTGGAGTACGCCACCACGACAAGTAGCGACTACGAGCCGGCTCTAGTAGGCAGTGTCACGCCAGCACGCTCTGCCTCAACAAGCGCCTCGCCAGGGGCTCCCATCCTGTCCCCGTCGCCAGGGCATGCCACGCCCGCTGCAGGACACGCCACACCCACGACGCCCGCGACGTCGCGCTTCGTCACGCTGCCACCTGATGCCACCGAACAACTGGACGCCGACCACGACGACGAGGCACCACTCTGCTTCCGCCGTGTTGACAACATCCTTGGCAAGGCTGAGGCCCCCGGCCAGGCGGACTGCGAGATACGGGAGGATCTGCTGCTGGCATGCGAGGACGAGCCCACCTCATTCGCAGAGGCACAAAAGCACAACTGCTGGCGCAAGGCGATGCAAGCAGAGATGGCAGCAATCGAGGGAAACGGTACCTAGATCCTCGTCGACCCCCCACCACGGCAGCAACCCATTGGGCTCAAGTGGATATTCAAGGTCAAGTGCAACGCCGCCGGCAACATCATCTAGCACAAAGCTCGCCTAGTCGCCAAGGGGTACATCCAGCGCCAAGGAATCGACATCGACGAAGTGTTCGCGCCTGTGGCACGCCTGGAGTCTGTCTGGCGCATGCTGCAAGGGAGGGGTGGCCAGTCCACCACATGGACGTCAAATCCACCTTCTTGAATGGCGAGCTGCAGGAGGAAGTCTATGTCCGACAGCCGCACGGCTTCGAGGTCAAAGGACAGCAACACAAGGTGCTCCGGCTGGTGAAGGTGCTGTACGGACTTCGACAAGCACCTCGTGCCTGGTACGCCAAGCTCGACTCCTCCCTCGTCGCCCTCGGCTTCCACTGCAGCACCTCCGAGCACGCCATCTACTTCAATGGCAATGGTGAACACCGTCTCATCGTCGGTGTGTACATCGACGACCTCATCATCACCGGCGGCAACCTCAAGGAGCTGGAGCAGTTCAAGGAGGAGAAGAAGGCGATGTTCCAAATGAGCGACCTTGGGTTGCTCAACTACTACCTCGGCCTGGAGTTGAATCAGACTCCGGCTGGCATCACCATCAACCAGAGCGTGTACGTGGTAAAGATACTGGAGGTAGCAGGCATGGCGAGCTGCAACTCCAGCCAAGTTCCCATGGAGCCTCGCCTCAAGCTCAGCAAGGCAAGTACCGCGGCGCTCGTCGGCGCCACGAGTCTGAGGAGGATCGTCGGGTCATTGAGATACTTGGTGAACTCTCGGCCCGACCTGGCATTCTCTGTTGGATACATCAGTCGCTTCATGGCGGCACCAACAGCTGAACATCTGACGGCAATCAAGCAAGTGCTGCGCTATGCCGCCGGCACTATCGACTACGGTTGCTGCTACAGAAGGAGAAGCGGAGAAGCCAGGCTCACCGGCTACAGCGACAGCGGTCTTGCGGGGGACGTCAACACACGCCGCAGCACCTCCGGCATCCTGTTCTTTCTCGGAAGCAACCTCGTCACCTGGCAGTCCCAAAAGCAAAAGGTTGTGGCACTTAGCTCCTGTGAAGCTGAATACATTGCTGCCGCAGCCACCTGCCAGGAGTGTGGCTGGCTCATCTTCTTGCTGAACTCAGAGGGGAGGAAGCAGCCACATTCAATTTGAAGATCGACAACCAATCGCGATCATGCTCAGCAAGAATCCTGTCTTCCACGATCGCAGTAAGCACATTGACACAAAGTACCACTAAATTCGTGATTGCATTGAGGAGGGCAGGGTGAACGTCGATTTCATCGGCACCAGTGAGCAGCTCGCGGATATTCTGACGAAACCTCTCGGCGGTGCTAAGTTTCTGGAGCTGCACTCAAGAATTGGCCTCGTCAACATCAAGTGAGTGCAACCTTTGGGGGGAGATTTGTTAGCCTGCACAAAGCTTGCACCTTCTAGTCTGTTAGTGTGTTTAGATTTCCTTTTGGTTGTTAGGATCTTCGTTCGGTTACTTGGTCAGCCCGAGCACGTGATTTGTACGCTGCCGTGGCTGGTAGTTTGGACATGGCGAGGCTAGCTCCCACGCTCCGAGTTGTGCGCTCATGAAGGCACGCACGCCCGCTGTCGTGGGATGGACGCGACATTGCCGCGGCGTGGGAGAGCTCCGAGTTGAGCAGTTTGTTTTCCTCCTGTAATCACCAAATAAAAGGAGAAGATAGAGTCCAGAAAACGCTGCATTTTGCAGGCAGCACAATTCCTTCGTGTTCACTATCGTTCACGCCGTTGGTAGGGCTAGCCAAGTTCCAGAGCCCCGGGGCGTTCAAGAGCGCCGGCGTGTTCTAGTTCCCTCTGGCGTACTCACCGGGAGCATTCCTAACAAACACAGCTTTTGTAGTGGACAGCATTATACAACATCAATAGATTAGTCATCGTATATTCATCAGTGGTACCTGTTAACTGAACTAAATTGTTTATGCACTATTCGCATATTAATTTCTCCCAAAATTTTAGAAAACCGTATATCCTTATAATAATCACGGTTTTCTAGTTGCTAAATGCTGCTCCTGCTCCTCGCAGGCTGTAATTTCAAATCATCCAGGCAATCAGACGCAAGTGCAGATTAACTAGGCAGTCTCTGCTTCACCATTACCAAAGGTTCTCTAGCCTACTTAGTTAGAGGGGGCTGAGGTATGGTCGCAACCAGGAGACCCGGGTTCGATTCCTCGTTGGAGTGAATTTACGGACTGGTTTAAAAATCCTCTACCGGTGAAGCTGGGGTTCAGGGTTTTCTAAGTCGGGATTCGGTTCCTTCTTCTTAATGAAAACCGTGGGCGGTCTTAACCCCACCGGCTTAGTCTCTGCTTCTCCATTGCCCCAGTCGAAGTGTAATAACCTTTCCCGCTAAAATAGTTCAAGTTGTTGAACACTGGTATTCTCTAAATAATTAGTAAGAATAGTGTTGTAAAATGAAATGAACAGAGAGACATAGAGCTCCCAAAGGGAGATGTAAAAGTGAATCAGCAAGCTTTCTCATTGATCTCAAGGTCCCTTTATATAGGGAGATTACAAGATGGAGTTTATGGCATAAACATTAGTGTAGTCTCTTGATCTTCCATTACGTGAAAACCTCAAATAGGTCACGCAACATTTGTAACGGGCCCTTAACACCCGTTACATGAACCCATATCTGTAACAGTTGTTGTTTAGCGCCCGTTACCCATGAGGCAATTAGAGTTCTCCATCTAATTGCAGCAATAAGGATCCTTAACCATGGCTATTACACACTCTTAACAATGGTTGTTACTAGTGCTTTAACCATGGCTTTCATGGCTTCCACCATGACTTGTGTCTTGATGAGATCAAATGACATATATTATAACACTCCCCCTTTTGATCGAGTCCATCTTGAGATCAACATGTTCTTTAATCCCTTTGAAAAACCCTGTGGGAAGAATAGGAATATTAATTTGTCTAGTGATTACTCTATCATGAATCTGCAAGGTTTAAGGAGAGTAATCGATGCCTTGATTTACCTCAAGAAAAACCCCCGATGGAGAAATGTTGGCGCTCATTTATGACACCCCTAAGGCACTTGGTTATGCTTTGATTTCAGTTTTGATTTGGAACTAACCCGCCATTAGACATACTAATGATGTAATAAGTTCACTTTTGCATGTGCTTTTGGAAGTATAATGTTTATGCAGGAAATCATGAGCTTAATGGATAAGTTCGCATCGGGTTCGGAGGACGCTATGCAAGAGGATCAAGGAACTCCATTCGTGTGCAAAAACACAAGATGAACTTACTTCCAAAGGTGGAAAGGATCAAGATGCAATTGCAAGATATTCCCGAGGATCGAGATAAAAGTCCAGAGTTGATGACAAGTACACCTATCTTGATCGCGAGGATAATGACGCCTAAAGCCCACATAAATGGAGCAGAAGGTTCAAGGGCTGAGAGAAGCCACCACGCGAAAGATGTGACCGAATTCTTTGATATCGACCGACAACGGGAGTAGGTAGTGTCCGTTACTCTAGAGAATTTTCCTCCCCTTGAGACGGGTGAAGCAGAGGCACACAGCAAACGCAGGCATATTGTAAGTCGTCCCTTTTCTAAAAAATCCAGTGCCTCTTCCCATCTGGTTCTGTCCAACTTTATTTTGGGTTCCCAGGCCTCCAGTTCCTATTCAGCCTCTCCCCAACTTAAACGAACGTAACGCTACTGCTAAAGCACTTAGCTGGTCGCTCATTCTGAACTCTAGCAGTCTAGCCTCGTGTCTCTACATGAGTCCATAACAAACACGGAGAAATGGGACAACAACTGCGACTCCATTTATAAGTGACTGAGACAGTGAGCTCTATGTACTCTCTTTCACAACTCTTTTATTGTTATGGATGACTCTAATGAGCAGAGTTGCAAGGGATCCTTCAGTGAACCTAACTTGATACAGGTTGGTTAGTTGTACTATCAGTCAGCCCCAAAATGAATGGACACACCTTCCATCCTCTACTCAATTTGTAACACTATATCCAATTAATTATGGAATTGATGGATGATTTCTCAGGAGTACCATTCTCAAAAACACACTATTAGAAAAACCCACAACACAGACTCAAACAAGTTTATCTGCCACGCTGATGTATTACTAACATGTATCGTAGTCATTGCGGGTGGTATGTGGTAAAATATACAATTATACCATGGCAAACGGACAATAGGTTTTTAAAAAGGTTTTATATAATAATTTCATTTATTAGTTATATTTTCCCCAAAATGCAATATAGAAGAAAATATAAATCTAAAAGATCATCTACTCCCACTCTGCACCCAATATGCCACCACTACCACAGAACGTGAGGTTCCTGACGCCAAAAACAGGCTCACGGTAGGGGTGGTAAGCGGTCATGACCCTAATGCATCATTCACAATGCAACTAGGCCATTTTATTTTTTAGTTCAAAATTGAATAGAATTATGGCCCGATCCTTAAATTTCTTAGTACAAAATGGAGGGCCCATTACCACCCCTACTCACAGGTCACAGCTCCAGCCCCACCTCCACCTTCAAGGCGTGCAGAAACTTCTGCACCTCCTCCACCAACAGGCTGCTGCCAGCACTACGCCCGCCTCCAACTTGGCCGGCGCTGGTGCTGGCACCACGGGCGAGATCCATTAGGTTCTGGATCCAGCAAGACGGGGACGACATGACGGGGCGACATGGACTGGATCTTGAAGGAGGTGAGGCAAGGACGAGGGATAAGACAGGGGCAACAACAGCGGTGGAGGTCAGGGATTCGAGAGGCAAGCAACGGCGGCAGCGGCGGAGGAGGAGGCGGGGATTCGAGATGCAAGTGGAGGCGGCGAGGGGCGACGACCTGCTGGCCGTGAGAGAGATGGAGCGAAGGGATAAGGTTGGGACTTGGGTGGGGTGTCCGGGTGGGGGTGGGGGATATTTCGGTGGGACTTGGTGCGGTGCGGGGCTGCATGTGTAGCTCCTGTCGGTGGCCCTTCCCACGTCAGGAGCCTCCTCGTTTCTAGTAGTGCACAACAATTTGGATTCCTGACACTAGTAGAGCAACAGCCTTTGGTTCGGGCTTTTAGTCCCGGTTGAAATTTGGAGCCTATACTAAAGGCCATATATCGACAAGGCCTCAAATGGTTGAGAATGCACCAAGCCTTTAGTCCCGGTTGGTAATACCAACCGAGACTAAAGGGTCCGCATCCAACACCTGATGTAACAACAACCATTGACGTCAACCTTTAGTCTAGGGTGGTGTTTCCACCCGAGACTAAAGGCTCCCCTTTAGTCTCGGGTCAAAACATCACCCGAGACTAAAGCTCCCCCCTCCACCGACGACCCCTTACCCTTATATTTTTTTCCCTTTCCTTCTCCCTCCTCCCACGCAACTCATTCATTCTTATCTCTTTTCTCTCTGCTCTATCTCATCTCTTCCTCCTCCATTCGCAGGCGCAGGCGGAGCAGCGGCAGCGGGCCGGCGCGCGCGCGCCGGCGCAAGCCCGTGCGGACGTGAGCCGGGCGGCGCGCTGAGGGCGTGGGCAGGCCATGCCGGTGGTGGAGGCTCCGGCGAGGCCCAGGACAGCCCCTCAAGATTTTTTTCTAATTTTCTTGTGATTTTATCTGGTGATGAATCTAAGTTGTATGATGATATTTTTTTTCTGGTGATGAATCGAGTTGTATGATGATGAGATTGAGATGAGCATGTGTGATAGTGGCATGATTTGATTCAATTTTAGTATGTGGTGAATGTAATTTAAATCAATCTGTGAAGTCCCATTCTTGTTCTTAATTTCTTGGAGCTCTAGGAGAAGAGACGAGAGATGAGAGATGGGGGGTGGAGGATAGGGGATGGGGGATGGGAATGGGGCAGGGCACATGGGTTTTTTTTGTTTTTTCAAACCCGTTTAGTCCCGGTTGGTATTTCCACCCGGGACTAAAGGACCCCTTTTAGTCCTGGTTGCTCACCCGGGACTAAGGGAGTGCCTTTTGTCTCTCCAAATTAGTCCCGGATGGCCTTTAGAGTTTTAAGGCTCTTACCTTTAGAGTTTTAAGGCTCTTACCCATCTGGACTAAAGCCTGGGTCTCTAGCAGTGTGATGTCCCCATTCCGAGAAGGGTCTCCTTATCAAAGTAGCAGCTTAAGAAGTAATATGTAAGCTGCTAGTCACTACCTTTGCTTCATTTTTAAATTAATTTAAAGTGGCGAACACATGTTCGTATTGCATAGTGAAAGAGGACAAGTTATAATGGTTCTGTGAATAAATTTGAGCAGGAGGTCCCACGCATTTTATTTGCAGGAATATATGCTGGTAGTGTTAGTATAAGTCTAGTAGGTTAGGTGTCTTTTTATAGTTTTTATTTCTATTTTACCCCCTATGCTTAGCCAACCATGTTACCTCTTGGTGGCACTCTATATATGTAACCCAAGTCCCCTTTGGAAGGGTGTGTGGAATGGAAAAGATCCTTTGAGGGTCAACAAGTGGTATCAAGAGCCTTCTCCTTCTCACCCCCTATCCTCTCTTGTGCACCACCCCCAGCCAATCCCTAGCCCGGCATGAGCCCACACCCGGCGGCGGCGCACCCTACCCCCGGCCAAATCCGACCAGCGGTGAGTTTCCCTGGTCTCTCTGCATGTGGATCCGGCGCGGGCGAGCGCGGATCGAGCAGGGAAGCGGTGAAATCGTGCGCGACGGCGTCGGATCGAGGCAGCGTCGAAGTCACGTCGCGCACGCCACGGCGGCGCGTAGGCGGCGGAGTGGTGTGGCGCCTTCGAAACAGGCGGGGTGCAATAGGACGTCGTGTGCGACGCGCGCCCGGCGACACGCCGGTGCAGACGGCGGCTCCATTCGGCGCGAATCGGAGGCGGACAGCGGCGGCTCGGGCTCGGCGCAGCTCGGGCGTACGTGGGTGCTCACCAGGCGTGGGCATCGACGACAGGGGGAGCTCCTGCGGCGTGCACAGGGTGGCATGCACGGACATCTCCCATGGCCCGCTCTAGGAGGACTCAAGGCGCGGGAGGCGTGGACGGCTCCAGCCAGGCGGATGCGCAAGGCGCAGGTGGGGCTGATGCACAGAGCACAGGCTGTTGCGTTTAGTCCCACATCGGAATATGATGGCGGGGGAGCACAACATAAAGGTGGGGCAGTCCTCACCCATCAGGCTAGTCTTTTGGGTTGAGTTAGAACCAGGGCCTTATTGTTGTGGGCTCAGATGGACCTAGGCCTGATGGGGTGCCGGCTCGTGGGTATAGCGAGTCGGGCCGGATTCCGTTGCGCCACTCAAACAAGTGGTATCCGAGCCGAAGGTCGGAAAAACCTGGGAAAACATCTCTGGAGTCGCATGGTGACGGGGGAGCCCGTGAACGTCTTCGGAGGGTCACACGGATGGTTGTGACTGGAGAGTTGGACTCGAGGCCAGATAACGTCTTGAGATCACACGGATGGTTGTGATGGAAGAGTTGGGCCCAATGTGTGACGGAGGAGATTGTTGGGTTTAGTCCCACATCGGAAATTGATGGTGGGGGAGCATAACATAAAGGTGGGGGCAGTTCTCACCCATCAGGCTAGTCTTTTCGGTTGAGTTAGGCTTAGGGCCTTGTTGTTGTGGGCTCGGTGGACCTAGCGATGGTGCGCCTCGTGGGTATAGCGAGTCGGGCTGAATTCCGCGCCACTCTACAGGTGGCAGGCCGCTGCGGCTCTGGTGGTCCATGAGCCACCGGCCGACGAGGAGCAAGCTCTCCTGGCTCGTGGAGCTCCTCCTCCGATGCAGCAGCTCGATTACAGTGTGCATCGGCGTGAGGCGGCGCATGATACGGAGGACTGAGGCACAAGGAGCAAGGTCTGGGCACGAGGCACCGCCGTCGGTCTGCGTGCGGGGCACCACCCGTCGGTGTTGCGGTGTGGGCGGCCATCAATAGGATGCAGGAGTGCATGGGTGGATCCGGACCCTCGTCAAGCGTCGGCGTCCTCGAGATGAGTGGGGCTCCATCCACGGCTCGACTCGACTACGACCATGACGACGCACCCGAGGGTGGTCAAGACCATCATCAAGGACTACGGCAACACCACGTGGCGGTCTTGACGAAGACCAATTACACCAAGTGGTCCTCGATGATGAAAGTGAAGCTTGAGGCACGGCGGATGTGGGATGTAGTGCGTCTGGGTAGCGTGAACTGTCATGAGGACCGGTGGGCACTGGAGGAGATCTATTCCGGCGGTCCCGCCGGAGATGGTGTCGGCCCTCTCGGAAGGCGATGGCCAAGGCCGCTTGAAGCCATCGCTGCAGCACGGATCGGCAGCGACCGCGCCCGCAAGTCCGCACTTCAGAAGCTACGCGAGGAGTGGGATCGCTTGGCTTTCAAGCCGGGCGAGGAGGTCGACGACTTTGCTCTCTATCTCTTCAGCATGAGGCGGCGGCCGGGCGATGCGGCGACTACGAGATCACGGAGGAGAGAGCTGTGCGAACTTCCTCCGCTGCTCACCGAAGTACTTACTCAAGATCGCCATTCAAAGAATGATTGACATCTCGACATTGACGATCAAGGAGCTGACAGGGTGGTTCAAGGCCGTTGATGACGAGGACGAGATGGCTGGCGAGCCTTTCTCCGCCAGTGGCAAGCTCTACAACACCACTGAGCACTGCTAGTGCCACGTCTGTCGGAAGAAAGGGGAGCCTCTAGATGGACGCAAGTGTGGCAAGCCACGCAGGGCACCCAAGGCGCGTGGTGGCGTTGACGGTGATGCACGAAGAGGCCCTGAGGGTGCCACTTCCGACGAGAGCGCCGATGACAACGACGACGACGACAAGTACTACAACTGTGGCAGAACTCGCCACTTTGCCAGGGAGTGCCACCAGCCGAGGCGTGGCCAGGCCCCACATCGAGCTAAGGCACGGCCAGGCCCACGACGGACCAAGGCGCGCCCACGACGGACCAAGGCGCGGCCAGGCCCTCATCGTGCAGGTCGTGGAAGACTACGAGGAGGCGGCTCTGTTGTAGGAACACCACTCCTGAGTCAGGATCAAGAATAAATGTTTTTTTGTTGTTCTGTGGGCGTGCCTAAGTGCACTTAAGCTCTATTGCTCTATGTAAAGCTGCTAAACTTAGGGGGAGAATGTTAGTATAAGTCTAATAGCTTAGGTGTCTTTTTTAAGTTTTTATTTCTATTTTACCCTCTATGCTTAGCCAATCATGTTACCCTTTGGTGACACTCTATATATGTAACCCAAGACCCCTTCAGACCCTTTTGGAAGGGTGTATGGAATGGAAAAGATCCTTTGAGGGCCAACACGGGTCGTCCTCCTTTCTTTTTTTAAGAATGACAGAGCTCAGCAAGAGGACTCTATTAAGTAGATCCATAGGGTTTGCATGCATTATTATTCATAATAGTCTTCTGCAAATAAAAAAATGAGACCATTGTCACTATGGTTACTCACTGTCGCTGAGTCTTATTCAGGCCTCCTTTGCAACAGGCTCCTAAAAGTTCGATTCCTCTGGGCTTTTCCCTGTTGGAAGCTGGTCTGCTTGCACACATCCCTCTTCGAAAAATGCACAGCTTTTGTACTTAATCTGAATTCTGTTCTAGGTACTTAGTTTGTAGAAACTCTAGGTTCTGCATGCAGGCATCATTTTCACCGTTGAACATCATGATAAACTTCTATTCAGACCATGGTTTTAATTAAATGCGAACTTTGCCACTAGCACTAAAGTAGGGATTTATTATGATAAAAAAGAACGAACAAAATCTGTAGTGAAAATACCCACAAATGGCTGTCCTTTTTATCTCCTCAGCCACCCTTTGGAAATAGCTATAGTTTTCTCTAAGCCTGGACAGCCAAACTGTTCTTCCTACCTTCCAATTCTATGCGTCGCGCAGAGCACACGCCTTTCCCTTCCTTCGCCTAGAAGGCTCCTCCCATCTCCACCTCCTCCCCCCCTCCCTCCTGTCTCGGCGAGCTCGCCTTGCCGCAGGGAGCCCCCGGCCTCGTCGTAGATTTAGCTTCTAGTTTTCCTTACCTTACTGCCTTTATGGCTTTGTCCCCCTGTGGATCATGCCGCTATGGAGGTGCCGCCACCGGCTTCTTCGCCGCTGGGGTCATCCTCGGCTTCCCTGTCGCCGCCATCCTCCCTCCGCTGGTGAGTCGTAATAAAATAAACTCCCTCCCGCCTCTCCCTCCGGCAGGTCCTTCTTCGCCCCTCTCCACCCCGGCTGCCGGATTTCTCCCCTTTTTGCCTCCTCCCCGGCCGGTGTGGTGGCTCCTGAAGCTTTTCCCCCTTTAGATTGGGTTCACTCCTATGTGGATCTGATCTTTGGGGCGCTCCCTGAGAAGCTTCTTCTCTGCCGCCGCCCCCGCCTCCTTCCTACCCCACCGGTGGTTGTTCCGATGCCTTTGCTTCCCTTTGGGTTGAGGCGCATCCATTGTTGTCGAACGCGCCGTCGCCACCCTTCCTGTAGACCCTGCTGGTGGAGTTTCCTGGCTGCTCGCGATCTGGTAGGCATCGTCCTCGAGGCTACTCCTCGATGGTTGTTCCGACGTACGTCGTCGTTGAATGTGTCAATCTGCACTCGCCTCCATCTCCGACGCTGCCTATGGAGTCTTCCTCCTCAGATTTGGAATTCGGTTTGGTGGTTGTTCCGACGTTCTCTCCTTCGTCGTCGAATGCATCGACCGGCTTCTGCCTCGACCTCCTCTGGCCTAGCCTTCCTCCTCTACCAAGCAGCACAGTTTCAACCGGCATCGAGCTTGCTCACCTTCCTCCGCCATCGCCTCGGCAGCGAGCCTCCCCTCGGTTCTGTGGACGACGGCCAACTACACGACGGCGACATCTTCTACTTCATCCTTGGTTTGCCGGTGAAGCATCTTCTCGACGTCGTCTACAACCTCTACAAGCCCACGCCGGCGAGGCCCTCCATAATCCCGGCTCCACGTCGCGACGCCCCTACAGCCTCCGTGGTGGATTTGGGTTTGGGTCCTTTAGGGACCTAGATGTAATAGGCTCCTTTGTCAATGGACTGGTTGTAAGTTTGCTGCTCTAATATAATATAAGTGGTTTTTGTCAAAAAAAAAAACTGTTCTTCCTCATCTTTGATATGTCAGACTTAATAGTTTGGACTCCTGATCCCTCTTAGCCTGATTACATGTCTCACTTATCATTAATGCAATAGCATTGCGTCTGCTACCATGCTGTTGTCGTCTTCCTCTTCGTTTTCACTGCAAAACTACTGTTGGCTAAATTATATAGTTGCATAATTCACCAACCACCGTGTTGCTGACCCTTGCATACGTGGCTATATTATTATACATCATGTATAGTAGCGCATATTAATTGGAGATGCGGAGCAAACGACTGCAAAAAAACCACTTGAAGAAACTGCAAAATGAATTGAAGTGCCATCCTCCCTGTATCAGTGACACATAAAGCAGTATATTCATTTTACTGCAACCGGATCACAGGACATTTGGACATAATACAGAATTAATTAGGTTCCCCCAATATATACTGCCCTGTCCAATTTGCAGCCAAATTAAGCAGTGATTGGTAGGTCTCTGCGGTGGGACTGATGAACAGCCTTAGCTTACAAATGCGTTAGGTTCTTAGATTTGTTACATACTCATGCTGCACAAAAGAAGAGCGAAGCTGGTACATTTATATTTGTAGCAGTTGATCACAATACAAAACACTGCGTATACTCAAAATTGATGTAAACAAATCAAAACAGTAAATTAGGAGGTGCTCAATGATCGATTAATTTACAAAGAAAGGTCTGATACGAATGTTTTCACTCTACACTGTGCCTTTCCAGTTTGTGATCTCCTCAGCCTTACCCACTATCTTTGATTTTGACTGCCGCTTTCTTGGATTTCTGAATAAAACTATAGCTTATGTAATCTTCCTCTTTTCAGCTGATGATGCCTCAAACATTTACCTTGACCTTCAACATAGGATTTTCATATTTGCTTGGAAGAAATGAGCTGCGGAAGCAAGTATGCTATTTACTACAAATGTGCGGTGAAGTGTGTCATATTGGCGTAGGAACAAAAATCTGTAACTCTTGATGTTTATGATTAACTAAGCATCTTGACCTCTCCAATACAGAGAAAATGTTGGTAATCAGAGAGCTTAGAACCAGGAACAATACATCGTGTATAGTTAATCTCATAGTTAAAGTTACACGTACTGAAAGTAATATCGTTCAAAAACATGCATTGTTTCCACCTTTCTCGAGCAAGCAACCAACCTGTCTTTCGTTCACTAAGGATTCAACAGAGCAGTCCAAATTATTGAAAACTTTGCTTAATTACATTAGTCTGGTAGTAGCAGCTCTTCCTCTCGGTGTTAATGGTGAAGCGGCATGATGCACAGAACCTATTTGTTTTCCCATGTGTCCGTCTGTGTGCAGAATGGGTACTGTGCTCTGCAACTATGGTCCCTAAGCAGCCGCCTCCAGTTGAGCTCGTATTCCTGATGCCTACTGTTCTCAGGACATGGCAGACAGCTTGTTCCAGATCATGCTTTTTTCTCGTCTACTGCTCTAAAACCATTTATCAGGCATATCTTCAGTCTCACACATCTTCTGTTCTTAGACTTCTACGTTATATACATAGCCATGAGTGTAGTAATTGATATCAGAGGTAGCTAGGAACATTCGAGCATATAGATAATTTGCCGAATGCATGTATGCTACATCTTCTGTCGTATACTGTTCTAAGACTATTTATCAGACATACCTTCAGACTTCAATCTCACACATCTTCTGTTAATTCTACATTTATATATATAGCCGTGATCACGAGTGTAGTAATTGATATCAAAGGTAGGTATGCAGGTAGGAGCAAATAGATAATTTGCTACGAATGCATGTATGCTACTTTTTACTTTTCAGAGACCTTTACCAGCAGTTGATGGATTATCAAGTGCCTTCATTAACCCTTTCTGAACCATTTTGAACCCTTACAGACTCTCCTAATGGAATCAGAATTTATTTGTAATAATTACATCAGAATGGGTATGCAACTTTAGTTGAATTTGTATGTAATAAACACACCCTCTTCTTATATTACGACTTTAGTAGAACCTCTTATTACACTCTCCTGGATAGAATCAGATATTGCATTAAATATTACCACAAATTCTTATCCTTTTCACTTAATCAAGAATAGTTATGCATCCTCAGAAATTAAAAGTAACAATTACATCAGAATTACTACAAAAAGAGGAGGGGTTTCAAGTTTCAACTAAAATCGTGGGAGAGTTTGCTAGATGCATGGCCATTTCAACTGAGTTTTCTCTATTTCTTTGAGAAGAACCAGAGAAGATCATAACTCATTCATCACAAGTGTATGTTTTCCAACAATATAACAAATACAGAGTACTAAGAGTTAGTAAATGAACCGTGTGATGTTTTGACAACCCCAACAAAAAAAAGTGTCAAAGCAATCCCACGTGATCGTAGTAGTACCATTGAGTCAGAGGGGCTGGTCAGGATGGTGACACCTTCAGGCTCTCATTCGACAAACGGCCCAGTTATGAATTAATTGTGTTCGACTACCTGATCGATCTACATATATACCAGCGGAGACGATAAGGAAGGCCCACTTGCTAGTGTTGACACGGGGACAAAAGTTTGAGTTCCTTATGCCTCCCACTCCAACTACATCTCTCACATTACTAGAACACTCATCTTCAGTTATCTCTTTGATTTGCAAACAGGGAGGCAATAATTTATCACTGCTGCTGCCATTATTGCCATTTGCGAAGCAGACAGCTTAGGTCTGAATAAACTCGCATATGCTTTTGAAGCATCTTTCAGTGCAACAATGCTCTCTTGTTTTCTTGTATATAGTGCGTTATTGATTACAAATTTACTTCATTTATAATACTGAAAAAATATTCCAGATTTGTTCAATCAACTACTAACTGAGACATATATAGTGCCCTGGTCTGGAAAATATGGTTCAACAATCAACCTACTTAGCGTGTTAGTGAGGTGCGTCTTCGTTGCCAATCTCCAACTCAGTCCCGATTCATCAAGTCAGGCGGACGCAGCATGTCGACATGGGTGTATAGATGTACACCCAATAATTTTGGACAAAAAATTCTAGTTAGTATGTTTATACATATGTGTATACTAGCAAAAGAGATAAACTGTGCATATTGCAGTCCAAATAATGAAAACAACCCATTTAGCACTTATTTTCCCACTGCAACGGCTCAAGAAGCCCTCGCAGGCCCGCACGGCCACAACCCTCAACTCTATCGCACACAAGCAAGCCAGGCGCGAAGTCTCTTAGCGTCGGTGTTGTGATCACAAGTTTAAGCAGATCACAAAATGTGATCCCCAATTTTCTTCTTTACTATCCCTTTCACTGAATTTAAAATTGTGGCCGGTGAGTTAGGATTTAAAATTGCTTCTCTACTATCCCTCCCACTGAAGTCTTCTGCCGAGGCCATATCGAGAGTTTTGGAGGAGGCCACGGCGACGCTAAAAAAAACCAGCTCGCAATTGGAAAACGATTTCATTAGTTCTAGGTGAATGAGCATATGTCTACAAGGTTCTGAAATTAGTGCTCAACGTGGCTATGCTGCTATAGCAAGTGTTGAACGAACGAGCATTTTCAACTATTAATTTTGTAAAGAACAAGCAAAGAAATAGCATGTATGATCAATATTTGTATGATTGCTTCGTTATATTTAAAGGATTTTTCCCTACATTTTTCTGTAGACATTGCTTCTTAATTCCAAAAACCGTCTCGGTGAATCAATTGTATTTTTTATTTATTAGTTTATATTTTCAAGATATTTTATGTATACTTGAATAGACTATAAAGCAGTTATGTGCACTGTTTGTTGACCATTTGTTTCTATATGTATGGTTGATGAATCCGCTAATATTTATGTACACCCAAACCTCAATTCCCGCGTCTGCCACTGCATCAAGGCACTCCAATAGTGTACTGTAGCCACCACTTACTTTTATGCTATTGTTGAAGACAATGCTGACGCATGAAACTTGACGAGCCGATACTACTGGCATTTTAGCAGTCGTACTCTTCACTTTGACTCTCGTTGAATCTTTTGGTTGGCTTCCAGATGCCACTCGTGCCAAATGAATATCCTTCTTACAAGCGGGAATATTTCCCTTTCTTTGTTTACCCAGCATTTGCTTAAGATATGATATTTGTCCTGGACTTCGCGTGTATGCAATGAAAACAAGAGCTGGGGATGCTCCTCAATTATCTTATTTTTTGCAAGCTAAAATAAGATGATCACACCTAACAACTACTACTCTATTTATCAGATCCAGCTGCCTGTGTTATTTACCAGTAGAGTACCTTTTTTGTGCGTACTTACTTGCTAACATAGTGTTTTTCTGTTCTCAGATTTGTTCTATACACAAGAAGAAATGAAAGAAGCTACTTTTTTGGTTGTGATAGAGCTTGCGCATATGTGCTACATTTATAGGTCACTAATGTGTAAAAACAATTATGGTTGTTTGGTCATAGACTTGAGCAATCAAAATTATTCAGTGGCCTCTTTATTTTATTGATGTGCTGTAACACCCTAAAATTCCATCACCAAAATAATGTAGCAACATGGTGTTTTAGTTTTTGTTTTCTAAGGATAAATAAATTATCAAATAAATTTAGCCTTTAAATATTTAAATATCACTTTTGAATAATTTTAGAGGCAATAAGTGAATGTGCATCATCTTTTGGCTTTGCATGGTTTTTGGTTGCTTGTGTGAAGTTTTAAAAGTGTGTAAAATTTTGTGAAAAAATTTGAAAAGGTTTGAATGGAGTTTGAGTTTAAAAAGGATGGTTTTAAATGTGTTTGAAAAAGAAAAGAAAGGAAAAAGACAGACTCAACTTCTATCCTATCAAACTCCCTTTTCAGCCCAGTCGGCCCACGTAACTCCTTCCGCCCTCCTCCCATGCCCGCCTTCCCCTTCCCTTTTCCTCTCTCGCCGACAGGGCGGTCCCACCTGTCGGGATCTCCTCTTCCTCCCGCGCCCTCCTTTCCTCTACCTCGAACCGGCGCGCCGCTGTGATCACCACCGCCTACCGCCGCCTCCTCCGCCTCCCCTTTCCTTCCGAGAGCGTCATTCAAAGGCAATAAATCGCCGCAATCTTCTCCCTTCGCCTTGCCGTTTCTCCTCTTGCTCCTTACGCCGCAAGGCCCGCCATCAATGTGCAGCCGCGCCGCCTCTTCCCGCTTCCTCCCCTCTGCAAGATAAAAGCCGGGCATCGCCTCCATCCCGTCCCTTTCGCTCTTGCTCACGCCTCGCACCCCCTCCATCTCGCGCACACGCCACCACCCAAAGCTCTTCTGCCGCCGCGCCATTGCCGGCCGTGCAAGCTCCTCGTCGTCGGTGGAGTACCCCTAACCCTCTCTCCCTTCTTCTCCTTCACGTGCATCGCTCACTCGAGCCCTCTCTTGTCCCAGGGCGCCTTCTCCCGTCACCGGCCGAGCCGTACCCGGAGCGCCGCGCCCAAGCTCCCGCCGCTGCCCATTACCGGCCATCCGGAGCACCTCGACGCCGGTGGACGCCTTTCCCGGGTACACTTCGTCTTCGGCCGTCGCACGTGTCGCCTGCTCGAGGACCTCGCGCCCCCAGAGCCCCTTCTTCCCCGCCGACCGAGCCGCGCCCCTGCTTCCCTCCCCGGAGCGCCGCCCGAGATCGATCTCCGCCACCACTGCCTCCCCGCCGCCCGTTCCTTCGCCGAACCTTCTTCATGTGGTGAGCAAGCCCTCCCCGCCTCCTTTTCCTTTTATCCCGAGCCGTAGCTCACCCGCCGCCGGCCGATCACGCCGCCTTGACGAGACGCTCCGGCCGTCGCTCAAACCACCGTTCCGAGCCCTTGGTTAGCTTCGCCATCTTCCCAGCAGCGTGTAGGTGCAATCCGTGTGCAAAACCGTGGCCGGGAGCCCTTCCCGCCGATTCGGCGAAGCTCCCGCTGGCGGCGCCGCAAGCGTGCGCGCCGCCTTGCATGCGATCACCGTGGCCGCACGATCCAGGATCCACGGCTTGGATCAGTCCCAGCCCCGGTCAAAAGGACCAGGTACCGGTCAACCCAGGGTTGCCGCTGCCACTTTGCAAAAAGGCCCCTCTCCTTTTCAAAATCACAACCATATCCTCACACCAGTAGAAATCCTTTCTTTTAGGTCCTTTTCTTTGCGCATAGGCCCTTAAGCTTTTGCTTTTCTACCAGCCGATCGATCCGCGATCAACGGCCCTGATCAGATCCGGGGTTACCCCCTTGGCTCACCATGGACCTGGGACCAGACCACCGCCGGTCCATGGCTTTGTCCGCGCTCGGCCACCGCTCCGGCCAATCGAGTCCGCGTGGCGCCTCATCACAAGCCGCCACCGCTCTTTTGCAGAAAACTCCCTGTGGTTTGGAAAATCACATATGTACCCTTCCACCTATATAAATCCTTTTTAACAGGCCCCTGTTTCTTATGTTTTAGCCCCTGGTTTCTTGCAGTTAAGCCCCTGGAAGTCTTGTTTCTTCACAGAAAAGTCCCTGAACCTTGTTTTAGCCATATCTTTTCCGTCTTTTATCCGTTTTAAGCGTTCTTGGTGTCCACGTGACCGTCTTTTCAAACCCGTCGGTTTAGAACCTTGTTTTGGTGTATCTTTTGCGTTTTAGCTCCGTTTCCACCGTTTCAAGTTGCGTTAGGTTCATATCAACTCAAACTACGTGTTAGGACCAATGTTGAACATGTTCTTTGTTTTATAATTTATTTAAATATTAAATATGATTAAATCCTTATACACATGCTTTTCTAATTAAAATCTAATTAGAAGTTTAACACGTGTTTTCATAAGAAAGTTAATATGATTAATACTAGTTAAATATTTCTTATAATTAAAAGCTAATTAGATGTATACCTTGGTTTTCATAATCAAACTCAAATTGATTAATCTATATTCAATGCTTTCCAAATAAAAGAAACATAGGTTATATCCCGAGTTTTCTTAATTAAATGTTAATTTGATTAATATGAATATAAATGTGTTTTTAAGTTATAATTTGATTAGAATAACTCAAAATATAAAGATAAACGCTTAGATGCTTTTACATGCTTCTTTTAAATTAAATGTTTAATTTGCATAAATCATACTTGAATATTTATAAATAAAATTGGACTAAGTTTACATCGTCTTTTTAATACAAATATAACTTGCTTAATTATAAATAGGGTATTTCTTTGAAATGACCTATGCACATGATTTTACTTAATTAAAAGATACCAAGCACATAGCTAGCTCTTGTATGTGATCATCCAAAGCTCCCGATAGTTCCGAGTGTTTTTGCATTCGCGTTTCTAGAGCCAAACCTTGTTCTCCCTTTAAGCTTTTCATGCTTGGTGTGTTGTTTTGTTTATTGTATGCTTTCTTGTGTGCTCGTAGACATCGTGCCAGTTTCAAGTGAGCAACCAGTTGAAGTGGATCAAGAGCAAGTGTTTGAAGAAGAAGAATCCCAGTGTTTAAGCAAGGAAGGCAAGTGGACTTCTCCCCCTGCATATTCTATTTTTGTCCCACACAACTTGCATGATAACTAAGTTTACTTTTAAATGTTGTATTGCATAAATTTGATGGGAAATCACCTTTTTAAGGACATGACTAGAATTTTATCCCCATACCTTGAACAACCCTTTTAAATAAATGTTTTGGGTAGAAATGCTTAGTTGCTATACTTTGGGTTGGTTCAAATGAATCTTTTACAATATGATGAATGTTGATCATGATAACTTTGGTGATATATATGTGTGTATGGTTAATAACAAGATCATATGGTTTAATCGGAACATGGAGAACCACCCAGGAAAATAGTGCAACCACAGTCCATATGGCTCTGGCTTAGCCAATTAATTAGGTGTGCGATTGTACGGTGACCTTATCCGAAAGGAACACAGGGGCTCGGGGTTGCGGTATAGCCGGTCCTCTTGGCCGCAGCCTTTGCTAAGGTGTGTCCACTAGGGAGGGTTATGGTCCGCCTGAGTGAATCGTGGGTTGTTGGTGCTGCATACCTTTGTAAAGGCTTCAGAGCGCCCCTATGCAATCACACCTCGGAAGTGTGGTATTGTGCTGATCAGCACATGCGTGGTTGGGTTTAAAGTTCTTCTGACTTTTTCGTGAGTCTGTGGTGAAAGTGTACAACCTCTGCAGTGTAAACCGATCGATCACCGTGCTCACGGTCAAGAGCGGCTGGACCCTCACATGATAATCAAACATAAAGATGGAATTAAATCGTGGTTCTTGTGGTTTTGAGATGAGATGCTTTCCTAAATGCTTAAGTGGGTTGGTATAAACTTACACCTAGTAAATATGCTTGCTAATAAAATTTGACAAACATTAAAATGATAACGCAGAACCTTAGCTTATCGTTGATAGCCTTGCATCTTCCCCACTTGCTGAGCTCCAACCATAAGTGTGCTCACCCTTGCTTACCGCTGTTCGGAGGAGAACACGGAGAAGAGTACTTCAATGACTACGATGAGTTCGAGGGCTTGCGTGCCCCCAGTCATGTGCCTGTGGAAGATGAAGATGGAGTCGCGTCTTCATAGTTATCGTTGTTCGTGTAAAGACCTTCGAGTCTAACTAGCGATAAGTGTAATAAAGAGATAATGTAATGGTTTAACTCTTATACGTTTTTATTGCTGTTTAATGATATTTCACTCATGACGTCTATCATATGTGTGTAAACTTGATTCTGGCGCACATATGAGATGCATTTGGTTTTCTTCGGAAAATCAGGTGTGACATGTGTCTGATAGCGCTGCTACTTATTCAGGATCATATACAAGTACATAAATAATAATTCCACTTTTTATAATTAAAGGTTTAGACCTACACTGTCAACATCAGACAATGGAGATATGTATGAATTTTGTATTCGTCGTTACTGATTCAAGACTGCCTGTTCATACATGCAAATGCATCAAGGAGATGGTGCACACGCCTGACTTTTTTCGTGAGAATTTGAAGTTAGTGCTGACATGTTGACAGCCAGACAACGAGCTGCCTGAGTGCACGCTGTGCTATGTTAGGGATTTATGGAAAATAAACAAACATTTATGGAAACGTGCACAACCTGAAGACTCGGCCATGCACCTAGCTAACTAGGCATTTATGGAAAATAAACAAACAGACCCACACACGAGAACTATTCTGACAGTCAGATATGCTGCTGTGGCTAAAACAGGATTCATGGATCCTCTCATTCCTAATGCATGCAATGAACCTATTTGAATTCCACATTCTTCAGAATTCCTAACACATCATCACTTCTATGTACTCTTATGAACTCGAAGAATGTGGAATTCTGAAGATGGGGAAGAGCAAGAGGCATTTCAGTTTGCTCTACAGCATGAATTGGCGAGTGTGTTGCCCATTATATATCTTCTGTAGTAGTACATTGAATTGATGGCCTCAGGTAACATGTGTTCTTGCACATCTCTGTACCCACCTACTTGCGGGAACAGTGTTCAGATCAGAATTCTTATAGTGGCAAGTCAACCTCAGTGTCATAGAACTGAAGATGGCAAACTGCAGCGGTCCATTCTCTTCATCTGAAACCGTCAACAATTCTATACTGTAATCTCTATCTATTTACAACTTCCAAGAAACTAAGCAAGCACGATCTAAAAAAAAAAGAAAAGAAACTAAGCAAGCACGAATTCTTCATGCAAAGAGACCAGGAAGTTCAAGAGATGAAATTAGTGTGCAACAAGCTGATGGATCGTACACCCCCAAATCTGATGATGGTAAGATGATTGGGAAGTCTGGGGTGCCAAGATTCACAAAGCAATGGTATTGACGGACTGACAGCAGCACCACAAGTCTTGATTGGCTACGGTTATGGGAACCATTCAAGATGGATCAAGCCTACTGATGGACGAACCCTAGTTCCTTGTGTTTTTACTTGTGGTTGGATTTCCGGTGCCGAAGCCCAACCAGAAGCTCCTAGCCATCCCTTCTAGTACCTTCGAAGAATCGGGCACGCCGCAGCTGCTGGCTCATTTCAAACTGAGTTGGTTCTAGTTCTTTGAGAAGGATCGGAAAACATCATAACTCGTTCATCACAAGTGTAAGGCTTCCAACACTATAACAAATACATAGTACTAATAGAGTAATAGTTAGTCAACGAACTGTGTGTCATATAGGTACTAATAGCAATGCTGTAATTTGTTGTCATCGTTTGTTGCCATGTATTGACAACCCCAACAAAAGAAAATGAGTGATGTTGTGCTGTTGGAGTTTGAGGGGCTGGCCACCTACGCCGCGAGATAGTGACACCTTCAGGCTCTCATTCCCCAAGTGGCCCGGTCATGAAGCTGCTTGTGTTTGACCACCAGATTGTTCCGTGTATCTGCTGAGACAGTAAGGAAGGTGCTTTCGCTGCTGGTTGTGCTGTAGCACCAGTGCACCACCTATTGCAGTGGAGGGACGAAAATTTGAGTTCCTGATGCCTCCCACTCCAACTACTACATCATATCTCTCGCATTACTAGAACAGGTACTCATTTTCAGTTTGCTCTTTGATTTGAAAACAGGACGAAACAATTTACCAGTGAGCTTGGCAGTGTAGTGCAGATTGTACCCACACATCCATAACTCAATTCAGAAAAACATATATAGCTGAATGAATTAGCTGATTGCACCCAAATGGTCATAGCACATACCTGGATGTACGGCGGCTGGGATACAGAGTTAGGTGTGAATATAAGCTGAGAGCGTAGCCTCTCTACGGGGTACTTAATAGGTTCCATGGTAGTCTAGTCAGCTTGGTGGGAATTTCTTTTGATTATTGTACAATCAAAAGAAGAAAATGAAAATGTGTACTTGCATGTTATAACATGTGTACTTGCATGCCCACCTACTTGCCGGGATGTACCGTGATCAGAATTACTGTGAGTAGTGGCAAAGTCTGCCGGGCGAGATCAAACTGGGATAACAACAAACAGAGGCTGACGAAAATTGGCATTGTCAATAGTAAACTAGAGGTGAAAAACAACCTGCACCATGGAACTGAATGTTAGAATAATAGCGTGTGGAAGCAATAATTAATCTACCGAGATAATGTATGCAAGAATCACAGACGACACCGGATGCACGATATTTGGTAACGAGGTTCAGCCAAAGCCTACATCCCCGGGGCATGACTACGGGTGCTCCTCCCCAACGCAACACCGACCGCTCCGGATCCCGGCAATACGCCGCCTTCCCCTGCGAGCCTGTCGTCATGGTTACAACAGCGGTCCTCCTCTCATATGTATGGGGAGCCCGGGTTACAAGAGTCCGACACGTACTCTACACCCTACCGCTAATACAACTCCAAGTCCAAACGTAACCAACTAGTACACAATATTCGACACAATTCCAACAAACTCCAGCTTGGCGAATATTCACCATCTTGAAGCCGTCATGCGCGAACCTCCGTGCACACCGGACTTGGGTTGTTGACTTTGTAGCTCAAGGCGAGCCACCCGATGAGTCTGACCTGGCCTCAGACCCGCCGCCTTCCACTACGTGAAAAACTCGCTTTGGTAACGGGCGTAGATCGCCTTTGGTAACGGGCAATGCGCCCGTTACCGATCAAGTGTTACAAATAAGCCAAGAAAGGTAGCGCAGATGCTCGTTCGATAAGACATATATTCGTAACGGGCATTAAACAACGGTCGTTACCACAACTAGCCACCGGTCACGTGAAATGGCTGTTTCTCCGCCCCTGAGAACTTTGGTATGAGCACCAAAACAAAGCCCGTTCTGAGGAACTCAACATCGGCGACGCATTTTATGAAACTTCGTCTCCGATGTCTCGACGAAATGAGACGCGTCTATTTCACGCGCGTCTCAGCATAACTAGTATTCGTAACGGGCATCAAACAACAACCATTACCATAACTAGTCACCGGCGGGTTTGCTAACCCGCGTCGGCATTGACTACTACTCCCTCCATCCCAAATATTTACACTTGTTGACTTCCGTGCTTCACGTTTGACCATTCGTCTTATTTGAAAAAATTGTGAAAGTATTATTTATTTTACTATGACATGTTTTATCATAATATATATTTTAAATATATCATAATTATTTCTACATTTTCACAAATTTTTTGAATATGACGAATGGTCAAATGTGATTTGTAAAAGTCAAAGGGTGCAAATGAATATTCAATCGCCTTCTTCTTTCCGAATGGATAAGCGCGCACTTTCATTGAAAAAGCGCAGAGGAGGTGTGAGAGAGGCGTGGAGCGAGAGGCGATGATGGCGCGGCGAGGCCAAGCAGCGACGACCCGCGCACCGGGATCGAGGAGAACCGGACGCGGTGCCACAAAGCGGATCATGGCGTCGGCGAGATGGCAACGAAGAGGAGGCGGCGATGGCGCGGAGAGGGGCCAAGCGGCGGTGGAGTGAACCCAATGCCGGAGACAAGGGTCCTCGACTGGATCCTCTCGGATTCCAACGAGGGGCCAAGTAGCGGCAAGGAGGAGCGTGCCGGCGAGGGGCAGAAGTGGGCGAGGGCCGCCTCACGCTTATGAGCACAAGTGTCCGCAACTACGAAGAGGTGTCGAGGGGCGAAGAAGGTGTAGAGGACCTCATCTCGACTGCGTAACGACCACGACGGCGGCGAGGCAAGTTTCTCTGAATCTCACTACCTTTTTACTTGTTCTATAGATAGAGCTTAAGGTAGCTTGAGCTTGAGCTTCATAAAGTTAATTAGTGCCTATGATGATGTCTTCCATGCTTGTCATGATCTTAATTATACCAAGTTCTGAGGTAAATCAGTTCTGAACTAAGTTCTGCTTTTACTTGTCACACCCTGCTATGAAGCCTAGGATAATTTTCAAGTTCTTATATAATTTTCCTATGACTGCCCTATATCCAAGTTAAAGGCAAATTAGTTCGAATTAACTATGTTGTTCTTATACCATGTTTAACCCTGTTTCGTGCAAAACTCTTTGAGTCATGACGAGCTTGAGTTACTTCTTAACCTTAATGTGGGATTATGTGAAACCTGAGTTTCAAAAAATCACAAAAGAAGTGAACATCCTCATCAAAAAGGCTAAGCACATAAGGAGGTACAATTATACTACTGAACAAAATCTCGAGCCCATTGAAGGTGCGCTAGGGCTTCAAGAATCCTTGGTTGCTTACGAAGAGGCGCAAAAGAGCCAATAATCACGATGGGGCATGATCTAGTTCAAGCTTGTTGATGTGCGGTCGGTAGCCATACTTTTGTGGATGTTCAAGGCATACCTTTGTTGATGTGTATGGTCAGATAGCACGACCATAGTAAATAATGTGATGGACAAGTTAAGTCCTAGCCTGATATATGGACAAGTTAACCTTTTGTAATATTTATCTTTATTCCTGTGGACAAGTTATCTTCATCTTTGTGGACAAGTTATCTCTCTTATGATGTCTGTTTTGTCTCAGAAGATAGGTGTGTTGATTGTGCCTGTATGTCGAAATGGAAGCAATGAGAGATGGAACGAGTTGACACATCAATGAGGATGACTCAAAGGAGGCGATGATTAACAAACCTCCATCTCATTTGTTCACTGACGCCGCGCTCCCGCTTCACGGCAATTGAGTGCTCTCAGACTTTAATTATTGGGCTCTCAAACTAGTAACGGGCGTCAAATGCTCATCGGTAACGGACTTATAGCATACGTTACCAATACGGAGTGATCGATCGGACTTAAACAGCCCGTTACCGATAGGGTGTTAATCAGTAACGGACTTTACTAGCTCGTTACCGATAGGTTTAACTTGTGTAACGGGCTCTATTTAACGTCTGTTACAAAGAATTCATGTAACGGGCGTTTAAGAGACCGTTACCAAGTCCACATTGGTAGCAGGCGTTGGAGGCCAGCCCCGGTCGGCTGCCGCGCTTATCTCTGTAAGCGCCAAGTAACAACTGTTACAGATGTGGGTGCATGTAACGGGTGTTAAGGGCCCGTTACAAATGTTGCGTGACCTATTTGAGGTTTTCACGTGTAGTGTTCGAGCTCTTGCTACCCCTGCAACTCCATCTTCCATGACTCCACCTGCAACTGTGCACCCTTGCAGCTTGTACAAATGCGACACTATCCTCTCTCCTATCATCACAATCTCGTTTCCCTTCATGATCTTCATGGTCTTCAAATCCGTCTCAGCCCGGAATAGCATACCATCACCATGTAGAGCTCCAAGCGAAATTAGATTCCTACGCAGCCCTGGCACATGCCTAACACCTCAAGCACGTGTTCAACTCCACCTCCTTGATCTTGATGTCGCCACTCCGATAGCACGGTAACCCGTGTCATCACCCAAATAGGCTAAGCCAAAATCACCAGACTTGTATGAAGTGAACCACTCCCTCTTGTGTCTGATACTTAGAAACATCACTATCACTGTCCGAGTCACTCTTAGACATTGCAACATTAGCACTTGCCTTCTTATACCTTTCTGGACAATCCCTCCTCACATGTCCTAACTCACCGCAATCATAGCACCGCACTTTCTTCTTCTTCTTTTCCTTCACCTTCTCCTTGCTATGCTCACCTCTGACCAGCAACGCATCACCCAGAGGACCATCCACTGCACTGTTCTTTATCCTCAGCTCTCGAGCCAACAATGCTGCAGTAATATCCTCAACTTTGATGCTTTCATTGCCGTACGTCAGAGTCGTGACCACGTGCTCATAAGATGATGGAAGTGAACACAGAAGAATAATCGCCTTGTCTTCAGTTTCAATCTTCACACCCAGTTACTCCAGGTCTGTGACCATCTGACTGAAAACATTGATGTGCCCAGCTAGATCTGACTCCTCTTGCATCTTCAGCCCATATAACTTCTGCTTCAGATACAACTTGGTCGTCACGGTCTTCGACATGAATTAAGTTTCCAGCTTGTCCCAGATTTCCTTCGGTGTCGTTAGTCCGATCACATGGTGCATGACCTGGTCTGACAGACATAGCCGTATGGTTGCGGCCGCTAGCATCTGCTTCTCCTCCCAATCACCTGCCTCCATCTTCTCTGGCTTCTTCTCGGTCAGACCCGCCAAGTTCCCCTCAACAGATCCTTGACCCTTATCTGCCATAATCCGAAGTTGCCGGAGCCATCGAACTTCACCACCTCAAATCTGATAACTGTCGACACCTTGTCCATCGACATCCTGCCGACACGCAGTTTGACCGACCCTTTGCCGCCGGTAACTCCGCCCGATCCGTCCGACTTGTCGACCGCGTCACCGAGCAGATCGTCCTGCTCCTTCTCGCCATTGTCCTCCAGACTTCCTCACCAGCTTCCGCCGATCAATCTGTCCACCGCACGCACTTCAAACCTTCCTCCACAGTCCACCAAAGCCTCCAATTTGACCAAACTCGCACACGCAATCCCTCAGCTGAAACACCTTGACACGTCTGTTTCTGCCCTTGGATTAGCTTGAGTTTGGTTGATCTGCCTCCGGTCCCTGCGCCTCTGTTTTTATGTGCACGATGCTAGCTAGCGCCACCTCTGGTCTCTTTTTCCGAGTCGCACACGATTGCTGCCTGCCCACCACGTCGTATCCGAGTTTCACCTGAGTTGCAATCTGACTCCCATGCACACACAACTCTCATGCCTGGATTGGAACAAGTACCGAGTCCACAAAGGACTTGTCCGTGTCCCTCTCATATTTTATTTCCTTGCACATATCTAAATTGTGCCCAAAACAAAATAGAATCCTGCATGCACCCGTGCCAATCACACATCCATGCAAGCCACGTCTAGAGTAGTTGTATACGTGCCCGAGTCCTTCCTGCCTTGCAGCCAAACTCATACGTGGTGTATCAACTCTCGAGATTCCCGTGTATTCGGCAAACTCCTGGTCTCATGCTTGCTGTACCCAGATGGAAACTGATTTTCCACCCGTATGCACGTAGACCACCAGGACTCCTGCTACTCCACGGCTTCTCGTGCTCACGCCGCTGCATCTCTGGTCCGCAACGAGCCTGTGCACTCGTCTCCCCACCTGCGACGCCATATCATTATCGACTTTGCTGTCCGCGCTCTGCCGAAAGCTCCGCCGCACATGCTGATCCACACGCCAGCCCTGCTACAACAGCCGCGCCTTCATGCACCACCTGTGCACGAACGTGCCGCACCATGGCCACTTGTATTGTCGACACAATCTGCTCGTCTTGCCGCAATACCGCCTTTGTACAACACCGGTTACATCACCGTTGTCGTGATGCTCCCACGCTCCAATCTCTCCGACTGTCACCTGCATCTGGTCGCCGGTCTGATCCCGAGCCGAAGCCGCCACCCTGATCGCGTCGTCTTCAATAGCCACTGAGTTGGTCCGATCACCACGCCTGGTCGATCCTCACCAATCGCAGCCCGTCGAACGGTCCAAGCCTCCTGCTCAGAGTGTCCGGACACCACTGATCGACTGCCGATCGCCGCCATGCTCCACCTTGCGCCGCATCGAGTTCCGCGGTGCCGAGTTCGCCTCGTGCCTCCATGGTGATCTCCATACTGTCTCTAGATCCAATCTAACCAAAGCTCTTGATACTACTTGTTAGAATAATAGCGCGCGGAAGCAATAATTGATCTACCGAGATAATGTATGCGAGAATCACAAACAACACCGGAGGCACGATATTTGGTAACGAGGTTCAGCCAAAGCCTACACCCCCGGGGCATGACTACGGGCGCTCCTCCCCAAATCGCAACACCGACCGTTCCGGATCCCGGCAATACGCCACCTTCCCCTGCGAGCCTGTCGCTATGTCGTCATGGTTACAACAGCGGTCCTCCTCTCATATTTATGAGGAGCCCGGGTTACAAGAGTCCGACACGTACTCTACACCCTACCGTTAATATAACTCCAAGTCCAAACGTAACCAACTAGTACACAATATTCGACATAATTCCAACACTGAAGATGAAAAACTGCAATAGTTCATTCTCTTCGTCGGGAACGGTCAGAGTTCTATAATCCATCTACATGAAGCATTCTTCAGAAAATAGACCAGGTCGTTCAAGAGAAGAAATTGGCATCTTTACCATACGAAACTTGGCTAATAAGAAGGCCAGGGAAGCTGACCACGTAGCTGGCTCCTCCCGGCCATTGGATCGGCCTGGATCAACCGAGCAACAACCATTTTGCAAAAAAGTCCTTCTACTTAGCAAAAATCTATCCCACACTCCATGGATTTAAAGATGAGCCCCTAAACTTTCAGGAAAATATGTTTCCAATCAACAATTTTGCTAAAGAACCATAAAGTTTGCAGCAATCCACCAAAAAACTCAGAATTTTACGAAAAAGTCCTCTGAAATTCTGGCAATGATATTTCTGCAGAAAGACCCTTCTATTTAGCGTAAATTGAACCCACAATTGGCATACTTTTACAAATGAGTCCCTATACTTTTGAGGAAATAACTTTTATATCCACGATTTTACAAATAAAACCTCGCACTTCTCAACAGTGGACCCGAAGGCTCAGCTTCCATAAAAAAAATCCAATCTTCCCAAAAAGTCAACACATAACTCAAACTTATCGACAACACAGTAAACTTTACAAATTGTATTCACAATGTAATTTCACGTTTCCTCACAAACTAATGCCTCAACTTATAAAAAAAATGTCGTAGCCCACAAATACGAAAAACAATCCCAACTTCCAACAACTAACTTGCAAAACTATTGACAACAGTCAATCTGTTGCCCATATATTTTCTATGAACACACCCTACAATTCCTAAATAGTAAACACCTAAATCTCAATAATGTAACATCACAAAAATTAATCCGCAACATACTAATGTTCTGATTCACCTAGACTACCTTGTGATCATTAGTCGAATACTTAATTGGTTTCATTCAAAATCTCCCAACCACAAAAGGAACGAGCTATGCTATAGGGTCAATACAGTCTGACTTAGCAACAAATTAAGAACGATATAAATCAAACATCTTAAAAATGTGGTCGATTTAACGAAGGGCACTGGTCTCAAGAGGCAAGGCCGCGTTTCCTTTCTAGTGCCAGACTATGCTGGTGCCAGTGCCCGACCAGAAACGTGCCTTCTAGTAGCTTCATTGGCTCAGTCTGGCGGCCACGCTACTGTGGGGCGGCCTGCTCGTGTGGCCATCACCGTGGTTGTATTCATGGCGCCTCCCAATCTCATACTGAGTTGTATGTAGTCTAAGCTAAATAAGGCACACAGATAGATGCTATGCATCACTCGCAATTCATGTACAATACTTCTTTGATGCACCTCTATCTTATATAACTACCAAGCAGCAGGAAACACAAGTATACAGTTGGCACTGACCGATTTATATAGCCACTTCGTTTTTTCATGTTCACTACATATAGAACAGCTAGTTGGGACTTTGGAGTGATGATATTGGTGTTGTTTCAGTGTCAGACAAAATAAGAACGATGTGGTTAAAAAAATATTTACTGTAATTTTAACTACTAATAATGGATGAAGCCACCACGTTAATCATAAAGGACGAGAATATTTAATCAGCCCATGTACGTACAAACTAGATATGGAGATTGAATATGATGACTCAGATTTCCCAACATTTCTTGGTATTCATAACAAAGAAGGAACGGGGTGATCTCTATGTCAAGATGCACATCCTTTGACACAAAAGAAAATATTTTAATGCTAAGAACACGATCTCTCCATGCTAATATAATCAAGGAAACCGGAGAGGATTGTTGGAAAGGAATTCAGGGCACAATATTATGCTGCATATGTAGTATAGTTGCTTATTAGTTCAAGATGCAGAGCAAGTTTCTCACTGCAAAAAAGACAACCTGTATGAGAATTCAAGTTATAATATAAAAATTTAAATCACCAGCTAACTGAAGGTGTAATAGCGAGCACCTCAAGCATCTGACTCGTGCATTTTGATTCCCTGAAAAAGTTAGTCACAAACTGTAGTTGTACGTTTTCGTCAGATGTATATTTTGCTCGTTGCTAGTTCTTGATTTATGATTAATTCATAAACCACATAAACGTTTTCTTAGTGGCTGTTCCCTTATGCACTTCCATAATAGTTTCGACAAAAATGGGAACTTCCCTCATTCCCCAAGTGGCCCGGTCACGAAAGCTGGTTGTGTTCGACCACCTGGTTGGCGGCGTTCTACTCGGCTCGTCGCCATCCGTGACGACGGCGCGCGGTAGCGGTGTCAAAGCCATAGCAGATGGAGCAGCGGCGCACAGAGGCGTACAGGCTTGCTTGCACGTACCGAGGCGTGGTTGCTGCTTGCTTAGTTGTTTGAACTGAACGAGGACGTACAGGCGCTCGGCGGCGGCGAGCACGCGAAGGTAGGAGATAGACCATGTTAACGACGGGCTGGTTTCACGCCTCGGCTTCGTCGGGTTGGAACCGACCCATGTACAGGATGAAGCTGAGCGACGAAAATTTGAGTTCCCGGTGCCTCCCGCTCCAACCATTGCATCATATCTCTCTCATTACTAGAGCACGTACTCATTATCAGTTTGCTCTTTGATTTTCGAACAGGATGAAACAATTTATCAGCGTGCTAGGCAGTGTACGTAGTGCAGATTGTATCCACACATCCATATAACTCAATCTTACTATTACTAATTGGAGGCTCCTTTAGAAGGCTCCACATGAAGCCACCTAGGAATCATAGGTGGACACTCTTTAAAAAGAGAAAATTAATAGAAAACTCCACATGAAGCCACATAGGAATCCTAGGTGGACGCTCTTGAAAACATCCTACCATGTATTTTTGTTTCTAAAATGATCCACCTTCCCCTTTAATCATAAAAACGTCAACTAGATGCGTACAATACACCCAACAACCTAGATGCGTACTAAAAAATCTCTCTCTTCCCTTGATCTCTCTCCCCTATTTAAATAAATTCTTCCCTTGATCTCTCTCCCCTATTTAAATAAAAATAAATTATCTCCAAGAGCTAGCCGCACATGCATGTATAAAAATTTCAAGGGCTTGCCGCACATGCATCTATAAACAAACATAGCTGTCGTGCATCTATAAACAAACATAGTTGTCGTCATCTATAGTGTACTGCTCCGAACATCGCATAGGGTCTCTGCTACTTTGATTTCATCACATAGGACCTTGGCTACTTTCATCAGCAAAAGATGGCCCTGTTGCCATTCAACAAGGTACAATCTACTTGGCTTGGGGCATTCTTATAAAATTTTTATTCGTATTGAATGTGCAATTATTATTTTCTTCCCGTTCTACAATTAGATTGTTTTTTATGGCATATATTATTACTTATAAATAATTTGATTATTGTCTGCATGACTGCGTGAGTGGTATAGGGTGACTAGCTTCTTACCATTGTTCTCAAACTATTATCTTCATAACGAAATATATTTGAATTGATTGTTGTTTGTGTACCATAATTTTGGTACAATTAAAATCTGTATTTGTAGATCATGTCTTTTTTATGAAAAAATTGCTCAATTAGATCCATCACCATCCTCTGCTTATGCAGTTTAACAAGTTACAATGGTGAACAAAAACTTGAGTGAAATTAGACCGGTAAATGAGTTGTGAAACATCAAAGCAAGGGTAACCAGATTGTGGAATGCAACATTACTCAGTAGCGACGAACTATTAAGTCTTGACATGATCCTTATGAATGAAGAGGTAGGCTTTTTAAGGCCTCCATGTGATGCTACCTAGGTGTGACGCCCCAGGTTTTTAATTAGCATCATTAATGAAAATGACCGTTTCAGTTGAGTCAAACCTGCTGACATTGGTCAAACCTAAGTCAACCTGGGTCATCACCTCGAAAACCTCGCCAACAATCCCTAATGACCCTCTTGATCAAGTCAACACACACTTGTGGTCAACCCTTGGTCAAAGGCACGGTCAAACCCCACTTAAACCCTGATGTCTTTGAACGTCCTCCGGAACTTTTGCCGCGTTCTCCAAATTTCACCTAAACACTCCAAAATCTCCCAATATAAAAGTTGTCCAGTTTTTCGAGGAACACAACTTTCATGTTGGATGGCATTTCAAATTTTGAGTGGAAAAGGGTGGAAAACTTGGTCAACTGCCAGCAGCTCCTGTTCACCGGAATAGGGTGGCATTCAAAGTTTGGCAGCAATTTGTGCAAAAACCGTTGAGAAAAACGCCATAGAGCCTTTGTAAAACTTGTAGAGGGTAGTGAGATCTACAACTTTTTTTTTTACTCCTTAGTGCACTTTAGTTGCAAAATCTTGAGATAAACTCAGTCAAACAGGGCTAAACCGAATTGAAAGAACGCTGGAACGCGACGTCACGCCCGCCTCCCCGCTCCTGGCGCCCACCGCCGCGCCCGTGCGCCACAGACGTAGGCGTAGGCGGGCCCGCGACCATCGGTCCGAGCACCACCCCTGACGCGCCTCCCGCCACGTGGAGCTCCCACTCGCCAGCCAGCGCGATCAGCCCGCCCACGTCGCCACCGCCGCCTGTGCACGCTTCTGCCGATCGCCGCGCCGAGTTTAATGGCGGGCATCCTTCGCCGTGAAGGCTCGGAGCCGCCCACCGCCTATTTAAGGCCGCCTCCTCCCTCGCGCGAGCCATTGCAGCTGTTTCCGTGCTATGCCTGCGCGCTTCTGCCGGCACCACCGAGCTCGCATCTCCGGCCGATTCCACCGTCGTCCAGCGCCACCAGGACCTCCCCTAGCCCCTACTGGAGCCAACCGTGCCACCCCTTCTCTTTCCCAGGACGGGAGCTCGCCGAGGCAACCGTTCCAGCGGCCGCCGGAGCGTGGCGCCGAGCCCTCGCCAAGACGCCCGAGCCGTCCAACCCCCGGAATCGGTCGTAGGTGAGCCTCGAGCACTACCCGCCCTTCCCCGGCCGATTCCTCCCTCCTTGGCCGGATTCCGCGATCCTCACCGCTGCCGCGCCAGAACCCAATTGCGGTGGTCCGAGTTCTTTCCAGGGGCCTGTTCGCAAAACTGAATCTTAAATAGTGTTGCAGTTTTTGCTGAAACTTAGAAAATTCGTAGAAAAGCATAGGAAAATCAGAAAAATACAAACCCGATTTTGTTGGACTCCTTGTGAAAATTAATACAACTTTTGTAAAGCTTGTCCACGGTTTTTCCTGATAATTTTTGCATGAAAAATAGGAGACTGAAAAACCTAGATCTGTTTTATCTCAAAATCTATATGTCCTCTGTAGGTAATTTTTGGATATGTTGTGTGTTATGTCTTTCCTATATCCTGTACCAAAAATTGCAGAAATTTACTGAGTAAATATTTTTATAAGAATTGTTTTCTATTTATGCAGAATCTATCTAAATGATTTTTGTAGCTAATAATAATTAGATTTTTGTGCCCAACTTCTGCTTGTTGTCTTTTTATGCCAAAATGCACCTCTGGCGAATTAATCACAATTTTATAATTGTCATAAATATTTATTATTGAAATATGCTTGTTTTTCTTTGTAATTGCGTAGCTCAAGATCCATAATAGTTCTAGGTGTATATGTTGCATCCCTAGCTTGGTTTTAGGCCAGAGATCATGTGTGAGAAAGTTTGAATCATTTTGATGTGTATTTATTTTTGTATGCATTAATCTTGTTGTGGTAACTAGCTTTTGTTATTTTCAATATAATCAATTTCATAGCTCTCCTAAGTGTGCATGTGTGTTCAGTGGCTTTGCATATGTGTTAGTGCTTAATAAACCCTTTCACTGAATTTTATTAATTAATTTCATGAATAAAAGTAATGGAAGTCATTTAAGCTTATATTAAAGTAAATTGGAAAATCACCACCTACACACCTAGTGACTTTAGGTTGTATTGAAAATCATTTTAAAAAGATAATGACCAACCCACTTCTGTTTGTCGAATTTAAATTAAATTATTTACACAAATATGTACATAGTCACTATCAAAAAGATTAATTAATAATGAACCGCATATTGTTCTTTTTGGAAGAGTATGCTGAATGTGTTTCTTATCTAGGTGAATGTGGTCAACCATGCACCCCATGGTTGTCATTTGTTGAAAGTAATTGATTAAATGAAAAATCGTCAAATAAATCTTGCATTTGCATCCTCGTGTAGATCTTCCTGACGGTAGATATACGCTTGTCTTGGGAAGGAGGAGGACGGAGGTGACGAAGAGCTGCAGTACGTGGACGTAGCTCAAGACCTGGACCAAAGTCCGGAAGGGCCCAAGGCCAACCTTGCCAGCAAAGGCAAGCCCCGGTGCAATTAACCCAGTGTTTAAAATTCTTATGCAACTATCTATGGATGATTGTGCATTTACGTTCAGGAGTTGATATGAAACCCTAGATGCATGATCCCTAGGTACCTTTGTCCTTTACTAGTATGATAGGTCGATAGCTGCTATGCTATAGGACCGTTACAAGTCAGTGATGCTTGTCACCATGAGAATAGGTTCTTATGTTGGAATCATAAGATCTCCTTAAATGGATTGCTCATGTGGTAAGAGCATGGGATGTGGGCTCCGGTCCAATGGCTTTCGTGGGTTAAGTGTTTGAACGTACTAAGCACTTGTCGGGAATGGGACCGGTAAGCCTAGTACCTTAATGAGGCGGTAAGGGATTTCACCGTCACTACTCTTGGGATGCGTCTCACGGCTAGCTACCGGTGGTGCACGTGAGTCTGGGTGCCTCGCGGGGTATGCCAGATAACCAGTACCAAAGACTGTGGCCTTTTATCCCGAACCGAGGATTTTTGGGAACCGCTTGGTGGTTGTCCTCGCGGGGGCATCCCACCGAGTGTTTAGGTCTACCTTGCAAGGTTTTAAATCAACTGGTTGTCGGCCTCTCACCGTTATCTGAGACTACTTACTCCACTGGCCATGAGATCCCTAATGATGGAAGTTGATGAATATTATGCTTGATTAATTGTATTGCACAACTTTGCTTGCAATAGATGGCTAACTTAGAAAAGAATAACCAACTAGAACTTGTGCTAAAATCTTGAAAGTAAGGACATATTCATTGTTGTTTTTCAACAAAAGAAACCCCAGTGGCCAAAAAGCCTATCATGTCTAGAGTTGGTGAAGTAGTTATCACCGACGGGTAAGTCTTGCTGAGTATTAGTATACTCGGACCTTGCTATCATTGTCCAGGTAATGCCTTTGTTGATGTGTGGCACGGAGAGATCCCGCCCGGCTGGGAGCTGGAGTGGATGGAGGACGACGAATGAAGGCATCATGGCTGGCCTCCCGTGGTGTTTCCGCTTCCCGTTAGTTTAATTCCGCTGTTTTAAAAACTCTGAACTGCGTTGTCATGTTAAAGACTCCGGTTTGTAATAATTAAACCCTTCGGGGTAAATTTCGGATGTTAATCATGTATTATCTCTGGACTCGCCTTCGCGTGAGTTTTGATGCATATATGTCGATCCTTGTTGCTATGTAAGTGATTTACCGGGTGTTAACCCGACAACTTACGACAGGATGATACTTTATTATTGCTTAATGACCAAAGTGGATTGGTTTAGGCGATAGTACGGTATTTTCTGGGCGGGTTGTCCGGCATCGAGCAATTATATGCACCGGAGATTAATTAATAACCTTAATCACTGGTTTTTGAATAAAATTCGTCAAGATTGTTTGGATTTGCAAAACACGTTGGTCCGTTAAGGATAAACTAGACCGAGAGGCCCTAGAGGGATTTTTTGGGTTCTTTCAGGTGGCTTATTAACCTATGGTTTATTTTGCTAACTTCCGGCACTTTACTTTATGTCAGACTTACTTTCTTGCACAACCAAACTAGATGAGCCACGTGTTTTATACGTGTGCTGTGCCGCATCACGGGAATTGCGAGGGTTGATGGAGTGATCTATTCAACGGATCCCATCTTCTCGTCTGGTCGCCCACGTGTTTTATATTGCGCTTTCCGTATGAAGTCATACGAAGGATGACATGCTCTATTCAAGATGAACATGTCATGAGTTGTGATGTCGCCACGTGTTTTATACGTGTGCATTTCCGCATGTCGAATATGCTACTATAAAAATAATATCAAATAACCCCCTAAATTTTCATATAAATTATCCACTTATGTGCTTATTAAATTCAGTTCCCCCTAAATCCGAATCTAAATCATATAGTTATAATAAAATCTTAAAGTGCATCAATATAAAATTTTAAATTACCATTTTTATAATTATTAATATATTATTTATGTTTTTCTAAAAAATATATTATTTATGTTATTGTTTATATGAAAAAATACTTCCCATAATGTGTGTCATTATATACTCATATATTTATGAATAAGAGACAGATAAGAATACCAATTTTATGTTGTTCATAGTTTAAAATAAAGTGTTCAATTATATACAAATCAAACACATATAGAGGTGCTATGCTAAGTGAAAAACTGTTACTAACTAAACCTATTACAACTATTAGAATATGTAATAGATGAATGAGAGCATGAGAAAGATAATTATAATTATTAGGTATTTCTAACTAGCCTGTGCGGGGCACGGGTTGATAGACTAGTTCAGAAATAATATATATAGCTAAATGAATTAGCTGATTACACCCAAATGGCCGATAGAGCATACGTGGATGTAAGGCGGCTGGGATACAGTGTTAGGTGTGAATATAAGCTGAGAGCGTAGCCTCTCTACGGGTATTTAATAGTATGGTTCCTTGGAAGTCTAGTTAGCTTGTTGGGATTTTCTTGCGATTATTGTACAATCAAAGAAGAAATGAAGCATGCTGATCGAAAAGTTGGTGCATTCATGTTTCACAATGGCATAAAAAATGGAAATGATGGTAGATGATTTATCCATTTGCATGTCGACACATAAATCACCAAAACTAAAGAGAATAGTTTCATTCATCACTCGCAGAGGTTTGTATCCACTGGGAGAGTAAGGCGTTTTTCATTTTTTGAGAACATAGACAACTTAATCTTGATGTCCATTTCAGTCGAGCAACAAAGATGATGAGTATTCATTTAATGAAATAAAGTGTGTAGCGAACATGGCCTCATATGCCATTAGTTCGAGTTTGATTTTGGTGATTCATGACAACATGATCAATGGGACTAACCATATTGTTTAGCATGTCTTTGTAGACATTTCTAGGTCCCAAAGATGCAAAAATACCACATGCCAAATTGAGAAGATAGTTTATTTTTCAAGGGTCAAAACCGCGGAAGAAAAGGAAAAGAAAACACACCGTCGGATGAACCGACGGTACCATCGGTGCATAGCGTCGGTGTAGTTGGTACACTGCGCAGGAGGCAAAATGCCATTTTGTAGATGCGCCGGATGAATTGCGGAGGAAGAGCAGTGAAGACAGTAGCACCGGATGATCCGACGGCCGGCGAGGACACCGCCGGTCTATCCGACGCCGCTTTGAATCAAGACAGAGACGCGCCAAGACGAAGTCTTTGAGCAAGCGCCTTGGTCAAAGGGCGTCGGTCTATCCGGCATCGGCGTGGAACTACGAGAGCGTTTTGGCGCGGTCTTCAACCCGGATGAACCGGCCTGGCAAGTACGATTGTATGCGTCGGAGCGGTTGTGTCGGCGAGATCTTCAGCGGCTAAGTGGCGTGGAGAGCACGGATGAACGACGCCTAGAAAAAGCATAGAATCGGTTCATCCGACGTTACCTTTTTTCAGTGGCCGTTAGCCAATGGCTCTTTGAGTGCCTTGGGCTATTTATACCCCCTCCACTCACCCATTTGAGGTTGCTGGATTGTGTGGAAGTGCAGATGAGTTCAAGACACCTAGAAGATCATATCCAATCCATCCAAGTGCTTAATTGCTCATCCTTAGACTTGCATATGCTTTGTGTATGTGCTTAGTGCTAGGCTTAGCTTAGAGCTGAGGTTGTGCCAACCTTGTGAGGTGATTCTTGAGTGAATCAAGGTGTACAAGGTTCGCCGAAGCCTTGGGGCCTAAGTGGCTCACCGGCAATCGCCATCGACCCTCCCGGCTTGGTGTGGAGCGGCGAGGACACTTTGTGCGGGGACGTGGAGACCCCTTCCTTGGTGGAGAAGCTCCTTAGTGGAGGCGGCATCAAGGTGACCAAGGGAGCTTGGCAAGTGCCTAAGTGGCTAGCCTTTGTGGCAAGTCAAGTGGTGCTCTTGGGAGAGACTTGGTGACCGGGAAGCAATACTCTTGTGTGAGTACTTCAACAACATGGACTAGGGGTGGCTTAGTGCCTACCGATACCACGGGATAAATCGCGTGTCAAGAGTTTGCTTCCTCTCATCCCCTTTACGTTTCCGCATTTACTCTATTGCAATCTTTGCTTGCCTTTACTTTCCTAGAGTTGTATCATGCTAGGATTGACTATAGGTTGCAAACCTTGTTTTGGGATGGGAGTTTCACACTAGAACAACCCTAGTTGCACATCTAGATAGTATGTTCTAGTTTACCTTTGTGTAAATTTAGTGAAGCCATAGGTTAAGTTTTTTAGTTTGCCTAATTCACCCCTTCTCCCTCTTAGGCTACGAGCATCCGATTCCTTACAAAGTGTGCCCCAATTCCAAATGTCCTGCTGAGAAAATGATTTCTGCATTTCCCTCCTACCGCTGACTGCAGAGTAGAGCCCCCCCCACCCACCCAAATGGAGGAGAAAGAACAAGGAGAAGGGATGTAGAGGAAGAAGCAGCAGTAGCAGCCCCTCGTTGCTTCCGTCCCTGGCTTTGCCACTGATGATATTTGTTCTCGACTTTGTGTGCATGATATGAAAACAAGAGCTGAGAAACACCTCATTTATCTGAGTTTTTGGCCGGCTAAAATTTGATGATCACACCTAACAATCACCAGAGTGTAGAAAAAATGATTTATAGGTTACTAATGTTTTTTGGTTGCTTGTGCATATGCGCTACATTTATAGGCCACTAACTTAGACACATATAACGCCCTATGGTCCGGAAAATATGGTTCAATAGTCAACCTACTTAGCGTGTTAATGAGGCGCATCTCCGTCAAAATCACTCCAACAGTCTACTGTAGCCACCACACGAACTGTTGTTTGTTCAAGACAATGCTGCGGATGCTGCCTTTGCTGACTAGCATGGATGCATGAAACTTGATGACTAGTACTCTTCACTGAGCCACCAGATGAGTCTTTAGGTTGGCTTCCTGAGGCCGCTCATGCCAAATGAATATCCTTCTTACAAGCGGGAATATAATATTTCCCTCACTGTTTTCCCAGCATTTGCTTAAGATATGATATATTTATCCTGGACTTTGCGTGTATGCAATGAAAACAAGAGCTGAGCTAAGCACCTCATTTATCTTGTTTTTGGCCGGCTAAAATAAGATGGAGGATCACAACCAACAACCACTACTCTATTTATTAGATTCAGCTGCCTGTGTTATTTTACCAATAGAGTACTTTTTTGTGTGTACTTACTTGCTGACGTTGAGTTTCTCCTCTCAGATTTATTCTATACACAAGAAGAAATGAAAGAAACTGCTTTTTGGTTGCTTGCGCATATGCGCCACATTTATAGGTCACTAATGTGTAGAAAAATCATGGTTGTTCATTCATAGACTTGAGCAATCAAAATTCTTGGCCTGTTTCTTTTATTGATGTTCCTGATAGCACTGCACATTACTTATACATTATCATATACAAGTTTATAAAAACCAAACGAGCTGATAGTGTAGGTACAGCAAACAATGGAGATATGTATATGAATTTTGTATTCATTGTTTACTGATTCAGGACGGTCTGTTCATACATGCAACTGCAATGCATCAAGGAGATGGTGCACGCCTGATTTTCGTGAGATTATTATATTGTGATGTTAGTACTGAGATGTTGATAGCAGACAAATCCCAAACAATGTCCGGATCCGCAAACACAGTAGCGAGATGAAGAACACACGAATCTGTGCTGCAATGCTATAGAGTTTCTTTACTCCACTTTGAAACATGGAGCAAAATGATAGAGCACAACCATCGTGGCACGCTACACTAGGTGATGTCCCGAACCTGGATGTGCACGCCCTACTGAGGCTGGGGTAGTAGTGCACACTTTTTATAAAAAAAACTCTGCACAACCTGAAGACCTGGCCATGCACCTAGCTAACTTGGCATGTGAGGAAAATAAACAAACAGACACACGCACACACAAGAACTATTATGGCAGTCACATATGCCCGCCTTGGCTAAAACAGGTTCATGGAGCCTCTCATTCCTAACGCATGCAATTAATCACCAGCACTTCTATGTACTCTTATAAATTCCAAAAATATCTGTGGAATTCTGAAGATGGGGCAGAAGCATTTTAGTTTGCTCTACAACATGGATTGGCGAGTGTGTGCTGTCCACTATTTAAGTCGTGGAGTAGTACATTGAATTATCTGAATGTGTTACTGCACATCTGTACCCACCTACTTGCGGGGACAGTGCTCAGAATTACTTGGAGTACATAGTGGCAAGTCTGTTAGCTTTTGTCAAGCTTGTTCAGGTGGCTTCCTAGTTTGGTTTCTTGATTCGTTCAGTTGAGTCGCGCACGAGCCCATGTTCTGTACATGTGCCATGCGCACTAGTTTGTTGTGGCGTCGAGCCTCTCTCGCGTGTCAGTAGGAGTCGTTGGAGTCGTGGGCACGCTCTCGTCGTCATGGACGCGTTCCGTAGTCAAGGCAGACGTGGGATGGCGCGTTTGTTATGGATCATGGCGACGGCGGCGGGGGCGGCGCCCAGCAGTTCTTGTATCTGAATAAAGGAGGAATGCAATAGATCGAGAAAACACTGCAACGTTTGACAGCACCTAAATCCATTGTGTCCGTGTGTGTTCAGAGGGTTGCGGAGCTCCTCCGGCTGGTGATCGCCGGAGTTGCAGCTGACAAAGTCAATAGTAACCTAGATCCATAGAGGTGGAAAATCAACCTGTAGCATAGAATTGATGATGGCAAACACTCTTGGTCCATTCGCTTCGTCTTGAACAACAGTTCTATACTGTTATGTCTATCAATTTACAACTCAGAAGCAACTAAGCAAACATTCTTCATGCAAAGAGACCAGACAGCAGTTCAAGAGACGAAATTGGTGTGCCAAAAAGCTAATGGTTAACATGCAGCCCAAAGCTGGTGATGGTGAGATGAATGGAAAGTCTGGGGTGCCAAGATTCGCAAAGCAGTTGTAGTGAGCTAGCTAGTGACAGACTATGAACAACACCTTGGTTACAGTTGTGGCAACCATTCTCAATGGATCGAGCTAGCCTATTGACGAACGAACCCCAGTTCGTTGTGCTTACTTGTGGTTGGATTGCCGGTACCGGAGCCCGACCAGAAGCACACAGTTCGTTGTGCTTACTTGTGGTTGGATTGCCGGTACCGGAGCCCGACCAGAAGCACAGAGCCGTCCCTTCTAGTACCTTCATTAGCTCAGTCCATCACACCGCCGACGTGGCTGGTGGCACCAACGCACCTCCATGGGTGCATTCCTGGTGCCTCCAAGTCTCACATCGAGTTTCAGAGTTTGTGTGTAGTCCGAGCCAAAGAGGCACACAGAGGTAGATGCTATACATCACTCGGCATACAGGTAAAATAGGTCTTTGATGCACTAGTTTCGCATATGAAGTGCCAAGCAGCAGGGAACACAAGTAAAGTTGTCACTGATTGATTTATATCCAGTTATTAATATCTTCACCACGTTTACTACAGAAACAACAGTTGGGACTTATGATATGAGTGTGATGTTTCAGTGTCAGAATAATAAGAACGCGATATAAAAAAACTAAGCCGGTGAGGGTAAGACCGCCCCCACGGTTTTCATTAAGAGAAGAAAGTCTCCTACCGACTTAGAAAACCCCCGAACCCTGGCTTAACCGGCGAGGGGATTTTTTTCGGAGATAAACTCCGACGAGGAAAACCTGCGCCGAGTGAGTCTCGAACCCAGTGTCGGTGCGGAAAGTAGTCCCGACACTAACTAGTACGAGCGCTGAGATCTATCTCTCGATGGCCAGTGCTAAGCAACACAATGACACGGGTTTTATCCTGGTTCCGGCTGTGGGCCGTACGTCCAGCAGAGGTGCGCTTGAGGCGCTGTATTGCGTTGCACCGTGGTGCTTGCAGAGGGGGCTACAAGCGTGGCGGGAGAGGAGGGGAAGCCTCCAGGTCCCTGAGGTTTGATGCGGCGTTAATATCGTGGTGAAGGCGGAAACGTGCAAGTGTACAGCTATCCGTCGTCCCCCCGCGGCCAGGGGACCGCCTCCTCCTTTTATAGGCCAAGGGGAGGCGGTTTACAATCGTGCCGCACAGTTCTAAGGCTACGTGTGGTGGTATGGTGTACAGCGCCGTGGAGCTGACGGTTGTCCTGGCGAATCTTGCTCCCCGGCGTCAGTGGCGAGTCCTGCACTGCCGAGTGGCTTCGAGGGTGGCTGCGTGGGCACTCCCCGTTTTGGTCGCCGTCCGTACGCTGATTCGAGGGTGCAGCTAACAGAAGGCCGGAGGGTGCACAGCTGCGGGTGTGGCGATGTCTTGTCGTCCCGGGCTCCCACAGCGCCGGGGATGGTGTTGCAGTGCTCGGGATGGTGGCACAGCGGTGGGGATGGCCGCACAGGGCCGGAGGTGACGGAGGAGACGCGCCCCGCTGGTCCGACGTCACGGTGTTGTCCAGCGCGGGCGCGGGGTAGGTGTCCGTACCTCTTTCGAGGGTTCCACCATCCTCTTCGAGGTGCGCGTGGGGCCGACGGAGTGGGGCGGCAGTGTCACGGAGTTGACACCGGCCTTCCCGCACAGCTCCGATGCAGTGCCCGGGATGGCCTCACAGGGAGGGTTGGCGGAACAGTGCCGGGATATGATTCCCAGGCGGTGTCAGAGGACCGGCGGCGTGACGAGGATTCGCCTTTTGACCCGGGCGCCCGCGTCGTGCCAGAGCATTTAATGCCTCCTGGGAGGGCGCGGGGTCGCGAGTCGGGCGGCCTCGAGCGAGGCGGAGATTCGCCCGAGGGGGCGTCCAGCCCTCGAGCGAGACGGGAGTTCGCCCGAGAGGGCGTCCAGCCCTCAAGCGAGGCGGTGATTCGCCCGAGGGGGCGTCCAGCCCTCGAGCGAGGCGGTGATTCGCCCGAGGGGGCGTTCAGCCCTCGAGCGAGGCGGAGATTTCATGGTGCGGCGTCTGGCCCTCGAGCGAGACGGAAGTTCGCCCCAGGGGTGTCGAGGCTGGCTGCTTGACGGGCCGCTGAGGTTATTTGGGCCGTGGGCCCTTCTCCGCCTCGGGGCGCGACTGCGCGGGGTGCGATTTACGGTTTTGTGGTTTTGCTCACGTTTTATTATTTTTCGAAAAAGGGGTTTTTCCCTGGCTATTAGGGGACCCTTATGGCTGTCCCCGACACCCAGGGTGTGGACGCTACATCCAGCTGCTCCACCAACCGGGCTAGTGCCCGTCCTCATAAGAACGCGATATGGTTATAAAAAAATAGTAACTGTAAACTAAAGGTCATCACAGTAGTTTCTCATTATTTTTGGTATTTCATGGTACTTCCTTTGTTTCCACCTGATGGACGACTCTCCTTTTTTCCAGCACTCTAAAATTTCTTGTAAATTAAATTACTAATGGAAGAAGTCACCACGTTAATCATAAAGATCTAACTGTATCACTACGTGAAAAACTCACTTTGGTAACGGGCATAGATCGCCTTCGGTAACGGGCAAAGCGCTCGTTACCGATCAAGTGTTACAAATGAGCCAAGAAAGGTAACGGCGATGCTCATCGATAACACATATTCGTAACGGCATCAAACAACAAACTGTTACCACAACTAACCACCGGTCACGTGAAATGGCTGTTTCTCTGGGCCCACAGAGAACTTTGGTAACGGGCACCAAAACAAAGCTCGTTGCAGGAACTCAACATCAGACGCTGTTTATGAAACTGCCTCGATATCTCGATAAATGAGACGCTGCCTATTTCACGCTGCCTCAAAGACAACTAGGATTCGAACGGCATCAAACAACAACCGTTACCACAACTAGTCACCGTCACGTGAAAATGACTGCTTTCGGGCCCACAGGGAACTTTGGTAACGAGCACCAAAACAGAGCCCGATCGGAAATCAATATCGAGACGCTGTGGTGAACTCGCTCTCCGATGTCTCGACGAACGGGCCAAGTTGTGGGGCCCACCGGTCGATCGGTAACGGGCTTTTACGGTGGCGTTACATTTGTTGGCATGTTTGTAACGGGGTTCCAATGAAGCCCGTTACTTAGTGATCGTTGTTTGTAACGAGCTTTAATTAACGCCTTACATGTATACGTAGGCCACCCCTACGAACCGTCACCGCTGCTTGCATTGCATCGCGAACCAGATTTGGCGTATCGTGGGCTGCATCCTCGAACCAGCCAGATATGACTAAATTCACGTAAATTAGATCCAAAGATCCAAATTCACGTAAATCCACATAATTCACATGCATCATATGACAAAATTCAGCATCATCATCTCACAAGGAGGAAATGCATCTCACAAGGAGGAATGCAACAATATCACAAAATTCATGGACAAGGAGGAATGCAAAATTTCCTAGTCACCATATTTAAATATTAGCACACTAGTTTCATCAAGATGAAATTTTCCTCATTGTGATCAATTGTTCCATGAGGAATGTGGCAATTCTTCCACGAACATTGACCAGCTTTGATTTGTCGAGAGGATGCTCATCTAGCCCTAATCTCGGATATAACAATGTCACAAGACACATATATAGGTGGTTACCAAACATGTGCAAGTAATAAGCAAGAACTGTGGGCTTGCAGGTGTTTACAAATGAAGATCCCAAGAAAGTACCTCCATATGTGGCCCGCTATATTTTAATTAAGCATGTGATAGGCACAATAGAAGCCGCAGAGTTTGGATCCGAGGTTGTTGGTGGCACGCAATAAATGTACAAAGAAAATAGTGGTGATCGAGAAGAAATAAACTCAAGCTTTAGTACTAGCTTCCACAGGAAGGAAATAAGTGGTATGTACCTTAACATCTTTGACATGTTCCAAGGTGCCAAGGCGCAACAACTTCTTTTTGCCATAACGTTCCCAACCCCTACAACGAAACAAGCAACAATGGTTAGGATACTATTAATTAATATACTCGCACGCTTTGTTGAGGAACGTCCGCAGTTAAGAAAGAAATAACTTACTCATTAATGATTAGTTTGAAAGGGTAGTATCGCCTTAATGCTCTTCAATGAATCAAGATACGCTTCGAACGATCGCCACGCGCAATCCGATGGTTCGTCTTGAGATAAGCGGTAAGCATCAAATTCTTTTAGCATATAGTTTGAAGGCATTGCACATATAGGACACAGAGAAAGCAAGAGTGTTATCCGCTTTGGTCAACGTTGTCGAGTTAAAGGCATTTAGGATCAAGGAAGCCAACTGCGTCCTGTCTTCTCAACTTCTATAGTCCATATTCCTATTAGTAAGAAAAACAAAGTGTAAGGAGGCAAAATACATGGTAAAGATGATGTGAGGCAAAAGCACATTTCGATAGAGAATGATTAGTGAGAAGCAGATTAAATTTTCAAGCAACATAGGATGAAGCAATGGAGAAGTGTCGATCCAAAGCATCCAAGTTGAAGAGATCGCATAAATCACCGAGTTAGGTAGCCGCCGAGTCCGCTTTGACAATCTTGAGCCTGTGCACCGGTCCCGTCAAGTGCGACCATAATGGAGAATCATCATCTCGACTTACCATGTTGCATGTAGAATTTGTGGAGCTTTCGGTACAAGGAGCAGCCTTTTGAGATCACCATCAAGAGAAGTCTCTTCCGAATTTGTAATTTGGGTTAACCATAGCCCAAGGATTCTTCTGGTGTCTCTCTCGCATTGCTTTGGGTTAGTCATATACTAAGTATTCTCCTTGGTGTTTCTCTTAGATCGCTTTCTAGTAGGCCTCTTAGAGGTTTTATTTACAGCAATTTCCTTTTCATGTTGCTTTGAGATGGTCAAGAAGGTTTCTTAATGGCTTGCTTGCTCAGAGGTGGTGTAGAGCTTTTATTTTTGGCAAGTTTCTTCTTGCAGCTTTGAAATGGTCAATGTTTCTCAAGGATTTCTTCATCAGACGTGGTGTAGAGATTTTATTTTCGGCAAGTTTCTTTCCTTGCTAATTTGAAATGGCTGAAGGTTTCTCAAGGGCTTTCTTGCCTAGTGGTGTCTCACTAGGAGCTATTACAGAGGTATTGGCCCCAGATGTACCTACAACTTTCTTTGAAATGTCGCCGACAGATGACACCAACACATCACTGCTGACTACAGGTCTCACCAGACCTACACAGGTATTAGGCCCCATGTACCTGCTTTGCCATGATTGTTTTGAGCACTTCCGTTTGGGGTGTAGGTTTTGTTGTTTCATGAGGAAGAGAAGGAGGAGGAGGTGGTGGTGGGCGTGGTGGTGGGGATGGAATATTTGGTGTCTCTTGTGGATGTGGGATGCAAGTTTTCTGTTTTTCGGACTAGTAGTAGGTGGGGATGGAATATTTGGTATATCTTGCGATGTGTGGATGCAAGTTTTTACGTGTTTTCGGGATGGCGAGGAGGTGGGGATGCAAGTTTTCAGACGAGGAGGAGTTCAATGGAACGCCTTGCGATGTGGGGATTGAGGAGGAGGATGAGGAGGATGTGGGAACCATGTGAGGAAGGAACCATGCATGTGTGAACTACAAGGAATCAGATCAGTAGCTTGTGAACGAGATTTACATGTTGGTCACTACGGAAAACCCACTTTGGTAATGGGAGATCGATTGGTAACGCATCGCGCTACCTTTCGCGTTACAATAGCCCAACATCGTAACAGCAAATGCTCATACAATAACTGGCACATGTAACGGGCATTAAAGAGAAACCCATTACCAATCTGTTGGTGATCCTTTGATGTCAATCCGACACCTTCTCCACTGTAACCTCTCGTCCTTCGCCTTGTCCAAGTTTCATCACCTCGTCATTAGGAGGGTATTCCACAGTTCATCCGCAAAGATAGTATATACAAGTGAGCACTTCAACCACAACATACGCCTTCATGAATCGGACCGTTTGTAGCGTAGTCTCCTCCGGATGAACAAGACCAATTACAGCCTCACATTGAAGCCACCTCCACGTGATCCATAGGCCACGCAGGTGTGGGGTTCACCAACATGCCTATAAGGTCTTCGTGTGTATGATCATCACAAAGCACCTCCGCTGCCAACTCTGCAGCGTGCCATCGATCAAACCTACATTATCTGGACGGACAACCGCTTCTTCGGTGGCGGGTGAAGGGCTTGCGCGATTGGACATTGGTGACAACACCATATGGTGACAACACCACCAGTCCGTCGCATCTCGCATCTCACCCACCGCTTGGTTGATTTGTTCCTTTATCTTTTCATCAACCGATGCGGCCGGTCTTTGTCCTCTTCCTCTTCCTGTACAACTCGACGTCCAAGCCATGTATACTTCCAGCCGTAGCTGGAGACACCACGCACGACGGTTGTTCGTGGTGGCCCAAACACCGACTTAGCACATCATACTCCCTCTCGCCTCGCCATTCCTCAAGATTCTCGCACATGCAATCTTCTCTTGATGTCCGCAACCAATTTTTCAATTTCTTTGTTGTTGAACACTATCACGGCAACACGGTCTTTAATCACTAGCTTACTCCTTGCTCGTAGCCAATTCTTGGAACGATCATCGTGGTAGGCGCGTCATATGGGTTGGGGATACCACAGCCTAATTGTCTGTCCTCTTCCTCCCATTGTTCTAGTTTCACAGTATAACCAGCTAGACCCATGTTGTGCTCGCTTGTGTTCGGCTCGGAGTTCTTTGAACTTGACACTAGCAGATGAGGCTTGCTCGGTTTCCTCCTCGCTTCATGAACTCCTTCCATTGCTCGGGATAATAAACGGGTACCTTGTAAATGGCTCAAGTCCTTTCTCGATAAAATCTCGCCTAAGTTGAAATCTGAATTGTCTCCATGCCTTGGCTGCCGTATTCCAGAAAAGCTTGAATGCCTGCGGTTTCGTGTCTTCCTGGAACTTCAAGTGTTTCTGCACATGCTTATCAAACAAGTCCCACTTTTCATCATTGCTTAGATATTTGATTTCTGGCAAGTTCAAAGGTATCTTTTGTCTAGCAACGAGCCCCGCAAGCGCCCTGAACCTGTGCTTTTGAGTCAATGGTACTGGCATCCCCACTATGTCGACCTCAGTGACTATCATTGTGTCACTTGGCCACTTTGTGGATGTCCTTGGCGCTCTGCCTCGGCGTTGAGCCCCACCCACCTGGTCTTATTGTGCACTAGTAGTGCCATAACCCTCTTCTTCATGTTGTGGCCCAGGCCTATTAGTCCTCGTCAGATTTATCCTGTGAATTAATAGTCAAGGGAATTACGAACTACTTTAGCCCACTGTAATATCATTGGTTCTGGTAAACCATTAACATAAATGGAAAATCTAGTAACCAAAAAATTAGTTCAGGCAAAGCGACCATACCATTTTAAAGAGCAAGATGCTGGCTGCCTTTGTTGCTGATGAGGTACTTATTCAACTTGGAGAGAATGTGCAGATGTACATAGGAACAAGGGCAAAACCAAATATAAGAGTCAATCTAAAGGGATAAAAGTATGTATACCATAACTTGCACCACATATTGTATGTATATACTGATTTATATAAAGAAAACACGCATATGTTGTATACTTGATTAAACGCATGTGCCTTGCAAATGGCTCAAGCCTAATTCCATAAACTCGAGCAAATATACCAAATTACATTATTATTGAATTGTTGTTAATTTTACAATTATTACCGAGTTGGTACAATGCATTTACGAATTGTATAAGACATGTTTAGAGCGGCATACAAACAAACTCAAATCAGATTCGCCACGACCGTGACCGCCGGAGCGAGGGATCTCGCCGCCGCCGCTGCCCCTCGCCCTCGTCGACCTGCGTGTGGTCGATCCTCCTCCTCCTAGTCGCCGCCGCCGTCGCCGCCAGATCCCTCCTCTACTGTCGATGTCCTTGATGGGTCCCTCCTCCTCCTCCGTGAGGTGTGTGCACGTCAGCGTGGTGTGGCGCGTGTCTCAAGGGGTGTAGCGTGGCCACGGCGTGGGGGGAGGTGGGGATGAGGGGAGAAAGTGGCGGGCGGCGAGAGAGTGGGAGGAGTGCGTGTGGCGTCCTTCCCTACTAACCTAGGACGAGTGGGCTTGTGGGCCTTAAATGAGTAATGTAGTCCATGCTAGCTACTAGTATAGTATATCATAAACATGAGATAAAAAAATCTAATTTTAAGAAATTTGGTTAAACAAGTGTGGTCATGATATAACATCACATGTTCACATATGACATGCATCACAAGTTCACATCACCAAGCAAACTAACTCATAACAAACATATTCACACATGCATCAAGAGGGCACATCACCGAAATAAGAGATCACCGGGCGCATCACCAAACTAGATTGTTGCTGCAAGGAACTAGTTAGCTAGCTAGATGGCTTCTTTTTGTCTGCCTCAAGTTCTAGCCTTGTCTCTAGTTTTGCAACTCTTTACGCAAGATTCTTCTTTAGAAGTTCAATCTCTTGCCTCTTTTGTGCGGCTTTAAGCTGCTCATCCTTGTCGATTCCTTTCCGTATGTAGTCAATGTCATCCCGAGTAACAAAGACGATCCTAAAACAAAGGAAAAATTATATTGATGCAAGCTTCATACATTTGTAATTTACAAGAAAGTTTTAGCTCTAACTGGTTTCAAAACTTGCTCGCTTCTCTTCACCGATTCCTTGAGCTTGTTGATTTCAGTCCAAATCAATGTCATGTGCAACAACTTCCTACAACAAATGGAAATTGATGCATTAGAACAATTGATCGTGAAGATGGAAGGTACAAGGACAAATCGCATGATGGTTTTAGAACTTGCCTCATGGTCTTCGTAATCATCGTTGTTGCCGGAGTCGCCGGGAGGAGATGAGGTCTACCAGACCACTCTTCCGCCCGGTCGTCCGGAGGAGTCCGCTCACCTCAATGCGCGTGGACCGATTCTTCCTTCGTGTTGAGGAAAAGCCTCTCCATGGCGGGCGTCGAGTCCACCAACTTGGCCCTCTTCCTCCCTCGGCCGACAAAGAACCGGCCTCTTCCATGGAGCGCCGAGGAAGACGACGGGACGGCACGCCGACGGCTCCTTCGCCACCGCAGAACCTCACTCTCTGGCGGGCGGCGGACAAAGACCGAGGAAGACGGGATGTGGGTCATGGGCCTCCTCCTGCGTAACCTCCCTAGAGTCACGGCCATACCTACGATGACGAGACGAGTGCAGCGGATACGAGGAAGGCGGAAGCGGAGAAGGGATAGAAGGCTAAGGCGGGCGGAGCATTTATTAAAAAGGTTCGGATGCGTAAATGATACGATGATTAACAACCACCCGTCGCCAATGAAGGGCGGCAGTCTATTCGAATGAAGAACAGTTTGCTTTCCCCTTTAATCTGAATCAAATTTTGTATCACGATATTTCACAACCGTAATCCAAATTTGATGATATTTGTTTCTGATTTTTCTAAAATCAACATCTATTCATTTATGACATTTTTCGTATGTAATTCCATTTCTTGGATGTTGTTTATACACCTTATATTGTTCCTTATAAGTACAACATATAAATAATATTTGTTTTACACAACCATTACTAATGAAACTTTGCATTTGGTAATCTTATGGAGAACATAAGGTTATGTTAAAATTTCAAATGCATATGAGTTCGAACATGTTTTAAAGTGTGGCAAACTTCAATGTTGAAGTAACATTCTAAGAAACTATGTGAGAGATGTAGACATTTGTACACAAGTATAATCTTTCATTTTCGAAACCATTTGAATTTTTGTAGACAAGCTTAGGGACTTAAATTATGTTGCCAAGTCAATTTGTAGAATTTTTAGAACACACTAAGATGTTATTATAATTATTATATCGTAAACAAGAGATAAAAAATCTAATTTTAAGAAATTTGGTTAGACAAGTGTGGCTGTTGATATTTTATTCAAATACTAAATTACCAACTATGAATTGTTCGTATTTTTTACGAATTTTTTGGTGCTGTTGATGGGGTATAATATTTGAGGGAAACAAGTTTCAATTCAGAAAAAATAGTGTCGGGCCCACGCGTTAGCGTCAGAAGCCTATATAAAAAGATAAGCCCGTGACAAAGGCGATGCGGTAGACTAACCATCGCCGCCAACAACCGCTCCGGTGTCCGAATGCCCCTGGCCGAATGAATATGCATCCGCCTCGGCGACGGTTGTACACTAACCATCGTCGCCAACAAGTGCTCCATTGTCAGAAATGCCCCTTGCCGAATGAATATGCATCCGTCCCGGCGCCCCGACCCCTGCCCCCTTCTTCTTCCCTGATCTGAGCTCCACTGCCGCCGCCGCCTCGTCCTTCGCCGTCGCGCACATGTCACCTACGCCCGATTCGTGCGGAGGTGCGTGGCGAGAGCAGGTTCAAGGTTGCCGGAGTAGCCGCAATCACTCCATTGGCTTGGATCGATCGGTGAGCTAAGCGGCTTTCCATGGTCCCTTGCGGGACTGTGGTATGGCTCGGGTGGTGGAGGGGCGGGGGAAGGTGAAAACCACGGTCGTCTTTATTTTAAGTGTGCAAGGAACTCGGTGAGTAGTCTTCTGTATCTCCAAAATCTGAGTTAGGGTTCATATGTGCTTTTGATTGGTACCAACAATTGTGGATTTTATCATTTCCACAAGGAGTACCTTGTCAAGGATGCCGGCGTCATTGTTTTTCGACCATCGAACCGGCGACGGTCGATGAAGTAGTTGATTCAAAGTGGAATGTCAAATTGGGAGAGGAGCAGGCAAGCACCGGAGGACAAGCAGGAAGAAAGCACGAGGAGAAGATGGACAATGTGATCCGAAGATGAACTTGATTATTGTGGCTGTTGTTTGTGTAGTATTTGGATGTTTACCGGGATGTATGCTGCAAAGAAGTAATTCGATGTTAAAAGTGGTGCTTTTGCTTCATCTGTGTGGATGAAGAATGAAAACTTTGTCACATATGACAAACTTAAATGTATGAATGAAGAATGGATGGAATGACAATTGGGTCACAAATCTTAATGTGTCACACATCACAAAATTCATCAATTAATCTGTGCTGACATTTCATTGCAGCACGAGGCAAAGGAAACGCGAATTATTAACACAAATGAGTAACAAACTTACGGCATAACTCGCATATATACACATTGCAATTCATTGTGAACGCTGCCATATAATGACACAAACAGTAACAAACTGGCATACACATTGCAATTCATTGTAAGCTGCCGCCATAGACATTGCAATGCCTTCCAAAATAGGAGACATGGATTGATCTTCCGCGTCTCTTAGATCTACTAGTTCATCACAAGTTCAACATACCCACAGGAGGAACATATTAACAGAGGATCTACTAGTCCATCCTCTCTCCGTGTCCCCAACCAAGACATTGATCTTGAAGGCGAATCCTTCACATCCGGATCCCTTGGTGCTGGGACCCCGAGATGAACGACCACCTTCAAGCTTCACGAAGCCTCATGCGAACAAGTTCACTAACCAAGTGGCTTCACAAGATTTAGTGTGGAGCACGACGATCGCCACGGGGCCGCAGCGCCACCTTGGGCCGGCTTCACCTCCTCGGGTGGGGCGGCTTCACCTGTGAGCTGGGCGGCGCACCTCCTCGGCTCGGCGGGCGGGCGACCTCCTCCTCCCCGCTTCCTAGATGGCTCTGACGATGCCATGCTTGAGGAAGAGGAAGAAGCCCTTGATTCACTTCTGGTGACCGGAGAGGTGGTGGGTTTTCTTTTGTGGTTGAAGTTCTTGGCCTACGGATTTATATTGACAAGATGGCGAACCGTCAGCGGTGGTCAGCACGTCGAACCTGTGGTCCGTCAGAGAGGTCTTGGCCACAAAAGAGTCATGTGGTCACAAGGAGACGTGGATGCTCATATTTTATTCAAAATACCAAATGCCTAACTACTCCTATGAGTTGTTCGATTCTTAAAAAAACTATGAATTGTTCGTATTTTTATTAATTTTTAGGTGTTGCTTTGTGGGCCCTAATTTTTGAGGGAAGCAATTAAGTGTCATTTCAAAAAAAGTGTCACACCAATGACAGCAGCCTTTAGTATAAAGAAGGTAACCATTGCCCGCCCACGCACAACAAAGCGACGCGGTTTGCTAACTCACACAAGATTGACTATCCATTTTGCAAAATGAATATTCAACCGCCCCCTTCTTCTTTGCAAATGGATAAGCGCAGCACTTTCCTTGAAACAAAACGCAGAGGAGGCGTGGAGACAGAGACGACGGCGAGCGCCAGGGCGCGGCTGGACGACCGCGCACCCGGATCGAGGAGAACCGGAATGCGCGGTGCCGAATCGGATCAGCGCGTGCGGTGACATGGCGGCGAAGAGGGAGACGGCGAGCGCCGGAGAGGCCAAGCGGTGGTGGAGTGAACCCAATGCCGGAGACGAGGGTCCTCGACGGATCCTCTCGATTGACGAGGGGCTAAGCGCAAGGAGGAGCGTCTTGGGGGCGCGGTAAGTGGGCGAGGGCCTGCCTCACGTTTGCAAGCACAAGTGTCTGGTAACTATGAAGAGGTGTCGAGGGAGCGCCGAAGAAGGTGTAGAGGACCTCATCTCTGACTCTGGCAACGACCACGACGATGACGAGGCAAGTTTCTTTGAATCGCACTGCCTTTTTACTTGTTTTATAGATGGAGCTTAAGCTAGCTTGAGTTTGAGCTTCATAAAGTTAATTAGTGCCTATGATGATGAATTCTTTCATGCTTGTCATGATCTTATACCAAGTTCTGAGGCAAATCAGTTCCAAACTAAGTTCTGTTTTTACTTGTCACACCCTGCTATGAAGCCTAGGATAATTTTCAAGTTCTTATATAATATTCCTATGGCTGTTCCTATGCTGCGACAAGTTCTGAGGCAAATTAGTTCTGAATTAACTAGGTTATTCTTATACCATGTTTAACCCTGTTTCAGGCAAAACTCTTTGAGTCGCGAGCAGAGCTTGAGTTACTTCTAAACCTTAATGTCTGGGATTATGTGAAACCCGAGTTTGAAAAAAATCACGAAAGAAGTGAACATCCTCATCAAAAAGGCTAAGCACATAAGGAGGTACAAGTATACTACTGAACAATATCTCGAGCCCATTGAAGGTGCACTCAAGGGCTTCAAGAATCCTTGGTTGTTCTTACGAGGCTGCAAAAGAGCCAATCTTGACGGGGCATGATCTAGTTCAAGCTTGTTGATGTGCGGGTCAGTAGCCATACTTTTATGGATGTTCAAGGGGCATGCCTTTGTTGATGTGTATGGTCAGATAACACGACCATAGTAAATAATGTGATGGACAAGTTAAGTCCTAGCTCGATGGACAAGTTAACCTTTTGTAATAATTATCTTTATTCCTATGGGACAAGTTATCTTCATCTTTGTGGACAAGTTATCTCTTATGATGTCTTTTGTCTCGTAAGATATGTGTGTTGATTGTGCCTCGTATGTCGAAATGGAAGAAATGAGAGATCGAGTTGACCTGTCAATGAGGACAGACTCAAAGGAGACGATGATTAACAAACCTCCGTCTCATTTGTTCATCGCCGCTGCCGGCCCCACTTACGCAGGAAGAGTGCTCTCGACTTTAATTATTGGGCTTTCAGACTAGTAACGAGCGTCAAATGCTGATCAGTAACGGACTTTATAGCACATTACCAATATGGTAGTGATCAGTAACGGACTTAAACAACCCGTTACCGATAGAGCATTGATCAGTAACGGACTTTACGAGCTCGTTACCGATAGGTTTAACTTGTGTAACGGGCTCAATTTAACGTCCGTTACAAAGAATGTATGTAACGTGTGTTTAAGAAGACCGTTACTAGAAGTCCACATTGGTAACGGGCGTTGCGGAGGCCAACCCCGGGGTCGGCCTGCCGCGCTTATCTGTAACGGGCACCAAGTAACAACCGTTACAAATGTGGGTGCATGTAACGGGTGTTAAGGGCCCGTTACAAATGATGTGTGACCTATTTGAGGTTTTCACGTAGTGTATCCACCACATTAACAAGAGAATATTTAATCTCCACATGAACTAACTAGACATGGAGATTGAATATGCTGACTAAGATTTTCCAAAATTTTCTTCCTATCCATAACAAACAAGGAACTGTGTGATCGCTATGTCAAGATGCAAATGTTACGGTGCTTGACCGGAACCAGGCAGAACAAGGTGGAACCGGTGGTTCCGGTCCTGAATTACTTGGTTCCGGTCCACAAGATTGGTTGCTTGTAATAGGTTCCTTCTATTTTACAACCACCCGATCTGGACCGATGGACGGCTCATAAAAACCTCAAGTATTAAAGAAAGAGTCATCCTTTAATTTGATACAAAAGAAAATAGTTGAAAGAAGTGTAATAGGGAGCACCTCAAGCATTTGACTCTTGCATTGACTCCTGAGAATGTTACTCACAAACTGTAGCTGTACGGTTTCATCGGAGGTATATTTTGCTCGTTGCTAGTTCTTGATTATGTTTTATGATTAATTCGTAAACCACCTAAACTTTTTATTGGTGTCTGTTGCAATATGCACTTTCATATTGAGGATCCTTTTGTGTCTTTACTTAAGTTTGTCTAATTCACCCCCTCCCCCCTCAGCCTATACGTCGTAGGACCACCTTCAATGCTGTCTGCATCAGAGATCACCCCGGATCAAGATGATGGTTACTTGTTTCCAGCAAGCTTAGGATTACAGTGGGAATAAACAAACATAGTCACATAGTGGAAAGATGAACACACGGACCTGTGATCAAAATGTGGTTGTGTTTCCTACTGCATTTGGTAACATAAAGCAATGATGCAAAATAGCAATGGAACCTGAGATGCGCGCTACACCCCTTTAACGACGAAATCCATCCCATATGCTTGGGATCTGCCGCGAGACGCGCACCTGTTCAAACCTGCACCCGCTGGGCCCCAAGTTCATGCAACCTGAAGACTCGGCCATGCACCGGATGAACTGAACATCTAAGCAAAACAAACAAACACACACATGTACGAGAATTATTCTGATAGTCAGGTTCGCGACACTTGATAAATAAAAATTCATGGAGCCTCTCATTCCTATGTAATAAACCCATCTGAACAGACCACCACTTCTATGTTCTCCTATAAATTCCAACAATGTGGAATTATGAAGATGGGAAATTGGCGAATTTCCCCACTATTTATCTCGTGTGACATGTGTTGAACTGATGACCTCAAGTAACATGTGTTCCCGCACATGTGTACCCACCTACTTGCGGGGACGGTGTTCGGAATTACTTCGAGTAGTAGTAGCAAGTCTGTCAGACAAGATCAAACTGGGAGAGGGTCTGAAAATTATCGCTGCTTTGTGCTTCAACATTTTAACCCCGCCATGGGTGATTCATAAGACATCTCTTTTATTTGACAAAATACTGGCATTGTCTTTTAAGGTCGCTATGGCAGACAAGAAGCCGACATGAACATTTTCATTATACTATGTGGTAAAACCACAAATTACAACAGCTCAACGCGTACATGAAGAGGAGACGCAAAGAAAACACAACTCTCCTACACAACAAAGAGATCAAACAAACACAAATCATTTAGCACCTCAATTGAACAACATACTTGCCAGGAAAGCAAAATTCATAGTGCATACAACACCCTTCATAGCTACGCCACTCCGTTGTCGCCCTCCGTCGAGGGACCACCCAACGAAATGGGGACTAATAGTGGTGTGTAAGCAGGGAGACTGAGGCTTGCTGGACACGATGATCTTCCATTAAAGTCGATGATAACGCCTTTCGCGGCACATCCAAGCTCAACCGACCGTCATCCAATGCCCTTCGAGGGTAGGAAGCCACAAAGGAGGGATGACCAGAAACCATGGACACACCCGGCATTAGATTTGATGGTACTGTTGGATCTCGGATTCCAACAGGTTGAAGAGAGATGATGTAGGAAGAAATGACTCCCTCCCCCCTCCCTCCAAGCCCTTTTCCTTTATCTATTGGGAGGAAGTTGGTGTTTATTTTATTTTCAGTGGTGGAGTTTTGAATTACAAATAGATACTTAATGTTTACAACAAAGCCCTCAAATCTCAACTAAGTCCCTAAGCTCCACCAACAAGCCCTGAGACCCCATTTTGGACCTCTTCTATTTATACAAAGGGGGTCCCTAGCCTTAGACCTCCTAAGGCACACCCCCAACACGTACCACATAGGTCCTGCACTAGAAGACCTAGGTATTTTGACGAACAACACATGAAGAAGACACTGCAACATTGGAAGAATTCATTGATCTCCTTAGCAGTTGTCACACCCGGATTTAAGGGCAAATCCGAATGCATAAAATACATGTGCGCCAGGATCAAGTTACACACATGCATCGACTCGGTGAATACCAAAAACAGTGTCAAAAGCATATAGAGAGCATTAAAACATTATTACATGACCGAAAGTCTCAAAATCGTAACAAAAAGCGAGTACTAGCAGCGGAAAAGGACGTCTCCAGTGCAAATGACTGGTGGCATGCTCGCCTAGAAACCATCGAACTCTCCGTGAAAGTCTTCAAACGTCTGTCGAGCAGCAACGGGTTGTGTAGATGCAATATAAAATAACAACAAGCATGAGCACATGTCGTACTCAACAAGGGAAAACACTATAACAACATGCAAAGGCTTTATGGTGGAAGCTTGTGGTTGCATAGCAGGTCGACATTTTAGTTGGTCAAGTTTTATTAAGTCGAATTACGAGCAAATGTAAGTTTATACCAACCCGTAGATTAACATAAGCATCATCAACATGAACGAAAGTAAATGCAATAAGTTTAATCCATCTTCCATAGTTTACTCATGGGCGTGACCGTGCACGGTTAACTAGTTAGTTTTACACTGCAGAGGTTGTACATCTTTACCCACAAGTCGCGTAAAAGTCCCAAGAACTTTAAACTCAACCATGCGATGCCGGCCAAGCATCATACCACACTACCGAGGTGTGATTGCATAGGGACGCTACGAGGCCTTTACAAAGATCCCCAGGTGCAGGCTGCTCGCTAAGTTACTTGACAGCGCAATGCATAAACCTCTCTCAAGACTGCGAAGCTACCATAGAGCAGATCAGCCTGAGGGCCGGGCTATACACCAACTACCGGCAACCCCCAACCCCTTTCGTGTAAAGCATACCTAACACTGTGTTTTGTAATTACTTGGCCAAGACAGAGCCATATGTCTTGTGGTAGTACTGTTTTCCTGGGTGGTTCTCCATGTTCTAATTAACAAAAGTGATCTTGTTTAATGAAGGTATAACATAAGTAAAGCAAGATTAACATTGTTGTTCATTTAAACCACCATGATCCCAAGTGAGCAACTAAGCAAGGTCTACCCAACATAAACATAAACCCAGGCTGATCAAGGCATAGGAATAACAAAACTAGTCGTACCTTAAATTATGGGACCCTTCAAGTTAATGCAAAGCAATAAATAAATACAGTGTAATTATAATGCATGTTGTAATAGGATCAACGGGAATACAGTAAGGACTTGCCTTCTACCAACGCTTGTTGCTGCTCAAGGTCTTGAAAATCTTCAACTTCAGCGTATTCCACGTACGGACCGTCTTCTACGCACCACATCATTCACATACGAGCAAATAATGGAATAAAATAAGAAAAAAATCACCAAATAGTACTAACATAACAAAACAGGGGCATAAAACTATTCTACACTTCGATACGATCGCGTGGATATAAAGAACGCTAAAAACGGAGCTAAAACGTGTATTCTATGGCCAAAACAAGGTATAGGGCTTAACTGCGAGAAAACTGGGGCTTACAGGGGCTTATCTGCAAGAAACCGAGGGTTAAAACCTAATTACACATAAAAACACAAGGGCTAAGCTATAAAAACTAAAGACTGGACCTCGGGCATAAAAACTATAAAATCTAGGGTTTAAGACGCAAGGGAAAGGACCTATGCGTAAAGATCTTTGTACTGCGGAAGGGTATTCTTGCGATACTGGAAAACACGGGGGCTTTTCTGCAAAATGACCCGGTCAGCCGAGTTGACCGGTACGCTGACCACAGTTCGATCTGATCTGGACCGCCGGATGCGGATCGAACGGTCGAGCTAGAGTGCTCAGGTTGGCATGCGGCTAGGCCCGGAACACAGCTTGCGACACGGCGAATCGATCTAGGTCACCGGGTACGACGGAGATGCGACGGCGATGGCGCGCGGCTCGAAAAGGCGGAGCTTCACGGCAGAGCCCACTCCGGTGAGGTCCCGCGGATGAAGCAAGGCGCGAGGACAAAAACAAATGGCACTTCCTGCCTTCTCACCTCCTGGAGATGCTCTGGGTGACCTCCACAGCGACAGAACGGCGGCGGAGCGGGAGATCAGTTGCGGCGGCCGAGCTAGGGTTTTCGGCGGCGGCGGCGCTGGTGCTTGCGGCTAGGGTTAGGCGAAAGTGACGTGGCGTGCGAGGCGGCGGCCTTTATAGGCAAGGGGGCGTGCCTAGGCATGCGGGCCCAAGGCCAGGAGCGCGCGCGGCACGCGGTTCGAACTTGGGCGTGAGTCCGACGCGGAGGCGACCGGAGGTGGGGGATGACAGGTGGCCCCCACCTGTCGGCGACTGCGGGAGAGAGAGGCGCGAGACGCGGCTGCATGGGCATCTGTTGGGCCGGAAATTGCACTAGGCTTCAAGGCTGCGGTGATGCACGTATAAGCTGGGAGTCCAGGGGTGGAAAGGAGACTTGCAGCGCCAAGAGTTGGGTCAAGGGAGAGGAGGAGGGTAAAGAGGATTTTGAAATTTTGAAAAGGCAACAAGCAATTGAATTCAAATTCAAATTTAATTTCAAACACCTAAAAGTAATGCATCAGCATGAATGTAACAAACATCAAGCCACTTGTTTAATTTAGAGAAACCTATAATGTTTTTGTTTTTTTTCCTGCACTAAATTCCCTGCAAAGAATTAAATGTTGGGCAAAATTTTAAAAAAATTAAGAGTAATCATTGTTTAATTTTCTTCCTATTCACATCCTAAAATTCGGGAATTTCAGGGTGTGACAAATCTACCCCCCTTAAAAGGAATCTCGTCCTCGAGATTCGGAAGAACTAAGAAAGATTTTGAGAATAGGGTAGAACTGATGTGGGGTAGTGTTGATAGAGAACATACCAAACACAGTCCTTGCATTTACGTGGTTCAATCTACTACGCGTGGAGTTCTACTATCCCTTGGAGCTTTGCGGGGTCCTGTTTCCATCCCTCATCTGCCGACTGACCGAGTATTCTGCACGCTCCTCTCGGGGCAATTGTTGGCATAGTGACCAGTCTCTCCACACTTAAAGCAGGTATTACCAACGGGAGTGCTGGGCGCACTAGGTGTCACTGGGGTTCCCGCTGGGGTGTTCTGACTAGTCTGATGGTCATTAGGGTGTGGAGTCTGTGGAGTGGAATGCTGCAACTCTTGAATGGGGTGCTTGAACGGTTGATTGTTACTACCGAATGTTCGCCTAGAGTTACCACCGAACATCCAACATGGGGTGTTGTCCTCTCATTGTGGAATGAAACGGGTGAGTGCTGCTCCCAAACCGCATGCAGGTAGTGGCCTTCCTCTTCAGATCTCCCAATTCTATGCGCTTTGACTCCAAGTAGATAGCTTTGTCCATCAACTGCTGAAACGACGCAAAAGTGTGAGACATCAGCTGGTACTGAAGTGGTCCAGCTAATCCCTCCATGAATAGCTCTTGTTTCTTCCCGTCATTAGCAACATCTTCAGGTGCATAGCGAGACAACTCAATGAACTTGTCCCTGAATTCAGCCACTGACATTCCTCCCTGCTTGAGAGAAAGGAACTCCTTCTTCTTCAACTTCATCAGGCCTGCAGGAATGTGATGGCTCCTGAAACTGTCGGTGAACTCCTGCCAAGTGATGGTGTCTGGTGTAGCATGAGCGGCAACATAGGCATCCCACCAAGCTCCTGCTGTACCTCAAGTCGCCCCGCATACAGGACCTTCTCTCTGTCATCACACTGAGCGGTAGTGAGCATCTTGTCTATAGTCTTCAGCCAGTCATCATCCTCAAGTGGATCTGCAGCATGTGTAAACACTGGTGGATGATGGCTCATGAACTCCCTGTGCTTGTTCATGGGCGCCTGCTGCTGTTGCTGCTGAGGTGGATTGTTGACTTGAGCCTGCAGGTTGGCCACAGTGTTGGTCAAGTTCTCGAGAAGCCGAGTCCGAGTCCGGAAAACCGCTGCATAGCCGTGGATCCATCTGTCCTTGTTGTTGTGCACTGCCGGAACTGCTGGCTCTCCCTAGCGAGTCACTGGGGGCTGATCAACACCTGACCCGGACCTAGTGTTCACCATCTGAGTGTTAGAAACATTAACTTAGATGATTGCACAAACAGAAAAGCTCACAAGATAAAGCAGTGCAGACTTCCAGTTTAAGACAGATTGTGTCGACTCCAGACATTTAGGTATAACTCTCAACGTGGCTAACAAAAAATTATGAGCTTTTTACCAGTAAAAGGTAATGAAATTACGGAACTAGTCCAACTGGAATCAACTCGATCGGAGCTCTATAACTCCAGATATAAAATTAACAAGTCAGGTATATCAACAGTGCTAACAGATTCAAGTAGCTCTAAAGTTTCGGGCATAACTCTCTGACTATGTAATCAAAATTTCTGAATTTTGGACATAAAAACACTAATGAAATTTCTGAACTTCTCCAACTGGATTTGCCTCGAACGGAGGTCTATAACCCGAGATATTAATTAATGAAGTCAACTGTGTCAGCAGAGTTTTACAGATTCTGATAGCTCCAATGTTTCATGCATAATTCCCAGGATATGTATTGGATGGGGCTGAATTTTTGACAAAGAATCAGTTATGAAAATTTTGAACTAACCCAACTGGTTTTGCATCAATCGGAGCTCGGTAGCTCGAGATATTATCAAAACACTACTGCTGTGTCGAAGGTTGACGAGAACAGATTTGCAGCAAGATAGATTCCAAGATAGATAAGTAAATATTTAATAAAGGATTTAGAAGGTGCAAGATAAAAAGGATGGTTGAGACAGAGCTTAAACCCAACTAAGCAAACTTATACTAAACCAATGTCATTGTGGTTATCAACCCACAACACATTGCACTCAATCAAAGATCCAAATCAAGCATTAACACAAGATCAAGCATTCAAACACACCACTAAGCTAGCACACCTAATCGTCGATCGTGACTAGCGATTACATAAGCATAAAGCCTAAAGATCCTAGATCCTAAGGAAGATCTTCGGGTTGAACATGATAGGGTCATAAGATTACTAAGGACAACTCTGAACACGGGTAGGGTAAAGATAGGGAAAGGTTGTAGAGCATAGAATAAATGCTAAAGGTTCCTTAAAGCAAGAACAAGGAAGCATAGAGTGAAAAGATTAGCCAAAGCAAGGTAGAGAACAAATAGAATATCAAGGATGGGGTAGAAGCAAGGATAAGAATATTACTCAAAGAAGAATTAAAACATAACATGAAGTGAGAGTGGCTTCTAAGATATTATAATCCTTAGGTTCGACCATTTTCTAACTAGGCTAACGTCCTATAGTCAACACAGCTCTGGTACCACTTTGTCACACCCGGATTTAAGGGCAAATCCGAATGCATAAAATACATGTGCGCCAGGATCAAGTTACACACATGCATCGACTCGGTGAATACCAAAAACAGTGTCAAAAGCATATAGAGAGCATTAAAACATTATTACATGACCGAAAGTCTCAAAATCGTAACAAAAGCGAGTACTAGCAATGAAAAGGACGTCTCCACAGTGCACGGGTGGCACGCTCGCCTAGAAACCATCGAACTCTCTAGGAAAGTCTTCAAAACGTCCGTCTGAGCAGCAACCGGGTTGTGTAGATGCAATATAAAATAACAACAAGCATGAGCACATGTCGTACTCAACAAGGGAAAACGCTATAACAACATGCAAAGGCTTTATGGTGGAAGCTTGTGGTTGCATAGCGTGTCAAGATTTTAGTTGGTCAAGTTTTATTAAGCAAGCTGAATTACTAGCAAATGTAAGTTTATACCAACCCAGAGATTAACATAAGCATCATCAACATGAATGAAAGTAAATGCAATAAGTATAGTCCATCTTCCATAATTTACTCATGTGAGGGTCCAGGCCGCCCGTGACCGTGGGCACGGCTAACTAGTTAGTTTTACACTCTGCAGAGGTTGTACATCTTTACCCACAAGTCGCGAAAAGTCAAGAACTTTAAACCCAACCATGCGATGCCGGCCAAGCATCATACCACACTACCAAGGTGTGATTGCATAGGGACGCAACGAGGCCTTTACAAAGATCCCCAGTGCAGTGCGCCGCTAGGTTACTTGACAAAATGCATAAACCTCTCAAGATCGCTGAAGCTACCATAGAGCAGATCAGCCTGAGGGCCGGGCTATACACCAACTACCGGCAACCCCCAACCCCTTTTAGGTAAAGCATACCTAACACCAGGTTTTGTAATTAGTTGGCCAAGACAGAGCCATATGTCTTGTGGTAGTACTGTTTTCCTGGGTGGTTCTCCATGTTCCGATTAACAAAAGTGATCTTGTTTAATGAAGGTATAACATAAGTAAAGCAAGATTAACATTGTTGTTCATTTAAACCACCATGATCCCAAGTGAGCAACTAAGCAAGGTCTACCCAACATAAACATAAACCCAGGCTGATCAAGGCATAGGAATAACAAAACTAGTCGTACCTTAAATTATGGGACCCTTCAAGTTAATGCAAAGCAATAAATAAATACAGTGTAATTATAATGCATGTTTTAAAAGGATCAACGGGAATGCAGTAAGGACTTGCCTTCTACCAACGCTTGTTGCTGCTCAAGGTCTTGAAAATCTTCAACTTCAGCGTATTCCACGTACGGACCGTCTTCTACGCACCACATCATTCACATACGAGCAAACAATGGAATAAAATAAGAAACAATCACCAAACAGTACTAACATAACAAAACAGGGGCATAAAACTATTCTACACTTCGATACGATCGTGTGGATATAAAGAACGCTAAAAACGGAGCTAAAACGTGTATTCTATGGCCAAAACAAGGTATAGGGCTTAACTGCGAGAAAACTGGGGCTTACAAGGGCTTATCTGCAAGAAACCGAGGGTTAAAACCTAATTACACATAAAAACACAAGGGCTAAGCTATAAAAACTAAAGACTGGACCTCGGGCATAAAAACTATAAAATCTAGGGTTTAAGACGCAAGGGAAAGGGCCTATGCGTAAAGATCTTTGTACTGCCGAATGGTATTCTTGCGATACTGGAAAACACGGGGCTTTTCGCAAATGACCTCGGTCACCGAGTTGACCGATACGCGACCACGATCCGATCGATCTGGACCGCCGGGTGCGGATCGAACGGTCGAGGACGGCGGGGCAGCTAGATCGATCTCGAGCTAGAGTACTCAGGTTGGCATGCGGCTTGGCCCGGAACGCGGCTTGCGACACGGTGGATCGATCTAGGTCACTGGGTACGGCGGAGACGCGACGGCGTGACGGCGGCTCGGGCGGAGCTTCACGGCAGAGCCCACTCCGGTGAGGTCCCGCGGATGAAGCAAGGCGCGAGGACAAAAACAAATGGCACTTCCTGCCTTCTCACCTCCTAGAGATGCTCAGGGTGACCTCCACGGCAGCGGCGGCGGGCGGAGATCGATTCGGCGGCCGAGCTAGGGTTTTCGGCGGTGGCGGTGCTGCGCTTAGGGTTAGGCGGCGGCGGCGCGGCGGCCCTTTATAGGCAAGGGGGCGCGCCTAGGCATGCGGGCCCAAGGCCGAGCTGGCACGCAGTTGGGACTGCGCGAGTCAGGCGCGGCGACCGGAGGTGGGAGATGACAGTGGCCCCACCGCCGGCGATCGGGAGAGAGAGGCGCGGGACGCGGCTGCATGGGCATCTGTTGGGCCGGAAATTGCACTGGGCTTCAAGGCTGCGGTGATGCACGTATAAGCTGGGAGTCCAGGGGTGGAAAGGAGACTTCCGGTAGGCGGGCCACCGGTAGAGTTGGGCTGTGGGAGAGGGGGAGGGTAAAGAGGATTTTGAAATTTTGAAAAGGCAACAAGCAATTGAATTCAAACACCTAAAATCAATGCATCAGCATGAATGCAACAAACATCAAGCCACTTGTTTAATTTAGAGAAACCAATAATGTTTTTGTTTTTTTTCTGTACTAAATTACCTGCAAAGAATTAAATGTTGGACAAAATTTTAAAAAAATTAAGAGTAATCATTGTTTAATTTTCTTCTATTCACATACTGAAATTCGGGAATTTCAGGGTGTGACAGCAGTAGACCATGCGGAGGCCAGCAACCTCCCTGCGCACCGGCACGACGCCTTCATTGCAGGACCACCGGCAAGATGAATGCTGCAAGGCAGCAAACGGGTCCATGGACACCAGGGATTGAACAGACCTGCAAGCATAGGTAGAGCACCTCACCAAGCGGAGGTGGGGCACCTCCCACACCTGAGCGTGGTACTTTCATTGCACAACAAGAATGGTGAAGCTCCAGCCATTGGGTACCAAAAGGAAAGCCAAAGCACCTTGGAAGTACTGGCGTTGTTAATAGTAACTAATCTAGAGGTGAAAATCAATTTGTACCATAGAACTGAAGATGGAAAATAGAACTGCCGAGAGCTCCATTATCCATCTATATGTGTAATACAACTGCCAAACATTCTTCAGGCAAAAAGATTTAGTTGCAACATTGTCAGTGCTGGCGCCTGACGAAGAAGCTAGTCAAGTAGCTCAATTGACTGGGTCCGGCCCACCGCCGGGCCTCTAGGTGGGCACCCTCATGAGCGCACTCCTGGTGCCTCCGAGTCCCTTATCGAGCTCGTGTGTGCTCACATGCTTGTAGATATAGACGATGTCCATCACTCGACATTCAGGTAACACAGCTCTTTTATGGACTAGAAAGTGCCAACAGCAGGAAACACAAGTACAAGGTTTGGACTCGTCGAGTAACAGTGAGTTCCTAATTTAATGTTCACTATAAAAGCAAGTACAGTTGGGAGTTAGGACAGATCGAATATGCATTACCTTAAAAATAGTAGTGTCATAAAAAATTATAGTACTTATAAATTAAATTAGGAATGGAAGAAGCCTGCACCGTACAAAGAAGATATGGAAATCTATAGTATAAAGAACGAGTTCTTTTGAAAACACGTTTTACCAAAAGTTCTACCCCTTACCCCTCACAGGAGGACCCACCTGTCACAAAAGACCCACAAAAACAACAATTCCGGAAGACTAAAAGGGGAGGGGGAACCATTTTTCGACATTAGAAAATACTTTTGGCGATTTTGGCTTTCTTTTCTCACACAGGCGAAGTCTACCCGCCTGCGTACCCACGCTCCGATCCCGCCCGCGAATCACGTCGTCTTCCATTTCTTTCCTTCTCCCCGTCCGCCGCCCTCCCTACCTTCCTTTTTCCCCGCGACAACCCTCCCTCCCTCACCGCGCCCTCCATCTCCTCCCCTCCCCACCTCCCTCCTCCGAGGCGATGCAGCCTCCCGGCTCCCTTCGCTCGCCGGTGGAGCTCCACTCGCCTCCGACCGTGGCGGTTGGGTCCTCTGCGCGAGGGGGTCGTGGTGGCGTGAGCTCAACGGGTGGCCGGCGGATCTGCCGCATCCATTACCGCCTCGGGCTGGTCACCCTCGAGATCCTGTCACCTCCCAGTCCTCGCCTCCTCCTCCGCCACCCGCGGCCTCCTCCGCCTCCTCAACCGCGGCCGAGGAGCAAGCGCTCGCACGATTCCGTCACCCCCGCGGGCGACGATGGGGGCGAGGGAGGCCCGGAGCCGGCGGTGGAGGTGGACGGCGATTATCTCCATCCCCAGGGTCCCGTCCCGGTGTTCGCGGTCCCGGATGCTGCAGCTAGGGCTGGACCCCGAGCCAACTCGGCTCGGCTCGGCTCGGCTCGGTCTGGCTTGTTAAACAAACGAGCCAGCTCGGCTCGGCTCGTTAAAAAAACGAGCAAAAATACCTGCTTGGCTCGGCTCGTTAGTAGCTCGAGCCAGCTCGTTTTTGAAACGAGCAAAAATGTCTGCTTGGCTCGTTAGAAATATCACCGAGCCGAGCCAAGCCGAGCCGAGGTACGATCGAGCCGAGCTGGCTCGTGAGTTCTGCGCTTGCGGTCCAGCCCTAGCTGCAGCCCTGGCGGCGGAGGCGGCGGCAACCCCACCTGAGGGATGACGACGGGGCAGTGAGCCGAGAGACGACGATGGGACGGCGACGGCGACGACACCCCTCTCCTCCCCAAATATAGGTACGAGGCTTTCTATTGGAGCTCCTCATAGCACCCTCCGCTCGCACCATGGATGATTGACTCATTCATCCTATTTGCGCAGGGGTCGGCGCATCAGTGGTGACGGCGGCGAGTGCAGGTGGGGAGGACGGCAGGCGGTGGGGGAGGAGGTGGGAGGCGCCATGGGAGGAGCAGTGGGGCTGGGTGCTGGCCTCCCATGAGCAGCGGCCATGGCCCCATCCACCTCCACTCCTTGCAGATCTTGGCTTGCAACGGTGAGATGGTTACTGATCTGCTCCCTTCTAATTCAACTGTCTGCAATATGCTTCGGTCTGCTCCTCGAGCAACTCGATTGGATAATTATTGACTTCTTTGCTCTGCCTTTGAGTGCTTTGTTCTGCTTGCAGCGTGGGCTGATTGCTGGCAACAGATGAGTTTCAGAAAGCAAGCCTTATGTGCAGATGACCAGATGTTGATCTTGAAAGCAAGCCTTATGATTATTGAAACGTAGTAGATTTTTTATTCTCCTGGATAACATTTCTAACGTTGGTTTTATCTTTTCTGCAGGAAGGTACCAAGGTTCAGGAGGTTCCTGGGGTACAGCTACAGCCCTTACTACTGATCCTACTGGGCTGATGTGATTCGCTGATTCATTCAGTTTTCTACACCTAGCAAATCCCAACATATCATGGTATAGAAGTATAGTTCCAGTGTTGTGCATCCCGAGTAGGCAGGAACCGGAAGACTCAGCTCTTACATAGTTTCTTTATTGCCGTATAACTGTAATAACATCCTTCATCTTTAGAAAATGACTCCTTTTTGCGCATCAATGAGTTTTTCTGCAACCATCTGAAATCAACTGGATTGGCAGATGTTCAAGAACTGTACTTTTGTTCAGAGCCTTTTTGTTTGACTCACTTCTACTAATTAAAATGTGATACACAGTTTTCCTGCATGTTCGACAAAAAGAAAAAAGAGAGAAAATGTGACTGAAGCTTATGCTCAGCTTAATTTCCTATAGCCATCTGTTTAACCCCTGTTGGTGCTTCTGCTTCTGTAAATTGATTGGTGGTGAAGAAAAACTTTCATATGATCTTGTTTAGTGTATTTTGCAGATACTTTGAAGGTGTGCAAAGTAATATATGGGTCATACCATACCTCTGTTTATTTACTTAATTGGTGTACAACCATAGTATTTAGCTGGTTCATTGCTGTGTTTAAGTACCTTTTCTTATCACACGCTTCATAATTCTGTATGCAAGTGCTGTGCAGTAATTTGTATCTCCCCACTCTAATGCTTCAATAGAATACCGTTTCATTCTTTTCCCATTACATTCTATTGCCTGTTTACCACTCTTTTTCTTTTTGTTTGTATTGCCAGAAGAAGAATCTGAAACAGCAGCAGCAGCATCAACAGCTGAAACGGCAGAGGTGGATGCCCGCTCCATCTATGTTGGGAATGTGAGTTTTCTTCTCTTTTTGTGCCGCTTTTCCTAATGTTATTCAAGCATGTCCAAACCACTTGTAAATATCATGTAGTCCTTGAGCAATGATTCTGTATTCAAAAGGAGCACTTCAATAAACTTCAATCTGTGGCTGGGAATCATGGTGTTGCATATACTTTTTAAGTAAATGCTTGTAAAAAATGTATTTAAATGGTGCCATCTGTCACCTTGCTTCAGGTTGACTATGTTCTCTTGGTATGGTTGGGAAATTCAACCTATCATTGTATTATTTCTCTAAAATATGTTGATATCCATTGTGAGCTCCTATTCTGTTTTTTCCATATTCTCTCATTTATCTTATTTTAGCCTTCTCGGTGATTCCCGGGCCTGACAATTACTCAATTCCACTTCTCTTGTATGATCGTACCCTTAAAATTTGCAAAGCTCACAGAGCCTAAAACTACTTGCTGACCAGTTTGTCGACATAAATTTTCCTTAGACTGAACCAGTGAAGCCAGCTGATTTAGATGATACACCATTTACGCTGGTTGAGGATCTCAAAGGCTTGATGGAATTAGCTATAAAAAGCTGAAGAGTGTAACTGAGTTTGTTGTAAGCATTTTTAAGCCACTTCTTCTATGTTTATAAATTCAAAATGAATCTATGCCATACTTACCTGCTGCTTATGTTGTACTGAATATTACTTGTACTGAATATTGAAATTCGAGGTTGCCAAGTATATCATTCTATTTTGAAAATGAAAACTTCGTTCTTGGTTCCTGTGTATGACTTTTTGGTAGGAGTTTTCCTCCCCCACGAGGTTGCTGGTGGGTAGCGGCATGCAATAAAACCTTCCCGTGAGTTTCTACTCACATCTTCATGTTACATTTTGCAGTTTCATGTCAAATATCTGTTCTTGATAGATTTAAATTCTCTTCTATAAAAAATCTACAAGGCTACATAATAGTTGAATGGGATAAAAGTTGCCAGCAGACATGTAGGTTGTCAACCAATTTTCCATTTTTCTGATATGGTTTTCTTGATATTTGCACCACAAGTGCATTAAGCTATGCCAAAGAGATAAAGATAAATAGGAAAGGGACTGACCAATTTTTGTTACATGATGTACTTCTATAGTTCCAGTAATCCTTGTGGTTCATCATGTAATTTTTGTTACATGATGTACTTCTATAGTTCTGGTAATCCTTGTGGGCATGGCATCTCGGTCCCTCCCTCTGTTTTTCTTCTTTTCCATCCGTGTCGATGTTCTCTACTGCACAACAATCAGCATGTCAACATTATTTTACTGATTAATGATTAGTGATCTTACATGTCTTAAATTGTTTTTAATCAAATTTTCTACTGATCCAATTTCCATTGGTTATCTGTGTTTAATAATTGAATGACCACTATGGCAGAAAGTGTGATAATATCAACCTAAGATGTTTGGGAAATAAAAAATATATATAAGGGTAATTGAATTGTTCAGGCTAACTGCTCTGAAAACAGCTGGTTTCTTATTGTTCATAGTTTTTTTTTTTGCTTAGAAGAAAAAGGGAAGAAATCATGAATAAACCAAATGTATTATCCAGCATTCATGTGAGTTATGAATTGTGAATATGGTCTCTTTTATGTTAGAATCCTTAAAATTGGTTGTTGTTCAAACATGGTATTACTAGATATTGAGTTTTGTTTTTGTTGATGGGAGCACTGGGTAATGGTGATGGGATTCTCTGTTTGGCTTTGTTGTTATGCATGCAGCTTGTTAGAAATAAGGTTAGCACACGGCAGGAAAATCAGAGGCAGTCCTCCACAACAATAGAAATTAGTCTTTAAGTTTTTGTTACAGAAGAAAGCCTGCTCGAAACTTCTTTAAACTGAAGAATGTTTAAGCTTATTAGGACACATACATGTATGTCTGTAGACTGGGCACCTTACAAATTCAGTAGAATGCTTAGAGAACATGTTGATTATTTGTGCTCACATGCTTACCTGGTTGTTTCTTCCAGTAGCATCAGGGAATTTGTTGGCATCCCAGTAATTTAAGCTTTCATTTTCTGCTGATCACTATGACATGGGCTTTTAGCCTTTTATCAATTTTGGATTTGGATTGTTGATCCCCACTATATTTTACTGTTTTTCTTCATATTCTTTTGCTGGACAATAAAAACACTAACCACCAAAAGAATGATCTTATTAGCTTTTCTTAGGAAGCCATAAGTGGTCTATTGTTTTCCAGGATAGTGAACACAAGACTCTATCTGCAGTTCTTAACAATATGCTTGACTCCTGGTATCTGAATGTCTTGCTAACTATATTTTTGATAATTTAATATAACTGTGATTTGATTACTTCTAATGTGTTTGGAAATCTAAATAAGTGCATTTCAAATAGCCTCACGAAGTGGAAGTGTTACATATGTTCAATATCAGGTCAGTTTTATTCACTGGTTACAGTTTTTCCTACTGAATTAACATATGAATTTATGTCTTACATAGCTTATTTTACACTTCTCTACCTATGGTCCTCTCTACATAGCTTATTAACATATGAATTAACATATGATAAAAAAGTTGCATGAGCTCTTGGAAATTGAAATTTGCTATTTTGTCATACCTAAAGTTATTTGTCTTGGACAAAAATGTTTCAGTGTGATATTGGTGCAATCTTGGAAATTACTTTATCAGTTGCTCATGGGGCCTGAGCTGAGCTCTTTCTCTTCTTTTGTTTATAGGGAACACAATTGCCTGTATTTATGGATGGCCTGTCTTTTTATGAAGATCAACATAAAGTTTTCATGCATGTTTCATGCATGTTCAGTAAGATTATTTGAACATTTCAGGATCTGGGAAATGTAGTTCAGTTTCAAATACTACACTTTTTCATTTCAGATTGGTTTTTTACAGAATTTTTCATTTCAAATTTCGAAGACATCGTTGACTTATCTGATAAGCAAATGATGCAGAGCTAATGCAAAGAAATTTCAAAATCTGGGAAATGTAGTGATGATTCAAATACTACACATTTTCATTGCTGGGCTATAAAGGAATTTTGGTAGATAAGGTTTGTGATATTGTCAAGAAGCAACTGCACTTGCTCATGGAACTACAGTCAACTCAGGTCAATGCTCTATCTAATCTGAGTGACACAATGATTGAGCTGATAGGGATGGTCGTCAACATGGGATCTTAGAGGTAATGTCAAATTTCCATAATTATTGTTGTTTAAAGTGCTTTAGCCTTTTGTTGTTTATAGCCATTTTAGCACATTACATTAGAAAAAAAATGTCCTGGGGGTATTTGATACTTCTGCTAAGTGGTGACTAATTATTTTGGCTGTGCTCCACAAGAGGTGGTATGGTTTGTTTCATCAGGTTACAAGTTTAGAGGGATGGTGGGTGGAGGATTGTTGCTGAGACTACAACAAGACGGTGGATGCCATTAACAAGGAGTTTACAGCACCCAATCCTGCTTCAGCTGGCCAAGCCTCTTTTCCTCAGGTACTTGAGGGTGATGACTTCTGAATTGTTTTGTTTTTACAATGTTTTGTCATATGATTTTTGTGCATTACTGCAAAATGGAAAAATTGTAGAATTTTGGAAGGACAAAGGGAACCATTTGTGATGACCAGAGTGCTTTCATGCATGATTGTCATATATATTGCTTTCTTATTTCTCTTGTATACTTAGCTTTTCGAGTTTTCTAATCTTCCTAAGTTTTTCTTGACAAGTCTACTTGGTGATCTAACCTTTATTAATCTCTTCAGTTGGATTTTGCTACAGCAAACATAACATTAGCATAACTGTACTTTTTTTATTATTGAGAATATTAAATGTAGTTGTACACTATGGTACTTTTCTTTTTAGTATGAATTCCCTGTCTTTTAAACAAAGTGATAGCATGTAGCTTATGGTTGTTAGGTTAGAGGATGGCAGTTCTTATCAGAAGCTTGCAATTGCAGCACTGCTTCAAGCAACAACACATCCAGGTATACTGCAGATGTTCACACTTTCCTGAATGCCTATCAGGCAATGTCCTAGTTTGAACTGGGATAACCTTCACTACGTGAAAAACTCACTTTGGTAACGGGCGTAGATCGCCTTTGGTAACGGGCAATGCGCCCGTTACCGATCAAGTGTTACAAATAAGCCAAGAAAGCCCGTTACTGATAACACATATTCGTAATGGGCATAAAACAACAACCGTTACCACAACTAGCCACCGGTCACGTGAAAATGACTGTTTCTCCGGGCCCACAGGAACTTTTGGTAACGGCACCAAAACAAAGCCCGCATCGTGAAATCAATATCGAGACGCGCGTGGTGAACCCGTCTCGATGACTCAACGAATCCGCCACGTTGTGGGGCCCACCGTCGATATTGGTAACGGGCTTTACGGTGCCCGTTACTTTGTTGGCAAGTTTGTAACGGTGTTCCAATTGAAGCCCGCTACTCGGTCGGTTTGTAACGAGTTTTAATTAACACCGATGTATACGTAGGCCACCCCTACGAATATGTCACGCTTGTCGGCCGCATCCTCGGATCCACCAGATTTGGCGACCATCGTGGCTGTGATCATGGAACCAGCCAGATATGACTAAATTCACGTAAATTAGATCCAAAGATCCAAATTCACGAAATCCACAATTCACATGCATCATATGACAAAATTCAAAGATCATCTCACACAAGGAGGAAATGCATCTCACAAGGAGGAATGCAACAATATCACAAAATTCATGGACAAGGAGGAATGCAAAATTCATGGACAAGGAGGAATGCAAAATTTCCTAGTCACCATACATAATCTCACACATATCAAGATAAAATTTTCCTCCTACTGTGATCACATTCCATGAGGAATGTGGCAATTCTTTCACGAACATCGCCGGAATGATTTGTCGAGAGGATGCTCCTCTAGCTCTAATCTCTTGATATAACAATGTCACCAGTCAGCACACATATATAGGTGGTTACCAAACATGTGCGGTTAATAAGCAAGAATTGTGCTCGCTGAGTTTTACAAATGAAGATCCCAATAAAGTACCTCCATAAGTACCTCCATATGTGGGCCGCCTTCTTTTAATCGAAGCATGTGATAGGCACAATAGAAGCATGAGTCTGGATCCAAAGAGGGTTGTTGGTGGCACTGCAATAAATGAACAAAGAAAATAGTGGTGATCGAGAAGAAATAAACTCAAGCTTTAGTACTAGCTTCCACAGAAGGAAATAAGTGGTATGTACCTTAACATCTTTGACGTGTTCCAAGGCGCCAGAACTTTGCGATGCGTTCCCAAGCCCTACAACGAAACAATCAACAAATGGTTAGGACACTATTAATTAATATACTCATGCTTTGTTGAGGAACGTCGCAGTTAAGAAAGAAATAACTTACTCATTAATGATTAGCTCGAAAGGGCCGATTAGTATTAATTTTCTTCAATGAATCAAGATAGTAGACCTTCCGCCGCTTGAACGATCGCCACCGCAATCCAAAGGGTTCGTCTTGAGATAAGCGGTAACCATTAAATTCTTTTAGCATATAGTTTGAAGGCATTGAGCATATAGGACACGTAGAAAGCAAGAGTGTTATCCGTCTTTGCTCAACGTTGTCGAGCAAAGGCATTCGTGGATCAAGGTAGCCAACTGTGGCCCTTGTTCTCAACTTCTATAGTCATATTCCTATTAGTAAGAAAAAACAAAGTGTAAGGAGGCAAAATACATGGTAATAAAGATGATGTGAGGCAAAAAGCACATTTCGATAGAGGATGTGATTAGTGAGAAGCAGATTAAATTTTCAAGCAACTTACAGGATGAAGCAATGAGAAGTGTCGATCCAAAGCATCCAAGTTGAAGAGATCAGTACAAATCACCGAGTTGCATGTAGTCTGGAGTTCGTTTGACGATTCATCTCTCTTCACCATGCATTGGTCCCGGGCCGAAGTGCGACCATAATTTGAGAATCATCATCTGACTTACCACGTTGCATGTAGAATGTGTGGAGCTTTACGGTAAAAGCAGCCTTTTGAGATCACCATCATGAGAAGGCTCTTTCCGAATTTGTAATTTGGGTTAACCATAGCCCAAGGATTCTTCTCTGTCACTCTCGATTGCTTTGGGTTAGTCATATACCAACGATTCTCCTTGGTGTTTCTCTTAGATCGCTTTCTAGTAGGCCTCTTAGAGGTTTTATTTACAACAATTTCCTTTTCCTGCTTTGAGATGGTGAAGAAGGTTTCTTAAGGGCTTGCTTGCTCTTTGTAGGTGGTGTAGAGCTTTTATTTTGGCAAGTTTCTCTTCTTGCACTTTGAAATGGTCAAGGTTTCTCAAGGGATTTCTTGCTGCTTTGACGTGGTGTAGAGATATTATTTTCGCAAGTTTCTTTCCTTGTCGATTTGAAATGGTCAAGGTTTCTCAAGGGCTTTCTTGCATAGTGGTGTCTCACCAAGACCTATTACAGAGGTATTAGGCCCAGATGTACCTGCTTTGGCATGATTGTTTTGAGCACTTCCATTTGGGGGTGTAGGTTTTGTTGTTTCATGAGGAGGAGAAGGAGGAGGAGGTGGTGGGCGTGGTGGTGGGGATGGAATATTTGGTGTCTCTTGCGGATGTGGGGATGCAAGTTTTTCTGTTTTTTCAGGACTAGGAGTAGGTGGGGATGGAATATTTTGTGTACCTTCCGGATGTGGGGATGGAACGTGTGGGGATTGAGGAGGAGGAGGAGGGGAACCATCTGAGGAAGGAACCCGTCTGCATCGTGTGAACTACAAGGAATCTGCATGATAGCTTTGTGAACGAGATTTACATGGTGGTGCTCCTTTGATGTCAATCCGACACCTTCTCCACCTGTAACCTCGCCCTTGAGCTTGTCCGAGTATCATCACCTCGTCATTAGGAGGGTATTCCAACAGTTCATCCGCAAAGATAGTATATACAAAGTGATCACTTCAACCACAACATGCCTTCATGAATCGGACTGCTTGTAGCGTAGTCTCCTCCGGATGAACAAGACCAAGTGCACCACATTGAAGCCCCTCCACGTGATCCATAGGCCACACGGTGTGTGGGTTCATCAACATGCCTATAAGGTCTTCGTGTGTGTCGATCGTCACAACAAGACCTCCGTAGAAACTCTGCGGTGCCATCGATCAAACCTACATCTGCGGACGCTGCTCTTCGATGTGGCGGGTGAAGGTGGTGACAACACCATCCGGTGACAACACCACCTCTGCATTCGCATGTTCTCGCATCCGCATTTCACCCATCGCCTTGCTTGATTTGTTCCTTTATCTTTTCCAGATCAACCGATGTGTCGGTCTTCGTCCTCTTCCTCTTCTGCATACATGTCGACGTCGAGGCCATGCATACTTCCACCGTAGCCGGAGACACCACGCACACGACCGGTTGTTCGGTATGCCCAAGCACCGACTTAGCACATCATACTCCTCTCGCCTCGCCATTCTCAAGATTCTCGCACATGCAATCTTCTCCTTGATGTCCGCAGCCAATTTTTCTTTTCTTTGTTGTTGAACACTATCACGGCAACACGATCTTTAATCACTAGCTTACTCCTTGCTCGTAGCCAATTCTTGGAACGATCGTCAGGGTAGGCGTCATATGGGTTGGGGATACCAGCTGCAGCTAATTGTCTGTCCTCTTCCTCCCATTGTTCTAGTTTCACAAGATAACCGCTTGGACCCATGTTGTGCTCGCTTGTGTTCGGAGTTCTTTGAACTTGACACTAGCAGATGAGGCTTGCTCGGTTTCACTGTTTCATGAACTCTTTCCTGCTCGGGACAATAAAGCGGGTGCCTTGTAAATGGCTCAAGTCCTTTTCTCGATAAAATCTCGCCTAAGCTGAAATCAATTGTCTCCATGCCTTGGCCGCCTTCTTCGGTAAAAGCTTGAATGCCTGCGGTTTCGCATCTTCCTGGAACTTCAAGTGTTTCTGCACATGCTTATCAAACAAGTCCCACTTTTCATCATTGCTTAGTTCTTTGATTTCCGGCAAGTTCAAAGGTATCTTCTGTCTAGCAACGAGCCCCGCAAGCGCCCTGAACCTGCGCTTTTGAGTCAATGGTACCTGCATCCCCACTATGTCGATCTCTGACTATCATTGTGTTACTTGGCGCTTGTGGATGTCCTTGGCGCCTCACCTCTGCCACGAGCCCCACCCATCTCGGTCTTGTTGTGCTCTAGCAGTGCCATAACCCTCTTCTTCATCTTATGGCTCAGGTCTATAGTCCTCGTTAGAATTATCCTGTGAATTAATAGTCAAGGGAATTACAGTAACTACTTTAGCCCACTGTAATATCATTGGTTCTTGGTAAACCATTAACATAAATGGAAAATTCAAGAACCAAAAATTAGTGCGAAGCGACCATACCATTTTAAAGAGCAAGATGCAGGCTGCCTCGGTCGATGAGGTACTTATTCAACTTGGAGAGAATGTGCAGATGTGCATAGGAACAAGAGCAAAACCAAATGTAAGAGTCAATCTAAAGGGAAATGCTAAGTATGTATACGATCGACAACTAAGTATGTCCACATGTACTTATACAAAGGAGCCACGGCATACCCCGCAATTCCCACAAGTAGAAGTATATTTATACGCATTTATATAAAAGAAAACCATACGCACGCATATGTTGTATACTTGATTACCGAACGCATGTGTGCCGTAAAAGCTTGGCCAAATTCCATAAACTCGAGCAAATATACCAAATTACCTTATTATGAATTGTTGTTAATTTTACAATTATTACCGAGTTGGTAGAATGCATTTACCGAATTGTATAAGACATTTTTAGAGCGGCATACCATAAACTCAAATCCTAGATTCGCCCACCGACCTTCGTGACCGCCGGGCGGAGGGATCTCTACTCCTCGCCGCCGCCGCCGCCGCCACGTCCTCGCCTCGCCGACCTCGTGGCTGGATCCTCCTCCTCCTAGTCGCCGCCGCCGCCGATCCCTCCTCTAGCCGCCGTCGCCGCCGCCGCCGCCGCACCGGATCCCTCCTCTCTAGATCTCACTGCCGAGGTGTGGTGCGCGCTGTCGCCGAGCGTGTGTGGCGCGCATCTCAGCGAAGGGGTGTACTAGAGTGGGTCGCGGCGTGGGGGGAGGTGAGGGGGACGAAGTCGAGGCGAAAGTGGCGGCGCGGCGCGAGGGAGAGTGGGAGGAGATCATGCGTGAGGGAGGCGCCCTTCCCTACTAAGTACTAACCTAGCGAGTGGGCTTGTGTGGGCCTTAAAACGAGTAATGTAGTTCACATCACCAAGCAAACTAACTCATGAGTCATAACAAACATATTCACATCCGACATGCATCAAGGCACATCACCAAAATAAGATCGATCACCTGGGTGCATCACCAAACTAGATTGTTCAAGGGAACTAGTTAGCTAGCTAGATGGCTTTTTTTGTGTCACGCCTCAAGTTCCCTAGCCTTGTCTCTAGTTTTGCAACTCTTTCTACCATCGGATTCTTCTTTAGAAGTTCAATCTCCTCTTTGTGCGGCTTTAAGTCGATCATCCCGCTTGTCGATTCCTTTCCGTATGTAGTCAATATCATCACGAGTAACAAAGACTAACAAAGGAAAAAATTATATTGATGCAAGCTTCATAACAGCTTGTAATTTACAAGAAAGTCGTTTTAGCTCTAACTGGTTTCAAAACTTGCCTCGCTTTCTTCACCGATTCCTTGAGCTTGTTGATTTCAGTCCAAATCCTCAATGTCATGTGCAACAACTTCCAACAACAAATGGAAATTGATTCATTAGAACAATTGATCGCTGAAGATGTGAAGGTCCAAGGACAAATCTCGTGCGTGATGGTTTCGTAACTTGCCTCATGGTCTTCAAAATCGCCGCCGGAGTTGTTGCCGAGTCATCGCCGGAGTTGTTGCCGAGTCGCCGCCGGAGTTGTTGCCGAGTCGTCACGCCGAGGAGATGAGGTCTACCACCACTCTTCGCCTCGCCGTCGTCGAGGAGTCCGCTCACCTCAATGCGCTGCGGACCGCTTCTTCCTTCGCATTGAGGAAAAACCCGCTCTCCATGGCGGGCGCCATCGAGTCCGCCAACTTGGCCTTGCGCTGCGTACGGCTTGCTCCCTGCCGACGAAGAACCGCCTCTTCCATGGAGCGCCGAGGAAGACGACGGGCGGCGTGGTCTGGACGGCTCCCGTCACCGCGAACCTCACTCTCTTGGAGGCGGGCGATGACAAGACCGAGGAAGACGGACGGGACGTGGTCAGAGGCCTCCTCCTTGCGTAACCTCCCCTAGAGTTGCGCGCCATACCGCGACGGAGACGAGATCATGACGAGACGAGGAAGCCGGAGAAGGGATAGAAGGCGGAAGGCGTGGCGAGCATTTATTAAAAGGTTCGGATGCGCAATGATACGATGATTAACAAACACCCGTCGCCAATGAAGGGCGGGCCAGTTTGTTCGAATGAATACAGCTTGCTTTCCCCTTTTAATCTGCAATCAAATTTTGTATCACGTTTTTCTCCGTCAACCGTAATCCAAATTTGATGATATTTGTTTCTGAATTTTTCTAAAATCAACATCTATTCATTTATGACATTTTTCGTATGTAATTCCATTTCTTGGATGTTGTTTATACACCTTATATTGTTCCTTATAAGTACAACATAAATAATATTTGTTTTACACAACCATTACTAATTAAACTTTGCATTTCGTAATCTTATGGTGAACATAAGGTTATGTTAAAATTTCAAATGCATATGAGTTCGAACATGTTTTAAAGTGTGGAAAACTTCAATGTTGAAGTAACATTCTAAGAAACTATGTGAGAGATGTAGACATTTGTACACAAGTATAATCTTCCGTTTTCGAAACCATTTGAATTTTTGTAGACAAGCTTAGGGACTTAAATTATGTTGCCAAGTCAATTTGTAGAATTTTTAGAACACACTTAGACGTTATTATAATTATTATATCGTAAACAAGAGATAAAAATTCTAATTTTAAGAAATTTGGTTAGACAAGTGTATGTTGATATTTTATTCAAATACTAAATTACCAACTATGAATTGTTCATATTTTTTACGAATTTTTTGGTGCTGTTTATGGGGTATAATATTTGAGGGAAGCAAGTTTCAATTCAGAAAAAATAGTGTCGGGCCCACGCGTCAGCGTCAGAAGCCTATATAAAAAGATAATCAGAATCGCCCGACCGACAAAGGCGGTGCGGGTAGACTAACCATCGTCGCCAACAAGTGCTCCATTGTGCCTCGCCGCATCGCCCGCCGACGGTGGTACACTAACCATCGCCGCCAACAAGTGCTCCATTGTCGAAATGCCCTTGCCGAATGAATATGCATCCGCCGCCGCCCGACCCCCACCCCTTCTTCCTCGATCCGAGCTCCACCGCCGCCGCCCGCCCGCCCTTCCCCGCCATCGCACATGTCGCACTCACGCCGATTCGTCGAGGTGCACGCGCGAGGAGTGGTCCAGTTGCGAGCAGCCGCAATCACTCCATCGGCTTGGATCCAGTGAGCTAAGCGCTGCTTTCCACCGTCCTTTGGACTATGGTATGGCTCGGGTGGTGGAGGGCGACGCGGTATGAAGGTGAAACCACGGTCATCTTTATTTCAAGTGTGCAAGGAACTCGGTGAGTAGTCTGCATGTCTCCCAAACCGAGTTAGGGTTCTTATGTGCTTTTGATTCGCAGAAGACGCCAAGAATTGTGGATTTTATCGTTTCCACAAGGAGTATCTCTAGATGTCAAGGATGTCGGCGTCATTGTTTTTCGACCGCCGAATTGCGACGCGCGATGAAGTAGTTGATTCAAGGAATGTCAAATTGGGAGCGGCGAGCGTAGTCAAGCAATCGGAGGACAAGTAGAGGAAGAAAGCATCGAGGAGAAGATGGACAATGTGATCGGAAGATGAACTTGATTATTGTGGTTGTTGTTTGTGTAGTATTTGGATGTTTACTAGGGATGTATGTCTGTAAAAAGTAATTCGATGTTAAAAGTGGTGCTTTTGCTTCATCTGTGGATGAAGAATGAAAAATTTGTCACATATGACAAACTTAAATGTATGAATGAAGAATGGATGGAATGACAATTGGGTCACAAATCTTAATGTGTCACACATCACAAAATTCATCAATTCATCTGTCGACATTTCATTGCAAGACGAGGCAAAGGAAATGCGGATTATTAAGACAAACAGAGTAACAAACTTCCGCATAACTCGCATATATACACATTGCAATTCATTATGAATCTGCTGCCATATAATGACACAAACAGAGTAACAAACTTCCGCATACACATTGCAATTCATTGTAAGTCGCTACCATAGACATTGCAATGCCTTCCAAATTAGGAGACATGGATTGATCTACCGCGTCTCTTAGATCTACTAGTTCATCACAAGTTCAACAAACACACAGGAGGAACATACAGAGGATCTACTAGCTAGTCCATCACAAGTTCGACAAGCACACTGGAAGAACACATTAACAGAGGAACAAATTAATTAAGCAGAGGTAGTCGCCGCCGGAGGAGCCCCACCGTCGGAGTCGGAGCCGAGTCGGAGACGCCGAGGCCGCCATCGCCGCTGCCGTCAGAGACGGGAGCACTTCTCTCCAGCCCCCCAAGACATTGACCTTGAAGGCGTAATCCATCACGGCCGTCTGCGGATGGATCAAGGTCGTTGGACCCCGAGATGAACGGCCACCTTTCCAAGACTCTGCCAAGCCTTGTAGAGCATCTTCACTGAAAAACAGGCATCCTCCACATTTACTTTTGGAGCACGTAGGGGCACCACGGGCTGCCGCGCCACCTTGCGCCGGGGCGGCTTCAGCCGCTTCACCTCCTTGGGCGGGGGCGGCTTCACCTCGGCGGGCGTGGGCGGCGGCACCTCCTTGGGCTCGGCGGGCGGGGGCGGCGGCACCTCCTCCCTCCCCCGCTTCCTTGATGGCTCGCTTGACGCCATGCACTTGCTTGAGGAAGAAGAAGCTCTTGGATTCACTTCTTGGTGACCGGAGACGCAGTGGTCGAGGTTTTCTTGGTGCCGCGTTGACGAAGTTCTTGGCCGCCAGATTTATATTGACAAGACGGCGAACCGTCAGCGTCGGTCAGCGCTCGGAACCCGTGTCCAGAGAGCTCTTGGCCACAAAAATCATGTGGTCACAAGGAGACGTGTGACTGTTCATATTTTATTCAAAATACCAAATGCCCAACTACTCCTATGAGTTGTTCGATTCTTAAAAAAACTATGAATTGTTCGTATATTTATTAATCTATATAACTTATATAATTTGTACCCACTAACTATCATTAACTTCATTTCTCTCTTCATGCAAGCTACCCACATCATCTCCCATCAAACTAAGGGTTATTAACTCTATCTCTTTCTCTTCATTACACCAATTTTTTCTTCATACAAACTACCCACATCATCTTCCACCACCTACGTTATTGCATAAACTGGTTGTGGTAGCAAATTGGTTCATAATTTATCAAAAAAATTTCTCATATCTCGCAGCAACGCGCGGGGAATCACCTAGTTTTTAGGTGTTGCTTTATGGGCCCTAATTTTTGAGGAAAGCAATTAAGTGTCATTTCAAAAAAAAGCATTAAAGAAGGTAACCATTGCTCACAAGACCAGCCAACAAAGCGACCGAGTTTGCTAACCTGGCCGGTATTGACTACTACCCTCCATCCCAAATATTGCCCTTTCTTCTTTCCGAATGGATAAGCGCAGCACTTTCCTTGAAAAAAAAGCGTAGAGGAGGCGTGAGAGGAGGCGCCGGCGTGGAGACAGAGACGACGATGAGCGCCGGTGAGGGGTCAAGCAGCGGACGACCCCGCGGACCCGGGATCGAGGAGAACCGAAACGCGAAGCGGTGCCGCAACTGGATCCGCACGCGTGCCGGCGAGATGGCAGCGAAGAGGGAGACGACGATGAGCGCCGAGAGGCCAAGCGGCGGTGGAGTGAACCCAATGCCGGAGACAGGGTCTCGATCTGGATCCTCTGATTCGACGAGGGGCCAAGCAATGGCAAGGAGGAGCGTGCGCGAGGGGGCAAGTGGGCGAGGGGCCTGTCTCACGCTTATGCGAGCACAAGTGTCCGCAAGCAACCACGAAGAGGTGTCGAGGAGCGCGAAGAAGGTGTAGAGGACCTCATCTCGACTGCAACGACTACGACGACGGCGAGGCAAGTTTCTCTCGAATCTCACCGCTTTTTACTTGTTCTATAGATGGAGCTTAAGGTAGCTTGAGCTTGAGCTTCATAAAGTTAATTAGTGCCTATGATGATGTCTTCCATGCTTGTCATGATCTTAATTATACCAAGTTCTGAGGTAAATCAGTTCTCAACTAAGTTCTCGCTTACTTGTCACACCGCTCCAAGGTCTCGAGGCAAATTAGTTCTCAATTAACTATGTTGTTCTTATACCATGTTTAACCTCGTTTGTGCAAAACTCTTTGAGTCGCGAAAGAGCTTGAGTTACTTAACCTTAATGACTGGGATTATGTGAAACCGAGTTTGAAAAATCACAAAAGAAGTGAACATCCTCATCAAAAAGGCTAAGCACATAAGGAGGTACAATTATACTACTGAACAAAATCTCGAGCCCATTGAAGGTGCGCTAGAAGGGCTTCAAGAATCCTTGGTTGCTTACGAAGAGGCCGCAAAAGAGCCAATAATCGATGGGGCATGATCTAGTTCAAGCTTGTTGATGTGCGTGGTCGAGCCATACTTTTGTGGATGTTCAAGGGCATGCCTTTGTTGATGTGTATGGTCGATAACGACCATAGTAAATAATGTGATGGACAAGTTAAGTCCTAGCCCGATATATGGACAAGTTAACCTTTTGTAATAATTATCTTTATTCCGTGGACAAGTTATCTTCATCTTTGTGGACAAGTTATCTCTCTTATGATGTCTGCTTTGTCTCGTAAGATATGTGTGTTGATTGTGCCTCGTATGTCGAAATGGAAGCAATGAGAGATGGATCGAAAGTTGACTCAATGAGGACAGACTCAAAGGAGACGATGATTAACAAACCTCTCTCATTTGTTCATCGACGTCACGCTCCCCGCTTCACGGCTTGAGTGCTCTCAGACTTTAATTATTGGGCTCTCAAACTAGTAACGTGCGTCAAATGCTCATCGGTAACGGACTTTATAGCACGCTACCAATACGGAGTGATCAAGAACGGACTTAAACATGCTACCGATAGGGTGTTGTTCAAGAACGGACTTTACTAGCTCGTTACCGATAGGTTTAACTTGTGTAACTAAGCTCTATTTAACGTCCGCTACAACGAATTCATGTAACGGGCGTTTAAGAAGACCGCTACCAAAAGTCCACATTGGTAATCGGCGGAGGCCAACCCCGGTCGTCGAGCTTATCTCAGAATCCGCGCCAAGTAACAACCGTTACAGATGTGGGTGCATGTAACGGGTGTTAAGGGCCCGTTACAAATGTCAAGATTTGAGGTTTTCACATAGTGCTTAAAACTAGAAATGCATGGTGCTAACTATCTCTCATCGATGTCATATTTGCCTTTCCAACATATACTTGGATGTTTAAAAAGTCATATACTTTCTTGATTACTCCATTAATTGTGAATTAAAGTTGATGTAGGTGCAAACCCTCATAAGGTACTAATTTTTCCATATGCCGACTTCGTAGAAGGTTACTGTGAACTAAGCTTATATAAGATGCATACTTTATAACATATTGTTATATATGTCATCATCTATTCATTAGGAAATTTTAGGATAGAATTGAGAGCCGTGTGGTTCGAGGACCGTGGATGGTCGCCTCGTGTGATGAGTGATTGACAACGTGGTGTGGACCGATTCTTGGCTAAGTATTGCAGTGCAAAGTTGCGGCTTGATCGGTGCAGCAGTGAAGTGAAGAACAAGCGAAGGTCGTTGCGGTGAGGCCTCCAGTGTGGAGAAGACAAGTAGGCTTGGTTCGAGGGACCCGTGGAGCCGGAGTCAAGCGCGGGCCGCATGGTGGCAAGAACGGCAAGATGAAGTCATGAACTTGGTTGAGCCTCAAAACCAAGGTCGAGCCGGACTACGTGGGAACCGAGTCATGAGTGGTGATTGGAGGCTACACCGAAGTTCGTGGTTTCCGGTGGTTCACCGAAACCACCGGGTTTCTTGGTTGATCCACAAAGCCAAGACCAAGAACCAAGACGAGGTGCAGAGCCTGCACCGGTCGGCCTCGACCGGTGGTCTCGACCGGCCGATGGTACCGGCCGACCGGTGAGGAGAACCGGTTCGACCGGCAGGCGACGACGCAGTCCCGAATCTTTGAAGCGGAGGACACGCGTCGGGATCGCAAGGCTTGCGCCGAGGCTAAGCAAGTTTGCGGTCACGGCATCCGTCCGATGGAGCGAAGACAAAGATTTCGACCCGCCTTGAGGGGCATGTATCCCTAGTTAGCTAAGTAAGGGTATTTTCGCTTTCGTTGCCTCCATATAACCCAAGTGGTGAGAGGATGGCAGCCATCTCTTGGAACCCTAGCTCATTTGGTTTTCCTATTTTCCTTCCTATTTTCTTAGGATTTTCGTAGGACTAGCTTGAAAGCTTCATGGTGAGATCTTGTGAGAGGGAAGGATGATCAAGCAAGCTAGACCTTGTATGAACCTCTTTGCTATGTATAGATGATTCAGTGGTTCCTCAAGGCTTGGATGTGTCTTTCCGTTCTCCTTTTGGTGATTTTCGGAGGCTTTTCTTGGCGAATTTCTTGTGGCGGTTTTGAGACCTTTCTCTTGGGATTTGGTGGGGATGCATGCATGAACCCCTCGTGGTTCTTTCTCTTTGATCTCCCTCCCAAACTCCGTGAGTAAAGGGGCTCAATTTTGGGGTTTTCGTGGTTCTAGGGTTCGTGGTGTTCTTGGCGGAAATTCTTCGATTCCTCTTGATTCAACAAGTTTTGGTGGACCAAATCTTGGCTATGGAGTACCCATGAGGTGTTCCTACTATCCCCAAAGTCTTGTGCGAATCCGTGGAGTGAATCGGAGATCGGGAGTTGGATTTGGGGAGTTGATCATGCGCGCCTGTTCATCCCGAGCTGCCTGTGCATGACCGGTCTCGACCGTGCTTAACCGGTCGACCGGTGCTAGCCCTTGGTGGGTTTTTGTCTCGGGGAACAGCCTTGTCCGTGTGGTTTTGTCCCGTGGTTCTGCTGGTCAGTTCTTGGCGTGATTGGAGTTGTTTTGCTAGGTTTTGTGAGGGGTTCTTCTTCCTCACAGGTTGTGTTTCATGGTGGTTTTGTTCCAGTGGCCTAGAGGAGTCACCGAGGCTTCCGAACGCTTGCTGTGCGGTTGTTGCCGAGCCACCGGCCCGACCGGCTCGCCCATCGGCCCGACCGTGTCACGGTCCGACCGCGCAGCTACCTGGTTCGACCGGTAGCACAGCAAGCCGCAAGTTTCTACCGTGTGGTTTGGTGAGTTTTGGCTCGGAAGGTTGAGTGTTGGTTCCTAGGACCAGTAGCACTCCGGTGGGTCTTGGTACCAACTTGGGTAGTTGAGTCGAGACGAGTGTTGGAAGCCGTGTTCATCTTGTTGGAGTTCCCATCTCCTTCGAGAAGAATTTTTATCGGCTCCCATTCACTCCCCCCCTCTCTGGTTCGCCTAATCGGTCCTTCAAGAATTCTTTAGGAAATTTTATAACATATTGAAAAAAGAATTCAACTGGATGTCTGCAACAAAATGCAGTCAACCTTTGCATTTGATTTGAGTTGAAGAAATTGTGGGCTGATTGAGTATTTCAATATACTAGGGTGCAATATTTATAGCAGCTTTTCTTTGTTAAAATACAAGGCTTGCATCTGTATCATTTGAAGTTAAATAGGTCAGAGCTGATGGGGTAGCACTACGGTAAGGGTTGATCATTTCTTTAGTTCTCAATATATATAAATCAGTTGACCTTGAGGATATAAATTATTTTGCTTTCTTTCGAAGTAGTTTGTCTTACATTATTTGCATTACAGTTAAAGTTAGTCATAAGAGGGTATGGACTAGGGGCTTTAGATATCGTGTTTGTTCTACTTCTTAACTACCATATCCTTCAACTAACTAATTGCTTTTGTAAGTAGCTAATGGCTCTTTGTTATTGTCTGTCCACACTTCACACTTTGTTATTTTGGCCAGAAATGCTTCCACTTTGAGATTATCTACTGGAACTGGGTCGCCGAGTTGAGAGTCAGTGTTGAAGCCAACATGATGAATGTCGTGGGTTTGTTGTTTACATGGGTGAGAAAGGCTTCTTATGATGCAAATGAATCCATTGTCAGTGAATCAGTGATCTGATTAGATGCTGCCGTAAATGAATTTGTGTAGTAGTATAGGAGGTGAGAATGCATGCTTCAGTGTCATGCTTCCCATTTTGATTGTTAATGTATTTTATAGATAGGTGCAACTATTACCTTGCGTTTGAATATTCTGGTTTCATAGTGCAAAAATAATCTAATTAGTTTGTCCTTGCCCTTAATTTTATGCACAATGCTTGATGTTCCAACCTATAATCATCATGCCGTGTTGTTACATTTTGTAAACATCATATACACATCTACAATTGTCGGAGAGAGGGACAACATCGAGTAGGCTGGGATTCAGATGGCTGCTACATTAATCCAGTGCAAGGCCCATTACTTGTCTCCTGCATGGTCATGTTGTAAACTTGTAATTGAAGGCCATCTGAGTCTCTGACTACCATGGTGGAGGGAGGGGTGGGAAAGGAAGGGACTTGAAATATTTCAATAAATGGACTGATATGTAGGAACAATTTGACTTGGAAATTGTGTATGTTTCTACTTTAACTTGGCAACACTATTACATGTCACTCTTAATTAAGCTATATCAATCTAATAATAATGCGTCTGACACTAATAGTTGTTTCAATTGTCGGGCCAGTACAATAGTTTATGAATTTCTGTCATTGGAGTAATCTCCATGTGGTTTAAGATGTAGGGCTAAGATCGAGCTTTGAGTTTGTAGGCATAACTAAAAACACAAATAAGATATTCGCACCAAAGTGTAGGTCACCAAAGAAGAGAGATCCTAGCTCTCTTCCACCGTGTGACGGGTCTTGCTGCCAACCTTAACAAGAGCAAGGTCTTCCCGATTCGCTATTTTGCGGACCAGTTGGGTTTAATCACGTGTACTATGGGCTGCCAGTGGGCTGTTAGTGTGCAGACTTACCATGCACCTACCTTGGGGTGTCGTTGTCTCCTTGGTGTCTACCCAAATCTGCTATATATGTAGCCAGTCGTTGACAAAGTTGCTAAACGTTTACCCCCTTAGAAGGGAGGGATGTTTAACCAGAGTAGTTGTCTTATCCTAACTCGATCTACTCTCCCGGTGCACATATCCATGGCTATGAGGATCGCACCTTGAGCAATTCAAGCAATTGAGAAGCTCATTTGTGGTTACTTGTGGTGCGGCTTGGAGGTGGTCGTGGTAGGGAAGTGTGTCATCGCTCGGGTCGACAAGTCGTCACAAGATTTCTTCGATGCCTCCGTAACTGTGCAAGTGGGAGATGGATCCCACGTTCTATTCTGGATGGATCGTTGGCTAAACGAATGTTCCATTCGTCAATTAGCACCATATCTCTAGCACGCGGTTCCTCCTCGCACTAGGAGGTCCCGTACAGTTCAAGATGCACTCTAGGGTAAACACTGGGTAAGGGATATTGCCTTCCCTAGATTGTGTGTGAGAGTTCTCGAGTTCAGCATACGGTGCGCTGTTCGTTGGGAGAACTAATCTTGCGGGTGTGGACCGCTTTTGGAAGATTCAGACACCTGGAATGTGTAGTTTCTTTAATTGGCTTGTGTTACATGCTCGTTATTGGACCTTGAACCGACTGTGTCGTCATGGCTTGCGGGACACGGATGACTACATATTGTGTGCGCATGAGGTCGAAACTTCAGATCATTTGCTGGTCGGGTGTGTCTACAGTCGCGAAACGTCGTTTAGGACTCTGCGTTACTTCGACCTACATGATTTGACACCACAAGTGGAGTTGCCTTTCTTTAAGTGGTGGTTAGGTACCAGGAAATGAATGCAAGGGGTTCGACTCTCTGGCTCTTTTGGTAATTTGGTCGTTATGGAAGGAGAGAAATCATCATGGCTATGACAGGGTCACGCTTCAGCCGGTGGTGCTTGCACCACTGATTCTCAAGGAGGTGCGGATGTGGGGTCATGCTGGCTTCTTCGGGATTGGCTCCCTTGGTCGTCTTAGATTGTAATATATCTTTTGCAGGTTTGTGGCCTTTTCCGTTATGTCTTGCTTACAGTTTAGTACCCTACCTAAGTTTTGAGTTTGTTGGCTTGCATAATCATGTTTTGTTGTTGTTGTTGTTCATTTGTTAAGACATTGAATGCAAACTTCTCCTCTTCTTAATTAAAAATGTGTTATACAAGTCTTAAAAAATAAATAAAAACACAAATAAGTTTGAAGATACGTGATTTAAACAAATGTGATTTAGGCACAAAATTAGTCTCCTAAAATTTTTAAATCTTTTTCAAAAAGGTTATATTCTCAACATATTATCCTGACTGGATTGATGTGTGTGTGCTTATACTTTCCATTTTTATTTTATTTTCTTCTATTTTGATTTATATGCCTTGAATTGAAGTCTATTGGTCTTGACTAGGAGAGAAGACTCCCTTGGGCCTCGGGGTCTGGGGATATTACGAGGATGTTTATTATAGCCTTGGAATCATCAATGACTCAGTGATCTGATTTGATGTTGCCATAAACGAATCCATTCTACTATGGCAGTATTGGAGTTTAGACTTTGCATGCTTTAGGGTGCCTTTGGTTGGGTTTTTACCTGCTTTTGCTTTTGCCAAAAGCCAACAACCCAAACAAAGGGGTTGGCTGTCATCCAAAGCCACATCCAAAAGCAACTTGTTTAGTACTTATGTTGCGACTTGTGTGTTGTAGATCATATCGCATACAAAGACTTTGATTGACACATAGAAGAATATATTTGCTCTCATTAAAAAAAGTTTCTTTTTTAAAAATATAGTGTGTTCCATCTTGTAAACCAGTGAACTACGAACTAAATGTTGTTTGCTTTGCATATAGAGTGTGTTCCACATTTATGTTGAATGACAATTGGTTTAGATCATAAATTAGTGTTCCTAAATTGATTATCATGCTATTTCAGTTTGATTAAAAATGCAAATATGTTATAGCTACATAAACATCTCGTACATACATCTTTTTAACATCACGTGCGTGTCGCACGTGCCCTTCTACTAGCACTCCTATCGACGAGGGCATCCATTGCGCTTACAACCAGGTCGGTCAGTGATTCTCTGACACCGTTTTCTCCCCAACCGCGAGAAGTAGCTGCTGATTTCTCCTCACCCTCACACTATCGTTGCAGTCTTGGTTTTTTAGACATGTGCGGCACTATAAAGATAAATTTTATTATGATTTTTTAGATACGTACGTGCCGCAAGTACATTTTACTATTTGAATATAATGGATCAGATCTTTCCCAAAATACGGGTCATCTCTCATTTTTTTTCAACACCACTAGAATTTCTCAGTAGTTTAATCCTAAGAACAACGACTCCTGAAGAGCAAAGTCTGCATGTTCCCCGTGGTGATGATCAGTTCATTGTTTAAAATACGAGTTGACAGGCATGCGGAGTGGTATGCAGCCGACCTGGCGAGTCGCGAGTTGACTGGCATCCGGAGTGGTATGCAGCCAACCTGGCGAGTCGCTGCGTCTTCGACTAGACTAGTCTGAACAAGATGGCGACGGTAAAACTGGTGCTACCACCTAAATTTGACTAATGATGGATACGTCAACCTTGCAAGAAGCTGCGCTGCGTACAAAAAATTCCATAAGCTCAAGAACAAGATCGTGGAAGTACTTGCAAAGTTCTATGCTCATTCCTAGTGCCTTCCAATCCCATTCTGAGTATGAAATATTGGAATGTACGTATTATCTGTGCTGTCCTTGCCCATGGAGAGAAGAGACAAGAGAGAGCTTCACGAGTCGAAACTGCAGTATTTATAGGTTCTCTGCTAGTGGTAACCTATAAGCATGGAAATGATTGTTGTTTAAGGGAGGCAACATTGGGACATCGGTCACCCAAAACATAGATGAATGGTGGCAGCTACCTCATGATGCTTCATGTGACATGTGACATGTTCTCAAAGGCGCTTGTCAGGAGAACAATTGCTGTCATGTGACATGTAATCATTGCACGACTGCTGGGATTGTTTCAACTGATCTGAAAAGTGTCAACATCAGATGAATAATAAGAAGAAAATTCAGTAGAGTAGTAGCTGCACATAAGGAAGAAAATAATTACCAAATGTTGGGAAAGGTCGTCCAGACAAGATGTGTACAGACAGACTCAATGGGAGGGTCATTGATATTAAATAGGGTGGCATATATGCAAAAGAGATGACATGACATGATATTTAATAGAAGAGAGTCCTATGAATGACAACCTCATGACCCTCTCACTGAGACAAGTTGACACAATTTTTATAGCACATTGACCAACCAACATGTAACAATTAAATATTTACAGGAACCTATGAAATTGTGCTATGAACTTGTGCACTGAGAGAGGGTGTGTCATCCCGCAAACCAATACAAGAAAGATGATGTGTTACTCTTGAGAACTCCCACATGACCCCTACCACTGAGACTGGCCTAGTATATCCTACATAAGAATATATATACCAAATATAATAAGTGTAGCATTAACATGCAACGAAGCTATCGATGAGGACGAGCTGTTAAATTACTATACTTAAGTTTGTTCCATAAAAAAAGCTGTCCTGGTTTCATTTGTCAATTTTTTTGAGAGGATGATTATCCACTAATATACGCTACTACAGAAAACATTTGTAAGAGTCACTATTTTTTTCAGGAGCGGAACGTTCCGCCCGATCTAAGAAAAACACGCGGCACTGTAGCAGCTAGACCCGCACCTAGAAATCATTTTTGGAAGCGGGTGACGCCATGACCCGCTCCTGGAAATATCCTCATTTCTAGGTGTGGGTGATGGTGTTACCCACACCTGAAAAACATTTCTAGGTGCGGGTGATAATGTCACTCGCTCTTAGAAATGGATTTTTAGGTGCGGGTGATGACATCACCCGCTCCTGGAAATGGTCTCGTGCCAAAAAATTCATAACTTCTTCATATGATCTCGTATGAAGACAAACTTTATATCAAAATTGTATAGCTCGAAGAGACCTAAAAGTTTGTAGTTGACAAGTTTTTATTTGAGATTGTTTAAAATTTCAAAATACTCATTTAAGTACTATGAGATTGTTTCATGAAACCTATATCTCTTATATAGTTTCATGAAACTATATGATAGAAGTATAAAATTTGTGAAGAATGTTACTACCACTATACCGAGTGACCAAGTGACCAAAATAAAAGTTGTTCATCTTGAAAAGTCATAGAACTTTGTAGCTGAACCATTTTGTATTTGAATTACTTTTGTCAAGGTACGTCTAGATTTTTGAAATTTGAAAATTCGAATTTTTCAAACGACCTCAAATGGAGAAACTCTCAACATGGAAGTTGTAGATCATGAGAAGTTATGAAACATTGTAGTTTACAATTTTTTATTTGAAATCATATTGTCAATGAAATTCAAATTTGAATTTCAAATTTCGTAAACGACCTCAAATGGAAAAACTCCTAACATGAAAGTTGTAGATCTCAAAAGGTTATGAAACTTTGTAGTTGACAAGTTTTTAATTTGAATCCGTTTAGAGCCTAAAAAGTGATTTACACTTAGTGTAGTATGATATGAGTAGAATGAAAACTGGATATGCGCATGTGAGTGTGTGCGGCAGTTGTAGAGGAGGCTTCGCGCGGGGCTGGAGGTCGCGGGTTCGAGCCCTAGTGCGGCGCGACTTTACGCAAAAAAATGCACGACTTGCGAACGGGGATGAGTGACCATGACCCGTGCGGGCGTTTTACCCGCTCCTAGAAATCGCTATGGAACGGGAACTATTTCTATGCTGAATCTTGATCCCTCCCAATCCCATTGTGTTAGTATGGAATCGAATATAATGTGCGCTGTCCAGGAATGTAGAGAAGCGAAATAAAGCTTCAGAGGTTGAAATTGGAGTATTTATACCATCTCTACTAGTGGAGAAATGTAAGGCCATGGAAATGGAAATTATTGTTGTTTCTCAGAGACAACGTAGTGACATCCGTCAATCATCATTAATGACTGATGTTAGCTATATCTCACCATGCGTCACACTCATAGGGTGCTTGTCAGAAGAACAATTGTCATGTGAATAATTTACCGATGTACTTCAGAGTTTATCCGTCGTTTTTTTCTTTTTTAGTGCATAATTTTAGCTATAACCGCAGATATATGCTTTTGTCTACATACATATCAAATGATATGAATCTAGAAAAAGTTAAAACGTTCTATAATTTGAAACATAGGATGCATATATATAATATCATTGCTATAACCATGAATGGATCTGGGGTGCCAACAAGATACCTAAAGCATGGATTATTTCCAAAGGCATCGTAGTGACAGACTGATGGCACCACTGTGCATCTTGGTTACATACTGTTATGGCAGCCATTCATGATGGATCGACGAACCCCATTTCCTCGTGTTTAGATGTGGCAGCTAGCTGCCGGTGCCGCGTTGCCGGTCCAGAAGATGTAGCCATCTCTTCTAGTAGCTTCACGTGAGGCTCTAGTCTAGCTAGCTAGCTGGCTCAGTCTGCACGTGGCCTGAAGCTTCAGCCGCTGGTGTTGCTACCACCATGGTCACGTTCCTGGTGCCTCCAAGTAGTCTATAAACCACATCAACTTAGCGACGACCTACTGAGAACGCAAATGCATTTCCATGGCTGTGATAGGACCTCGCCGTCTGAAGGACAAAGCCAGCATGTTCGCTATTCGACATGTGAGTTTGCGGGATCATGGTGGGCATGCCGCTAGCCTTTGAGACCAACTTCGACTAGATCAGCCTTGACAAAGTTGCAATGCTCAAGCTAGTACTACCACCTAAATTTAGCTAATGATGCAAACACTAACCTTGCAAGCAGCTAAGACGAGTACGAAAATTGCCAAATACCCAAGACAAGCTAATTATTGATGAACTGAGAATGTTCTACGCTCACTCCTGGTGCCTCCCAATTCCATTGAGAGAATGGAATGTGTGCGTACTATCCTTGTTCATGGAGGGAAGCGAAAGCTTCAGTAGTTGAAATTGCAGTACTTATAGCTTCTCTGCTAGTGGATACCTAGAAGGCATGGTAAAGATTATTGTTGTTTAATTTCTCAGTGACAACAACAAGACATCCATCACCCATCATTGATGAATGATGGCAGCTACCTCACATTGCTTCACTATTGCATAGTAGGTCCTTGTCAGGACAACAATTGCTATCATGTGAATCATTTACCAATGTCCCAAGTCCGAACTGAATATAGAAGGATGTAGTAGGCTAGAGTAGCTGCATGTCAGAAAAACAACAATTACCGATGTTAACAAATGCCTAGACAGGTATACGTAGTTCATCACAAAAATATCATTCAGGAACATGTGTGCCAATTTATATCCTAAATGCTACCCGAAACATAAAAGGACGAACAGATAAATTATATACATTAATTTTGTTCCATATACTTTTTTTTGTCAAGGCTGAATTTGTCAAATTATTGAGAGGATGATTATCCATGGTTTCATGCATGTAACAACCACTTGAAGCGACTAAAATCAGGGCAATGGTGCCAAAGTTGTTGTAAGTCCTCTTGAACGTGATTATGCATTCTTTTTTTTTTTGTGTACCCAACAAATAAAGCCCGTCATACCTCAGGGTGTTTTTTAGACCAATGATTGCTAACTAGTGTTGGATTAAACCACTTGATCGAGTCATGTACATACTCTGTTTAGCTAGCTTTCTGTTGTCTTTCAGTTAGACAGTTAGGCCAGCTCTGTGTTCTGCTGGATCGTGGGCGAGTTGAGCTCGTTCAGAGCGCGTCTCTAGGCGACATGCGGCCGTCTGTGAGTTGTGGGATGGTGCAACCAGTAGTGGTGCAATGGCCGAGCGTGGATCGTGTGTGTGCAGCTCGCCTGCTTGTATCCTTTATATTGCTTTCAATAGAATTGAAAATGCTGTTGATTGTAGCACAAAAAAACCAGACTCCATTGTTGGTTTTGACTGCACTCTAGAGCTCGCTGGCATCAGAGCCGGGGTCTAGGACCTCGGTGCGGCGGTCGCCATGGTCACGCCGCCGCCCAAGCCGCGTGACAACACTCTGCCGCGCAAGCAGTCGGGGAACACGCCGCCGCTGGAGGTGAAGAAGACGGACAAGTCGGGCTCGTCCGGCGACCCCGACGGGCAGAAACCATCCGGGCGCAGGTTGTCGAGCCGCAAGCCGACATGAAGCCATTCCCCTTCTCGTTGTCACGGTTCACACCACCATCACCCCGACAAGCCCCGGGAGCGTGTCGTCAAGCGCGTCATCCAGGAATCCGGCAGCTCCGGCGCCTGGCCGGAGCTCACGAAGACGGATTACAGTGAGTGGCCTTTGTGCGTAAGGCTAAAGCTTCAGGCTCGAGACCTCTGGGACGTGATTGAGTACGGTGACGCCGACTACCACGACGACTGGAGCGCCCTCGACGGCATCTGCTGCACCGTGCCCGCCGAGATGATCCCCACGCTCACCGTCAAGGAAACCGCCGCGGAGGCATGGGATGCCATCAAGACCCTCCGCATCGGCGACGAGTGCAGGGGGACGGTGACGGCGCAGACACTCCGCACAGAGTATGAGAACATGATCGAGGACTTCGCCCTCCGCTTCTCCGGCGTTCTTCAGCGTCTTTGGGATCTTGGCGACGCAGAGCCAGATGAGAAGGCCATGAAGAAGTACCTGTGCGTTGTTCGAGCCAGGTATAAGCATCTCATCATTTTCATGGAAGTGTTTGCTGACCTCTCCAAGCTCTCGATCGAGGAAAGGGACATTGAAGTCCTCCGATGATGCGGATGAGGAGGCAGCACCGCCGTCCAAACCCTCCACGAGAAAGATGCTTCTTACTCATGAGGAATGCCTGGAGAAGTACAAGGTGCAGGATGGCGGGCGGGGTGGGGCGCTCTCGCTCCGGCGACAGTAAACCAGAAGGGCCGGCGGGGCAAGGGCACTGACGGCGGCCGTAGCGAAAGCGAGACCCTAACAAACCGTCGTCGATACCGTGCTTCAAGTGTCACAAGACAGGCCCTGCGCCCGCTACTGCCACAACAACAAGCCCGAGAAGGAATAGGCCCATCTGGCCCAAGGTGAGGAAGATGAACCCACGCTCCTTATGGCCCACACCGTCGTCTCGGTCAACCCTACCTCGCATTCGTCCCCAGCTCTAGATGCGTCGCTGCTACGCCATCGCATCGACATTCATGAGCCTCCCGTCTTCGCCAAGCTCGGCGGCAGCGCAGATCTGGAGCCCCACCGATGGGTCCTGGACACGGGGCCCCCAACCACATGACCGACAACAAGGGCGTCTTCTCCGAGCTCAACAACAACATCTGTGGGACCGTGCAGTTCGGCGACGGATCCGTGGTAGAGATCAAGGGTTGCATCACCATCGTCTTCATCTACAAGAATGGTGAGCATTGCGTGCTGACGGGGGTGTACTACCTTTCCCGTCTCACAATGAACACTGTCTCCGTTGGTCAACTCGACGAATCATGGTGTCGCATCTCGATTGAAGACGGAGTCCCGCGCATCTACGAGTTGGGCCGCAAGTTACTAGCGTGTGTGAACCGCTTGACGCCGTGGCTCTACATCCTCCACTTGAAGATAGGCAGGCCAGAGTGCCTGTTTTCTCGGAGCGATGAGGCGGCTTGGCACTGCTATGCTCAATTCGGGCACCTCAGCCTCCAGTCGCTGCGTTGGCTCGCCAACAATGACATGGTGCGCGGGCTCCCCCTGCTAAATCATGTGGATCAGGTGTGTGATGCGTGCGTCGCTGGTAAGCATCGCCACACGCCATTCTTTGAGCAAGCTCGCCGGCGCGCCACCAACGCCATCAAACTCGTCCACGACAACATTTGCTACCCCGTCACACCCCCGAGACCTAGCGGCGACTACTTCTTGCTGCTGGTTGATGACATGAGCTGCTTCATGTGGCTCATGCTCCTTCCCATTAAGGATCACGCGGCGGCGGCCATCAAAAACTTCTAGGCGTCCGTCGAGGTGGAGACCAGGCGCAAGCTGAAGACCCTGCGTACTGATCGTGAAGGGGAGTTCACCTCTGTCGAGTTCGGGCTGTGCCGAGCGTGGTGTCCAATGGTAGATCACCACCCCATACTCTGTGCAACAGAACAAGGTTGTTGAGCGCCACGACCAAAGTGTCGTCACCATGGCGCAGTGCATGCTCAATGCCAAGCAGCTGTTGAGCTACTTCTGGGGTGAGGCTGTTTCCACGACGATTCACGTGCTCAACCGATCGCCGACGCGCGCACTCGCTGGCGAGACTCCTTTTGAGGCTTGGTACGGTGAGCGACCTCATGTGCACTACTTGCGCACGTTCGATTGCATCCGGCATGTGAAGAACATCAGGCCACATCTGAAGAAGCTCGACGACAGAAGCTCCAGGATGTTCTTCGTCGGGTATGAGAGCGGCTCCAAGGCTTGGCATTTCTATAACCCCGACACAGGGTGTGTCACCATCTCGCATGACGTCATCCTCGATTGAGGCGGGTAGTGGATGGGGTGAATCTCGATTGCCGGTTGTACAAGTAGCGACACTGAGTCGTTCTCCATTGAGTTCACCATCGACTACCCAGGCGTTCAGAAGCAAAGCGAGGGGAACAGAGCACCCCGACGCCTCACGAACACTCAGCGACACCAATGCCCACACCATATCGTCACCCACTGCCGCTAACCTCGATGCCGCTGGCACCAGGTTCCCCTGTCACCCTCGTCTCCCCTGCACCTGAACACTCCGAGAACTTGGATGATGATCATGAGGAGGATGCGCCGCTCCGCTTCCGTGCCCTCAACAACATCATCGGGCTAGGAACACTGCCGGTACAGACGGTCAGAGTACTCGTCGAGGAGTTGAACTTCACCTCAGCTGAAGAACCATCATCATTCAGAGAAGCAGAGCAGCAGGAGTTCTGGCTCAAGGCTATGCAGGAGGAGATGAAATCGACAACAACACCTAGGATCTTGTTGACCTCCCGCAAGGACACCGAGCCATTGGGCTCAAATGGGTTTTCAAGGTAAAGCGCGATAAGACTGGTAAAGTGGTTCATTACAAGGCACGTCTCGTTACTAAGGGCTATGTGCAGCAGGTCGTCATTGACTACGACAAAGTCTTCGCACTGGTGGCTCGCATTGAGTCGGTGCGGCTCCTGCTAGCTCTACCGGTGCACAAGGGCTAGGAAGTCCATCACATGAACGTCAAGAGCGCTTTCCTCAACGGTGACCTTCAGGAGGAGGTGTACGTCTCCCAGCCAGCCGGCTTCATCATCGATGGCGAAGAAGATAAGGTGTTCCATCTCTGCAAGGCACTGTATGGGCTCAAGCAGGCACCCAGGACATAGAATGACATGTTCGACACGACAATGGTGTCTCTTGGTTTCCAGAGGAGCGGTTCCGAACATGGCATCTACACCCGCACCAGAGGCGGCTCCAGGCTTGTCATCGACATTTTTGTTGATGACCTTGATTTCCGGGTGCCGGTGGTTGAGATTCAGGTGTTCAAGACAGAGATGTAGAACATCTTTAAGATGAGCGACCTTGGCCTCCTCACCTACTACTTGGGGATTGAGGTCAGCCAAGGCCCTGCTGGGATCACTCTGAGCGAGGGAGCCTATGCTTCCAAGCTGCTGGAACGCAGTGGCGTGCTGGGCTGCAATTCGGCAGCCACACCCATGGAGCATCGTCTGAAGATGGGGAAGGAGAGATCCACACCAGAGGTGCATGCCACGAAGTACAGGCGCATCATTGGGGGGTTCCGGTACTTGATCCACACAAGGCCGGATATTGCATACTTTGTAGGCTTCCTCAGCCGGTTCATGGAAAAGCCGCATAAAAGGAACACTTGGCCGCGGTCAAGTGGGTACTTGACACACTGCTGGAACGCGAGGCTATGGGCTTCACTACGCGTGAGGAGAGGGCGCTCCGGCGAAGCTAGTTGGCTACAACGACGCTTATTTGGCTGGTGTCATTGATCAGTTCAAGAGCACCAGCGGGATCGTCTTTTTCCTCAACAACAGCCCCATCACCTGGCAATCTTCCAAGCAGAAGGTAGTGGCACTCTCTTCCTGCGAGGCTGAATACATTGCTGCTGCAAATGCTGCTGCCAGGGCGTCTGGCTCTCTCGGTTGCTGGGGGATTTCATTGATTTAGAACCAGAGGCGCCAGAACCCAGGGTGGACAACATGTCCGCCATTGCTCTCACCAAGAATCTGGTGTTCCACGATCGCTCCAAGCACATCGACGTTCGCTACCATTTCATCAGGGAGTGCATCGAGAGGAATAGGATTTTTATCGAGCATACTTCGACGGAGGAGCAGCTCGTGGACATCCTCACCAAGGGGCTCGGGCGTGTTCGCTTTCAGGAGCTACGCGCTGAGATTGGCGTCGTCAACATCACCTGCGACTCGGTCAAGGTTTAGGGGAGAATTGTTGGATTAAACCACTTGATCGAGTCATGTACATACTCTGTTTAGCTAGCTTTCTGTTGTCTTTCTTTATTTTTGCGAGGACGCTTTCTGTTGTCTTTCAGTTAGACAGTTAGGCCAGCTCCGCGTTCTGTTGGATCGTGGGCGAGTTGAGCTCGTTCAGAGTGTGTCTGTCGGTGACGTGCAGCCGTGCGTGAGTTGTGGGATGGCGCAACCAGTAGTGGCACAATGGCCGGGCGTGGATCGTGTGTGCAGCTCCGCTGCTTGTATCCTTTATATTGCTTTCAATAGAATCGAAAATGCTGCTGATTGTAGCACAAAAAAAAATCACAGACTCCATTGTTGGTTTTGAGTGCACTCTAGAGCTCACCGGCGACCCAAGTCCGGCGATCCCCTGCCTATCTACGACAACTAGTAACTGTCATTTGCTTCATTGCTTGACATTCGCAGGCGTCACACTCCTGGTGGTTCCTCCCATCACCCATGTCTGTCAGTAACTTCTGCATCCTTTTTCATGGCTTAGCCTGATTTATTGGGCTGGAGTACTCTTAACCTCTCAATCTGCTGATGGATCAGCATTGGCGGGCAATGTTGTACGCCAATATAATGACAACAGTGATGGGTTTGTGACTAAATTCTTTATCTACTATACAATGACGAGTATTACGATGTCTGGTAGTTAAGTGTCTCATTTATCGGTAGCACGAAAGGTTAACCAACCGAGGCACAGCCACACAGGCTCCAGCAGCTCGATGCACACTGAAATGTTTTAACACAAAATGAATAGAAATAAATTATTAAGCAGGTGGCATGTGGCTTCTTTTTGGCATGTACAGCTAGCAAAGCTTTGGGATTCCATTTCAAAATACTAACATTGGTGGATGATTATGGAAAAAAAAACATTACCTGTCTGTAAATCAGTCAAGAACTGAAAACATGAAGCCAAGAAGCAAGAGCATGTGAGTAAGCTTCTTTCATTTTCTACAATGACCCTTTGATCGATGTGGTATTATCACCTCCACAGAATTATTTATTACAAGCATAGCATTTGTAACATGCATTAGAATAAAAACACGGCAGCTGGAGCTGAAGCTGAAGCTTCTGAAATCTGCCAGCCGAAATCCAACATTTGGGAAGCAAGACACCTCAGCTGACGAAGTACTGGCATTGTCAGTAGTAACCTGGCCTATTGGTGAAAATCAAAATGCAGCATAGAATCGAAGATGGACAATGGTCAACTCTCTTCACCAACTGGCGCGCCTCAACGTGGCCACCCCCGTGCGTGCACTCCTGGTGACTCCCATTCTCATACCGAGTTTGTGTGTGGTCTCAGCCAATAAGGCACATTGATGTACTAGTATCATACTGCAGCTCTTTGATGTACTAGAGTATCATATGTGTATGTGCCAAGCAGAAGGTAAACACATACAAGTACACGTAATTCTCAAAAAAAAAAAACATACAAGTACACGTACAACCACATGTCTCCTCGCTAATCGAGAAGGCAGGAGGGGATGGTTGGAACCTGAATCCTCTCCCATTTCCATGACTGCATTTTTTTATATGTTACTGATTTTTTAGATAATGGGAAACATAACTATATATAATATCGATGATCCCAGCAAGCCAAGTACTCATATGTAGCCAGAACTCATGTTACTACTCAGGATCATACAACTTCCTATTACGGTTAGGAAGAGTGTCGAAGCAAGAACACCATATGGCCCATGACATTGAGAGATGCATTAGCTAAGGTTGTTTGAACCCAGTCGCTTTAAAGCTCATACCTGAAGGTATTTTCCTGCTCAAAGATCCCTTGCTAACTAGGTGTGCTTGGATCTACAAGCACAGCACACACTCCTGGTTCCTCCCATACCCATGTGTTTGTTACTTCTGTATCATTTTCATGGCTCATTGGACTATATTGAGTCATTCTGTATGTCAGACAATAACAAGAAGTCCGTGACTAACTATTTATCCATGACAACTATGAGTGTCCATACCTTCACTTATCTCTACTTTCAATGATTTACTAACCATGGCACCAAACTCCAGTTATATGCTCACTGGAATGTTTTCTGCATGTGAAGCTGAAAAGCATTGGGATGACGATTAAGGAGGCAAAATGTGTAGTACCTGTCTGAACATTATAAAGATAGAATCAATTGTTCAGTTACTTCAAGGACATTAACCAAACCAGAGTACTACGGCCAGAAGTAAGCTTTCTAGGTTATGTGAACATTTCGTATTTCTGAATTCTAGAAGTTCTCTGCCTCTTGTGAATGAACAAATTGCTGACATGCTTGTTAGGGTGTGTTTGGCATGGCTGTGATTTTGGTTGAAACAGTTTCAGCTGCGGCTGTGCTGATGAATCAGTTTTCACTGGCTGTGGGTTGTGTAGTTGGAAAAATGTTTGGCAAAAGAGCTTCTCCAGGTGCTTTTAGTAGATATAAATGATGAAATGTCCATATTACCCTTTTAATTTATTTTCTTCCTATTATTTTTTTCTCTTTTCCTAACCAATCCTTTCCTTCCCGTTCTTATCTTCCTTATCCTCTCCCCATCACGCTGCGACTCACCAACTCTATCCTCGCACCCCTACAGCTATTGTGCCGCGACTCCGACCCCGCGCTCGGCCGTCGCCTCCGCCATCGTGGCACCTTTCCACCTCCGTCCTGTGCCCTGCTGCCGCCCCTAGGCTACTCCGCCTCCACCTCTATGTTGTGCCGAACCACACGCCCTACATGATGAATCCGGATCGGTACATCAGGCTTTTCATCCAACTTCATCTAGACCGGACTCATCATTTGTTATCAGAATTGAGCCCTTGTTAAGAAAGAGAGAATGATGAGGCCAAACCGTGTGCACGCCTACCCTCGTCACTGATGCCCCTGCAGCCGTCGGCAGCCACCTCTTTCATGGCCTGGCAGGCCTCCATCCCGGTGCCCAGACGAGGCCGTAGGCTGCTCCTCCACTGCACGTGCCTCGACGTGACAAACCCCACCCAGGGGCAGCCTTTCGCACTGCTGCAGGGGGGCCACTTTTTTTTGGCTCCCACTCCTCCAAAAGGATCTAGTCAGCAGGATTGGGGGGGCTCCATGACCGGAGTTGTTCCGTGGGCGGCAGACCAAAGGCACCCTAATATTAATTTCATTTGTTCCCATCAGCCTCTGTCTGAACGCATTGTACTTCATCAGTGCTAGTGCGGGGTTCACAGCCTGCTCATCCTTATCATGATGTCATCTAGTTTGGCTTTCCAAATGCCTCTCAGTTCTCATGGCAAGCAAACCTCCTTCATGCAAGACAGCAAGAGAGTCATATCTATTCAAAATTTTTAATACAGAGCTAGCTTGAGATATGGTATTTTTGGAATGGGCTTCGCTTATACGTGATGAAGAGACATGAGCTGAGGTCGTACTGTATTTATCAAAGGGGCAGTGAAGTATACCTGTGTACTTTAGAAATCCTTAAATATTTTTTGTTTGTTTGGCGCAGAACAAACCCACAACGGTTGGCATCAATGACACTCTATCTTAATTAACCTGAGTTAAATGCTGCAGCCACGTTGATCACCTTTTGTCATTGTAATTTTGTTTTTGAAAAGGAACAATTGGGAGTAGTTCATTTGGATGAAACATATGGCTTTGTCTAAATAGAGGAGGCTCCCCTGCTCTTTTTCACCATTGGTGAAGTCGCGAAGACTGTGTATGGATACAAAGAGGGAAATTTGATGGCAGTGGCAGACAACAGCTTACCCTAATTAACAGCAACAACGTTTTGTCAATCATGCTAGTTTGCTGCCAGTTGTTTCCAACATGCCAATGGTAATATGGTTTTATCTAGCCTCTGGACTTTGCGGGCGGATCCATGAAAAAACAGCAGATGGGCTGAACATACTTTGATTAGTAAGACTAATTATTTATCTTCTGAACAGCTTTCAAGTCCCCTTTTATTCCTTTTTGTGATCCTGAAACTTCAACATGAATTTCCAACGCCTCTCACTCCAAATTGATGTTTGTTTGTACCCATTTTTTGACGCGCTGAACAATTGCTAGAAAAGGCATATGAATATGTGATTCAACCGTGATCCAATGCATAATACAGTGTGTAGCAAGTATATGGATGTATGATTCAACTAAACATGTTGTCGGGCAGTATTGTCACACTGTATATTTTCTGGAGAGATTGTTGGTATAGTAAACAGCTTTCAATGAGTACATGGAACATTTCTCAAAGACCAATAGATGCTCATGCAAACAGTATTTGCTGAATTTGCTGTATGAACTAGGCTACTCCCTCCATCCCATTTTATTTGCACCTCTAGGATGAAGGGGAGGCACTTAAGATAGCTGTGAAATTACCAAACTACCCTTGAAAAGAGGGCCTGGCATCAACAGTAAGAAGCAGCGGTACACGGAGCCTCCAGCGGTGGAGATTTTTTTCCCTTTCTTTTTTTGCCTCCACGTGTGTGGATGAGAATGCTCTATCATTTTTTGAGTTCCGGTCTGACTGAATGCAGGGAACAGCAGTCTCTCTGCGCTATTCTGCAGTGCAGCTGCCATGGAAACCCTTCATTGTGGGATTTTTTTGAACCGCAAAGGAGCAAATAAAGTGGGACGGAGGGAGTATGTGCGGTTGCATAGGCAGAGATAATTCCGTTCTCTAAAAAATACAAATGATACTTTAGTTGTACATGTATAGAAGCTGGATGCATGCATAAATGTGAGTTGAATTGTTTTTGCATGGGTGTTCTTCCGGTTCAACCCTGTATATGGGTTGTCTTCTAGTTCCAACCGGAATATGGGGTCGTTTCAAGTTTTTGAAGAAACTAAACATAAAGGCTGAACCCACTAGTATGTAGAAAGTTACTAATGTATGGATCCTTTCAATTTTCTTACCACACTCGGCACATAACCAAAAAAACCACATGTCACTATGACAGTATCACAACGACTGCAAAGCGAATTGAAGGAGCCGCTGGAATCTCCCAGAAGTTTCCATTTCTCTTAAATGTACAAATAAAAAATTTTGCATGGGTTGTATTTCGATTCAACCTGTACATGAGTTATATCTTCTGGTTCCAATCCAACCTAAATATGGATTCAACCCACTAGTACGTAGGAAGTTACTAATGTATGGATCCTTTCCATTTTCATGTGGTGGATGTGGGCTGGAGGTTACGGCAATGGAGATTTTTAGCAAGGCTGTTGGAATGTTTTAAAGATGATTATGTATTAGTTCTCTATCTCTGTTCCAGTAGCAGGAACCTTGTTCCTTCTGTGTCTGGTATCACTGGTTTAAGATCAGACGTTTAGCAGCCTAAGAGCCGCATGTGTGGGGTGTGTTCTTCTCCGTTGTAAGCTGTCAAACTTTTTGATTGTGGAGACCGGACTCGATCCTTAACCTAAAAAAATGTGTCGACCCTGCATCCATCACCAACCGTGCACCCTGAGGACTCATTCTTGCAGCTCACTGACTGAACAACTAAGCAAGAGAAACAAACACAGACATGCACGAGAGTTATTCTGACAATCTTTGTGCCACCTTTCCTAAATCAAGCTTCATGGAGCCTCTCTTTCCTAATGTGTGATTAACCTAGCTGAATAGATCAACACTTACTTATAAATTCCAAAATGTTGAATTCTGAAGAAGATAAGGGCAGAGAAAAGGCATTTCAATTTGCTCTAAGGCATGGAGTTCCGCAGGTAGCATATATAGATCTGTCTACGTGCCAAGCTATTTAACGCGGAGTGGTACATGCATTGGATTGATGACCTAATAAGTAATTAGCATGAGTTAGTTCCTGCATGGGCAGTTGGGTACCCACCTACTTGCAGAGACAGTGTTCAATACTGTGACTAGTGGTGGCCCCATTTTGACCCCGGGGGTGATTAAGACACCTCTTTCAGTTGAACGAAGTACTATTGGCACTATGAATATATAGTAGAATTGAAGATGGAAATCTGCAGTGGCCATACCGTGTTCTCTTCGTCTGGAACAGTCAAGAATTCTACTATCCATCTATACATAAATATGCCGAGCAACCTTTCTTCACAAAAATACGCACAGGGGTTGTTGAAGAGAGGAAATTGGGGTTCCACAGGTCATTTACCGTCATCTGTATGTTGTGCCAACAACCCCAAAGCGTGGATCCGCCACTCTACAGCTTACATGGAGCATGACTGCCCGTGCTGGTGCCTCATCGAAAGCTCTTGCCATCTGTTCTAGACTTCTAGTTGCTTAACTGGTTGTGTTTGACTGACCGTGGGCGCGTACCCTCCTGGTACCTCCCAGTCTCATACCAAGTTTGTCTATTTGTGAATAGTCTCAGGAGCCAATATGGCACACGGCTAGTAGATGCTGTCCGTCACAGGGCAGTCAGGTAAGAAAGCTCTTGGATGCGCGACTATACCATATATATATAGAAGTCCTAAGAAGCAGGGAACACATACTTAGTTGGGACTAATCGAGTTACGAAAACTAGTTCTTAACTTCACGTTCACTATAGAAGCAAGTACACAGTTGGAACAGATCGATATGTGAGTCACAGTTGGACTAAGGGCAGTCCCAATGGGGAATTAATTGTGGTTTTTATGTGCATTTAAATTGGTAGCCAGCTCACCTTTTTGCTGATGTGGCATAGGAATTAAAGAAGAGAGAGAGGAAAAAAAGAGGAAACGATTTCCTCACCAGGAAACGACGTCCACACTTGTACCGATGCGGATGGAAACCACCAAAATCGCACTGGGGAGAAACCGGGTGGTTTCCATGGGATCCCGTACGCCGCCGCCGCCGCCGAGCTCTCGACGCGCCATCCCTCCCCCGCGCGTGCCATCCCCTTCCAGTTTCCCGCGCGCTCGCCTTCCCGCCTCCGCTCGCGCTCCCGCCGCATCGGCCTCCAAATCCTAGCTATCTGCCCCCAATCTCAAGACCTAGCCATTTTCACCCCAATCCATCCCAAGCCTCTTCAGAGATGAATCCACTCCATTCGCCTTCACAACCTCCCGAGGCAGGCAGGGCAGAGAAGAAGGGCGCTTCCGCCGCCCACGGCGTCCGATCCGCTTTTGTCACCGGTGCTTCCGCCGCCACAACTGGATCCGCTCCGGCTCCCACCGTCCAGGCTGCAACATCATCTCCACCACTTCCAAGCCTTCAATCTGTTGGTTTTCCTGCATGGTGGAATACTTCTTCTCCGGTGGATTCCAATGCAAGGTATGTTTACCTTGAGCTTGGTGGTTCGTGTGCCAAATTTAGCCCTGTTGTGTTGATCTATTCGAGATTGAATCATGAGCCATTGTTTGAGTAGGTTAAGTTGTGACTGTCATGCTATTGAGACTGCAAAATTATATTGAGTAAAGTTTGAAATCACTTGAGTAGTGTGATGTGAATACATGGTCTTTCTCAAACTGTGAATGCAAGTAGTGTTCTGCAGCACGTAGTTGAAGTAGAAAGTGGTAGTATGGCTCTACTGCTTTAGAATTTAGAGGGCTCGAGGGGGTCATTTTCAGTATACTGTCGACAGATCAGTTTTCATCCTTTTTGATATTTTCAGATGTACAAACATAGATAATGTTAAGCATTTTGGCACCCTGTAGGTTATACTCAATAAGTCAATGACTCAATGTTATTGATAGTGATTGTTAGTCGAGATTCATGAAAAATTGTCACTGCCACCCTGATACTTTAATCCATTGTATTCTCACCATGTTTTTTAGCCAATTGTTTATGTTTCAAACATGCCTCCTGTTTGCATCTAACTTAGGGAATGGACAGTGTAGTTTGGTCTGGTTTTGTGACTATGGGTGGGATGTTTCAGTGCCGCCAGACAAATTCAATTAGTAATGGAAGAAGCTACCACGCGTTAGCTGGAGAGATCTAATCGTGGACCACGCTAACTAGATAATATATTTATTAATCTTCCGACATACAAACTAGATATGGAGATTGAAGTACGTATACACGATGGCTCAGATTTTTTCTGAAATTTTTCTCACAAGAATGAAGGAACTTTTTTTTTGAGAATTACACAGTACAACGCAGACGCTCATAACACGCACGCACACTCACCCCTATGAATACACGTACGCAAACCCTACCCCTATGAGCACCTCCTCCAAGGACTGAGCACCGCAGATCTGAGATTCTCGAAGTCACCAATGGTGCCTCGTCATCGACGGGAACGTCGCTTACCACTTAACGCATAACGCCGGTAAATCCTGGAAAATCCAGGAAAAGGTGCGAGCACCAGAAGGAACTTGATGGTCTCAATGTCAAAATGATGCAAATGCTTTGACGTAAAAGACAAATATTTTAATCACAGGAGCCGCGAGACGGAGGAGATCGAGGATGGTTGGAAACATGGAATTGAATCCTCTCTGGTTTCGATGCTGCTTATATTTGAAGGACACTCAAATTAGTTTCGCAAAAAAAATTGAGGACACTCAAATTAGGGAAGATGTATGAAGTCGCTACAAATCCACATGAACTTAGCAACGAATGGCACCATAAGTTCAATCATATCAAGCCTGCCAACAAGCGGCAACCGCATTGCCATGGCCGGTACAGGATCCCAACAAAATCCGACAATCTAAGCCGGTAACATTGGTGCACCAGACTACCAGAGTCCTAAGTATGCCACCAGATCTTCCCACGCAGTTGCGTCGGTCGAACAAATCATGGTAAGCAGCTAATCCGGCGAGTCACTGCGTCTTGGTCTAGATCTATCTACAGCGCCTAGACGGCTGAGATTTCTAAGCTGCTGGCAGCTGAGCAGCGTAGAAAGAATTTCCAGGATTAGAAGTTCTATGCACATTATCCCTAGTGCTTCCCAATCCCATTGTGAGTATATACGGAATGTGTGCTGTTTTTGTCAATGGAGAGAAGCGACAGCTTCAGTAGTCAAAATTGGACTATTCTAGCTTCTCTGCTAGTGGAAATTAAACCGGCCTATATAAGGCATTGGAAACGAATGTTGTTTCTAAGCGACAACATTATTGTGACACCCATCACACTGCACAACATTTGATTAAAAATGATCGATGACGTACAGCTACCACATGATGGTGCGTCACTACTCTCTTAGTCCTAGGTGTCTGTCAGGAGATCAATTGCCTCCACGTCAGATGAATGAAATAAGAAGTTGAATATCAGGAAGAAAATAATTACCGTGATGTAGAGAAATGCCCAGACATATTAGTGGTTCATTAAAACATTAACAATCAGGAAGATGCATGTGTACTAATTTATATACATATGCTACGTATATTGACCGTACGTTGACAACATGAAACGTACAAAAGAATAGCATTAACATGCAACACAACTCTAGTGATGATGACGAAATGTTAAATTACTAGACTTAATTTTGTTCCTGAAAATTGTCTGTCCAGCCTGCATTGTCAAATTTGTTGAGATCGGAGGATATGATTATTGACTGTTTCATGTAACAACCCTTCAAACTACTGTATCCCCTATTTAATTCTGCTCTGTGCTCGGACAGTTAGCAACACATGTATCTTCTAGGAGAAACATATTTATGTTATATATTGGGAATAGACCAAGCCATAAGATATTTGTTTGATTATTTCAGAAATGGAATATAAGGGATCCCAAAATCTTCCGAAGATGGAACCAGAGTAGTCTAGTATATACTCTTGATAAAAAGACGTTACTCATTTTTAGATAGATAAAGGATAAACTCTATTATTATTCCTCACCAAAAAAAGAACTCAAAAACACAAAAAAGAAACTTTTAAGACAAAGAAAATAAATAAAAGACTAAACTTCATTAGGGCAGTCTCAACCCAGACTCTATGGTAGAGTCCATGATCATTAAATATACTGCCATGTAAGCAATTTGCTGATGTGGCAGTATATTTATTGGAGAGAGAAGGAGAAAACTGGAGACGTCGTTTCTAATCTGGACGCCGAGTCTTCGTCCGCATGGAGGCCGTAGACTCCACAGCGACTCGCGTTGGGCAAGGGCGTCGTAGTTTCCATGGATCCCGTGCTCCTCTCGTCTGTCGCCGCCTTCGGGTGCCCGCCTGGCCTCGCGCCACTGCCGGAGAGCAGGACGCGCGCCGTGGTCGGGCCGACGCCGTCCTCCGCGCGCGCTATGGTTGCGCCGGCGCACGCGCGCCGCGGTTGGGCTGGCGCCGCCGTTGGGTGCCCACCTGTCCTCGCGCCACTGCCGGAGAGGAGGGGTCGTCCTCCACGCGCGCTGCGGTCAGGCCGGCGCCGCCGTCGGGTGCCCGCCTGGCCTCACGCCGCTGCTGGAGAGGAGGACACGCGCTGCGGCCGGGCCGGCACCGTCCTCCGCACGCGCTGTGGATGGGCCGGCGCCGTCCTCTACCCTCGATTCGACGGTGTCGGGGATCGATTCATCCGCGGCGAGCTCCAATCCGGCGACGGCAAGGCCCGATTCTACAGCGTCGAGCCGTCGACGTTCGATTCTGCTGTGGCAAGGTTCGATTCAGTGGTGGTGGTTCAATTTCGGCTGCTACATAGTGCTCGAATGGTGGTGCCGTGGTGGTGATTCGATTTGGGTGGAGGACACGGACATGCCGGCGCGGATGCAGGCCGCACAGACCTCCGCCGCCTCCCGCGCGCTGGACCTCTTCGACGTCGCTGACTGCCGTGCCATCGCTGGCCACCCGGCGCCGCCCTGCTTGCCATGAAGTCCGCCCTGGGAGAGCAGGGGCGCGCGCCCCACCGAGATCCACCTACAGCGCTGCCTTGTCGAAGCACCTGAAGTCGTCGGTGTGTTCAATCTTGGTGCTCCGGTGACATGCTTCTGGTGATTTTTTGCTGAATATGCTAATGTTTGCGTGACATTTGCTTCTGGTGATTTTTGCTGAATATTGTTCAGAGGTGTAGGGTGGATCATATGGTTGTTATGCCATAGCTGATCACCACTTTTTTGTGTTGGGTAATAAATGTTTTATCTATGGAAACTACTATTAGAATCTTTGCATTGGAACCTATAGTTTCTTGTATTAGAGTCTTAGATGTAAAGACTCTAAGGGTAGAGTCTGGGTTGGGAGTGCCCTTATTCTTCTTCATCCATGGCTAGTCCACTTGATGTTGGATTTGGAAGCCAAAACGTCAACCAATGACGCTTGTGTCTCTCTGTCGCGATCGAATTCGCTGCCAGGTGTTTATGACATGCCAATGTGGCTCTATGGTTCTAGGCTCTATGGTGGCGGATCCAAGAAAAATAGGGGGGCTGAACATAATTTGACCACGAGCCACAGTCCACTTTTCTACCTCATGCTTCAAATTTGTAACTTCAGAATGTATTCCTAGTGCCTCTCCACGACTTTTTTGTTTTTTAGCCTTTTTGTTGAAAGATTTTCACAAATACACTTTTTTTGGAAAGATTTCAAAAAATGGACTCCGAGCCGGCGCCGTGGACCATGACGCCGAGATAACACGTCTCGGCGCCACGGATCTTGACGCTGAGGTTGTAGGGTGGACGGTTGACACGGATCCATAGCGCCGAGGCAGGCCGTCCGTCACTCCGTCTGTGTATGCGTACCGGTTTTTGTGTTTGTGCATCTGTGTGCATGCATGCATCCGTGCGTGTGTGTGCATGCGGCCGGACTTTTCTGTGCATGTGGTGCATGCATGCGTTAGTGCGTATGTGTGCATGCGTGCCACTTTTGTAGTAGTTTTGTGTGTGTGCATCCATAGCCTGCGTAAGTTGTGTGCAACTGTGCATGCAAGCCGTATTTGTGTGTGCATGTGTGTGCATGCATCATGCGACCAGGACAGGCTCTTGAACACCCGTGCGTCAGTGCCAAGATTGGTGGCGTCGAGCTCGGTGCCACAGATCACGACACCGTGCTATCAGCCATGTCATCTCCATGTCAGTTAGTTGTTGTCATGTTTGTTGCTAGAGTTATGGACCTCGGCACCAAGATCCGTGGCGCCGAGACGTGTTACCTCGGCGCCATGGTCTAGGGCGTCGAGCTCGGAGTCCATTTTTTGAAATCTTTCCAAAAAGATATATTTGTGAAAATCTTTCACTAAGAGGGCAAAAAAAAAACAAAAAAGTCGGTGCCTCTCCTTCCAAGTTGATCTTAGCATTTCTCTAATCTTGCTGAGATCACCGTTCTCCTCTTCGTTTTCTCCCTATTTTCTGTATTTCTGAACAATTTCTTAAGAAGGCATATTGCTTTGGCAATGCATAGTTTAGTGTGTGTACAAATGATTCAGCAATCGGCAGTATTAGCACTCCTTTTATTTTCTGGAGAGACTGTTGGTGCAATAAAGATCCTTCACGTTGAACAAAACACACCATCGTATCGTATATTCTGAAGAAAAATGGGTGGTGGCTGAATAAATTGCATCAATCACATCATGTATGTTTGCTGGCAAACCCTATACATTGTGGTCTTTTACGTTTTTTCGACTGAACAGCAGGGGGAGTACCCTACCTTTTCTTATATAAATAAATAGGGATTATATGTACACATGCGTGACAATACAAAGGCTACGAGCCCAAAAGAATAACCGGAAAAACATTACAGACTATTCAGCCACCTAATTAGCTTATCTAAGGATGCAGATTTTGTTGGGTCGACCCAATGACCCAAGACCCAAAACAAAAATCATGGTGTATATACCCATTAGGCCGACCCAAAAATACTTGGTGCCAAGCAGTCCACATCGTTCTGGGTCTGTTGGGTAACCCAATCCTGACCAGGTGACCTCTCCTCCGCCAGCACCGCCGCTGCATCCATCTCCGACACCGCGCCGCTCGTCAGCACCAACCCGTGGTGCCGTCTAAAGTGGGGTGATGGCAACCTCCGTCAGCGCCGCCGTCACTGGTAGACATAGAGGCTTTGGTACGCCCCTTTAGTCCCAGTTCAACTTTGGAGCCGGGACTAAAGGGGTTTCATCGACGTGGCCACTAATGTCATGAGTGCTCACCCCCTTTAGTCCGGGTTGATAACACCAACCGTGACAAAATGACCCCCTTTAGTCTAGGTTCGTGTTACAAACCGAGACTAAAGCCCCCCTTGTCACGGTTCGTAACACGAACCTAGACTAGGGTGACCTTTTATCCCAACCCAAACTAAAGGGGGGCCTTTTGACACGGGTGGTGTTACCAACAGGGACTAAAGGGTCTCCCACGAGTTACTATAAGAGGATAGCATCATCTACTCAGTCAGATGTGCTGTGTAGGTGAGATGGTGAGGAAGCTACGCGCAAGGCTGGAGGTCATGAGTTTGAATCTCCGCACCCGCGCACGCGTATATTTCGCGTGAAAAATCGCGTGACTTGTGACTTGCGACCTCCCGGGGATTTTCAAAACTTTTTTTTATGCTGACGTGCCCCCTAGTCCCGGTTGGTATTACCAACCATGACTAATGGCCCCCCTTTAGTCCCGGTTCCTTCACCCGGGACTATAATGGACCCCCCCTTTTGTCTCTCATCATCAGTCCCGGTTGAGGGACCTATACCCCTTATCAACCAGGACTGAAGGTCCTCTCTCCACCAGTGCGTCGCATACGTCTCCGACACCGTGCAGCTCGTCAACATCAACCTGTGGTGCCGTCTGAAGCGGGGCAATGGCGACCTCTCCCCCGTCAGCAGTGCCGCCTCATCCGCTTAAGTTGAAACTGGGTGCAAACTAAAAACAAGAATCTGAAGACGAGCCGTTTATTGTCCTGTTGCAGCACACAACTTGGTAGTTTGCTATTCCTGCTCGACAGCTGCTGAAGAACTATTCCCTTGGTGTCCTTAACATGCCAAGTATTCGCCAAGCGCAAAAAGCTCTAACAGCCTTACAGGTTTGTCGTGCAGTGCAAGTCTCCAAGCGTTAGCGAGCTGCCAAAGCTTGGTGCATGTTTCCGAAGGTGTCAAGACGAGGCCGGGAGGTTTTCTCATAGTAGCACCATCAGAAATTGTTCCTGATGTAGGACGGCATGACAGCGCAGGATGGCATTGGACCCCGGTGCCTCCTAATCCCACAGCTATCGACTAGATTTCAACATCTGTCTGAAACGGAAGCAACAGATTTGGGAAAGCTCGAGTCGGATCATGTGGAGTATGTACTCCTCGATATGCAAGTTTTTGCCAATAAGCCAAGGATGCTAGCTAATGGATATATATTGGGCTCGACAACAACATTGAAGTATCTATATATCAATCATCATTTATCAAAATGGGAGTTCATGACTCTCGTAGAGCTGATACATTACTACTTCATGCAAAGATATGTCATAACTCGTTTCATTCAGTTCCGATATATAAAATGGCTTTGGGTTTGACACTTTGACCGCCCCTTGCATGCTACTCACTGATGCTTCAAATGTACACAACTAGCAAGTTGACCGCTATGGCTAACTTGTAAACTATATATTTTTTAAATACTATATCAGTATTGTATATTTCTTTATCTCTCTTAATTCGTTATTCATTTGAATTCACTAACACTGCTATAGATATTGGAGCTCGAAATTCGGAACTCGTATTGATACACTTGAATTCTGCTATTTGGTGGGTGTTTTAACTGGTGGATGGAAATTGACCCAACAATGAATGCCATCCAATGGTCCGCAGCACACCTGCATACAGTTCCAAGCTCTTATAGCTCCATATTGGACTGAAATTGTTGTTCACCCTCTCATCACTTAGTCTCCACTTCAACTGACAGAGCCTCTCTCTCCCCCACTCTCGATGATCGAATTCTACCTCGTTCATTCCGCAACTCCTGAGTTTGGCTCAAGTGTTGACCTCACACAGAGTCTGGGTGCTCCACTTCACGATGCGCAGATCCAGCTCCTCCAGCAAGCTCATCGTACTTGGTGGTAGCGCTAGTTATCGGTGTAGGTGATCTTGAAGCTTCCTCGGTCTGGGGTGAGTTCAAGCAACGACAGCGCAAGTTCCCTCTCTTTTTATCTTGGTGCACTACCCTTCTTCTTCCCATCCAATGGTACCTTCTTCCTCCCGTTCGAAAGTCCCTTCTTCCTCGCGAATGACGGCTGACACCCCTTTTTTTTATTCTTTGTGCTCTATTATTTATTGCTTGAAATGATGTCTCCTTGATCGCTGTTGAATATACCTTATGCCTTCTGAAATGAAACAATTATGTTTGACAATACCTTTATAGTTTCCATGATAATTACCGAACCTCAATATAGGTGCCATTATTCATTGTGCGCTTGCATGTGTTCATCATCGTGTTCATTGTGCTATTTGGTTCTTCATGCATCACATACCTATCTAATTCCAACTGTTTTCAAATGATTAGAAAATATACGACAAACCAACTTGATCTCATCACTTTCACTCTTGTTTGGAGTCTTACTGTGCTTATAGATATATATGTGCTGTCAGGAATTTGTTCCTCTTTAGTTACTGCAGAGGATCTCTAGAAAATATACAACAAACCAACTTGATCTCATCACTTCCGTTCTTGTTTGATATCTTACTATGCTTGTAGATATATGCGGTCAAGAATTGTTCCTCTTTAGTTATTACCGAGGACCTTATGTCACTAATAGGTGGCATATTCGCAAGAAAACCCATGTTCTAGGGACACAAAGTCCCTCTACTACAGAGGAGGATTATCCTAAATTGTGACATCATATTGATCATTCAATTTATCTTCCTCATGTATATTGTGAAAGATAGATATTTGCATTGGCCAGCTTAGATTTCTCAGCACATCATGCTAGCTTCTCGGTTGTATCACAATATTTGTCCATATCATAATGCTTCTGTTTCCTTTTGTTATCCTCGCTTTCTGTTGCACCTTCCTATTTTTTCGAGCATATTGCCAATTTGTTGTAGCCATTTATTTCTACCTGCTTTGTCCATCATTGTTGTCTGCTACCTCAGTTCTTATCTGACCAAAGTGGTCGTATCACGTTGGTTGGTCACTATCTGGAAATCCATTGTCTTGCTTTTGCGTTGTCATTGTCTCCAAACCCCATATGATCGATGTCAAACCATATTTAACATCATCTTTGTCAAATTACTACTATGGAAACCTACATCATCTTTGTCAAATTACTACTATACAAACATACATGTGTTGCTCATCAAATCTTTCTTATCTTATCATCTCGTCTGGCATCCGATTTTTTTTGTCTTTAAACTCAATGTAATATTCCGTATATTAGAATTGTATATATCTTTACATCTTTAGTGCCAAATTTTTATTCCACCATGGGAGGGTGAGATGGATTTTTTTTGAACTCAGGGTTAGGCATGAAAATGGATCGGATCAGATAATATCTTTACCACATCCGCATCCATATTTTTTTGTCGGATGTGGAGCGGAGCGGATATTACACGGATGTCGCATATGGTGCGGAGTCGAATCAGTGTCGGAGCGGATGTGTATTAATATAGTCGGATGATACATGCTTGTATTCAGTTTCAAATGGTGACAAATGATGCTTTGTGCAGGATTGCGGCTAAGATTTTTTATGCACGTGCACACACTATATATATATGTCTAAGATTTTGTGAGCTAAAAAATTGTATAGGTAAAACTTAAAAGGTCATAGTGTATGAGCTGTATTGGGATGTCATAGTAGTCGGATATCCTATTATAGGCCTCAGATTATCTGCATTCAATTATCGGATAATCCATATCCGTCGGATATCACTAACACCATATCCTAATCCGCATCTGCACATAATGGGATTCAGATTATCCACATCTGCTTGGATATAAAAAACTCTTCTCTATATTCACATGATTTAGATTCGGATCGGATGTGGAAATTATCCACGCCACTTTCATCCTTACTCAGGGTACTCCATCGCATATTAGAGTCTTGGTTTGCCTTTTAATTTTGAATTTGTCTTTTTTCTTTAATGTAGTTTTTTTGAATTAATGGAGCAAGCTCGGGCAGGTGCTTTGCCATTTCATTATATTATAGTAAAAAACAGTTTGTACATCATCTTCTAGGCTAATATTTACGGGCCTAGTCAGCTAATGAGAATAAGAATAGCGACAACCGGTGGCAGAGACTTCGTTAAATCTATATTATATGATGATCAAGATCTATCTTTTTCTTGGTGGACAAATCCTATGTATATACCCAAATATAAACTATTGTTTATTGTTTAAAATTTGCTAATCGGGCACCTATCTATTTATTGCGCTGAGACCTTATTTATTGCGTTGATCCTTTTTTCCCAAGTTCGGACATGCACGTGTGTGGTAAACCTCTTATGGAAACATGAGTTCTCATGTGGACTTTTTTTAGCATTGGTTCTCATGTGGACTCTATATACAGGAAACCTTAACTCCACGTAATGTATTTTATTATTAGTTGGCTATCCGCAACAGTGCTCCCTAAATAGTACACGAAATATGGGGGATATTGGCTCCAAAACCAACCGCAGCACTATCCTGTAAACAACTCCGTAAATTTTCGGGAGCTCCCACTCCTCCCCAAACCTGGGGCAAAACCCTTCCTCCCCCAAATCCAAAGGGCCCACACACACACTTGCACATCTGTCCATCGCCCCATCCCGTGCTACTGCTTCCTCTGCTTCCTCGCCACGCGAGCCCCATGGCCAGGCAGCAGGGCCACTCCGCTGAGCATCAACCGAGCCACTTCGCCGAGGCTGCCGTTCGCCTCCTCCGCCCGCGCGCCGCGCCCTGCCCTCGCGCACGAGCTCGAAACGACATGCATAGGGGAGGTCGACGGCGAGGTTGACCGAGATGAGTCCCCAATCGACGCTGGTGGTGACGCATCCCTCCGCACAGGCCGACCGCGTGCGAGCCTCCACCCAGCCAAATCGACGAGCTAGTGCGGTGACGGACTGGAGCTGCCTGGTCGACCGCCTCCCAGGCAGCCTCAGCGGGCACCTGCTCCTCGGGACGTGATGTGGACATCCCAAGAGTTACACAAGTGGATGAAGACAACACACCAATAAATATAAATCAAGGACCAATTACACGAAGTCGTGCCAAGAAATTACAACAAGAGGTGCACTCTCTCCTAGCTGAAATTAACTTTAACATATCTGAGAATGTTATACTACCTAAATGTTCTACATTGGTTGTACTTAGGTATATATGTGAGGGGTGGTGCAGCTATACATGGAGAGGAAGCAAAGAAGAAGAACCAAGTGGATCAGTTTGGACCAAGGATGAACCAGCAAGTTCAGTTCGGACAAGTTCGGACGGATCAGTTCGGACAATCAGTTCGGACAAGTTCGGACAGATCAGTTCGGACAGTCAGTTCGGACATGTTCGGACCTGCATAATGATTTGATCATAACTCTTAAATCCCGAAAGCTCTGGAGCTGCATGAGTACTTCATGGAACCGTCTTGAAGTCAACTTTTCAATGCAAGAAACCGCATGTCCATTGGACTTCCCAATAAAAAGTTACGATAGATTTAGTGGAGGCTGCACAGAAGGTTAACAGCCACGCGAGTCCACCTCGGGACTTGATTTCTGGGGAGCCTTTTCACATGCTTAGCCTCTTCATTTCCATCTCGAATTCACAACCAACTAGGAGGGATGTTCCTAGTATAAATACCCCCCTATGTACTACTAAAAAACTAAGTTTTGATTATTGAGAATAGACAACCACATATGGTTTTCTTGCAGCCGAGCTGCTGAGTGCCTTGCACACCCTTGTTCTTCCTTGTTCTTCTTGGACTTGTGAAGAGATCCCTCTGGGTTCCGCTACTTCGTGCTCTATGGATTCCAGCTTTGCTGCGCCGTATCGTGTGGATTAGTTCCGACTTGTGGTTTTGCGGTCGTTTGGAGATCGAGTCGAAGTCTTCACGGTTTCGGTGACTTCTCCCCGACGCTTGGTCGCATCCAACCTTTGTCAGGTATAAAGCATTTACCCGCTGCTTGCAACAATTTATCTTGTTTCGAAACCTACTGCCGTGAAGATCGGGCCATCCCTAGGACCTTTCTTTCAACGGTCCCTATCATGTGGTAATCAGAGCTATCGTTGTCACGGTAGGTTTTTGGTTATTACCCACCCTCCCACCCTTTATCATCTGCTATATCATTTTATTTATGTCCTACAGTCCACTAAAAAGCCACACAAAAAAATCCTATAGCCATTTTGTTGGTACTGTTACTTTGTGTTCATTCCATTCATCACGTTGCTAGTCACCGCCTTTGTTCTTCCATCGTACTCTTGTTTAATTTTTATCCGCATCCCTCATAGATTGTTTGGTGTTTGCTGTTAGTAAAAAAATCAAAAAAAAGTGTGAAAGAAAGAGCCAAAAAAAAGAAGAAAAAAAAGAGAAAGAAAGGAGATTTGAAGGGTTGCAAGGGGTTGTGTTGCGGATCTGTTATCAAAAGTTTCATGTTCATATATTAAGTTGGTGTTGATTCTGGACAGCAACATTTACATCTTGTTTGGATGGTTTGTTGCACTTGGTTATAGTACCATAGTCTCCCTTGAACAGCCACCTATCGCTCCACAAAAATTCGTAACCGAGGCTCTTGATTCGTATCCTTTCAACCGCTTAATCACAAGTTTGGTTACGCCACTTTCAGCACACTCACGGTCCTTGAGAACGAGTAAGAACTTGGGTAAGCAAGAGGTGAGGTTGTGTGTTTCCACATATTTTTTTTCCTATTCCACTATATCTTGCAAACCCTAACATGGCAGGATCTGATTCAAGTGTTCGTGGTGGGAATCATGGAGATGACGAGCCCCTTGTCTCACGGGCTGAGATGCGCAATATGGCCAACTCGCTTGTTGAGGCAGTGGAGAGGATGCTTGATGAACGTCTTCCTGCTGCGAGACGAAGAGCTCCACATCACCATGATGAATCCGGTGATGAAAATTCTGGTTTCGGGCGTGGTTTTCGTGACCATTTTCAAGGTTGTCGTGATGATCGTGGTGGTGGAAGGCGTGCTGGTCATGAGAATCAGCGTGCAGGAGGTGATCGTGATCATGATCGTCGTGTTCGCTTTGATGATGAAGATGAATCTCAGGGCAGCCATGAGGAGGAGTATGATGATGATGAGAATCCTTTTGCACACCGTGGACCATTTGAACGTCACCGAGAACGTCGTCGTGCTGCTGGTCATGATGGTGACAATCGTCGTGGTCACAATAGGGCTGATCCGGACAACATTGCTCGTGTTAAACTCAGTGTTCCAAAATTTTCAGGAAAGGAAGATGCTGATGCATATCTTGATTGGGAAGAGCAGTGTGATCAAATTTTCAGAGTGCATAATCTCTCTGATCGGAGACGTGTTAGCCTTGCTTCCGTTGAATTCTATGGTTATGCTCGCACTTGGTGGAATCAAATACAAGAAAATCAGCTTGTGTTGGGACGTGATCATATCAACACATGGGCTGAAATGAAGCGTGTGATGAGGAGGTGCTTTATTCCATCAAGCTATCGTCGTGACCTCCGTAACAGGTTACAAACATTGAAACAAGGTTCTAAATCAGTTGACGAATATTTCAAAGAGATGGAGTTGCTCTTGATTCAGTCTGATATTAGAGAAGATGAAGAGTCAAGAATGGCAAGATTTTTGCATGGTCTCAATGATGATATTTCAAGTTTTGTGGAGATGTTTCCATATCAAACTTTGCAAGATCTTGTTGATCAAGCTATGCGCACCGAGAGGAAAATTCAGCAAGAAGGACGTGGGCGGTCCTATGGGGGTCGATCTGTCTCAACTTCATGGCGCCGGCAGCAGCCCGGTACATATGTTGGTGGTGTTCGATCTCAAGGTGCTGCAGCTAGGTCCTCTCCATCCATTGGTACTGCAAAGACACCATTCTCTAGTGGTTCTTCACCTGCAAATCAGCAAGAAAATCGTCGTCCCACTAGAAGTGCAGCAGCTCCTTCAGCTACATCAGCCGCTGCATCATCTTCGCATAGCCGCGGCATTGTTTGTCACAAGTGCCAAGGTCGTGGGCACATTGCTGCTGAGTGTCCTAGTAAAAGGACTATGCTTGTGAATGAGCAAGGTGAATGGGAATCTGAAAGTGATGAAGACGGTGCTCCAATATATGATGAAGAAATTGGGTATGGTGAGACTGAGATTCAACCTGATGAAGGTGATAATAATTGCTTTATTTCTCAATGTGTGCTTAGTGTCACTGCTGTGAAAGAAGAAAATAATCAGCGACACAATCTTTTTCACACTCGAGGCATGATCAAGGACAAGCTTTGTCGGATCATTGTTGATAATGGCAGCTGCAATAATATTGCAAGTCAACAATTGGTTGAGAAATTGGGGTTAAAACAACGGCGTCATCCTTCTCCATACAAGATTCAATAGTTGAATGAGTGTGGTACGCTGCGTGTGAGCAATATTGTGACTGTTCCTTTTTCTATTGGGCGATATAGTGATCAAGTGGAGTGTGATGTGGTGCCAATGCAAGTATGCCAATTGCTGCTCAGAAGACCATGGTTATATGACCGTGATGTTCAGATTTGTGGTCGTACTAACAAGGTTGTTCTCATGTACAAAGGAGAGCGCATCACTTTGCTTCCTTTGTCGCCGGAGGACATTTTGAAGGATGATCTGAACCGAAAACAGCGAGAGAGCGAGAACCACTTACGAGTGAGCCACATACATAGTGAGGGAGTGATTCCACAGCCAAATAAAACTCCACAGCTGCAACGAACCGAGCCACAGGGAAAAGAGGGATTAGTAATGATGGCTAGGAAAGGGGATTTAAAAGAATTGAGTGAACCCAATGCCATGTTCTTTGTACTCCTGTGCAAAGACAATTTTCTTTCCACTAATGACTTACCCTCTACTTTGCCTAGTGTTGTTTTTGATGTGCTACAGGAATATGAAGATGTGTTTCCGGAGGAAGTACCACCAGGGCTGCCACCCAAGAGAGGGATTGAACATCAAATCGACCTTGTTCCTGGTGCTTCTCTCCCAAACCGTGCACCATACCGTACCAACCCGGAAGAAACCAAAGAAATTCAGCGCCAAGTACAAGAGCTCATCAACAAAGGATATGTTAAAGAAAGTCTTTCACCTTGTGCAGTTCCTGTTCTTTTAGTTCCTAAAAAAGATGGCTCATGGAGAATGTGTGTTGATTGTCGAGCCATAAATAACATTACAATAAGGTATAGACATCCCATACCTAGGCTTGACGACATGCTTGATGAACTTAGTGGTACTATCATTTTTACAAAAATTGATTTGCGAAGTGGCTATCATCAAATTCGAATGAAAGAAGGAGATGAATGGAAAACAACCTTCAAAACCAAGTTTGGGCTGTATGAATGGTTAGTGATGCCTTTTGGATTGACCAATGCACCCAGTACCTTCATGCGTTTAATGAATCATGTGCTTAGGCCATTCATTGGCAAATTTGTTGTTGTTTATTTTGATGACATATTAATTTACAGCAAGTCTCTTGATGAACATGTTGAACATATAAAATGTGTGCTTGCTATTTTGAGGAAGGAATGCTTGTTTGCTAACCTTGCCAAGTGCACCTTTTGCACCGACAAGGTAGTCTTTCTTGGCTTTGTTGTTTCAGCTCAAGGCGTGGAGGTTGATGAAGAGAAGATTAAGGCTGTACGTGAATGGTTGTCTCCACAAAATGTGAGCCAAGTGCGAAGCTTCCATCTCGAATTCACACCCAACTAGGAGGGATGTTCCTAGTATAAATACCCCCCTATGTACTACTAAAAAAACTAAGTTTTGATTATTGAGAATAGACAACCACATATGGTTTTCTTGCAGCCGAGCTGCTGAGTGCCTTGCACACCCTTGTTCTTCCTTGTTCTTCTTGGACTTGTGAAGAGATCCCTCTGGGTTCCGCTACTTCGTGCTCTACGGATTCCAGCTTTGCTGCGCTGTATCGTGTGGATTAGTTCCGGCATGTGGTTTTGCGGTCGTTTGGAGATCGAGTCGAAGTCTTCACAGTTTCGGTGACTTCTCCCCGACGCTTGGTCGCATCCAACCTTTGTCAGGTATAAAGCATTTACCCGCTGCTTGCAGCAATTTATCTTGTTACGAAACCTACTGTCGTGAAGATCGGGCCATCCCTAGGACCTTTCTTTCAAAGGTCCCTATCAGGACGTCATCTGCGATTCCGCCGACAAGGTGGGCCCCGACCTACTCATCATGGGCAGCCATGGATACGTGTTGGGGAATTGGGCAAAAACCTTACACCCTCAAAACGTCAGATCTGCCAAATTCGTGGATAAATTCGTAGGTCACCTTCAGAGGGGGATGCTCTGTTTCGCGAGAATGCAACATTCATGAAGAAATCTTGATGAATCTCATACATCATGCTAACCTTCTGATAATATGCGAAAGTAATAGCCGATTTTGGCTCCTGTTCGCGAATCTGCTGTCTATTTCAGGATGGTTGGAAACTGGTGAAGTTCTGGGAATCAGGAATCTGCGAAGTTCGGGAATCTGGTGAAGTCTTGATTCGGGAACCACAGTGAGTGGTGATTTTCATGAATAAGAGCTTCGGGGGTCGGGAAGAAGCTAAGTCAAAGACGTCGCTTCAAAAGTCCGGGTTTAAAGTGTGAACTAGTGGCAGGCTTGTAAATGTATGAAATTAGCCCAAATCACGGATGTAAAGACATTCTTGTACGTGTTCACATTGGGAATATTCCTTAGATTCGAGGGTATTCTCGGAATGTAAAAGTCCCTTCGTCTCCCTATAAAAGGGGGCGCGAGGGCACGTGTAAAGGGATTCACAACTTTTGAGGCGAGTACAGGCTTTCGGAGATTCCTTGTCTCCCTGTCTTTCGTGACTTGTGTGCTTTTGTTCGCGACTCTTGTGTTCGGGGACTCCCTCCGATTTTCGGACCCCCCAACAATACGGCTTCATCCAGGAGGTACCTCGTTCCTTTTCATCTCAATCTCAATTACAAGGAGTACAAGCATCCATCCATCTCAGCAGCGAATCACGACGCGATGGCCGCCGGGTGCGATCAGATGTACCAATCAGAGATGGAAGGAGAGGAGACAACCATTGCTTACCGTCACAACTCACCTCCAATTCCAATTTTGACATTTTTCCTACCGTCACTTGTTCTCTGGGTGAGAATGATTTGTGTTGTGACATTGCAAGGCGTTCCTGGGCAGCATAGCAACCATCGCTGCAGTAGAATCGCAAGTGCCAGTGCTCATCATCAAGAGCTGGTGCGGCGGCGCGCCATGTATGAATTGGGACGACTAGAGGGTTTTTTTAATCGGTAGAAAAAAAAATATCGGCACTCACCGATAAATGCGAAATTTCGAAAATTTCGGGAATTTCGGACCAAATTTAAAAAATTCAAAAAATATTTGACAGAACTTCAGTGAAACAATCCCTAATGAACAAAAAACAACATATAACAAGTTACAAACTTACAACACGATTGATGCCCGTGATGAGTGGAACGCGCCTGCGCGGCGTTGTAGTGCTCCGAGTTACGGTCGATTTGGGGGGGGGAATGAGTGGTTTTAGAGTTTTGTGAGGGTTGTTGGGGGTATATTTTGGGCTGCATGGCGGGAATGGACGTCTTGGGTCTTTTGGCGCGCGATCGGGCGTGTAGTCCAAATTCGGTTGAAAAATTTGAGCGGTATGTGATTTTTTTCGGGACTCGCCGATAATAGCGATATTTCGGATTTTTCGCCGAAATTGTCCAATTTTTTCCCTACTACGACGGCATGCTGGAGGCCGACGATGAGGCACCCTGCGCAAAACTGCTCCACGCCACGCAGCGCCCGGTCTGCTGTCTGCCGGACCCGGCCGTTGCCGTGTGTTGACGCGAAAATAAGACGTCACCTCCGCGTGCGACACACGTGACTCCCCGCTCTGTAGCGAGGCGTGCTAGCCAATCTGACCTATTGATTGACAATGGAAAATATTAGGGATCGGCTAGAACGGTGGCCTTTCAGCGACATCGCCGTGCACCCAATCGATACGAGTAAAGCGAGATCGGTCGGCTAAAGCGCGATAGAAGCGCGGGTGCGTGAGCGAATAGATCGGCTGGGATCGGCCGATCGTGACGTCAGCACTCGAGTAGGTCGAGAATCGGCTGCGGTGTTAGAAGCCGAAAGGATCTAGATCGAGTGGGATAGTTGGTGATGATAGCTAAAAACCACAAGAATTGGTGCGAAAACTTGCAGATCTAGCTACTATCGGTAAGGGGTGAATAAAGCACTAGATGAAACCTCAACGATGCGCATGGAGGTTAAAGCCAGTACTCACAAGCTTGCGGAGATCGATCGATGCAGCGACGAACTTGAAGGACGGCGTTGTAGAAAAGAGAAAAACACAATGGCGTGTCCGGAAAGTAGATCTTTGTAAAGTAAAGGGTTTGCGGGCGGTTTGTTTGATATTGGTGTGTACACTTTTTTCCGACCGCGCAGGGTCGCTATTTATGTCCTGAGGCCAACCCGACTCCTAGCCGATTACGACACCGTTTATGTAACACCATAACAATTCCATCACTAAATTAATATAAGCAACAAGGCAATTAGATTTAATTTTCTAAGGACTTAATTAAATTATCAAATAAATTTGGCCTTTAAATATTTCAATATCATTTCAATAATGTTAGAAACAATAAGTGCTTGTGCATCATGATTTGAATGCATGGTTTTATTGTTTGAGTGAAGTTTGCAAAAGTTTGAAAAAGAATTTAAAAAAAATAGAAAGAAAAGAAAACTCCAAACCCCTCTTCCTCCCCTTCCCTTTCTTTCATCCCAACCGGCCTTTCTTCTCTTCCCGACCCACCTATCCCTTTTCAGCCCGCAAAGCCGAGCATGCCGCCGGCTTCTCCTTTCCCTCTCTCTCCGCTGCTGCTACCCAGCGTGGGCCCACCGGCGACCCGCCCCGAGATCTCCCTTCCCCCTTTCTTTTTCCTTCCGGTCGCTGGCAAGTCGGACCCGGCCGTCAGGCCCTCCTCCTACCTCCCACCGCGGGTCACCCGCGCCCCCTTGATTGGCCGCCGGCCGTTAGCCTGATCAACCGCCCTCCCCCTCCTTCAAACCTTCAATCAATCCGTAGTGATGCCCGGCCTTCATCCCCTCCATCAATCCCGACTGTTTCGCCCTCCTTAATTCCCCCCCTTTTGATTGTTAATCAAGGCCAATGGCCATTGATGGCCATTGCCGAGCCGCTTCCCTCCTCGGCTCTATTTAAGCGCGGCCAGAGCACCTGCCACCTCCCCTTTGCATGCATTCGAGCTCTCGCACTCTCTCACACTCGTGCGCGCATTTGCACCGTTGGAGTTCCGGCCGCCGCGCCATTGCCGGCCAATGAGCTCCCTCACCGTCGGTAAAGCATCACCGACCCTCCATCTTGTTCCTTCTTCGCGCCCGATGCTGAATCGAGCTTCAATTTGATTCGTAGGGACTTCTTCCACGCCGTTCGAGCGCCACCGCTGTCGTCTCCCCCCTTCGGCCGCCGGCGTTGATCTCCACCGTCACCGCATTACCGCCGCCAAAATCATCACCACCTCGTCTTCGTGTGGTGAGCAAGCCGTCCCCCGCCTCCTTTTCCTTTATTCCGAGCCGTAGCGTGCGCCGCCGCTCGTCGACCGCTCGCCGTCCGCCCCCATGTACGGGGTGCCCCGACCGCCACCCCCGTATGCTCTTATTTAGGTTCGCCGTCACCTTAGCTACGTGTAGATGCAATCCTCGTGCAAAACCGTGTCCGGGAGCCTATTTTTGGCCAACGCCGGCGACCCCTCTGCCGTGCGCCGCCGCTCCGCCGGCCCTGGCGTGTCCGCCGCCGCCTGGGCGCACGCGTGCGTCACCAGCCGTCGGATCAAGAGTGGGTGGCCCATATCCGCCCGGCCCTCGGGTCAAACCTAAGAACCCTCGGCTTTTTATGTTTTATCATTACAATCAGATCCTTCTTTTCATGTTTTAACCCCTGTCTTTATTAAATTTAGCACCCGAGGTTCTGTTTAGACCCTTTTAAGTTTTAAACCTTCTGTTTTTTATGTAATTAGTTTTAGGCCCTTGGTTTCTTGCTGATAGGTCCCTGGAAGTTTAGTTTCTTCGTAGATTAGTCCCTGAACCCTGTTTTTAGCATATTTTTGTCGTTATAGCTCCGTTTTTAGCGTTTTAGATGTCTATGCGATCGTCTCAGCGAGCCTGTCGCTTTAGTAGGGTGTTTATAGCCTTTAGATCTGATTGGTGAATTGTTTTATTTATTGTATGCTTTATGTGTATGATCGTAGATATCGTGCCTGTTTCGACTGAGCAACCCCTTGGAGTCGATCGAGGGCTTGAAGAAGAAGAGGATTTTCTTGTAGTTGAGGAAGGCAAGTGGTCTTCTCCCCCTGCATAATTCTATTTATCCTATATAACTGCAGTCCACATCGTTCTGGGTGTGTTGGGTAACCCAATCCCGACCAGGCGACCTCTCCTCCGCCAAAGACCGCCGCATCCATCTCCGACACGCTGGCTGTCGGCACCAACCCGTGGTGCCGTCTAAAGTGGGCGATGGCAACCTCCGTCACACGGTAGACATAGAGGCTTTAGTCGCCCTTTAGTCCCGGTTCAACTTTGGAGCCGGGACTAAAAGGGGTTTCATCGACGTGGCCACTAATGCCATGAGTCCTCACCCCCTTTAGTCCGGGTTGATAACAACAACCGTGACAAAAGGACCCCCTTTAGTCTAGGTTCGTGTTACGAACCGTGACAAAGGTCACTTTTAGTCTAGGTTCGTTACGAACCGAGACTAAAGCCCCCCCCCCTTTTGTCACGGTTCGTAACATGAACCTAGACTAAAGGGGGTGAGCCTTTTGTCACTGTTGGTAACACCAACCCAGACTAAATGGGGGCCTTTTGACACGGGTGGTGTTACCAACCGGGACTAAAGGGTCTCCCACGAGTTACTATAAGAGGATAGCATCCTCTACTCACCACATGTCGTGTAGGTGAGATGGTGAGGAAGCTACGCGAGGTCGGAGGTCATGAGTTTGAATCCCACCCGACGTGTATATTTCGCGTGAAAAATCGCGTTGCTTGTGACTTGGGACCTATTGCAGCACACAACTTGGTAGTTTTCTATTCCTGCTCGGCAGCTGCTGAAGAACTATTCCCTTGGTGTCCTTAACATGCCAAGTATTCGCCAAGCGCAAAAAGCTCTAACAACCTTACAGTTTGTCGCAGCGTGCAAGTCTCCAAGCGTTAGCGTATCAAAGCTTGGATGCATGTTTCCGAAGGTGTCAAGACGAGGGCGGGAGGTTTCTCATAGTAGCACCATCGAAATTGTTCCACGATGTAGGACGCCATGACAAGCAGATGGCATTAGACCCCGATGCCTCCTAATCCCACAGCTATCGATTGGATTTCAACATCTGTCTGATACGGAAGCAACAGATTTGGGAAAGCTCGAGTCAGATCAGGTGGAGTATGTACTCCTCGATATGCAAGTTTTTGACAATAAGCCAAGGATGCTAGCTAATGGATATATATTGGGCTCGACAACAACATTGAAGTATCTATATATCAATCATCATTTATCAAAATGGGAGTTCATGACTCTCGTGAGAGTGATACATTACTACTTCATGCAAAGATATGTCATAACTCGTTTCATTCGGTTCCTATATATAAAATGGCTTTGGGTTTGACACTTTGACCACCCCTTGCATTCTACTCACTGATACTTCAAATGTACACAACTAGCAAGTTGACCCGAGCTAACAGCGTGGCTAGATTTTGTAAACTATATATTTTTAAATACTATATCAAGATTGTATATTTCTTTATCTCTCTTAATTCGTTATTCATTTGAATTCACTAACACCGCTATAGATATTGGAGCTCAAATTGAACTCGTATTGATACACTTGAATTCGCTATTTGGTGGGTGTTTTAACGGTGGATGGAAATTGACCCAACAATGAATGCCATCCAATGGTCCACAAAGACACCCAAGCTCTTATAGCTCCATATTGGACTGAAATTGTTGTTCACCCTCTCATCACTTAGTCCCCACCTCAACTGACAGAGCCTCTCTCTCCCCCACTCTCGATGATCGAATTCTACCTCGTTCATTCCGCAGCTCCTGAGTTTGGCTCAAGTGTTGACCTCACAGTAGTCCGGTGCTCCACTTCACGATGCGCAGATCCAACTCCTCCAGCGAGCTCATCGTACTTGGTGGTAGCGCTAGTTATCGGTGTAGGTGATCTTGAAGCTTCCTCGGTCTGGGGTGAGTTCAAGCAACGACAGCGCAAGTCCCCTCTCTTTTTATCTTGGTCCACTACCCTTCTTCTTCCCATCCAATGGTACCTTCTTCCTCCTGTTCGAAAGTCCCTTCTTCCTCGCGAATGACGGCCGACACCCCTTTTTTTATTCTTTCTGCTCTATTATTTATTGCTTGAAATGATGTCACCTTGATCGTTGTTGAATATACCTTATGCCTTCTAAAATGAAACAATTATGTTTGACAATACCTTTATAGTTTCCATGATAATTACTGAACTTCAATATAGGTTCCATTATTCATTGTGCGCGTGCATGTGTTCATCATCGTGTTCATTGTGCTATTTGGTTCTTCATGCATCACATACCTATCTAATTCCAACTGTTTTCAAATGATTAGAACATATACGACAAACCAACTTGATCTCATCACTTTCACTCTTGTTTGGAGTCTTACTATGCTTATAGATATATATGTGCTGTCAGGAATTTGTTCCTCTTTAGTTACCGCAGAGGATCTCTAGAAAATATACAACAAACCAACTTGATCTCATCACTTCCGTTCTTGTTTGATATCTTACTATGCTTGTAGAGATATGCGGTCAAGAAATTGTTCCTCTTTAGTTATTGCCGAGGACCTTATGTCACTAATAGGTGGCATATTCCACTACGTGAAAAACTCACTTTGGTAACGGGCGTAGATCACCTTTGGTAACGGGCAATGCGCCCGTTACCGATCAAGTGTTACAAATAAGCCAAGAAAGGTAACGGGCAGATGCCCGTTACTGATAACACATATTCGTAACGGGCATAAAACAACAACCGTTACCACAACTAGCCACCGGTCACGTGAAATGGCTATTTCTCCGCCCCAGAGAACTTTGGTAGCAGCACCAAAACAAAGCCCGTTAGAACTCAACATCAGCGACGCGTTTTATGAAACTTCGTCTCCGATGTCTCGACGAAATGAGACGCGTCTATTTCACGCACGTCTCAGCACAACTAGTATTCGTAACGGGCATCAAACAACAACCGTTACCACAACTAGCCACCGGTCACGTGAAAATGACTGTTCTCGGGCCCACATGGAACTTTGGTAACGGGCACCAAAACAAAGCCCGTTACTGTGAAATCAATATCAGAGACGCGTGTGGTGAACCTGCGTCTCCGATGTCTCAACGAACGGGCCACGTTGTGGGGCCCACCGCGATATTAGTAAGCGGGCTTTACGGTGCCCGTTACTTTGTTAACAAGTTTGTAACGGTGTTCCAATTGAAGCCCGTTACTACGTGGTCGATGTTTGTAACGAGCTTTAATTAACGCCTGTTCTGTATCGAGGCCACCCTACAATAACCTGCTGCACGCTTGCGCATCCCGATCCACCGATTTGGCACCATCGGGGCTGCATCCTGGAACCAGCCAGGATATGACTAAATTCACAGAAATTAGATCCAGCATCCAAATTCACAGAAATCCACAATTCACATGCATCATATGACAAAATTCAGCATCATCATCTCACACAAGGAGGAAATGCATCTCACAAGGAGGAATGCAACAATATCACAAAAATTCGTGGACAAGGAGGAATGCAAAAATTCATGGACAAGGAGGAATGCAAAAATTCATGGACAAGGAGGAATGCAAAAATTTCGTAGTCACCATACATAATCTGAGCCCACACAGCGTCATCAGCATAAAATTTTCCTCCGGCTGTGATCACCTGTTCCATGAGGAATGTGGCAATTCTTTCACGAACATCTGCCAGCAATGATTTGTCGAGAGGATGCTCATCTAGCCCTAATCTCTGGATATAACAATGTCACCAGTCAACACACATATATAGGTGGTTACCAAACATGTGCAGTGCTAATAAGCAAGAACTGTGCTTAGTTGCAGGTTTTACAAATGAAGATCCCAATAAAGTACCTCCATATGTGGGCCGCTTTCTTTTAATCGAAGCATGTGATAGGCACAATAGAAGCCGCAGAGTCTGGATCCAGTAGGTTGTTGGTGGCACTGCAATAAATGTACAAAGAAAAATAGTGGTGATCGAGAAGAAATAAACTCAAGCTTTAGTACTAGCTTCCACAGGAAGGAAATAAGTGGTATGTACCTTATCATCTTTGACGTGTTCCAAGGCGCCAAGGCACAAGAACTTTTTGCCGCAGTAACGTTCCCAAGCCCTACAACGAAACAATCAACAATGGTTAGGACACTATTAATTAATATACTCTGTACAGTTTGTTGAGGAACGTCCGCAGGTTAAGAAAGAAATAACTTACTCATTAATGATTAGCTCGAAAGGGCCAGTATTAGTATTAATTTTCTTCAATGAATCAAGATAGTAGACCTTCCTGCTTGAACGATCGCGCCAATCAATCCAAAGGTTCGTCGAGATAAGCGGTAAGCATTAAATTCTTTTTAGCATATAGTTTGAAGGCATTGAGCATATAGGACACAGAGAAAGCAAGAGTGTTATCCGTGCTGTTCAACGTTGTCGAGCAAAGGCATTCAGGATCAAGGTAGCCAACTGCAGGGCCCTTGTTCTCAACTTCTACAGTCATATTCCTATTAGTAAGAAAAAACAAAGTGTAAGGAGGCAAAATACATGGTAATAAAGATGATGTGAGGCAAAAAGCACATTTCGATAGAGGATGTGATTAGTGAGAAGCAGATTAAATTTTCAAGCAACTTACAGGATGAAGCAGCGGAGAAGTGTCAGATCCAAAGCATCCAAGTTGAAGAGATCGTACAAATCACTGAGTTGCACAGGTAGCTGCTGGAGTTCGTTTGACGATTCATCTCTCTTCAGCCATGCATTGGTCCCGGGCCGAAGTGCGACCATAATTTGAGAATCATCATCTGACTTACCACGTTGCATGTAGAATGTGTGGAGCTTTCTTGTAAAAGGAGCAGCCTTTTTGAGATCACCATCACTGAGAAGGCTCTTTCCAAATTTGTAATTTGGGTTAACCATAGCCCAAGGATTCTTCTCGGTGTCACTCTCAGATTGCTTTGGGTTTGTCATATACCAATGATTCTCCTTGGTGTTTCTTTTAGATCGCTTTCTAGTAGACCTCTTAGGGGTTTTATTTACAGCAAATTCCTTTTCCTGCTGCTTTGAGATGGCTGAAGAAGGTTTCTTAAGGGCTTGCTTGCCTGCTGTAGGTGGTGTAGAGCTTTTATTTTTGGCAAGTTTCTCTTCTTGCAGCTTTGAAATGGTCTGAAGGTTTCTCAAGGGATTTCTTCTGACGTGGTGTAGAGATTTTATTTTGACAAGTTTCTTTCCTTGCTGATTTGAAATGGTGAAGGTTTCTCAAGGGCTTTCTTGCCTAGTGGTGTCTCACCGGGACCTATTATGAGGTATTAGGCCCGGATGTACCCTTTAGCATGATTGTTTTGAGCACTTCCGTTTGGGGTGTAGGTTTTGTTGTTTCATGAGGAGGAGAAGGAGGAGGTGGTGGGTGTGGTGGTGGGGATGGAATATTTGGTGTCTCTTGCGGATGTGGGGATGCAAGTTTTTCTATTTTTTGGACTAGGAGTAGGTGGGGATGGAATATTTTGTGTACCTTCCGGATGTGGGGATGGAACGCCTTATGGATGTGGGGATTGAGGAGGAGGAGGAGGAGGAGGAGGAGGAGGAGGGGAACCATCTGAGGAAGGAACTTGTACCGCATCGTGTGAACTACAAGGAATGCATTTCATAGCCGTGAACGAGATTTACATGTTGGTGCTCCTTTGATGTCAATCCGACACCTTCTCCACGAACCTCTCGTCCTTGAGCTTGTCGAGTTTCTTCACCTCGTCATTAGGATGGTATTCCAACAGTTCATCCACAAAGATAGTATATCTGATGATCACTTCAACCACAATACGCCTTCATGAATCGGGACTGTTTGTAGCGTAGTCTCCTCTGGATGAACAAGACCAAGTGCAGCCTCACATTGAAGCCCCCTCCACGTGATCCATAGGCCACGCGTGTGTGGGTTCACCAATATGCCTATAAGGTCTTCGTGTACGATCGTCACAAAGACACCGCCCGCCAACTCTGCGGTGCCATCGATCAAACCTACATCTGCGGACGCCGCTTGCTCTTCTTGATGTGGCGGGTGAAGGGCTTGCGCGATTGGACATTGGTGACAACACCATCTGGTGACAACACCACCTCTGCATCTACATGTTGCATCGCATCTCAGCCACCAGTTCTTGCTTGATTTGTTCCTTTATCTTTTCCGTATCAACTGATGTGTCGGTCTTCGTCCTCTTCCTCTTCCTGTACATCTCGACGTGCTGAGGCCATGCATACTTCCAGCCCTACTAGCTGGAGACACCACGCACACGACCTGGTTGTTCGTATGCCCAAGCAATCGCTTAGCACATCATACTCCCTTTGCCCTGCCATTCCTGAAGATTCTGCACATGCAATCTTCTCCTTGATGTCCGCAATTTTTTTCACCTCTTTGTTGTTGAACACTATCACGGCAACACGGTCTTTAATCACTAGCTTACTCCTTGCTCGTAGCCAATTCTTGGAACGATCGTCAGGGTAGGCGTCATATGGGTTGGGGATACCAGCTGCACTAATTGTCATCCTCTTCCTCCCATTGTTCTAGTTTCACGGTATAACCATGGACCCATGTTGTGCTCGCTTGTGTTCCGGCTTCGGAGTTCTTTGAACTTGACACTAGCAGATGAGGCTTGCTCGGTTTCTCCTGTTTCATGAACTCCTTCCCACTGTTCAGACAATAAACGGTGCCTTGTAAATGACTCAAGTCCTTTTCGATAAAATCTCGCCTAAGCTGAAATCTGAATTGTCTCCATGCCTTGGCTGCCGTCTTCCAGAAAAGATGAATGCCTGCGGTTTCGCATCTTCCTAGAACTTCAAGTGTTTCTGCACATGCTTATCAAACAAGTCCCACTTTTCATCATTGCTTAGTTCTTTGATTTCGCAAGTTCAAAGGTATCTTTTGTCTAGTAACGAGCCCATAGCGCCCGAACTCGCGCTTTTGAGTCAATGGGCATCCCCACTATGTCGACCTCAGTGACTATCATTGTGTCACTTAGCCACTTTGTGGATGTCCTTGGCGCTCTGCCTCGGCGCTGAGCCCCACCCATCTGGTCTTGTTGTGCACTAGCAGTGCCATAACCCTCTTCTTCATCTTGTGGCCCAGGTCTATAGTCCTCATCAGAATTATCCTGTGAATTAATAGTCAAGGGAATTACAGTAACTACTTTAGCCCACTGTAATATTATTGGTTCTTGGTAAACCATTAACATAAATGGAAAATTCAGTAACCAAAAAATTAGTGCAGGCAAAGCGACCATACCATTTTAAAGAGCAAGATGCAGGCTGCCTCGGTTGCTGATGAGGTACTTATTCAACTTGGAGAGAATGTGCAGATGTGCATAGGAACAAGAGCAAAACCAAATGTAAGAGTCAATCTAAAGGGAAATGCTAAGTATGTATACCGATCAACACTAAGTATGTCCACATGTACTTATACAAAGGAGCCACGGCATACCCTGCAATTCCCACAAGTACAAGTATATTTATACGCATTTATATAAAAAGAAAACCATACACACGCATATGTTGTATACTTGATTACGAACGCATGTGTGCTGCAAAATAAACTCGAGCAAATATACCAAATTACATTATTATTAAATTGTTGTTAATTTTACAATTATTACCGAGTTGGTAGAATGCATTTACCGAATTGTATAAGACATTTTTAGAGTGGCATACCATAAACTCAAATCCTAGATTCGCCACTGACCTTCGCACTGCCGGAGCGGAGGGATCTCTACTCCTCGCCTGCCCGCCGCGCCACATCCTCGCCCCTCGCATCGACCTCGTGGCTGGATCCCTCCTCCTCCTACCGTCGCCGTGCCGTCGTGGATCCCGCCGCTCTAGTCGTCATCGTCGTCGCCGCCGCCGCAGCTGGGTCCCTCCTCCTCTAGATCTCGCTGTCAGAGGTGTGGTGCGTGTCGCGCCGAGCGTGGTGTGGCGCGCGTCTCAGCGAAGGGGTGTAGAGCGGGTCGCGGCGTGGGGGGAGGTGAGGGGGACGAAGGCGAGGGGGAGAAAGTGGTGGCGGCGCGAGGGAGAGTGGGAGGAGGCTGCGTGAGGCGTCCTTCCCTACTAACCTAGCGCAAGTGGGCTTGTGTGGGCCTTAAAACGAGTAATGTAGTTCACATCACCAAGCAAACTAACTCATAAGTCATAACAAACATATTCACATCTGACATGCATCGTGAGGCACATCATCAAAATAAGATCATCACCGGGCGCATCACCAAACTAGATTGTTGCTGCAAGGGAACTAGTTAGCTAGCTAGATGGCTTCTTTGTGTCGCGCCTCAAGTTCTAGCCTTGTCTCTAGTTTTGCAACTCTTTCGCCAAAGATTCTTCTTTAGAAGTTCAATCTCTTGCCTCTTTTGTGCGGCTTTTGCTGCTCATCCCCGCTTGTCGATTCCTTTCCGTGATGTAGTCAATGTCATCAGAGTAACAAAGACGTCCTAAAACAAAGGAAAAATTATATTGATGCAAACTTCATAACAGCTTGTAATTTACAAGAAAGCTGTTTTAGCTCTAATCGTTTCAAAACTTGCCCTCTTCTCTTGACCAATTCCTTGAGCTTGTTGATTTCGGTCCAAATCTGTCAATGTCATGTGCAACAACTTCCTACAACAAATGGAAATTTATGCATTAGAACAATTGATCAGTGAAGATGTGAAGGTCCAAGGACAAATCTCGTGCGTGATGGTTTCAGAACTTGCCTCATGGTCTTCGTAATCGCCGCCGAGTTGTGGCCGAGTCGTCGCCGGAGTTGTTGCCGAGTCGCCGAGGAGATGAGGTCTACCACACCACTCTTCGCCCGGGTCGCCGCTGGAGAGTCGCGCTCACCTCAATGGCGTGGACCGCTTCTTCCTCCGCGTTGAGGAAAAAAACTCTGCCTCTCCATGGCGGGCATCGCTGGAGTCCGTCAACTTGGCCCTTGCGCGCATCTACGGCTTCCTTCCCCGGGTTGACGAAGAACCGACCTCTTACATGGAGCGCCGAGGAAGACGCAGGCGGCGCGGGGCAGCTCCTCTTCGTCACCGCGAACCTCACTATCTTGGCGGGGCGGCGACCGAGGAAGACGGACGGGACGTGGCCGCGGGGCCTCCTCCTGCGTAACCTCCCCTAGAGTCGCGGGCCATACTTGCGATGGAGACGAGGCTGCGGACGGAGGGAAGGCGGGCGAGGAGAAGGGGATAGAAGGCGGTGGAGCGTTTATTAAAAGGTTCGGATGCGCAAATGATACGATGATTAACAAACACCCGTCGCCAATGAAGGGCGGGGCCAGTCTCTGCTCGAATGAAGAAACAGTTTGCTTTTCCTTTTAATCTGCAATCAAATTTTGTATCACGTTTTCTCCATCAACCGTAATCCAAATTTGATGATATTTGTTTCTGAATTTTTCTAAAATCAACATCTATTCATTTATGACATTTTTTCGTATGTAATTCCATTTCTTGGATGTTGTTTATACACCTTATATTGTTCCTTATAAGTACAACATATAAATAATATTTGTTTTACACAACCATTACTAATTAAACTTTGCATTTCGTAATCTTATAGTGAACATAAGGTTATGTTAAAATTTCAAATGCATATGAGTTCGAACATGTTTTAAAGTGTGGAAAACTTCAATGTTGAAGTAACATTCTAAGAAACTATGTGAGAGATGTAGACATTTGTACACAAGTATAATCTTCCGTTTCAAACCATTTGAATTTTTGTAGACAAGCTTAGGGACTTAAATTATGTTGCCAAGTCAATTTGTAGAATTTTTAGAACACAATAAGACGTTATTATAATTATTATGTCGTAAACAAGAGATAAAAATTCTAATTTTAAGAAATTTGGTTAGACAAGTGTGGCTGTTGATATTTTATTCAAATACTAAATTACCAACTATGAATTGTTCGTATTTTTTACGAATTTTTTGGTGCTGTTTATGGGGTATAATATTTGAGGGAAGCAAGTTTCAATTCAGAAAAAATAGTGTCGGCCCACGTCGTGTCGAAGCCTATATAAAAAAAGATAACCGTAGCCTGCCCGACCGACAAAGGCGATGCGGGTAGACTAACCATCGTCGCTAACAAGTGCTCCATTATGCCCCTGGCCGGCATCCGCCCGGCGACGGTGGTACACTAACCATCGTCGCCAACAAGTGCTCCATTGTCAGAAATGCCCCTTGCCGAATGAATATGCATCCGCCCGACGCCGACCGCCCTTCTTCTTCCCGATCCTGAGCTCCACCGCCGCCGCCCGTCCTTCCCGTCGCGCACATGTCGCTTTCGTACGCCGATTCGTCCGGAGGTGCACGTGCGAGGAGCAGGGTTCAAGGTTGCAGCCGCAATCACTCCATCGGCTTGGATCCAGTCGGTGAGCTAAGCGGCTTTCCACTGGTCCCTTGCCCGGACTGTGGTATGGCTCGGGTGGTGGAGGGCGAACGCAGAAAGAAGGTGAAAACCACGGTCGTCTTTATTTCAAGTGTGCAAGGAACTCGGTGAGTAGTCTCATGTGTCTCCCAAATCGAGTTAGGGTTCTTATGTGCTTTTGATTCTGCGACGCCAAGAATTGTGGATTTAATCGCTTCCACAAGGAGTATCTCCGTGCTTTGAAGGATGTCAAGGCGTCATTGTTTTTGACCGCCGAATCAAGTGACGCGATCGATGAAGTAGTTGATTCATCTGGAATGTCAAATTGGGAGCAAGTGAGCGAGGCAAGCAATCGGAGGACAAGCAGAGGAAGAAAGCATTGGAGGAGAAGATGGACAATGTGATCTGGAAGATGAACTTGATTATTGTGGTTGTTGTTTGTGTAGTATTTGGATGTTTACTAGGGATGTATGCTACAAAGAAGTAATTCTGATGTTAAAAGTGGTGCTTTTGCTTCATCTGTGTGGATGAAGAATGAAAAATTTGTCACATATGACAAACTTAAATGTATGAAAGAAGAATGGATGGAATGACAATTGGGTCACAAATCTTAATGTGTCACACATCACAAAATTCATCAATTCATCTGTGCTGACATTTCATTGCAGCACGAGGCAAAGGAAATGCGGATTATTAAGACAAACAGAGTAAAAACTTCTGGCATACACATTGCAATTCATTGTAAGCTGCTACTGTAACATCCTTGAATTTGTGTGTCTGTAAAATTGTGGGATTTCAAAAACTTGTTTGGAAATGGTGTGCTAATGAAAACAATAAGGATGCCTTCCCTTCCTTTTCCCCAAAATCCTAGATTTTATTCCAAGTCAAACAATAATTTTAGGATGTATAATATGCTAGTGTGAGAAACTTGGAGTTTTATTTGGGTTTTATTTGGATTTAATTGTGTGGATTCAAATTTGAATTGGTATTCAAATTTGAATCATATAATTTATAGGAAATAGATAATAGGAAACCCCCCTTTTACCCTGCTTGGGCCGAAACCCAACTCTCCTAGTCCTCCAAACCACCCCAGTCGGCTTCGGCCCATGCACCGAGCGGCCCAGTAGGCCCACATACCTCCTTATTGCCCCGGTGTCTATGACGCGCGGGCCCGTGATGTCAGTGCCACATCCTCCTCTCCTTTTTCCCCTTTGCTACACCTTTCTTCCTCCCGGTGAGAGGGGCGCCGCGCCGCCGTGGAAAGCGGTGGCCGTGCAGCCGCGCCGCCACCGCCGGATGCTTCCATGCGTCCCGAGACGCTCACCGCCGTCCGCTCTACCTACCCCCTCCTATAAGAAGCCGCCGCGGGATGCGCCCGAACCCTAGCCACGCAGGGGATTTCCTCCCCCAAATCCCAATCCGCCGCCGAGCGAGGTGAAGGGAGGAGAAGGGGCGGGTTGGCCATCCACGGGAGGAGCGCTGTCCGTCGCGAGGGAAGGAGGACGTCCTTGAAGGGGAGCCGCCCGGGGTGCTGCTCTGCTTCCTCTTCGTCCTCTACTTCCTCATCGCCTTTGCTTCCTCTGCGCTTCACCGCGTCGAGCCCCTCTTCGTCGACGTCTTCACCGCCGGGCCCCTTAGGCCGTTGGTGATCACCGCAAACCCCGACAACTCATGGCGCCTGCCTTGAGTCGCGGCCGACGATCCTTGGGAGCTCCGCCGCCTCGCGCCGCCCGCGCTAGCCGCTGTGTGAAGCACGACCTTCGTGCCGTGCCGGGATGTCTTCCTACGTGCCGCCGTCAGCGCCCGCAGCTCACGCTAGCCGCGTTCATCCCTCTCTCGCGTACCGTGCCGCCGCCGCCACCGCCATTCCGACCGCCGTCGATGGTCTTGACGCCGGCATGCGCACGCGTGTGCCTTTCTTCACGTTCGCGCACCCGTGCACCCAAGCACGCGCGCCCGCGTTCGCAAGGTGTAAAGCCGCCTTCTTTTTCCCGTTACATGGTCGCCCGGCGCTGCCGGCGTTCCGCCTCATGGCCGAGGCTTCGCTGGGAAAGCCGCCTGTCTTGCTAGCGCCAGGACGGTTTGGTGTGCACGCTTGTCTGCGTTTCCCCTTGTGAGCCACTTTGCCGGCCATGGCCACCCCCGGCCGTGCCGCCGAGCGTGTCCGCGCACTCAAGCACTGCCTCGCGACGTCGGCGAGCCGAGGATCCGAGCCAAGGTCCCTCTTTTCCTTTGCCTAACGAAGCCTTTGGGACACCCACGACTCACAGGACGTGTCATCGCCCGTCGACCCTCCCGCCTCGTGAGGCTTAGCCGCGCCGCCGCCCCTTTCAGGCCTGCGTCGAACACCTGTCGTGCCACCCCAAAACCCAAGGGGTTTCGCACACGCCTGTACCACACGCTGAGGCGCACCAATCCACCGGATCAGTGCGGCCTATCCCGCTTCGCCACACGGCCGGCCACCACCCCGATCCGCTGCACGGATCAGCCCAGATCCCATGCGGCCGACCGCTCACAACCTCCCACGCGTTCGCCCACACCACCGCGCACCGCAGAAGATCCCGGCGGGATCCTTTGCACCGCGCCACACCAGCAGCCACGTGGGCAATAGCTGGCTTATAGCCGCCTGCGTGGTAGCCACCTCAGCGCCAAGAGCCGGCCTGTAGCCATCTAACAGCTAGCTTTAAGCCCTTTAGAGCCAGCCAAAGCCTAAAGTTAATGCTATTGTGTATGCGTATTTTATTTCGAGAAACTATTTTATCTTTGGAAAATCCTAGTAAATCCATTTTAACTCGAAAAATATAAAACCTTTTCCAGAAATTCTCTAAAACCTTAAACTCCGTGCTAGGCTAGTGTTTACCCTCTTTTGGCTCTTAATTGCCGTTCTTTTGGAGTTAATTGCTATAGGGCTGTTTATTTTCTTTTACGGCGTTAATAGGAGCAGTGGGCGGAGCTGAACCCGAGTTTGACTACGCCGACGACTTGACTGCGGAGGACTACCCGAGTTCACGCCCGTGACTTTGAATACCTATTAGACATTGCAAATGTAGATTGCTAGCGCTTTACTTTATATGCATGTTGATGAACCTTGCGCCTACTTTAAATATCCTGTCCTTGATTGACCTACTACTATATATGTTTATAAGCGTGTATATCTGTGAGCTTCATGATGCATGTGTTGGGATGGGAATAGTGGTTCTTGGCGTGAGTGGGATAAAGCCGGCGGAGAGGCGTTTTGGGTACTTTGGCGGGGTGAGCTCGAAACAACCGATCTGGGATCGGGGATGAGTGCACTCCTCGGTGTATCCCTACTTTGGCAGTTTTGAGCCTAGGTGTTGGGGTTTTACTTGCGCTTGGAGGATATGAGCTCGCCCGATGCGCCGAGTGGGCCAACCGCTTCACGGGACTACGTCGTACACCACCTCACCGGGCGTGGGGTTAGGGCCGAGTTGAGCTCGGCAAGTGTGGAACCATACCTGCCGGGAGGATAGCGGGGTATCGGTGGGGAGAGGTGGAGGTGAGACCACCCTCTCAGGCGACTCCCGTGTGGCCACAGGGGCATTTCATAGTTTGCCGTGCCCCTTCGAGGGGGACCGTTTGAGGGCCGGATGCGAGGATGGGACCGTAACTATCGAGAGTTCGCATGGTAGGATGGGCTCGGTCGGCCGATACCGGCCGGGTGCCATTCGGGTTGGATGCAGGTGTACACACTCTGCAGTTGTTCGATCTATAGCTATAGCGCGTCCTCGGTCATGGGCGAGCCCGATGGATTGTTGGTTCTCATGTTTTGGGATTTCTACCTTCCCCCTATAGATGAGTGTATGGTGAGCCGTGGTTGCAGTCGGTTAGAGGAGAGGCTCCATCTACCTCGTTGATCCGATTGCAACCATTGAGGTGCGAGGAGAGGAAGTTCTCGCATCGACCCTAGGCGGAGTAGGTTGTGGAGGCAGGGGCCTGGGTGACCCGGTGGTTCAGTGTGTTGAGAGCTTTGGGATTGGGAACTTGATGGAGATATCTTGATTATACTCTGCTACTGCATAGGAAACCAGAGCTGCTTCCTTGTCTCTTTTTCTCCCTTTAGATGTTAGGCCACTTAAAGCTACATACAGTTGGTGACGTGGACCTATCCCACTCCTTGGGGATAGACTTTGGGTGTGCAGGGTATGAGTCTGAGTACGACAACAACGTCGATGGATGGTACGACTGAGGGATGCGTCGCTTCACTCAAGGATGCACTGGCGAGAAGAATAAAAGATGGAGACCCTACGAGAAGCTAGCTACCGTTGCGTAGAATTTCACTCTGATTCAGCCAAGAGGCTTGTAATGATGTACTCCATTATGGACATGTAATAAATTATGTACTTTTACTCTCTTGTGGGGCGATGTATGACTTTGCGTATTTATCTGTGAGACGTTCTGTACGCGATAGCCATTGATCCAGGGACTATCGCGATGGTACAGGGATTCGGGTTTTCTATGAAAATCTGGGGTTTTACAGGTGGTACCAGAGCCATACTTGACCGTGCTGCGTATCCTAGAAATGGCCGATAGAGTTAGGACTCTATACGCTCTACTTCTATATTTATACCCTTGAGCTATGTTACGAAAACTTATCCCTTTTTGAAAACATCTTACTCACCTGCGCTAACTAAAATTTCTTGCGTTTCACAGGAGATGGAGCGCCAGGTCGCTGAGATCACCCCCGAGACCTGCGGGGCGATCTGCCACTGGATGGAGAGGGCCCTTCTCAGGCTTGGGGTCCCTCCGACCTACGTCACGTACCGCGCCGAGTACGTACCCGCCGTGACAGGGCGGATGGTGCTCTGCACGGTCGCCGTTCTCCTTCACCCGAGCCTTCCGGGATTCAAGGGAGAGGTCTGCTACAGCACTGCGCTCACCGTCGCGACCGCGCTGGACGTCGCCTGCCGTCAGGCACTGGGCTGCCTTCTCGCTCAGTACCGTGCCACCTTCGAGTCCGGGACGCTCCGACTTCTACCCCGGGACTACTGGCGCCTCGCACCGCTCGTGGACGGGGTTCCTTCGCACGAGGGGATCTAGGACGACGTCGACGCTGCACCCTTTCGCGAGACCGACGAGACTTTGGTGGAGACGACCAGCTACTTGGTCGACCTCGACAAGTACGCACGCCGCCTGGAGGATGAGTCACGTACCCTCTTCGGCCAGATCAGAGACGCCACCGTCGACGCCCGCCAGTACCAGCCATGTTGTGTCCAGCTGGAGAGAGAGAACAGCGCGCTACGCTACCGTGTTCGCCAGCTCGAGCAGAGCCTCGACCGTGCGACCACCGTCCTGCTACAGTCTGAGAGGGAGCGTGTGCATGCCCGTGAGGAGCTGCTGCACGTCAAGGAGGACCTCCGCAGGCTGACCGCGAGTCAGAACAGGCTGAAGGACAAGCTTCAGCGCAAGGACGACATGCTCACAGTGCACCCACCTGCTCGGCTGTGAGCGGATCAAGGTGGAGAAGCTGGAGAAGAACAGGGCGGAGAACGTCGCCAACCTCGCGTGGCTCACGCGCACGGCCGTCTACCTGAGGGACAAGGCCGAGAGACTGAGGAGGACTTGGGAGGACGCCGACTCTCTTCGCGTGGACGAGCTCACCGAGCTCAACGGAGAGCTACCCCTCGAGTCACAGCGTGAGATCCGCACCGAGACCTTCGAGCTGCACCAGTCCCATCTCAAGCTTCACCTGTGCCCGATGGCTCTGCCGACCCGTCGAGGCGAGAGGTTCGAGGCTCACACCTTGGTGTCCCGGATCTTTCCGCCGGACTACCCCACTAAGGACCGTTACCCCGTTTCGTACAAGAGGGCTCGCACCGTGTAGAGAGCCAAGCGAGGGCATGAGCTAGAGTAGTGTTGCATGCTAGCAGTTTCCATGAGTTGTTCCATGCAGCCGTGAGCATGTTTCGGTGCATGAAGAGAGTCATGTCACACCTTGTAGGCACTACCCTTTTGAGCATGTATCGATGTATTAGAGCGCTGATTTGAGCTGCTACCCCTAAGGTCTGAGTCAGCCTCGGGGAAGCTTATGTACTACCCATGCTTGATGTATGCTTGGATCTTAATGGAGTTATTCGTGTCTTAATGCTTCTTCTCATTGTGTGTAGGTTATATAAATAGTCTTATTTTCATGCTTGTCTCAGACTCATATGTGTGTTGGTGAGTGACGTTGTGTGAAGTTCTTTTCTTCCCCTCTTATGTTTTTAGAAGGATGTCGATCCGCCGATCCAACCGGCTGATGGCTCACCTCGAGGAGGCTGCTGCTGAGGAGGAAGCCCCACAGGGCCGTGGATGCAGACGTGGCCATGGACGCCCGCCCCTACATGGAGGAGCTTTGGGAGCTCGAGGCCGGGATCTTGGGCACACGCCACCGCTGACCCGAGGGCCCCGAGGTGGCCGAACATGGAGGAGCCGAGCAAGAACAGGAGCAAGGCCAGCTTGAGCCGGACCAGCCTCCGCCACCCCCACCTAACTTGGTGGATGTGATGGCGGTCCAGACTCAGCTGATGTAGAGGATGACAGAAGCCATGGAGCACCGTGGCAACGGTAGGAGCCGCGCCGCTCCGCAGGACGAGGACCTCACGAGGAAGATCGAGAGGTTAATCCGCCTGAAGGCCCCCACCTTCAGCTACTCGGATGACCCGCTCGACGTCGGCGGCGAGGGTGATCGAGACCAAGCTCGACCTCACCGTCTGCTCTGATGAGGAGTGCGTCGCCATCGCCGTGCACCAGCTGGAGGGTCCTGCCAAGGCTTGGTGGGACAACTACACCACCACCCACCCGAACCCAGCATTCATCACTTGGCTGGAGTTCTGCGAGGCGTTCATGACGTGCACGCCAGTGAGCTGCTGGTGAAGCGTCGCACTATGATCCAGTGCGATGAGGGTCGAGAATGCAGCGCCACTTCATGAACATGATGCAAGATCGCCCCGGCGACACCGGCCGCAAACCTCTGCGAGGCCTTCACCACGGCCTTCGCCAGGCATTGAAGGCAAGCGAGCACAAGTCCCTTCGCTACCTTGTCAACCGCGCCATCGCGGTCGAGGACGAGAGGAGGAGCCACGAGGAGCGCATGAGGGGCAAGAAGAGGACGGGAGATCGGGATCACCACGACCGATCCTTCCAGAAGCCGAGGAGCGGACAGAGCAACATGCTGAGGGGGAGCTACCGCCCGGGGCACAACCAGCCTGGGCGTGGCTTCGGAGGTGGAGGACGTAGCCCGTTCCCCGGAGGGAGGAACCCCGGCTACCCCCAGCAGACTGGAGGCTACACTCGTGCGCCGCCGAGCACCGCGAGACCTGCCGCGGGAGGCTTCACCGTCACCTGCTTCACCTGTGGCAAGCCTGGCCACAAGTCCTATGACTGCCCGGACAAGAAGACCGCTGCTACACCCGCGAGAGCACCTGCTCCAGGAGGCCGACCTCCTCAGGCTGCACCACCGCCGACCGCCGGCCGTGGGAGGCTGAACCACCTCATCGAGGAGGAGGCTGCTGACGCTCCTGATGTCGTGATCGGTGAGTTTTTAGTTTGTGGTACTGGTGCTTTGGTTATCTTCGACACCAGTGCAACCGGGTCGTATGTTACCTCTCGATTCGTGAACAAACTCTCCCTCCCTACAACCACCCGATCGTTTCCTATCATCACAAGTTCACCACTCGGGGATATCCGATGCACCTTGCTGTGCAAAGGAGTGGATGTGGTCATTCAGGGCCACAAGTTCTCTGGGGATCTGACTGTGTTGCCTTCCAATGGCATCGATGTGATACTGGGGATGGATTGGATCACTACTCACAAGGGTGTCATCTCCACTTCACCGAGACTTGTGACCTTGGTACACCCTGACGGGACGAGAGTCACCTTTGAGCCCATGAAGTCCCGAGACATACCAGCTGTGTATAGTCTTCGCACGAAAGCCATCTCAGATGTACCAGTGGTGTGTGAGTTTGAGGATGTGTTTCCAGAAGAGCTGCCCGGTTTGCCACCCGACCGTGATGTGGAGTTTGTGATCAACTTGGTGCCAGGGACCGCCCCGATAGCCCAGAGTCCGTATCGCATGGCAGAAGTTGAGCTGAAGTTGTTGAAGGCAGAGTTAGACTCACTGCTCGAGAAGGGGTTCATCCGACCGAGTGCTTCACCGTGGGGTTCACCAGCTCTGTTCGTGCCGAAGAAGGATGGAACTCAGCGTCTGTGTGTTGATTACCGCGCCCTAAATGCGGTAACCATCAAGAAGAAGTACCCGCTACCTCGGATCGATGACCTGATGGATCAGCTAAGGCAAGCCAAGTTCTTCAGCAAGATTGACCTCCGATCAGGCTATTACCAGATGAAGATTCGACTGGAGGACGTCCACAAGACCGCGTTTGTGACCCGGTATGGACAGTACGAGTACACTGTCGTATCGTTCGACCTTCTGAGCCCGGCGTACTTCATGAACATGATGAACAAGGTGTTCATGGATGAGTTGGACAAGTGTGTCGTTGTCTTCATTGACGACATACTAGTCTTCTCCAAGACCGCAGAGGAGCATGAAGAGCACCTGAGGATCGTGTTGGGAAAGCTCAGACAACATCAGCTGTATGCCAAGTTCAGCAAGTGTGAGTTCTGGATGGAAGAGGTCGCCTTTCTCGGCCACGTGTTGTCAGCTAAAGGAGTGGCCGTAGATCCGAGCAAGATAGAAGCAATGTCCAAGTGGCGATCACCGGGCAGACGAGATCCATGATTTTCTCGGTTTAGCCGGATACTACCGCCGGTTTATCGAGAACTTCTCCAAGATTGCAAAGCCCATGACAGAACTGTTGAAGAGCAACACGCCGTATGTGTGGTCGGACAAGTGTGAAGCCAGCTTTCAGGAGCTCAAAACTTGCCTCACCACTACACTAGTCCTAACTCTTCCCGATGCGAGCAAGGACTTCGTGGTGTCTTGTGGCCTTGTCGAGGCGAGGACTCGGTTGTGTACTGATGCAGGGAGGCAAAGTGGTTGCCTATGCCTCGCGACAACTTCGGAAGCATGAGGAGAACTACCCCACACATGACCTCAAGCTAGCTGCTGTCGTTCACGCTTTGAAGATATGGAGGCACTACCTGATGGGCAACAAGTGCGACATCTATACTGATCACAAGAGTCTGAAGTATATCTTCACACAGTCAGAGTTGAACTTGAGGCAAAGGAGATGGCTAGAGTTGATCAAGGACTACGACCTGAACATTCACTACCACCCCGGCAAAGCAGACGACATAGCCGATGCACTGAGTCGCAAGCATTACTGCAACAACCTGATGGTGCAGAAAGAACAACCGGCATTGTATGAGGAAATGGAGAAGCTGAGTTTGGAGATAGTGGAGGAAGGGAAATTGAACGAGTTGAGGGTGAAGTACACACTCGAAGACCAGATCCGACAAGCTCAGGTCGAATGCCCAGAGATTGAGGAGGTGAAGAACTTGATGGCAAGAGGCAAAGCCGCCGACTACCGCCTGGACGAGTAGGGCACGCTTTGGTTGAAGAACCGCATCTGCGTGAGCGGGCGACTCGATTCAAGGAAGCTCATGACTCTCGATACTCGATCCACCCTGGTTGCACGAAGATGTATAAAGATCTGAAGGTACGGTTTTGGTGGGAGAAGATGAGGGAGGACATTGCTGAGTACGTCGCTCGGTGCGACACGTGTCAGAGAGTGAAGGCAGAACACCAGAGACCCACCGGTTTGCTTCAGCCGCTCGAGATCCCCACATGGAAATGGGAAGATATCAGCATGGACTTTATAGTGGGTCTACCTCGCATTACGGAGGCAGCGACTCAATCTGGATAATCGTCGACCGATTGACCAAGGTGGCACACTTCATCCCCGTGAAGACGACCTATGAGACGCACAAGCTAGCAGAGCTATACATCGACAACATCCTAAAGTTACATGGGGCACCAAAGAGCATAGTATCCGCGAGAGGCCACATTTCGCCAAGTTCGGAGGTACGCATAAGGCCATGGGCACCGACTTGCACTACAGTTCCGCCTTCCACCCACAGATTGATGGACAGACAGAAAGAGTAAACCAGGTACTTGAAGACCTTCTAAGAGCTTGTGTGTTGACTTACGGATCTGATTGGGAGAAGAGTCTGCCCTATGCTGAGTTCTCGTACAACAACAACTACCAGGCCAGTTTGAAGATGGCTCCCTTCGAAGCTCTTTACGGTAGAAAGTGTCGGACACCGTTGATGTGGTCCGAGGTGGGGGAGTGAACCTTCTTCGGTCCCGCCACCATTGTGGAATCTGAAGAAAATGTTGCGAAGGTCAGGGAGAATCTGAAGATAGCTCAGAGCAGGCAGAAGAGCTACGCTGACCCAAAGAGGAAGGACGTCTCGTCCGATGTGGGAGAGTACGTCTACTTGAGGGTGCCACCCCTCTGAGGTACAAAGAGGTTCCATGTCAAGGGGAAGTTGTCTCCAAGGTACGTTGGGCCATACCTGATCGTGCGAGAGAATCGGGAATGTGGCTTACAAGCTAGAGCTGCCACCCGAACTCGCCGGAGTACACCCGGTGTTCCATGTGTCTCAACTCTGGAAGTGTGTGGTCGTCGAGAAGAGAGTGCCCGCACAGGCACTCGACATACAGGACACTCTGGAGTACTTGGAGTGCCGGTCCGGATCTTGGGCGGAGAAGTCAACCAGGGAACACCACCACGCATACGCAAGGTGCTGGAGTAATCACTCGAGCGAAGCAACGTGGGAGAAGGAGTCCGTGATGAGGAGAAATACCCTCACCTCTTGACCGAGGTAACTTCTTAATCTCGGGGACGAGATTCTTGTGAGGGGGAGTTCTGTAACATCCTTGAATTTGTGTGTGTGTAAAATTGTGGGATTTCAAAAACTTGTTTGGAAATGGTGTGCTAATGAAAACAATAAGGATGCCTTCCCTTCCTTTCCCCCAAAATCCTAGATTTTATTCCAAGTCAAACAATAATTTTAGGATGTATAATATGCTAGTGTGAGAAACTTGGAGTTTCATTTGGGTTTTATTTGGATTTAATTGTGTGGATTCAAATTTGAATTGGTATTCAAATTTGAATCATATAGTTTATAGGAAATAGGTAATAGGAAACCCCCCTTTTACCCTGCTTGGGCCGAAACCCAACTCTCCTAGTCCTCCAAACCACCCCAGCCGACTTCGGCCCATGCACCGAGCGGCCCAGTAGGCCCACCTACCTCCTTATCGCCCCGGTGTCTATGATGCGCGGGCCCGCGATGTCAGTGCCACATCCTCGTCTCCTTTTTCCCCTTTGCTACACCTTTCTTCCTCCCGGTGAGAGGGGCGCCGCGCCACCGTGAAAAGCGGTGGCCGTGCAGCCGCGCCGCCGCCGCCGGATGCTTCCACGCGTCCCGAGACGCTCACCGCCGTCCGCTCTACCTACCCCCTCCTATAAGAAGCTACCGCGGGATGCGCCTGAACCCTAGCCGTGCAGGGGATTTCCTCCCCCAAATCCCAATCCGCCGCCGCCGCTGACATCGAGGGTGAAGGGGAGGAGAAGGGGGCGGGGTTGGCCGTCCGTGGGAGGAGCGCCGTCCGTCGCGAGGGAAGGAGGACGTCCTTGAAGGGGAGCCGCCCGGGGTGCTGCTCTGCTTCCTCTTCGTCCTCTACTTCCTCATCGCCTCTGCTTCCTCTGCGCTTCACTGCGTCGAGCCCCTCTTTGTCGACGTCTTCACCGCCGGGCCCCTTAGGCCGTTGGTGAGCACCGCAAACCCCCACACCTCCTGTGGTGCCCGGCCTTCGAGTCGCGGCCGCGTATCGATCCTTGGGAGCTCGCCGTCGCCTCACGCTGCCGCGCTATCCGCTGTGTGAAGCACGGCGTTCGTGCCATGCTGGGATGTCTTCCTGCAGGTGCCGCAGCGGTCAACGCCGCGCGCGCAGCTCGCTAGCCGTTCATCCCTCTCTCTGTTCGTGTACCGGTCGCCGCGTCGCCGCCGCCGTTCCAACCGCCGTCGATGGTCTTGACGCCGGCATGCGCATGCACACGCCTTTCTTCACGTTCGCGCACCCGTGCACCCAAGCACGTGCGCCCGCGTTCGCAAGGCGTAAAGCCGCCTTCTTTTTCCCGTTCCGTGCCGTCCCAGCCGCGCTCGCCGGCGTTCCGCCCGCGAGCCGAGGCTTCGCTGTTGGGGAAAGCTTCCGCCCTGTGCTGCTAGCGCCAGGACGGTTTGGTGTGCGCGCTCGTCTGCGTTTCCCCTCGTGCGCCGCTTCGCCGGCCATGGCCACCCTCGGCCGTGCCGCCGAGCGTGCCTGAGTCCCCGCGCACCAAGCCAGGCTCTGGCGATGTCGCCGAGCCGAGGATCCGAGCCAAGGTCCCTCTTTTCCTTTGCCTAACGAAGCCTTTGGAACACCCATGACTCGCCGTGGGACGTGTCGCCCTGCCGTCGACCCCTCCCGTCTCCGGCGAGGCTTAGCCGCGCCGCTGCCCCTTTCAGGCTCGGCGTCGAACACCTGTCGTGCCACCCCAAAACCCAAGGGGGTTTTCATTGCACACGCTGTACCACACGCAGCTGAGGCCGCAGTCAATCCACCGGATCTGGTGCGGCCGGCCTATCCCGTCTTCGCCACACGGCCGGCCACCCCGATCCGCGCCACGCCGGATCTGCCCAGATCCCATGCGGCCGACCGCTCACAACCGCCCACGCGTTCGCCCACACCACCGCGCGCCGCAGAAGATCCCGGCGGGATCCTTTGCACCGCGCCACACCAGCAGCCACGTGTGCAATAGCTGGCTTATAGCCGCCTGCGTGGCAGCCACCTCAGCGCCAACATCTAATAGCTAGCTTTAAGCCCTTTAGAGCCAGCCAAAAGACAGCCTATAGTTAATGCTATTGTGTATGCGTATTTTATTTCCAGAAAACTATTTTTACTTTGGAAAATCCTAGTAAATCCATTTTTGCTCCGAAAAATGTAAAACCTTTTCCAGAAATTCTCTAAAACCTTAAACTCCATGCTAGGCTAGTGTTTGCCCTCTTTTGGCTCTTAATTGCCGTTCTTTTGGAGTTAATTGCTATAGGGCCGCTGTTTATTTTCTTTTACGCGTTAATTGGTGCATTTGGAGCCAGAACCCGAGTACGACTGACTACACCGACGACTTCACGCGGAGGACTACCCGACCCAGTTCACGTTGAGAACCTATTAAACATTGCAATGTAGATTGCTAGCGCTTTACTTTATATGCATGATGATGAACCTTGCACTGCCTACTTTAAATATCCTGTCCTTGATTGACCTACTACTATATATGTTTATAAGCGTGTATATATCGAGCTTGATGCATGTGTTGGGATGGGAATAGTGGATCTTGGCGTGAGTGGGATAAAACCGGCAGGAGAAGGCGTTTTGGGTACTTTGGCGGGGTGAGCTCGAAACAACCGATCACGATCGGGATAGTACACTCCTCAGTGTATCCCTACTTTGACGGTTTTTGGAGCCTAGGTGTTGGGGTTTTACTTGCGCTTGGAGGATATGAGCTCGCCTTGGTGCAAACCGAGGTGGGCCAACCGCTTCACGGGACTTTACGTACACACCACCTCGCCGAGCGTGGGGTTAGGGCCGAGTTGAGCTCGACAAGTGCGGAACCATACCTGCCAGGAGGATAGCGGGGTATCAGTGGGGGAGGTGGAGGTGAGACCACCCTCTCGAGGCGACTCCCGTGTGGCCACAGGGGCATTTCACATTCGTGCCGTCCCTTCCGAGGGGGACCGTTTGAGGGGGATGCGAGTGGGACCGTAACTATCGAGAGTTCGCACGGTAGGATGGCTCGGTCGGCCGTACACCGGCCGGGTGCCATTCCGGGTTGGGTACAGGTGTACACACTCTGCAGAGTTGTTCGATCTATAGCTATAGCCGCGTCCTCGGTCATGGACGAGCCCAGTGGATTGTTGGTTCTCATGTTTTGGGATTTCTACCTTCCCCCTATAGATGAGTGTATGGTGAGCCGTGGTTGCAGCGTGGTTAGAGAGGCTCCATCTACCTCGTTGATCCGATTGCAACCATTGAGGTGCGAGGAGAGGAAGTTCTCGCATCGACCCTAGACAGGAGTAGGTTGTGGAGACGGGGCCCTGGGTGACCAGGTAGTTCCGAGCTGTGTTGAGAGCTTTGGGAATGGGAACTTGATGGAGATATCTTGATTATACTCTGCTGCAGCTGCATAGGAAACCCGAGCCGCTTCCTTGTCTCTTTTTCTCCCTTTAGATGTTAGGCCACTTAAAGCTGCATACAGTTGGTGATGTGGACCTATCCCACTCCTTGGGGATAGACTTTGGGTGTGCGAGTGCAGTCCGACAACAACAACACGCCGATGGATGGTACGGCGGGGATGCGTCGCTGCGCTCAAGGATGCCTGTGGCGAGAAGTATAAAAGATGGAGACCCTTCTGAGAAGCTAGCTACCGTTGCGTAGAATTTCACTCTGATTCAGCCAAGAGGCTTGTAATGATGTACTCCATTATGGACATGTAATAAATTATGTACTTTTACTCTCTTGTGGTGCGATGTATGACTTTGCGTATTTATCTGTGAGACGTTCTGTACGCGATAGCCACTGATCCAGGGACTATCGCGATGGTACAGGGATTCAGGTTTTCTATGAAAATCTGGGGTTTTACAGCTACCATAGACATTGCAATGCCTTCCAAAATAGGAGACATGGATTAATCTACCGCGTCTCTTAGATCTACTCGTTCATCACAAGTTCAACATACACACAGGAGGAACATATTAACAGAGGATCTACTAGCTAGTCCATCACAAGTTCAACAAGCACCGGAAGAACACATTAACAGAGGAACAAATTAATTAAGCGGTAGTCGCACGGAGGAGCCCCACCCGGAGTCGGAGTCGAGCACACCGGGCCGGAGCCGGAGACGTCGAGGTCGCCATCGTCATCGCCGTCATCGTCGTAGACGGGGGGGGGGAGCACTCCTCTCTCCAGCTCCCCAGCCAAGACATTGATCTTGAAGGCGTAATCCATCACGGTCGTCAGGCGGATGAGTGGGTCGTTGGACCCCGAGATGAAGGCCACCTTTCCAAGACTCGGGAAAGCAGGTAGAGCATCTTCACCGAAAAGCAGGCATCCTCCACATTTACTTTTGGAGCACGCAGGGCACCACAGGCTGCCGCGCCACCTTGCGCTTGGGCGGCTTCACCTCCTCTGGCGGGGGCGGCTTCACCTCGGCGGGTGTGGGCGGCGCACCTCCTCGGGGCGGCGGCACCTCCTGCTCGGCGGGCGGGCGGCGCACCTCCTCCCTCCCCTGCTTCCTTGATGGCTCGCTTGGCGCCATCGCTTGCGAGGAAGATTCACTTCTTGGTGACCGGAGGCGGTGGTCTTTGGGGTTTTCTTGGTGCCATGGTTGTGAAGTTCTTGGCGGAGGTTTATATTGACAAGGCGGCGAACCGTCGGGCGGTCGGTCACGCCTCGGAACCGTGTCCGCTCGGGAGAGCTCTTGGCAACAAAATCATGTGGTCACAAGGAGGCGTGTGTTTATTCATATTTTATTCAAAATACCAAATGCCCAACTACTCCTATGAGTTGTTCGATTCTTAAAAAAAACTATGAATTGTTCGTATTTTTATTAATCTATATAACTTATATAATTGGTACCCACTAACTATCATTAACTTCATTTCTCTCTTCATGCAAGCTACCCACATCATCTCCCATCAAACTAAGTGTTATTAACTCTATCTCTTTTTCTCTTCATTACACCAATTCTTTCTTCATACAAACTACCTACATCATCTTTCACCAACTAGGGGTTATTGCATAAACTGGTTGTGGTAGCAAATTGGTTCATAATTTATCAAAACAATTTCTCATATCTCTACGACGCATGCGGGAATCACCTAGTTTTTAGGTGCTGCTTTATGGGCCCTAATTTTTGAGGGAAGCAATTAAGTGTCATTTCAAAAAAAGCGTTAAAGAAGGTAACCATTGCCCGCACACCAGCCAACAAAGCGACGCGGGTTTGCTAACCCGCGTCGGCATTGACTACTACCCCCTCCATCCCAAATATTACCCCTTTCTTCTTTCTGAATGGATAAGCAACACTTTCCTTGAAAAAAGCGCGGAGGCGTGAGAGGAGGCGTGGAGGCAGAGCGATGATGGCGCGCGAGGGAAGCGGCGACCCCGCGCGCACCGGATCGAGGAGAACGAGCGGCGGTGCCACAACCGGATCGCGCGTGCGGTGAGATGGCAGCGAAGAGGGAGACGACGATGAGCGCGGAGAGGCCAGCGGCGGTGGAGTGAACCCAATGTCGGAGCGAGGGTCTCGGCCCGGATCCTCTCGATTCCGAGGCGAGGGCCAAGCGGCGGCAAGGAGGCGTCTTGCGGCGAGGGGCAGCGTGGGCGAGGGGCCTGCCTCACGTTTGCGAGCACAAGTGTCTCGGCAACTATGAAGAGGTGTCGAGAGGCGGCGAAGAAGGTGTAGAGGACCTCATCTCGACTGCAGCAGCGACCACGGACGGCGGCGAGGCAAGTTTCTCTCGAATCTCAACGCCTTTTACTTGTTCTATAGATGGAGCTTAAGGTAGCTTGAGCTTCATAAAGTTAATTAGTGCCTATGATGATGTCTTCCATGCTTGTCATGATCATAATTATACCAAGTTACGAGGTAAATCAGTTACGAACTAAGTTCTGCTTTTACTTGTCACACCCTGCTATGAAGCCTAGGATAATTTTCAAGTTCTTATATAATTTTCCTATGACTGTTCCTATCGCTCCAAGGTCTGAGGCAAATTAGTTCTGAATTAACTATGTTGTTCTTATACCATGTTTAACCCTGTTTCAGGCAAAACTCTTTGAGTCATGACGAGCTTGAGTTACTTCTTAACCTTAATGTCTGGGATTATGTGAAACCTGAGTTTGAAAAATCACAAAAGAAGTGAACATCCTCATCAAAAAGGCTAAGCACATAAGGAGGTACAATTATACTACTGAACAAAATCTCGAGCCCATTGAAGGTGCGCTAGAAGGGCTTCAAGAATCCTTGGTTTCTACGAAGAGGCTGCAAAAGAGCCAATAATCGATGGGGCATGATCTAGTTCAAGCTTGTTGATGTGCGGTCGGTAGCCATACTTTTGTGGGATGTTCAAGGGCATGCCTTTGTTGATGTGTATGGTCGATAGCGACCACCATAGTAAATAATGTGATGGACTAGTTAAGTCCTCGATATATGGACAAGTTAACCTTTTGTAATAATTATCTTTATTCCTGTGGACAAGTTATCTTCATCTTTGTGGACAAGTTATCTCTCTTATGATGTCTGTTTTGTCTCAGAAGATATGTGTGTTGATTGTGCTGATGTCGAAATGGAAGCAATGACAGATGGATCGAGTTGACCTGTCAATGAGGACAGACTCAAACGAGACGATGATTAACAAACCTCCGTCTCATTTGTTCACTGACGTCGTGCTCCCGCTTCACGGCTGTTGAGTGCTCTCAGACTTTAATTATTGGGCTCTTAAACTAGTAACGGCGTCAAATGCTCATCCAGAGCGGACTTTATAGCACGTTACCAATACGGAGTGATCAGTAACGGACTTAAACAACCCATTACCGATAGGGTGTTGATCAGTAACGGACTTTACTAGTTCGTTACCGATAGGTTTAACTTGTGTAACGGGCTCTATTTAACATCCTTTACAAAGAATTCTTGTAACAGGCGTTTAAGAAGACCGTTACCAAAAGTCCACATTGGTATCGGCGTTATGAGGCCAGCCCGATGTCGGCACTGCCGCTTATACATGTGAGCGCCAAGTAACAACCGTTATAGATGTGGGTGCATGTAACGGGTGTTAAGGGCCCGTTACAAATGCTGCGTGACCTATTTGAGGTTTTCACGTAGTGTTCGCAAGAAAACCCATGTTCTAGGGACACAAAGTCCCTCTACTACAGAGGAGGATTATCCTAAATTGTGACATCATATTGATCATTCAATTTATCTTCCTCATGTATATTGTGAAAGATAGATATTTGCATTGGCCAGCTTAGATTTCTCAGCACATCATGCTAGCTTCTCGGTTGTATCACAATATTTGTCCATATCATAATGCTTCTGTTTCCTTTTGTTATCCTCGCTTTCTGTTGCACCTTCCTATTTTTTCGAGCGTATTGCTATTGGTGTTTCTTACGTCATTACTAAATTCGCAACGGCGCCAGAAAGCCTGTTGGTATGCTATACGATCACAGATAAATCCGCAAGCGCACGGATACCGTTGTATCTTTCACCCAGGAGTATTCCAAGGTATCGATTTCCTTGGGGAACGAGAAGTGTAGAGAGCCTGAACTAATTCGTCCGGGGGGTATGGTGATGAAGGATAGAAAGGCAAGGGTAGATTTTGGGTAGAGAGGGGATAACTAAAGAAGTTTGGGACTCGTGAGGATCACGGATAGAATCAGGGCAAAACTTGTCGCTCGTCGGGCGAGGGAAAAGAGCCACAGAAAGGGATGAGAAGGGGGCTCTGATGTCGTAACTCCTACCTGCCGGAACTAACGTGGTGGACTACAGAGCTCGTCCGGAGCTGTCACCTCCCTAGGGTACCACAACTATTCCGTTGAACCGGGAAGCATTCCAAGGTAACGGAAAGTCTAGACACCGCGTCTACACTAACCTAGCACTACTTTACTCGACGTCAGAGCAAAGCAATCATGATAAGTAGAAACTACTTAAACCACAATCGAGGATCCTAAGAGTGAATAATGAAATGACTTGAGACTTAGTTACTCACGAATCCAAACTTACAAAGTATCCCGAGTGTGGACGACCGAAGGTGTACCGCACCCGCTGAGGTACAAGAAGAAGACCGACTCCGGCTTCTACTCCATCACTCAACCCTCTCTCCCTACTATCTGAATGCTAACTTCTGGAGGGCTCCGCCACTTGCTTCTAATCACTTGTGTTCTTCCCCGAGGTGCCTGGCTCAATTTATAGCCCCGAGGTGGGGTGGCTGCAGGAGGGGGTATTTGTAGGCGAGAGGGAGCTGCAGTGGCCGGCAAGGAGGTGTGGCCGTATCTCCAGGTGCGGCCGGCCCTATGATCTTCACCGCCTTTGATTGAGCGTCTGTGATTTGGTCCCTGAGGTAGTTAGAAGGCGGTTGTGGGTCGGTTTGCTGCGGAGAGGAGGTGCGGCCGGATCCCTTGGTGCGGCCGGCCCTAGGCCCACGTGTCATACACTCCGGAGCATGCTCTTTTGTGTAGATGAAGTGTTGGCCGTTGCCCAAAGTCGGTTGATCACTGGTTTGTGGGTCCATGGATCCAAGTGAGGCTAATCTTGTCCTCTGGATAGAACCGACTTCACTCCTTCGATCAGGATTGCTCGAGGCAGTGTTCCCTTGGATCACCGAGGCCCTGTGGCTCGTATGGCTGTTGGGCGTGCGGTAGGCCCTGGGTGGTCGCACACGGAGGTTCGGCCGGCCCTGAGTGGTGCGGCCGGCCCTGCCTCCTGGCCTCGGTGCATTGCTTCTGTGGTTTGTTTGATTGATCCCACACGATCATGACAAGTTTAGTCGTTTGAGAGGTGGTGCATGGATCCTTGCTCGGTGTGAACCTATTTAGGGGGGTAAGGTAGGGCCGGCCGTACCACTAGGTGTGGCCGTGCCTACCATATGTGGCTCGGTGCTCCGAAATTGCCCCCTAATCTTGATTCTGCAGATGAAAACTCAACACAACTCGTGGAACTTCGTTAGCACCTAAAACATGCATGAAATTGGTGCCTGGCCTATGCACTTGGTCCCTTTGGATATGTTGATCGGAGGTTGATAGGTCCGGCCGGAACGCTAGGTTCAGCGCTATCCCTACATCTTAGTTATCTAAACACATCTCGATGTCTGACAATCTTGAGTGAGCATAACTTACGCATCCGGGACACCGGTGGGTGAAACCAAAAACTCCATTTCGATCCTCTCGACGAGAACTTCACAATGTTGCTATCAAACTAAGCATTTGAGGTTGTTTGTCAAGATGCTTTATTTGTGCTATAATGTCTCATTATGACCTGCATCCAAATATTCACCAAAGCTCGTGGAATCTGTTAGTTTATAACCCTACAACTATGATGCAAGCTTTTGATGGAGTGAAATTTGTTCAAAGTTCAGGGTCGAAAATAGGGACTTGACGACCATCAACACACCCCCACACTTGGTCCTTTGCTCATCCTCGAGTAAAGGTTAAGGACCAAGGTGAAAACAAAAATTCCTATGGTATGAAGCGAGCATAAGAGATATTTTGAATCATACCTTGCACTTGTGAACTTTGAAGTGTCTATCATGCCATCTTGGGTGGTTGAGGAATGGAATGATCTTGAATCAAATCACTTCTACTTCTCATGTCAAGTAGCTTGGGATTTTTTTTATAAGTTTTCAAAATAAACCTTGCTTGGCTCCTCATTTGATTCTCTCAAATCGCTCAATGTGTATAATCCTCACCAAGGCATTTGACTTGCCTTTCCTTATCCTACTTCTAATGATGGCTATATATGGAGCTTATGGTAGGGTATAAAGATGAGGCATACTTGCATCACATGTATTGCAAAGTCAAAAACCGGATCCAAGGAGAAAATCAAATCATACAATCTGATCAAGATGTGCATGTGTAGGGATATGATGGATATGGTAAGGTGGATACTAGGCCCAGAATGGGTGCTAGATATTACCATATGTATAGTGAATGTTGTGATGATGGTAAGGTGTACACTAGGCCCGGATTGGGTGCTAGTTATTACCATCTGATTTGTTGTAACTCCATTTTGCATGATCCTCTCTCTCTCTTTTGACTCTTTTGTGGACATGGCTATCTTTTCCTTTTTTCTTGGACCTTCATGTGTCCAACTTTTTTTTTCACTTGGACCTTCATGTGTCCATATTTTTTCTATAGTCATGTCTCTTTTGTAATATTAACTTGGAGAGAGAGAGAGAGAGAGATCAACACATAGTGTGGAGCTTCATTTTGTGGAATAGATAGATGGTACAATGCTAGCTCTCAACCGAGCATAGCAAGGAGGATGTTGGTGTGTACGTGTATCTTGATCATGAAAGCATGAAAAGAATTCTCACAAGGGTCACAACAATTTGACAAAGCTCAATGTAACGACAAGTAGCATATGTGTATGAGGTTTTCAAGATGTCTTATCATATGGCTCTGGTAGGACTTGGTATATCAAAGAGGAGCTTCACAAAGGGTTTTCAAAATTTTCAAATAAATTTCCCAAGAACTCAAACATTTGGAGTGAAGATTATTTCATCAGACCATATCTCAAACGTCAACAACTTAGATGAGCATGAGTTCCCTAAAGATATGTTGTTCACAAGCATCAAGATAATAAGTATGGAATAAAACTTATGCAAGCCAACCATATGAAACATGTCATTGGGTGCATGAGGATTTAATTGAGTTTGATTTATATGATCGGATTTAAAGCTCATTTAAACTCATGATTTCCAAAAGTAGAGAGGTAGGGGTGCACATACCATCGCTCTTGGAGAAAGTGGGGAATGAGGTAGACAAATGGTGATTTGGCCGAACCACAGGGGCGACCGACTTGTTCTAGTGCACTTACCTCATCCCTCGTCAAGTAGTGTAGTCGGTGTTGTGCGGCACCATGGCGGGAGATCTCAATTGTGTGTTTCGACGAGCTTGGAAGATCTCACCTACACTTATTCTTGTACCTGGTGTTATTGTTCAAAGAAAAAGATGGAAACAAAAAGGAAGGCTCTACTAGCTGAAGAGCTAGGAAACCTTTATTCAAATTCAAATATTTATGTGTTTTTTTAAGAGAGCAAGATGCAAGAACCAACACCATCTTCAAACCAAAATAAGATTTAGTATGAGAGAAACTTACTCGAGGATACTCACATATCTCCCCCACACTTGGAGTTTGCATTGCTAGGCAATATAACTCAAGTGTGCGGAGTTCAAGCTTCCTTGTAATACTTTCTCTCCTTGAATTACCTTGGTGTTGTAGTTGGTGTAGTTCTCATGTTTTTAGGCATTGCTTATCCATCGGTCCTTTCAATCTTCACCTGAAATGTTAGCAACCAAAAATACCCGAAGGACGACTAATCCTAAAAAGACATGCTCTTGCTTTTATTTGAAAAGGAAATCTAAATGGTTATTCGGGCTATCTCCCAATAGTGCTTTGTTTTGGGTCATAAGCTTGACCACTGGAGACCTTCATCTTGCAGCCAATCGAGATGATGAAACCATCATAGCTCTAGATGCAAGGTTAGTACCAAAAACAACCACAAAATTTGCAATGTTTATGGTAAACAAAAGCATCTACAACCTTCCTTTCAAAGTTAGCATGCACAAGGAAAATGAGGAGGTTGTAGGTTTCGTAAAGGTCATTGGTAATGGGGCTTGATAACTCTGGAAACTTTTATTGTGAGCATGGAATTTGTGATCCCTCTAGTGTAAAACCTTCATGCTCGAGTCTGTTTTGAGAATCCAGTGTCGATGCCTCAAGAATGTCCATAGAACACACATATCCTCTCTTAACCTCAGGTCTATGACATTGGAGATGTGTATCTCGAACCTCAAGATGATATGGCTGCTTTTCATGGTCGAGCACACTACTCAGTACCCCTTCAATGGGTCTTCCGATGAGAATGAAGGGTGGATCTCCTTTTGGGATGTAAAAGATATGATAATCTAGGAAGATCCCATACTCTCCAATCTTTGTTTGGACGACTCTAAGGATTCCCTCCGTCTCTATGGTTTGACCCGAAATCCATTGGAGACACTTCTGAGAGAAAGAGAGGGGTTTGTCAAGAAAGGCCTCTAATACTAAGGATTTAGGAATGATATTGATACCGACCCTAGGGTCGTATAACACATCCTGGTAAGAGAGGTTTCCTACTTGGCACGAGAGTAACTTTAGCTCGGGATATAGCTGAATGACTTGATCCATGACTTCTGTTTCACTCAACCACTCCCGGCTACTGATTGCGGAGACATATTCCAACCTTTGTCTCCGTCTTTCTACCTCTTCTAGGTTGGGTATGAGTACTTCTTCTCTCTCGTGTGTTGAGTCTCTTTCCCTTCTCGGGAAGGATTTCTCCGTCCAATGTTTATCAAATAACTCATCATAAAACTCATAGACGAAATCACATGAGGGGTCGTCAACCTCCATATATGGTTGGAATGGTTCATCGGTGAACCATGTTTTTGTTAGAGGAGTGCAATCCTCTACGGATTGGATAGTTGGGAAAATGGGTTCCTCCTCTATGGGTTTTGGTTCGGAGATAGTGTTTGGCATGGGTTCTTCTTCTTCGTCTGGGAATTCGTCAAAAATCCCCGTGTAGGGAGTGTTTTCTAGGATTTTTCCTAAAATGTCCTACCCTTCACTAAGAGTCAAATGAGAGAACGAGCCTCCCGATGAAGTGTCCAAAAATTTGGCTGACTCGTCATCGAGACCCATTCTAAAATGTTGTAGAAGAATAGGTTCTGGGATCCCAATGTTAGGTCCAGAGGCCAAAGAATTGGTGAATCTCGCCCAATCTGTCCCTAATGACTCCTTGTCTAATTGTTTGAAAGAGAGGATTTCTAGTCGTAGGGTCACTACTCGAGACATAGGGAAGAAGGTCAGACAAAACTTTTCTCTGAGTTTATCCCAACTTCCCTCCATGCTTCCGACTGAGGAATAGTACCATTTCTTCGCTCCCCCCACTAAAGAAAATGAGAAGAGTTTCCATTTGAGGGTTTGCTGGTTCATTCCCTCAATTACGATTATCGAGCAAATGTGCTCGAATCCTCGTAAATGAATGTATGGGCTTTCCTCTTTCATTCCTACGAACGAATTCTCTCGGACCAAGGCTATAAGAGCAGGGCGAAGCTCATAGCTCGATGTTTTGATGGGATGTGATCACGGTGGAGGCTCCAAATGATCGCCCTTTGGAGCGGAAATCTCAAAAAGGGTTGGATCGGAATCCATGAGATAAATGGGGTGATACACGGACGAACTGAGTTCCGGATCAAAACAGCTACCGTTCCCCGGCAACGGCGCCAGAAAGCTTGTTGGCATTTCTTACGTCGTTACTAAATTTGCAACGGCTCCAGAAAGCCTGTTGGTATGCTATACGATCACAGATAAATCCGCAAGCGCACGGATACCGTTGTAGCTTTCACCCAGGAGTATTCCAAAGTACAGATTTCCTCGGGGAACGAGAAGTGTAGAGAACACGAACTAATTCGTGGGTGACGAAGGATAGAAAGGCAAGGGTAGATTTTGGGTAGAGAGGGGATAACTAAAGAAGTTTGGGACTCATGAGGATCACGGATAGAATCAAGGCAAAACTTGTCGCTCGTCGGGGCCAGATGGAAAAGAGCCACAAAAAGGGATGAGAAGGGGGCTCTGATTGCGTAACTCCTACATGCCGAACTAACGTGGTGGACTACAAAGCCCGTCGGGCTGTCACCTCCCTAGGGTACCACAACTATTCCGTTGAGCCAGGAAGCATTCCAAGGTACCTTAGGAAAGTCTGAACACCGCGTCTACACTAACCTAGCACTACTTTACTCGACGTCTGAGCAAAGCAATCATGATAAGTAGAAACTACTTAAACCACAATCGAGGATCCTAAGAGTGAATAATGAAATGACTTGAGACTTAGTTACTCACGAATCCAAACTTACAAAAGTATCACAGGTGTGGACGGCCAGAAGGTGTACCGCACCAGAGGTACAAGAAGAAGACCGACTCCGGCTTCTACTCCATCACTCAACCCTCTCTCCCTACTATCTGAATGCTAACTTCTAGAGGGCTAAGCCACTTGCTTCTAATCACTTGTGTTCTTCCCCGAGGTGCCTAGCTCAATTTATAGCCCCAGTAGGTCGGTGGCTGCAGGAGGGGGTATTTGTAGGCGAGAGGGAGCTGAAGTGGCCGGCAAGGAGGTGCGGCCGTATCTCCAGGTGCGGCCGGCCCTATGATCTTCACCGCCTTTGATTGGCGCATGATTTGGTCCCTAAGGCGGTTAGAAGGCGGTTGTGGTGGTTTGCGTTCGGAGAGGAGGTCGGCGGATCCCTTGGTGCGGCCGACCACAGGCCTCGTGTCATACACTCACGCATGATCTTGTGTAGATGAAGTGTTGGTCGTTGCCCAAAGTCGGTTGATCACTGGTTTGTGGGTCCATGGATCCAAGTGAGGCTAATCTTGTCCTCTAGATAGAACCGACTTCACTCCTTCGATCAGGATTGCTCGAGGCAGTGTTCCCTTGGATCACCGAGGCCCTGTGGCTCGTCTGGCTAAGTTGGGCAGGTGCGGCCGGCCTAGGTGGTGCGGTCGCACCTGGTGGTGCGGCCGCACCTGGAGGTTCTACCGTGGTGCGGTGCATTGTTGATTGATCCCACACGATCGTGACAAGTTTAGTCATTTGGGAGGTGGTGCATGGATCCTTGCTCGGTGTGAACCTGTTTAGGGGGGTAAGGTAGGGCCAGCCGTACCACTAGGTGCGGCCGTGCCTACCATATGTGGCTCGGTGCTCTAATCTTGATCCTGCAGATGAAAACTCAACACAACTCGTGGAACTTCGTTAGCACCTAAAACATGCATGAAATTGGTGCCTAGCCTATAGACTTGGTCCCTTTGGATATTATGCTAGATGTAGAGGCATTTGGCAAAGTTTGGTATTGATCGGAGGAGGTTGATAGGTCCGGCCGAACCTGCTAGGTTCGGCCGCTACCAAACACGTCTCGTGTCACAATCTTCCGTGAGGCATAATTTCTGCATCCGGACTCTGAATTGGGTGAACCAAAACTCCATTTCGATCATCTCGACGAGAAATTTACAATGGTGCTATCAAACTAAGCATTTGAGGTTGTTTGTCAAGATGCTTTATTTGTGCTATAATGTCTCATTATGACCTGCATCCAAATATTCACCAAAGCTCGTGGAATCCGTTAGTTTATAACCCTACAACTATGATGCAAGCTTTTGATGGAGTGAAATTTGTTCAAAGTTGAGGGTCGAAAATAGGGACTTAACGACCATCAACAATTGCCAATTTGTTGTAGCCATTTATGACTATCTGCTTTGTCCATCATTGTTGTCTGCTACCTCAGTTCTTATCTGACCAAAGTGGTCGTATCACGTTGGTTGGTCACTATCTGGAAAGCCATTGTCTTGCTTTTGCGTTGTCATTGTCTCCAAACCCCATATGATTGATGTCAAACCATATTTAACATCATCTTTGTCAAATTACTACTATAGAAACCTACATCATCTTTATCAAATTACTACTATACAAACATACATGTGTTGCTCATCAAATCTTTCTTATCTTATCATCTCTTCTGGCATCCAAATTTTTTTGTCTTTATTACGGTCGTAGGTTTGTATGTGCTAGAATCAAGCATTTCCTCTCCCTAACCTTCTACCCATGCTGTATCTTTCACTGCTTATCTCCAAAAAATTTAAGAGATTTACGGCATGCTTGGTATGCTTGTTGCCGCTTGCTCACCTTGTCGGTTGCCTCGTGTTGCCAGGCAAAGCAAGGTGACTCCCATAGGAGCACTTGCTTTCCTTGCCATTGCTAGCCTTGTAGCTTGATCCAGCAATGTCATAGTTGCTCGATCTATAGTTGTGGAGGTCCATCAGACTATGGTGGAGGTTAATTCGGCAGCATTGGAGGTTGAATCGACGACACCGAAGGTCAAATTGATGACGTCGGCCAGTGGAGGTCAATTCAGTTGCTGAAGAGTTTGATTCCACGTCGGTAGAGCTTGATTAGGTTCTCATACACCTAGATTTTACGACAACAAATCTTTGTTTCGACAGATGCAGTATCGATTCAATAGTCTACTACATCACAAGGATTTTATAACTCGATCTAGCACGTCGTAGCTTGATTCGACACCAACGAAGGTCGATCCGGCTGCAGTGGAGTTCGACGCGACAACAATGGAGGTTAAATTGACAGTAGAGGTTGATTAAGTGGCTAAAGAGTTTGATTCTGCGATGGTAGATCTTGATTTTGTTCTGGTGTATCTGGATTTGACGACAGTAGAGCTCATTTCGGCAGTTGCGGCGTTGATTCGACAATCTCCTGCACCGGGAAGAGTTTTCTTATTGAGTCGGGCAAGCTTGTCGGCCAAACAGTTGAGGCAAGGAGAGCCGCCGGCAAGCGTACTAAGCGTGTCCTTAACTTTAACATCCCTACCATATTGTAAAATAACTTCCAATAAGGTCGAGACGTATACTATAAGGAATTATTTAATGTTTAAACTCAATGTACTAACTATATGGAATTTTAATGTTTAAACTCAATGTAATATTCCGTATATTAGAATTGTATATATCTTTACATCTTTAGTGCCAAATTTTTATTCCACCATGGGAGGGTGAGATGGATTTTTTTGAACTCAGGGTTAGGCATGAAAATGGATCGGATCAGATAATATCTTTACCACATCCACATCCATATTTTTTTGTCGGATGTGGAGCGGAGCGGATATTACACGGATGTCGGATATGGTGCAGAGTCGAATCAGTGTCGGAGCGGATGTGTATTAATATAGTCAGATGATACATGCTTGTATTCAGTTTCAAATGGTGACAAATGATGCTTTGTGCAGGATTGCGGCTAAGATTTTTTATGCACGTGCACACACTATATATATATATATATATATATATATATATATATATATATATATATATATATATATATATATATGTCTAAGATTTTGTGAGCTAAAAAATTGTGTATAGGTAAAACTTAAAAGGTCATAGTGTATGAGCTGTAGTGGGATGTCATAGTAGTCGGATATCCTATTATAGGCCTCAGATTATCTGCATTCAATTATCGGATAATCCATATCCGTCGGATATCACTAACACCATATCCTAATCCGCATATGCACAAAATCGGATTCAGATTATCCACATCTGCTTGGATATAAAAAACTCTTCTCTATATTCACATGATTTAGATTCGGATCGGATGTGGAAATTATCCACGCCACTTTCATCCTTACTCAGGGTACTCCATCGCATATAAGAGTCTTGGTTTGCCTTTTAATTTTGAATTTGTCTTTTTTCTTTAATGTAGTTTTTTTGAATTAATCGAGCAAGCTCGGGCAGGTGCTTTGTCATTTCATTATATTATAGTAAAAAAACAGTTTGTACATCATCTTCTAGGCTAATATTTACGGGCCTAGTCAGCTAATGAGAATAAGAATAGCGACAACCGGTGGCAGAGACTTCGTTAAATCTATATTATATGATGATCAAGATCTATCTTTTTCTTGGTGGACAAATCCTATGTATATACCCAAATATAAACTATTGTTTATTGTTTAAAATTTGCTAATCGGGCACCTATCTATTTATTGCGCTGAGACCTTATTTATTGCGTTGATCCTTTTTTCCCAAGTTCGGACATGCACGTGTGTGGTAAACCTCTTATGGAAACATGAGTTCTCATGTGGACTTTTTTTTAGCATTGGTTCTCATGTGGACTCTATATACATGAAATCTTAACTCCACGTAATGTATTTTATTATTAGTTGGCTATCCGCAACAGTGCTCCCTAAATAGTCCTGTACACAAAATATGGGGGATATTGGCTCCAAAACCAACCGCAGCAGTATCCAGTAAACAACTCCGTAAATTTTCGGGAGCTCCCACTCCTCCCCAAACCTGGGGAAAACCCTTCCTCCCCCAAATCCAAAGGGCCCACACACACACGTGCACATCTATCCATCGCCCCATCCCCCGGCGTGTTGCTACTCTGCTTCCTCTCTGCTCCACGCGAACGCGAGCGCCATGGCGAGCAGCGGGGCCACTCACCGAGCATCAACCGAGACCACGCCGAGGCTGCCGTTCGCCTCCTCACCGCCCACGCTCCTGCCCTCGAGCTCAGCAGCGTGCATAGGGGAGGTCGACGGCGAGGTTGACCGAGACGAGTCCCCGATCGGCGGTGGTGGCGCATCCCTCCGCGCAGTCGGACGCGAGCCTCCACCCACCAAATCGGCGAGCTAGTGCGGCGGATTTGGCTGCACAGTCGGTCGGCCGCCTACGAGGCAGCCTCGGCGGGCACCTGCTCCTCGGGACGTCATCTGCGATTCCGCCGACAAGGAGGGCCCCGACCTACTCGTCAGGGGCAGCCCTGGATACGTGTTGGGGAATTGGGCAAAAACCTTACACCCTCAAAACGTCGGATCTGCCAAATTCGTGGATAAATTCGTAGGTCACCTTCGGAGAGGGATGCTCTGTTTCGCGAGAAGGCAACATTCATGAAGAAATCCTGATGAATCTCATACATCATGCTAACCTTCTGATAATATGCGAAAGTAATAGCCGAATTTGGCTCCTGTTCGCGAATCTGCTGTCTATTTCAGGATGGTTGGAAACTGGCGAAGTTCTGGGAATCAGGAATTTGCGAAGTTCGGGAATCTGTTGAAGTCTTGATTCGGGAACCACAGTGAGCGGTGATTTTCATGAATAAGAGCTTCGGGGGTCAGGAAGAAGCTAAGTCAAAGATGTCGCTTCAAAAGTCCGGGTTTAAAGTGTGAACTAGTGGCAGGCTTGTAAATGTATGAAATTAGCCCCGCAAATCACGGGATGTAAAAGACATTCTTGTACGTGTTCACATTGGGAATATTCCTTAGATTCGAGGGTATCCTCAGAATGTAAAAGTCCCTTCGTCTCCCTATAAAAGGGGATGCGAGGGCACGTGTAAAGGGATTCAAAACTTTTGAGGCGAGTACAGGCTTTCGGAGATTCCTTGTCTCCCTGTCTTTCGTGACTTGTGTGCTTTTGTTCGCGACTCTTGTGTTCGGGGACTCCCTCCGATTTTCGGACCCCCCAACAATACGGCTTCATCCAGAGGTACCAGTCGTTCCTTTTTCATCTCAATCACAATTACAAGGAGTACAAGCATCCATCCATCTCAACGACGCGAATGCGACGCGATGGTCGCCGGGTGCGATCAGATGTACCAATCAGTGATGGAAGGAGAGGAGACAACCATTGCTTACCGTCACAACTCACCTCCAATTCCAATTTTGACATTTTTCCTACCGTCACTTGTTCTTTGGGTGAGAATGATGTGTGTTGTGACATTGCAAGGCGTTCCTGAGCAGCGTAGCAACCACTGCGCGCAGAACTGCAAGTGCCCAGTGCTCATCATCAAGAGCTGGTGCGGCGGCGCGCCATGTATGAATTGGGACGGCTAGAGGGTTTTTTTTATCGGTAGAAAAAAATATCGGCACTCACCGATAAATGCGAAATTTCGGGAATTTCGGACCAAATTTAAACAAATTCAAAAAAATTCAAAAGATTTTTGACAGAACTTCAGTGAAACAATCCTAATGAACAAAAACAACATAAAACAAGTTACAAACTTACAACACAATTGATCTTTGGTGATGCGTGGAGCAGCTACTGCGTGATGTTGTAGTGCTCAGTTACTGATCGATTTTGGAAATGAGTGGATTTAGAGTTTCGTGAGGGTTGTTGGGGGTATATTTTGGGCTGCATGGCAGGAATGGACGTCTTGGGTCTTTTGGCGCGCGATCGGGCGCGTAGTCCAAATTCGGCTGAAAAATTTGAGCGGTATGTGATTTTTTTGGGCCTCGCCGATAACAGCGATATTTCGGATTTTTCGCCGAAATTTCGTCAAATTTTTTCCCTACTACGACGGCATGCTGGAGGCCGACGATGAGGCACCTAGCAAACGCTCCACACCACGCCCGGTCGCGCTGCCGCGGACCCCAGCCGTTGTCGTGTGTTGACGCGAAAATAAGACGTCACCTCCGCGTGCGACACACGTGACTCCCGGTGCAGTAGCGGGCGTGCCCGGCCAATCTCGACCTATTGATTGACAATGGAAAACATTAGGGATCGGCTAGAGAACCGATGGCCTTTCAGCGACACGTGTACCAGCCAATCGGCCGATACGAGTAAAGCGAGATCGGTCGGCTAAAGCGCGGCGAGCGGGTGCGTGTGGCGAATAGATCGGTGGGATCGGCCGATCGTGACGTCGACACTCGAGTAGGTCGGAATCGGTGTGGTGTTAGCAGAAAGGATCTAGATCGAGTGGGATAGTTGGTGATGATAGCTAAAACCACAAGAATTGGTACGAAAACTTGCGGATCTAGCTACTATCGGTGAGGGTGAATAAAGAACTAGATGAAACCTCGATGCGCTGGAGGTTAAAGCCTAGGGTTATTCTAAAATGGTACTCACAAGCTTGCGAGATCGATCGATGCAGCCCGACGAACTTGAAGGACGGGCGTTGTAGAAAAGAGAAAACGCAATGGCTAAGTCATGGCGTAAAGTAGATCTTTGTAAAGTAGAATCGTAAAGTAAAGGGTTTGAACGAAGAAGGTTTGTTTGATATTGGTGTGTACACTTTTTTCTGACCACGAAGGGTCGCTATTTATGTCCTGAGGATAACCCGACTCCTAGCCGATTACAGCACCGTTTATCTAACACCCTAACAATTCCATCACTAAATTAATATAAGCAACACGGCAATTAGATTTAATTTTCTAAGGACTTAATTAAATTATCAAATAAATTTGGCCTTTAAATATTTAAATATCATTTCAATAATGTTAGAAACAATAAGTGCTTGTGCATCATGATTCGAATGCATGGTTTTTTTGTTTGAGTGAAGTTTGCAAAAGTTTGAAAAAAATTTAAAAAAAGAAAAGAAAAGAAAACTCCAAACCCCTCTTCCTCCCCTTCCCTTTCTTTCAGCCCAACCGGCATTTCTTCTCTTCCCGGCCCACCTATCCCTCCTCAGCCCGCAAAGCCGAGTAGGCCGCCGGCCTCTCCTTTCCCTCTCTGCTCATGCCCAACGCTACCTGGCACCCAAGCGCCCGACATCTCCGTTCCCCCTTTCTTTTTCCTTCCGGTCGCTGGCAAGTGGGACCCGGCCATCAGGCCCTCCTCCTACCTCCCGCCGCGGGTCACCCGCACCCCCTTGATTGGCCGCCGGCCGTTACCCGTGTCAACCGCTTTCCCCCTCATTCAAACCTTCAATCAATCCGCAGTGAAGCCCGGCCTTCCTCCCCTCCATCAATCCCGACCGTTCCCCCCTCCTTAATTCCCCCCCTTTGATTGTTAATCAAGGCCAATGGCCATTGCCGCCGGGAGCCGCTTCCTCTCCCCCTCCCGGCTCTATTTAAGCGCGGCTAGAGCACCTGCCACCTCCCCTTTGAACGCATTCGAGCTCTCGCACTCTCTCACACTCGCGCGTGCATTTGCACTGTTGGAGTTCCAGCCGCTGCGCCATTGCCGGCTAACGAGCTCCCTCGCTGTCGGTAAAGCATCACCGACCCTCCTATCTTGTTCCTTTCTCGCGCCCGATGCTCAATCGAGCTTCAATTTGATTCACAGGGACTTCTTCCACGCCGTTCGAGCGCCACCGCCGTCATCTCCCTCCTTCGGCCGCCGGCGTCGATCTCCACCGTCACCGCATTCCCGCCGCCCAAACCATCACCACCTCGTCTTCGTGTGGTGAGCAAGCTGTCCCCCGCCTCCTTTTCCTTTCTTCCGAGCCGTAGCATGCGCCGCTGCGCCGTCGTCCGCCTTGACTGGGTGCCCGACCGCCACCCGAACCACCCCCGTATGCTCTTATTTAGGTTCGCCATTACCTTAGCTACGTGTAGATGCAATCACCGTGCAAAACCGTGGCCGGGAGCCTATTCTTGGCCAACGCCGGCGACCCTCCGTCTTGCGCCGCTCCCGCCTCCGGCGTGTCCGCCCGCACACTGGTGCACCGTGCGTCACCAGCCGTCGGATCAAGCGTGGGTGGCCCAGATCCGCCCGGCCCTCGGGTCAAACCGGTCTTATACTGGTCAACCGAGGAACATTTGATTAAGAACCCCTCGACTTTTTATGTTTTGCAAGCCGGTCCTTCCACCATCAAAGATCATTACAATCAGATCCTTCTTTTCATGTTTCAGCCCCTGTCTTTATTAAATTTAGCACCCGATGTTCTGTTTAGACCCTTTTAAGTTTTAAACCTTCTGTTTTTTTATGTAATTAGTTTTCGGCCCTTGGTTTCTTGCTGATAGGTCCTTGGAAGTTTAGTTTTTTCGCAGATTAGTCCGTGAACCCTGTTTTTATCATATTTTTGTCATTATAGCTCCGTTTTTAGCGTTTTAGATGTCTATGCGATCGTCTCAGCGAGCCCGTCACTTTAGTAGGGTGTTTATTGTCTTTAGACTTGATTGGTGAATTGTTTTATTTATTGTATGCTTTATGTGTGTGATCATAGATATCGTGCCTGTTTCGACTGAGCAACCCCTTGGAGTCGATCAGGAGCAGCTGTTTGAAGAATAAGAGGATTTTCTTGTAGTTGAGGAAGGCAAGTGGTCTTCTCCCCTACATAATTCTATTTATCCTATATAACTGCATGCTTATTAAGTTTACTTTTATAATGTTATTGCATTAAATTGATGGGAACACCTTTTTAAGGACATACCTAGCTTTTTACCCTTGACTCTTGGCACAACCCGGTTTAAATAAATGTTTTTGGGTAGATAATGCTAGTGGCTCAACTTGGGTTGGATAAAATGGTTTTTCATGGAAAGGCTTTATGTTTAATGATCAACGTTTTGGGTTAATGCAAGAATACTTGATTTAATCGGAACATGGAGAACCACCCAAGAAAACATGCGCAACCACAGTGTCACATGGCTCTGACCTTAGCCAATTAATTAGGTCTGCGATCGAACTAGTGGCCCTTTTCCGAAAGGAGCAGAGGGGGATCCGGGTTGCAGGGGTATAGCCCGGTCCTTTTGGGGTAGCAGCCTTTGCTAAGGTCTGACCACTAGGGAGGGTTATGGTCCCATACGATCCGTAACTATGCGGGTCGTTAGTCTTTTGCATGCCTTTGTAAAGGCTTCGTAGTGTCCCTATGCAATCACACTTTGAAAGTGTGGTTTGGTGCTTGGCCAGCATCGCATGGTTGGGTTTAAAGTTCTTCGGAGCTTTTATGCGAGCTGTGGGTAAAGTGTGCAAACCACTGCAGAGTGTAAAACTGATCGATCAGTCGTGCTCACGGTTATGAGCGGCTTGGACCCTCACATGATTAATAAACTTAAAGATGAAATTAAATTGTGGTTCGATGAGTTTTGAGATGAGTTGTTTATAAGTATCTTAAGTGGGTTGGCATAAACTTACATCTAGTAACTAGGCGTTCTTTAATTAAAACTTGACCAACATTAAAATGTTAACCGCTGCAAAACCTTAGCCTACCCTTGATAGCCTTGCATCTTCCCCCACTTGTTGAGTACCAACCGTAAGTGTACTCATCCTTGCTTACCGTTGTTCAGAAGAGAACAATGGTGATGAGTACTTCGACGACTTTGAAGAGTTTTGAGGCATGCGGTCCCCTAGTCAAGTGCCTGTGGGAGCGGAAGACGAAGACTCTTCGAGTAGTTATCGTTTTCCGTTGTTAGAGACCTTCGTGTCTCACGCCTGAGTGTAATAAGTGGTTAAACTCTATGATACGCTTTGAAATACTGTTTATGGTATTACACTTATTTGTATATCGTATGTGCGTAACTTGATCCTGGCGCACATATGAGATGTATTTGGTTTCTCTCCGGAAATCAGGTGTGACAAAGTGGTATCAGAGCAGTGTTGACTGTAGGAACGCAACCTTTGTTAGAAATGGTCGAAAATTAAAATTCATGTTCTAGAAAGCCATGTCATCTTTCAAAATTGTTTTATTTACGCATAAAAATCTAATTTACTCTTTATTCTTTGTTGAAAACTACATCATTTTGATTTATTCTATACTGAGTTCAGTTTTGTCTCATCAGATGGCCGGACTTACCGCGCCTTGAAACACCGGAGGGCGTTATCCCTATGGGCAGTTGGCTCCCCGACACCAGCCAGCAGAGGTTGTGGAGCAGCCAGAGGAGGTGCAGTAGGAGGTTGAGGAGTACCCAGTGGAGGTACAGCCAGAGATGATGGTGGAGGAGCACCAGGAGGTGCAGCCAGAGGAGGACATAGAAGAAGATCCAGAGGAGGTGATATTTGAGGATGATGAGGAACCAGAGGAGCAGCCACAGTTGTATGATGGAGCTCTTTTGGAGGTAGATGCAGATGGGGACATAATGATTCCACCAGCAGCTGATGATGCACCCCCTACCCCGCTAGCTGATGCTGCTGAAGATGATGCACCAGAACCAGATGCTGCTGACAATGATGTACCTATGCCAGATGCTGCAGAGAATGAGCCAGATGACTCCGGGGATGATTCCAGTAGTAGTGAGGATGGCTCCAGTGGAGATGAGGATGGGAATAGTGATGATGAGGAGGATGAAGACGTGGATATTGAAGGGATGGAGGATGATAATAGTGTGGTGGCCAACACGGAAACAACAACAATAATGACAACCATGACAACAGCAGTGACAATGGCAATGAGAATGAGGATGATCAGGGTAATGAACACCGGTATCGCAGAGCAGAATACCATATGCATACTTCTATCGGTCCGGATGGTCAGTTCTGTGAGTTATTGGAGGAGCTGCTACAGGAGCTAGACCACACTGTGAGGCCTCTTTATGTCACCAGGCATTATGTGGAGCCTGGTATGAGAGATTGTTATACTACTGAGGCTCATGTTCGAGTGACCATAGGACAGGCTGGAAGATGGAGGACTCGCACGATACATCCTAGCACTACACACTTTTCTTCAGAGGCTGCTGCTATCAATGACGCTGCTAGAAGGGCGTTATGGTCTATCAGCAACTCCTTTCGTGATCGGATACATGGCACAGACTTCCGCTTTGTGCCCAGCCGTGTCAGTGGTACTGAGGACACAGTGGTACCTATGGGAGACTTTTGTGACAGCCGTGTGGATATTCTTGCTAGAGTGACTGCAGCACTCAACACGGACCTAGAGGGTGCAACAGCGGAGTTGGACATGACCCATGAAGAGCTTCAGAATGCACAGGCCAAAATAGCACAGTTGGAAGCTCAGCTTGCAGGTCAACAGCCACCTGAGGAAGCAGAGGCATCTTGTCCTTCAAGGTCACCCCTATGCAAGAGGCTCCGTCATGGTGCTCCAGAGGCGACCACTCGTCTTCGTTAGGCTAGGAGTTTAAGTTACCTACCCTTTTCATGTTTCCGTTAGACATTCCTGCGAGGACGAACGATGTAATAAGTTGTTGTTTGAACCATGCTTGATTTGGGGTTTTGTTTGAGTGATTTGTATTGTGGAGTGATGGCCACAAATTCAACAAGAAAATTTTGTTAAGTCAATGGTTTAGTTGGGGTTTAAATCTAAGTTATCTTTCATCTTATCTACCATACCAAATCGTTTGCACAAAATCTGTTCGCGCAGCTCTATGACAGGGCAGTATTGTTTTAATCATATCTCAAGCTACAGAACTCCGATTGACCTAAATCCAGTTGGGTTGGTTCACAAATTTTGTGGATCAATTTCTGTCAAAAATTAAGCACCATAGAGTTAGTATACAGAAAGTTATGAACAAAACATTGGGGCTAACAGAATCTGTAAAATCTTGCTGACACAGCTGCATTGTTCAAATTATATCTCAAGTTGTAGACCTCCGCTTGAGATGATTCCAGTGGGGTTGGTTTTATAATTTTGTCATTCACATCCTGGTAAAGTTTCATGATTTTTGAGAAAAGGCACTAAGAGTTACAACTGTTTTACCAAGATCAACTGAATCTGTCATGCTGATTTCTCTTTTTCAAGTTTACTCCCTTATGCATCAGTTCAATATTCTTGTCTGAAATGCCTTTCTCTAACAATCAGATGGCAAACACCAGGTCAGGAGGAGGACAAGACGTTCCACCTGTTGTCTGTGCACATATTGCCAATCAGCAAAACCCAGTGCCACCTCCCCCACTCAATCCTGCAATGGATCCCGCAACCCAGCAATTCTTTGCCACCCAAATGCAGCTGATTCAGAACCTCACTGCCGCAGTGCAGAATCTGCAAGCTCAGTAGAATCAGCCACCGCCAGCAGCACCACCAGCACCTAGGGACAAACATAAGGAGTTTATGAGCCATCACCCTCCTACCTACTCTCATTCAACCGATCCATTAGATGCTGATGATTGGTTGAAGACTATTACTAAAAAGCTGGAAAGGGCTCAATGCAATGACCGCAAAATGGTCTTGTATGCTTCAGGACGCCTGGAAGGTTTAGCATCCGACTGGTGGGACGCATATACTGCTGCTCACGCTGCACCCAACACTATCACCTGGCAGGAGTTCAGGGATAGCTTCCGTGCAAATAATATTCCTGCAGGGGTATTAAAGCTGAAGCAGAGGGAATTTCTTGCTCTGAAACAGGACAATATGTCTGAATGAATATTTGGATAAATTCACTCAGCTATCTCGCTATGCCCCTGATGAAGTTAACACCGATCTGAAGAGGCAGGAACGCTTCCTGGATGGTCTGATAGGGCCACTTAATTATCAGCTTCAGAGTCATACCTTCCCAGACTTTGCTACACTGCTAAACAAGGCTATTGGCCTAGAGAACAAGCGTAGAGAGCTTGGTGAGCAAAAGCGTAAGTTCCAATCTCATGGACAGTCCAGCAGCAATACCGCCCCTTCTGACTCCCCACAAAACTCGGTTCCGCTCGGTGGGACAGTGGAAGATATCCTCAAAACCTACAGCTCCAGCGCTCGTTCCAGCAGCCCCAGCACTTTAATTGACAAACACCCCACACCCCACACCCCAAACCTCCAGCAAAACCGCTCAACTCATACCCCAGGCGCACCTGTGAGGAACACTACTCCAGTCCAGCCTAATAGGTGTTTCAAGTGCGGAGAATTGGGGCACTATGCTAACAATTGTCCTAAGCGTGGGATGCAGACCCCACAGAGGGGCAATGGTCAGAAAACTGGACAACTGTCGTCTTAGGCTCGCCCTGGAAATTCAAACACTCCAGACAACAAAGCTCAACAGAACTATGTGCACGGCAAAGTGAACAATATGACAGCGGAGCAAGCTCAGGACGCTCGGAGTTGTCTTTGATGTTCCCTATCAACTCTGCACTGCAGTCTATTTGATTCTGGAGCTTCGCATTCATTTATAACTGATCAGTTCGTAGCAAAGCATAGCATGCCTGTGAGTCCAATGAAGAAACCATTGCTTGTTAGTTCCCCGGGCGGTGATATGAAAGCCAGTCATTTATGCCCACAAGTAAATCTTAAAATCATGGGGGTAGACTTTCCATCCAATCTAGTGATCTTAAAATCATGGGGCATAGATGTGATCCTAGGAATGGATTGGTTAAGGAAGTGTGATGGGGTTATACAGTGCCGAGAGAAGTCAGTTCACTTAACTAGTCCGCAAGGGGACAGAATTGAATTTGTTGCTACCCTGTCACCTACCAGAAGGGAGATGGTGAATTCAATTAATGGAAAAGTTCTGGAAGATATCAAAGTGGTGAATGAGTATCCAGATGTGTTTCCCGATGATTTACCAGGTATGCCACCTGACCGTGACATTGAATTCAGTATCGAACTCTTACCTGGCACCGCCCCTATATCTAAAAGACCATATAGAATGGACGTTAAGGATGTGGCTGAATTAAAGAAACAAATAGAGGAATTGTTAAGTAAAGGGTTTATCCGTCCTAGTTCATCACCCTGGGGAGCTCCCACTCTCTTCGTAGATAAAAAGGATGGATCTAGGAGGATGTGTGTAGATTATCGATCTCTCAATGAGGTCACAATCAAAAATAAATATCCTTTACCCCGGATCGAGGATCTGTTCGATCAGATGAGAGGAGCGAAAGTTTTCTCTAAGATAGATCTACGATCTGATTATCATCAGTTGAAGATTCGACTAGAGGACACTCCCAAGACAACTTTCACGTCTAGATATGGTTTGTACGAGTTCACGGTGATGTCCTTTGGATTGACCAATGCTCCAGCCTACTTCATGTACTTAATGAAGAAGGTTTTCATGGAGTACCTTGACAAGTTTGTGGTGGTGTTCATCGATGACATCTTGGTGTTCTCCCGGAATGAGGAAGAGCATGAGGAACACTTAAGGTTGGTATTGCAGAAGCTTCGGGAACATCAGCTATATGCCAAGTTCAGTAAGTGCGACTTTTGGTTGAAAGAAGTCTCTTTCCTTGGGCATATTATCACTGACGGAGGAATTGCAGTGGATCCGAGTAAGGTTCAGGATGTGTTAAACTGGAATCCACCGAAGAATGTGCCTGAGATCAGAAGTTTTCTTGGATTGGCAGGTTACTACCCTCGATTTATTGAAGCCTTCTCGAAGATTGTGAAACCTCTCACATCTTTGTTGGAAAAAGGGAAAGAGTTCAAATGGGATGACAAATGTCAAGCTTGCTTTGAGGAATTGAAAAAGAAACTGACTACAACTCCAGTGTTGATAATGCCGGATATTCACAAAGGGTTTGATGTGTACTGTGATGCATCACGACAAGGTCTTGGTTGTGTCTTGATGCAAGAGGGAAAAGTAGTAGCTTATGCTTCTAGGCAGTTAAGGAAACAAGAACAGAACTATCCTCCTCATGATCTAGAGTTAGCAGCTATTGTACACACGCTGAAGATTTGGAGACATTATATGATTGGTAATAAGTGTCAGATATTCACTGATCACAAAAGTTTGAAATATATCTTCACACAAAGAGATCTCAATCTCAGACAGCACAGATGGTTAGAGTTAATCAAGGACTATGACTTGGATATTCAGTATCACCCTGGAAAAGCAAATGTTGTAGCAGATGCTCTGAGTCGTAAAAGTCAGGCAAATATGTTAGTATCTCGTTTGATGCCTCAAGAACTGTGTTGGGAAATGGCACAACTTAACTTGGGGATAGCTGCACCAAGTGAAACTATGACTTTGGAAATTGAGTCAACGCTCGAACAAGAGATTAGGAAGGGGCAATTGAATGATGAAAAGATTAAGGAATACAAGAAGTTGATTGAACTAGGCAAGGTTCCGGAATTCAGAGAAGATGAACAAGGAACTATTTGGTTTAAGAATAGGATTTGTGTGCCTGAAATCAAACTTCTTCGTGAGACTATACTGAAGGAAGCACATGATTCAGCATTCTCTATACATCCAGGTAGTACGAAAATGTATCAAGATTTGAAGCAGAAATACTGGTGGTATGGTATGAAGAAAGATGTTGCAGCACACATAGCACTGCGTGATGTATGTCAAAGGGTAAAAGCAGAGCACCAAAGACCAGCAGGATTGCTTCAACCATTACAAGTACCTGAGTGGAAGTGGGAAGAAATTGGCATGGATTTCATTGTGGGATTACCTCGCATTCGTGATGGTTACGATTCTATATGGGTTATTGTGGACAGGTTAACCAAAGTTGCTCACTTTATACCAGTCAAGACCACATACACAGGAGCAAAGTTAGCAGAGTTGTACATATCAAGGATAGTGTGTCTACATGGAGTTCCGAAGAAGATAGTTTCAGATCGAGGCACTCAGTTCACATCACGTTTCTGGCAGAAGTTGCATGAATCGATGGATACAAAGTTGAATTTTAGTTCAGCATATCACCCTCAGACAGATGGTCAGACTGAGAGGACAAATCAGATTCTAGAAGATATGTTAAGGGCATGTGCTTTAAAACATGGTGGATGCTGGGATAAGAGTTTGCCATATGCAGAATTCACAACAATAGCTATCAGAGTAGTCTTAAAATGGCTCCTTTTGAGGCATTATACAGAAGGAAGTGCAGGACACCGTTGTATTGGAATCAGACGGGGGAAAGTCAACTCTTTGGTCCAGAGATTATAAAAGAAGCTGAAAGACAGGCTGAGATAATTCGAGAGAATCTCAAAATCACTCAATCTAGGCAAAAGAGTTATGTTGATCCTAAAAGAAGAGAGGTGGTATTCGAAGTTGGAGATTATGCATATGTCAGGGTATCACCTATTCGAGGTCTTCGAAGGTTCAGTATTAGAGGAAAGTTATCACCCCGCTTTATCGGATCTTTTCAAGTCTTGGAAAGATGAGGAGAAGTGGCATATCGATTGGAGTTACCTGAACGCTTGGCAGGAGTTCACGATGTGTTTCATGTATCACAACTGAAAAAGTGTTCAAGTGAGATCAGAGTAGAACATCTACCATTGGAAGATCTTGATGTGAAAGATGATCTGACTTATAAAGAATACCCAGTCAAAATATTGGACACCTCAGAGAGGGCTACTCGCAGCAAAGTCATTAGAATGTGCAAAGTACAGTGGAGTCACCACTCAGAGGACGAGGCTACTTGGGAAAGAGAGGATGAGCTTAAGGAAGAATTCCCTCAGTTGTTCTCTAATCTTCCTGAATCTCGGGACGAGATTCTCTTTAAGGGGGTAGGATTTGTAACACCCTAACAATTCCATCACTAAATTAATATAAGCAACAGGGCAATTAGACTTAATTTTCTAAGGACTTAATTAAATTATCAAATAAATTTGGCCTTTAAATATTTAAATATCATTTCAATAATGTTAGAAACAATAAGTGCTTGTGCATCATGATTCGAATGCATGGTTTTATTGTTTGAGTGAAGTTTGCAAAAGTTTGAAAAAGAATTTGAAAAAAAAGAAAGAAAAGAAAACTCCAAACCCCTCTTCCTCCTCTTCCCTTTCTTTCAGCACAACCGGCCTTTCTTCTCTTCCCGACCCACCTATCCCTCCTCAGCCTGCAAAGCCGAGCAGGCCGCCGGCCTCTCCTTTCCCTCTCTCCCGCCTGCGGCCCAAGCGCATGTGCCCACCAAGCAGCCGCCATTTCGGCATCTCCCTTCCCCCTTTCTTTTTCCTTCCGGTCGCTTGCAAGTGGGACCCGGTCGTCAGGCCCTCCCCCTACCTCTCGCCGCGGGTCACCCGCGCCTTGATTGGCCGCGGCCGTTACCCGTCAGCAGCCTCCCCTCCTTCAAACCTTCAATCAATCCCGCAGTGAAGCCCGGCCTTCATCCCCTCCATCAATCTCGACCGTTCCCTCCTTAATTCCCCCCTTTGATTGTTAATCAAGGCCAATGGCCATTGATGGCCATTGCCGCCAGGAGCCGCTTCCCCTCCCCCTCCCGGCTCTATTTAAGCGCGGCTAGAGCACCTGCCACCTCCCCTTTGCACGCATTCGAGCTCTCGCACTCTCTCACACTCGCGCGTGCATTTGCACCGTTGGAGTTCCAGCCGCCGTGCCATTACCGGCTAACGAGCTCCCTCACTGTCGGTAAAGCATCACCGACCCTCCTATCTTGTTCCTTTCTCGCGCCCGATGCTCAATCGAGCTTCAATTTGATTCGCAGGGACTTCTTCCACGTCGTTCGAGCGCCACCGCCGTCGTCTCCCCCTTGACCGCGGCGATCTCCACCGCCCGCATTCCCGCCGCCCAAACCATCACCACCTCGTCTTCGTGTGGTGAGCAAGCCGTCCCCCGCCTCCGTTTCCTTTATTCCGAGCCGTAGCGTGCGCCGCTCGCCCGTGCCGTCACTTGCCCCATGGACGGGGTGCCCCGACCGCCACCCGAACCACCCCCGTATGCTCTTATTTAGGTTCGCCGTCACCTTAGCTACGTGTAATGCAATCCTCGTGAAAAACCGTGGCCGGGAGCCTATTTTTTGTAACGCCGTGACCCCTCCGCCGTGCGCCGCCGCGCTCCGCCGACCCCGGCGTGTCCGCCGCCGCTGCGCGCGCGTGCGTCACGTCGGATCAGCCGGGTGGCCCAGATCCGCCCGGCCCTCGGGTCAAACCGGTCTTATACCGGTCAACCGAGGAACATTTGATTAAGAACCCCTCGGGTTTTTATGTTTTGCAAGCCGGTCGTTCTACCATCAAAGATCATTAGAATCAGATCCTTCTTTTCATGTTTTAGCCCCTGTCTTTATTAAATTTAGCACCCGAGGTTCTGTTTAGACCCTTTTAAGTTTTAAACCTTCTGTTTTTTTATGTAATTAGTTTTCGGCCCTTGGTTTCTTGCTGATAGGTCCCTGGAAGTTTAGTTTTTTCGCAGATTAGTCCATGAACCCTATTTTTATCATATTTTTGTCATTATAGCTCCGTTTTTAGCGTTTTAGATGTCTATGCGATCGTCTCAGCGAGCCCGTCACTTTAGTAGGGTGTTTATTGTCTTTAGACTTGATTGGTGAATTGTTTTATTTATTGTATGCTTTATGTGTGTGATCATAGATATCGTGCCTGTTTCGACTGAGCAACCCCTTGGAGTCGATCAGGAGCAGCTGTTTGAAGAATAAGAGGATTTTCTTGTAGTTGAGGAAGGCAAGTGGTCTTCTCCCCCTGCATAATTCTATTTATCCTATATAACTGCATGCTTATTAAGTTTACTTTTATAAAGTTATTGCATTAAATTGATGGGAACACCTTTTTAAGGACATACCTAGCTTTTTACCCTTGACCCTTGGCACAACCCGGTTTAAATAAATGTTTTTGGGTAGATAATGCTAGTGGCTCAACTTGGGTTGGATAAAATGGTTTTTCATGGAAAGGCTTTATGTTTAATGATCAACGTTTTGGGTTAATGCAAGAATACTTGATTTAATCAGAACATGGAGAACCACCCAAGAAAACATGCGCAACCACAGTGTCACATGGCTCTGACCTTAGCCAATTAATTAGGTGTGCGATCGAACTAGTGGCCCTTTTCCGAAAGGACCAGAGGGGGATCCGGGTTGCAAGGGTATAGCCCGGTCCTTTTGGGGTAGCAGCCTTTGCTAAGGTGCTGACCACAAGAGAGGGTTATGGTCACGATCGTAACTATGCGGGTCGTTAGTCTTTTGCATGCCTTTGTAAAGGCTTCGTAGCATCCCTATGCAATTACACCTCGGAAGTGTGGTTTGGTGCTTGGCCAGCATCGCATGGTTGGGTTTAAAGTTCTTCGGAGCTTTTACGCGAGTTGTGGGTAAAGTGTGCAAACCTCTGCAGAGTGTAAAACTGATCGCTCAGTCGTGCTCACGGTTATGAGCGGCTTGGACCCTCACATGATTAATAAACTTAAAGATGAAATTAAATCGTGGTTCGATGAGTTTTGAGATGAGTTGTTTATAAGTTTCTTAAGTGGGTTGGTATAAACTTACTTCTAGTAACTAGGCGTTCTTTAATTAAAACTTGACCAACATTAAAATGCTAACCGCTGCAAAACCTTAGCCTACCCTTGATAGCCTTGCATCTTCCCCCACTTGTTGAGTACCAACCATAAGTGTACTCATCCTTGCTTACCGCTGTTCAGAAGAGAACAATGGTGATGAGTACTTCGATGACTTTGAAGAGTTTTGAGGCATGCGGTCCCCCAGTCAAGTGCCTGTGGGAGCAGAAGGCGAAGACCCTTCGAGTAGTTATCGTTTTCCGTTGTTAGAGACCTTCGTGTCTCACGCCTGAGTGTAATAAGTGATTAAACTCTATGATACGCTTTGAAATACTATTTATGATATTACACTTATTTGTCTATCGTATGTGTGTAACTTGATCCTGGCCCACATATGAGATGCATTTGGTTTCTTTCCGGAAATCAGGTGTGACAGTTTACATGTATCTAAAAAAGACAAATACTACTAAAAATAGAAAAGGACTCTCGCAGGAGTCGAAACTTCATAAAACTGACTCTTTGACCCGTTGCCAATCGTGGACTGACCCGCCTCCACCGTGCTTTCCTTTTGGCGTATCTTCTCGATTGCTGCCTTCTTCCTTCCATCGGTCGATTGGCTGACTCGCCGTTCTATTTGATAGAGTTGAGCTTCCTTGACCATTGGCGAATCCTGTTGACTATCCTTCTCTTTTCTCAATCGGCCGACTGCACTCTGTTCTCATCGGCTGCTCCTCCTTATTCCTTTTGACCCGTTTTTCCAAAAAAACGGTGTCAACACCGAGCTGGTTGCTGCTCACCACACGTGCTCCTCTCTGCGACGCCTCGCGCCGACGAGGATGGGGAGCACCGCGAGGGGAAGGACGGTCCCTAGCGTCGGAGGCTCGCGCGGCGAGCGTGAAGACCCCGCGCGCCCACGGTGTCCAGCGGCAGCTCGACGCCCACGGGTCCCCCGAGCGGCGCGGCCGTGAGGCCGGCTGGCGAGGCAACTCTCCCGGGCGGTGCGGACGGTGCCGAGACCGAGACCGGCGGAGACGGCTCTCGCGGGGAGAAAGGCTGGTGAAAAAAAGTGGGACCAGGTGGATGGGGGAGGGAAAATAGGGTGTACTGCTGCAGCTTACTATTATTTAGGGGATGAAATTTGCTATGGGATCCTCCAAATATATTCATTAACGGGATGGTTTTTAGAGGACACTGCTGCGGATAGTCTATGTTGTGACTTTGATATGGAGTATTTTATTATTAATTGAGACCGTTAGATCTTCATAAAGTCCAACGGTGTGTATTCTTCTCTTTTTTAGATTAACGCGGGAATTTCTAGACCCTCTCGGCGAACGTGGTGACTTCTTTTAACACTCAAGTATAAAGATAATAGATTTACCAGCCATCTACTGGACATGTATCTGCATCATTGTAACATGTAGCAGACACTCGTAAATGTATGATGTGCAATACATGAAAGCAGAGATTAATTAATAAACTTTAGTACAGGTTGCCAAATAATGACAGTGACTTCTCTAATCTATACCAACTATATATAGGTGACACCCACTACCGATTTTTCTTAAACCTCACTGTGCCATGTCATCAGCTGACCTCATTCGCCCGTGTCTTTACTTCTCCACCCATTGCGTATTTGCACCTCTAAGACTGCCGCCGCCCATCGCGGCATTTATAAAATGCTCGCACAGCACGAAGAGGCAGAGAGAGAGCGGCTGACGGGCGACTGGAGGTGAGGAAGCTGCACCTGGTTTAGCAGGAGGCCACACGCCAGTCGACGGGGAGAGGATGCGCGGCCCGCACCTAGTGGAGGAGGAGGTCGCATCTTGTGGAGGTCGGGCCTGCCACGCAGAAGGGAGGGTGCCTCCTTGCCCAGCCTCGACCCCACTGCCGGATCCGGCCTGCAGGAGAATGTTGTCGCCACGGAGGAAGTTCGCCGGGAGGAGGAGGCCTCCATCAGACTGCGCACGCCTCCTCTCACCCAACCTCGACACCGCCGCCAAGCTTCGTCCGCAAGGGAAAGGAGGAGGGATGTGGAAGTGAGGGAAGGAGTAAGGCTTCGTTGCGCCGCCATACACCGCCGCGCCTCCATGAGGCCGCTCTCGCCGGTGGCAGGAGATGCCGCGAGCGCTGACGGCGGGATCTGACGCATGAGGTAGGTACGGAAAGAGGGAAAACATTGTTGACTTTCGTATCTAGGACTCCAAGTGATTCGTACAACGACGACATAATGGGCCTATCTCCTTTTACAGGCCTATTTTAGAGTCATCGGGCTTGTAATCTTGTGGGTTGTTGTGGGCTTGCAATCTTCCACTTGCCTGCAATATGTATAATAGCTCAAATTTTCACTGTTTCCAAGTGAATCAAATAATCACTAAAAAATCTTACAATTGCACATTTTCCCCAAATGCGTCAAATAATCATAAAAAATGAAGCAACATATTCCGCAGTAACGTGCGGGGAATTCACCTAGTTAACTGAATCAGTGAGCCGATCATCTCTTAGTGTCCGTAAAATGCCAAGCACTTGCCAGTTGCCACGCGAACAAACCAGCTGTGCTCCAAGATGCAGAAGAATGTATCCACGCCCGCATGATGCGCCCACATCCCGAATTTCATGTTCTATGAAGCTTCAAGATCAATGCAGAGGCCAAAAGTTGATCGCACAGTAGCACCCTTAGCCCCAATGTTCTTGATGTAGCCTTATCATGTTCTTCAAGCACGATGCTTGATCCTAGTGCCTCCAAGCCACAATGTTGTAATTGTTGGTAGAGTATTGTCATTGTTGCTTTTTTGTATGCTTAATACATATACGGCGGCATTTAACCAACTGCATTCCCCAATGGATTAATTTATACTTCTACCTATGAGAGACAACATCATTCATTTATCAAAGTAGGGGATCGGAACTCTCTTGACGTGCCTGACTAACTGAACAGCGCAAGCCCAACTACTGTTGTAACCATTTTTAGCAGCCAAGTCAGCAAGTCGCATAACAGGTTCCAACAAAAGTAGCAAATAATTCAGCAACCAAGTCATCAAACAACAGATGATCCGAACGCGCCCGTGTGTGGTTGCACGTGAGGTTACAAAATAGCCCAAATGCATGCGGACCACCGACGTCCGATGATCTGCCGGTGTGTGGCCATGCAGACTTCTCTAATCTGATTTGAGTCCCCTTCATTTCATTCTTACAAGATCTTAGGCGTGAACATGGAGGACAACCCAAAAGTGTAGCAATGTATTTCGTAACCTCACTGAGACCATGATCCGAACTCTCTATGCTAGGCCCATATCTGGAGCTAGGCTTTCTTTATCTAGAGCTTGAGTCCTGAATGCCACCTATTCCAAGCACTCATCATAGGCACACTAGTTGACTGCTTATTGCTGCAGGAAAGCATAGCGCCATGGTCCGAACCCATGCATGGCTCGTGCTTATATATCACATTTCCCACGAGTACCACAGATACAAGAGTACATATAAGTTTGAATGAGATGGAGCTATAACTGGTAGTTACATGGCGCAGGTAAGTTCAGTAAAAATAATTAATCAACTCTTTTAAGAGGTCAAGTTAAGAAACTGCCTAACTAGTTTTGGTAATTTTTTATGAGTCTGCTTGAAAATTTGAAAAGAAAATGAATCATAAAAAATGGATTGAATATGAATAAGAGTGCATCATGTTCAGCGCACATTTAGTGCAACTGCTGTTTGTAATGAAGAATTGACTGGGTGTGTCATTTTTTTTTTGCCTGCTGCAACTAAACTCCGGGCACTCTCATTCTTATTATACACCTACTGTATATGGATTATTGAAGTGAAACAAATTTTTTACTTGTGTGTTGTATCGAAACAGGACAGAACATACATTGAGCTTATGTTCAAGAATATAATAAAAATAGTGTTTCTCTAATGTTAGGAACAAAAACCTATTCTTTTCAACTGAAATTAAATATAAAAGTTGACTGATATAACTATACAACTGAAAAAAACCCCAATATTAGGAAAATGGCTTAAGCGAGCAAGCTTTTACATATATATTGCTCTAAGCATCAGATACACGTGCCCTGGCTATAGCTTGCTAAGGCTTATGTCCAGATGTGATGGATTCGTATTGCTGATTTGGTGTGACAACTTTATCTTGTCCTAATGGTATTCGACAACTGTAAATTTGTAAGTCCCTGAAGCATCCTTTTCCCAATTTATGAGTATCCTGCCCAGCTATTAATTCAAGCAAATTGGATCCTGAAGATGAGGTGAGGGGTGAAGGAGATTGCGTTTACATGAACATGACCACAGTGAGATGCTGGCTATGGCTTGCTGCCTCCTATTCATCATCGATACTAGCAGGTCTGAAGTGCGGGTAGTGCTCCATTAACTGCAAATGTAAATACCTACCGATCAGTAATTACCCAAACACTCTCTGGCTCCCTCTGTCTAAACCAACATCTGACCATATACCTTGCATGGTACAAATTGACACAGATATTCCTAAAGCAAATGTTTTTCGGTTTGAAAATTTTTGGGTTGACCAGCCAGACTTCTTTGAGATTGTGCAAAATACTTGGAACTCAAAAGTTAGAGCAACCAACAGTGTAACCAAGGTGACAGCCAAGTTCAAATTGCTAAGAAGAGTTCTGAAAAAGTGGAGCAAAGGGATTTCAAAAATTAACAATTTAATCGTGCAATGCAATGAGGTTCTCTCTGTCCTTGACAAGCTAGAAGAACAAAGGCAACTTTTTGTTCAGGAGAGAAATTTCAGAATCATTCTCAAGAAACACATTATCTCCCTGCTAAGATATAAGCAAGAATATTGGAAGAAAAGATACACTGTTAGGTGGACAAAATTTGGGGATGAAAATACAAAATTCTTTCATGCTGCAGCCACAGAGAGATATAGACATAATACCATCACAAGTTTAGAAACCCGGGATGGAAGGGTCATTTGTGACCACTTTGAAAAAGCAGCTCTTTTGTTGGAAAACTTTAAAACAAGGATGGGAAGCACAATTAACCCTGAAATGCAATACAACCTTGAAGACCTGGTTCTGAATCATGAAGGACTGGATCAAATTTCAGCACCATTCACTAAGGAGGAAATTGACAATGTTGTAAAACAAATGCCAACAGATAAAGCCCCTGGACCAGATGGTTTTAATGGCATGTTCTTCAAAAAATGTTGGCACATCATTAAAGAGGACATTTATCAACTCTGCAATGATTTTTTCTCTGGAGAAGTAAGTCTGCAAGCCATCAACAGCTCTTTCATCACGCTCATCCCAAAAAACAGCAACCCCGTCTCCCCTAATGATTTTAGACCAATTTCACTTCTGAACTCAGTGCTCAAATTGATTACAAAGCTAATGGCAGATAGACTTCAAGCTGTCATCATACCCCTCATACACAAAAATCAATATGGTTTCATAAAAACCAGAACAATTCAAGATTGCCTGGCATGGGCCTTTTAATACATACATCAATGCCAACAATCAAGAAAAGAATTGGTTATCTTGAAATTGGACTTTGAAAAGGCTTTTGACACTATTGAACATGCTACAATTTGGAAGATGATGGAGAGATTAGGTTTCAGCCCCATCTAGATCAATTGGGTACAAAGGATTTTGGATAGCGGTTCCACTTCAGTTTTGCTAAATGGTGTACCTGGGAAACAATTTCAATGCATCAGAGGGGTAAGACAAGGAGACCCCCTTTCACCTCTTTTGTTTGTTTTGGCAGCTGACCTACTGCAATGCATTGTTAATAAAGCTCATAATGAAGGACTCTTCTCTCTCCCATCATGCCGACCCTAGCAATGATTTCCCAATTATTCAATATGTGGATGATACTATTCTAGTAATGAAAGGAGGAATTATTCTGTTAAAAGGTTTACCGCAATCCTTCAACCGAGTCATCGGATTAAAAGTTAATTATTCAAAATCCCAGATGATTCCTTTAAACATGTCTCAAGAACAAGCTGCAATCCTCTCAAGCACTTTTGGATGTCAACTTGGAACCCTCCCCTTCACATACCTTGGTCTACCTATGGGAACCACCAAACCTAGGGTAGAAGACTACATGCCATTGATGGACAAAACCGAAGAAGTGACTTCAACCTCGCTTTCTTAACACAAGGAAGACTTCATTTGGTAAATTCAGTTTTATCTTCTCTACCAACTTATGCCATGTGTAGCTTAAAGATCCCAGTTGCTGTCCTGGACTTCATTGACAGAGCTAGAAGACATTGCTTGTGGAGGGGGTCTGATGCTAATGCAAAAGGCAGATCACTAGCAGCATGGCCAAAGGTAACTAAACCAAAGGACAAAGGTGGTTTGGGAATAATTGATTTGAGATCTCAAAATGAAGCTCTGTTGTTAAAACACCTAGACAAGTTTTACAATAAAAAAGATACACCTTGGGTAAACATGATCTGGCACTCACATTACTCACAAGGACATATTCCACATGCTTCTGCAGACAAAAGCTCTTTCTGGTGGAAGGACCTTCTCCACCTTTGTGACAAATTTAGAAGGATGGCCAAATGCACGGTTGGAAATGGTACTACTGTTCTTTTTTGGTTGGACATCTGGAATGACCTCCTTCTCCATGAGAAGCTTCCAAGATTATTCACATTTGCAAAGAATCAAAGATCTCAGTGGCTAACTTTCTCTCAACAACGGATTTGGCTTCACACTTTCACTTACCACTATCAGAACAAGCTTACGAAGAGTACCATGAACTGCAGGAAATTGTTCAGAGCATTCAGATTAGACAGGAAGACAAAGATCAATGGAAATATATCTGGGGGTCTAGAAAATATACAGCCAACAGTTACTACAAATATCTTCACAAAGAGATGCAACCACCAAAACCTTTCTTCTGGATTTGGAGCTCCAGATGTTGCAACAAATTGAGAGTTTTCTCATGGTTACTCCTAATGGACAGGCTCAACACTAGGAATATGTTAAAAAGAAAAAGGTACAAACTTGAAGGCAACAACTACAATTGTGTCATGTGCCCAACTCAGAGAGAAGAAACTGCTTTCCACTTATTCTTTAGCTGCCCTTTTGCCTCAGAATGTTGGAGGAGGATTGGAATTCAGTGGCGGATGGTGTTCCTTTCTTCCGGATGATGGAATTGGCTAAAAATCACTTCAATCACTCCTTCTTCATGGAAGTTTTCATCATTGCTGCTTGGCACATTTGAAAAGAGAGAAATAGCCTGATCTTTGAAAATAGTCAAGCAAGCATAACTAGTTGGAAAAGAAATTTCAAAGCAGAATGTACTCTACAAGCCCAAAGAATGAAAGCATCTCTGAAATCTCCCTTCTTAGTTTGGTCGATAGCTCGATTAACTGTAAAGTTCTTTTCTTTTTGTTAGTAGTTCAGTTTCTGCTCTTTCTTGTTTACTCAGTTGTTCAGCTTCTCTAGCTGGGTTGTAAATTTCTGGTTGTTGCTACTTTGTAAATATTTTTTCTCTTAATAAAATTTCAACAGCGGGGGTCTCCCTCGCTGTTTTCTGTTCAAAAAAAAACATGCTTGCAGAGATAAATAACCATTCTACAATTATATTCAAGAATTATTCTGACAACATAATTTGTGCCACCTTCCCCGAATGGAGCTTCATGAAGCTTCTCTTTCCTAACACAATTAATCTATCTGAATGTGACAAAACACTTCTATACCCACCTTTTTTTAGAAAATGGATAAATATCCGGCCTTTGCAACCGCACACTTCTATAAGCTCTTATAAGTTATCAATCCCAAAAAAAATGTGGAATTCTGGAGTGAGGACAGTGAAGTGGCATTTCAATTTGTTCTCTATCGTGGATATTGATTAGTAACCTCAACTAACATGATTTGCTGCATGGGAACCCACTTACTTCCTGGGACGACGGCGTTCAGAAATTACATGAGTGTGGCAAGTGTGCTTGCCAAGAACAAACTTAGAGGAAAACAGAAACAAAGACCTGAATATGGTTACTATGTTGTACTTCAACATTTTTATCGTGTTGATGATTCAGACATCTCTTCGAGAAAATAATGATGAAGTAGTAGTGGCATTGTAAACCAGACGTGAAAATCACTCTGAAGCAAAGAAGATGGAAGAAATGTAATGCTCCGCGTTGACGAACTGTAACTCTATAGGCATGATTGTTGCTTACAGTATTGGCAAGCTAACATTAACTTGTTTTTTGTTTTTTCTAATTGCTCCATTCTCTTTTTATAGAAGAATGGTCAAGAACTCAATAATCTATATCTACAAGACTAGAACTGCCAAGCAATTGTCAAGCAAATAAACCAGTACATTCAGGATGAACTTGAACCACTGCAAACTTTTCGCACTGTCATCTTAACCACCACACACCTATGCTAATGATCCCAGTTGTACGAGAGCTGAATGCAATGGCTGCAGCTGCAGTACTATCCATTTCGCTGGTGCTTAATTAGAGTCAGGATTACCAACCAAGTATGGATTGTTTCCCATATGCACTACACACACTGGCTCCTGGTGTCTCTCAATCTCATACCGAGTTTGTGCATGATGTCTCATATATCCTTCGAATTAATTAGATGAGTACTCTGCTAGCTAGTCTCAGCAAGTAAGGACTAGCAAATGTTTGTCCACCACCCAGCATTTATGCAAAATGTCTTTGATGCACTACTATCATAAATAGGTTATCGACCAGCTAAGAAGCAGCTGGAACATAAGTACCATTAGGAATGATTTACAGCCAGTTCTTAACTATACTGCACGCTCACTATTGAAACACATAATTGCTATGAGCACAATACTAGTGCTTGATCTTCATCTGCATATACACAGCACAGAGCACACTCAAGCTCAGCTGAATGGGGATAGCTGGTAAGGTTGCAAGTGGGGCGGCAGCGGGTGGCCCGCCCCGCATCCACATCATCCGCTTGCTTTTCGCGGGCATTCGCGGCGGCCTGCAAGAGCCCGCATGCTAGTGGCGGGTGTTTACGGCAGCCCGCATGGCCGCAAGCTGCAGAACACCGCATGGTAACAAGCTGCGAGCGTAGGAGCATTCCTCCTCGTGCTAACACCGCAGAGTGGCCGCTGAACACCATTTTATTATCTCTGTGCCAATTCTGATACTTTGGTAAAGCATAGCAACGAAAAAATAATCATTATTCCTAGTCCAGACTTAAAACACCTCCAAAATGTCGGAAACTACAAGGAACACAATAGGAACATTTTATCAAAAATGTGGGAAATTACAAGGAACACAATAGGAACATTTTAGAATACTAATTTAGTAGCCCATCGCCGTGTCCTCTCAGAATTCAGTTCAGCATTTCTGTTCACGGTTTCTTCAGGGCAAGTTCCTTCAGAGCAAATTTCAAAATAAAGAAATAAAACTGAAGAAACACTACACATTCATGATCTTTGTGAAACTGTTTTCTCAGCTGTTATGCCCTTGCAATTTCCTTAAACAGTTTGGTCAATCTACTCAAAGTGCGCTGATGAATTCTTCACTGAATGGACTGGACTAGTTCTCCTTGGACCAATGATTCTCAACCCTGCTGATTAATAAGAACAAGCATGAGCATCAGAACCTGCTAAATAAACTACACAATAATGATCAATAGCTACTGATAAATAGCCAATCCTTGTAAGCATAAGAGGCAAGAACAAGCAAAATCAGAATTGCACAAAGTAGCTTATTCTTATTTTTGTTAGGTTCTCCAGTGTAAGACTTTCATATGCAAAAAAAAAAAAAAAAAACAGAACTGCAAAGAACAATAAAACTGTAAGAATACCAGTTAGTTGTAGGCCTGAATGCAGATTCTCACCCCACTCCAAGATAACTTTTTGCTGCAATGTAATCCTGTCTACATCCCATTGGAGGTTTGATGTTTGCAGCTCTATTGCTAGCTAAATATTCAACTGCAAGAACGTACACTTTCTACCGGCACATTTTAAATGGATCTTTTTTATTCTGAAAAGTCTAAATTCTAAAAACTTAGAGATCAGCAGTGCAGTAAGTCTAGTCTTCAGAAAGTGGCAGGTAGGTGAGGGACATCTTTCTCACTAAGAGTCTCAAAGGTCAGTGTGAGGCCAAAGCTGGGAATGCTGCTAGACAACACGCAAGATCAAACTCCCTTGGTCTCGTCTGCCGACCTCACACCCCCTGTTTCTCCACATCCTCCCGTTCTGTACTACTAGGACTAATATACTCTGCATCTCTGAATTTCAGCAGGTGTTCCATCTAGATATTTGCTATATATATAAATATATAAATACAAATGCAGAAACGTTGCTCTGTATTTTTGTGCAGATATGCTGCTCGGAATCACCACAGGAGCTTTTAAGTTATGCAGCCTAAACATGCAGATAATGTCATGTTTTGCATTTCAAAGATGAACTAATGTTTCCCATCATACATGAAAAGGTATTGTGCAGATTAACCTGACTAATGTTTCCCATCATATAACCTGACTAATGTTTTGCATTTCAAAGAAAAGGTGTTAATCCTTTTTCTACGCAGATTACTTCAACAAAAGGTATTTGCTATTCAGTGTAATGCAGGTCAAGGATACTTACCGAGAAAACAAATACTGTAGGATCTGAGTATTCAAAAGGAAACATGACAATAAAACTGTAACAATATCAGTTAGTAGTACTTACAAAAAAATATGCATTAGATGCAATCAAGTTCATCTCCAGCTATGTTTCCAGCTATATTATCATGTGAACTATCTTCTGATCTCAACCAGTCTTGAAAGCAAATAAGAGCTTCAATTGTTTCACTTTTCAGCCTACTTCTGTAGTCACTCACAATTCTTTCTGCAGAAGAAAATGCTGATTCAGAGGCCACTGTTGATGCAGGCACTGCTAGAATATCACGTGCCATTCGCGCAAGTGTTGGATAAGTGCCTGAGTGCATCTTCCAATACTGCAAGATATCAAGGTCAACTCCTACTGACAGTGTTTCCTCTTCTAAGTACTTGTCTAACTCATTTGTTGTACTTATTCGCTGTGCACTTTGATGTTGCCCCCAATCTGACCATGGGTTGTTCTCATCAATTTTCTCATCAACCACAGATGCCTTCTCAAGGAATGGGTCACTGGTTTCTGCGGAATATTCAGCAAATAGCTTTCGGAATGTCTTCTCCACTTTAGAAGTGTATCTGAATGCTTCTTCCTGAAACCACTGGTTCAAGCGGAACTCAAGAAAGCGCATCTTGAATCGAGGATCAAGAATAACTGGGATGCAAATTTTCAGATAGGACAACTCCCAATATGTGTTCAATTTTTCTCTCATCCCATGAACCATAGTTGTTATCACAGGATCACCAATTGAAGACTGTTTGTCTAACTCTTTCTTCACCTTCCACAACATATGAAAGTAATGACTTGAAGTAGGATATTTTGATCCCGACACTATTTTGGTTGCTTCATAGAAAGGTTGTAACATGTTACATAATTTCTTTGCCACCTTCCAGTCCTTGGTTGAAGGTTCATGTATGTATTGCGGGTCTCCCTGCTTCAAAGCTTCATACACCTTCCTGTACTCCAGAGCTGTCTCGAGCATTAGAAATGTTGAATTCCACCGAGTGACAACATCAAGAGGGGGTCGTTTCCCAAGAAATACCAACTTGCTCGATTTCTTCAAACCTTTGCTTCCGAGCTTGTGAGCTCTTAACATACTTTACACTTTCCCTAATGTTCTTGGTAGCACTACTGATTGACTTGAAACCCTCCTGAACAATAAGATTTAATACATGTGCAGCACATCGGCAATGGAACAGTTTTCCCTTCCGAGGTAATTGTCCCTTATCAACAAGATTCTTTTGCAGGGTTTTTGAAAAATTATCATTTACAAATGCATTGTCCAATGTGATTGCAAATACTTTGTTTTCAATATTCCAATCCTGAAGTGTTCTTAACAAGGCATTGAACATTGTTCTGCCATCATGGGGTGACTCAACCAGAGTAAACTTTATTATTCGTTTAAAAAGTTTCCACTCATCATCAATGTAATGAGCAGTCACACACAAGTAACCTAGAGTCTGGTTTGAGGTCCACATGTCAGCAGTGAGAGAAATTCTAGATGTTGACATGTTAAGCAACTTTCTTAACTTTGCTATATATATATATATAGCTGGGTAGTATGAATGCATGTCATGCTTGGAGTCAAGATCGATTCTCAACCAAGTGTGAATTGTTTCCCAACAACGACATCGACTCCTTGTGCCTCCCAATCTCATACTGAGTGAGGTTGTGTGTGAATATCTCCTCGTATATCGGATAGATGTGTTACACATACATCACTCAGCATTTATATATGTAAAGCAGCTCTTTGATGCATTACTATGGCATATAAGTTAAGCAGCAGGGATTGTACATAGGGGTGGATGTTAATAGAAAAATTGTAATATTATATCTCCAGATTATTGATGGTTCATGAAGATGTGACCCAGTCTGAGAGTAACGAGTGTGCAACCCTTTGGCACATCCACCTATAGTGTAAACCTGAGCTACCGATCGACACAAAGGGGGTCTGGCGCTGATGAAACCCAAGGAGCTGAAGAACCACTGCCCACCTCCCGGATCTGACACTGGGCTGTCGTTGGGCCATGGCGGTGCGGTCACCACAGACACCGTGGGAGACACCGCCGCCGCCGCCGCAACGCGCTACCGAAGAGAGGTTAGAGAGGCGTACTGGAGGGGATGGAAAACTGAACTGCCGATTTCAGACCCAATCTGTGGAACAGGAGCGTAATAGGACGGGGCCCGGCCGTGGGCGGCGGCAGTTTTGTGGGACCGACGTGTGACATTTTTTTGATGAAACAGGAGGAGTTAATCCCCTACTGATTAAATATATTAAAAGAGCAAGAACAGGAGTCTTACAACCAGAGGATCAAGAAACGGAAAAAGATACAAAGAAAATCATCTCAGTTACAACAAAGCTTCCAACCATGATGACATATGTTGTTTCGGGCGCTCTTTTGCTCTATGGATAACCAAGGCAAATTCAGATTTAAATCTTACTTTAGCTTCAATCGGTTGCTATCCTCTAAAGATGAAATCATTCCGAGCCATCCAAGTACTCCAGCACATCAGGATGATAATGTCCATGAAAAACGCCACATTTAATTGATTTCTGAAGGAGGAAAGGATATCAAATGGATTAGGCACAGCCAACTGGAGCAAGTGCCAGCAGTCCAAAGCAAAAGGACACATTAGGAACAAGTGCTCAAGTGTTTCTTCTGTTTGCAGGTTGCAGAGAACACAGTCATACGAGGGTAGCTCTTTGTTTTCCTTCTTAAGATATTCCTAGTGCTTAATCTGTCCTTTAAGGGGAGCTAGAAGAAAACCTTGTGTTTTTTTTGAGCAGAAGCTTTCCATAGCCAGGAATAACATGGGTGCACCTATCTAGAGCCAATCAACAGTTTGTAAGCTTTCATAGATGAATAAAAAGGTGAACCCCAAGAATAACTCCAAACATCATTATCTTCATCAAACTGAATATCTTCAAGCTCTGTGGCAAACACCAGAAGCTGTGCAAAGGCTTCTTTTGTGATTGGCAAACTGAATAAGTGTGCAAGATCTTCAGTTGTATTTGCTTCAGCAATCGAGACATGTTTTGACCGAGCAAAGGAATAAAGTTCAGGCAAAGCTTGACTATGAGTTGATCCCCCCATTGATCATGCCACAGGAAGCAAGTGTCTCCTTTGTGTACTACCGAAGCAAAGCTTTTGAATTTGTTTAGCAATCTCAAGGTGTTTCTCCACCAAAAGGAGCCCTTTAAGGTATGATTTGGGAGCTTCCCATTAGAATAGTATTTCTCCCATACTAGTTGCGCCCAGGGAATAACTGCCTTATTGAAAAATTTGTGCAAATTCTTGAGTAGAATAGCTTCATTATGGGATTCTAGATTCAGCACACCTAACCCACCTTCTGATTTAGGTAAACATACCATTTCCCAGACTGCTTTAGGAGGGGGTTTTAGCGTTGACATCTGCTCCTATCCATAGACAGTGCTTTGTTCCTGTATTTGTCAATTTGTTTTAGGACTGTCTTATGCATCTTTGAAGGTACATAAGTTGAAAGTGGGTAAAGCTGAAAATACAGCATTTGTCATTTGTAACCTTCCTGCCTGGGAGAGAAACATGGAAGTACTGGCCAATCTTCTTTCACATTTAGATATTACAGGTAGGAAGTCTATCACTTTGGGCTTCGTTGTACCAAGGGGTAAACCCAAATAAGTGTATGGCATTCAACCTATGGAGCATCCCAAAGTATTTGCTAGAAGTTCCATCTTCTGATCATCAATATAGATGGGCACCATCATAGATTTGGAATAATTAACCTTAAGGCCAGATGAAGTAGCATAAGTCTGGAGCAGGCTCTTCAAGAAAATTAGCTGCCTGGCACAGCCTTCCATGACAATTAGAGTATCATCAGCATACTGAATGATGGGGAAATCCTGAGAAAAAACCATAAGAATAGGTAGAGTCAACAGGTTCAAATCTTTAGCTTTATTCATGAGTGTTTGGAGAAAATCAGCTACTAGAACAAAAAGGAGGGGTGAGAGAGGATCCCTTTGCCTAACCCCTCTTCTACAATGAAAAGTTTTCCCAGGAACTCCATTTAACAGGACAGCAGATGTCCTTGAACTGAAAATTGATTTCATCCAATGTAACCATCTCTAATTAAAGCCTTTGTGCTCCATGATTTCTAACATTGTTTTGTGCTCTATTTTGTCAAAGGCCTTTTCAAAATCAAGTTTCAGGATTATCAACTCCTTTCCAGATTTCTGACATAAGTGTATGTACTCAAGAGCCCAGGCTAGACAGTCCTGAATGGTTCTTGATTTAATGAATTCATATTGGTTTTGATGAATGAGTCTCATAATAACCTGCTACAACTTGTTTGCTAGAAGCTTTGTCAGAATCTTGATTGAAGTGTTTAGTAGTGATATTGGTCGAAAATCAGACACTGTTGAGGGGGCATCCACTTTAGGCAATAAAGTGATATGTGAACCATTGAGACTCTGAAGACAAACACTTCCAGCATGAAAATCTTCACAGATCTTGTAGAAATCATGCTTAATAATAGGCCAGCACCTTTTGACAAAATCTGTGTTAAAACCATCAGGACCAGGGGATTTGTCTGGTTTGGAAGGTTTGCCACCACTGAATCAATTTCTTCATGTGTAAAAGGATCAGTTAGTCAGTCAAGGTCCTTTGTCCTGTTAAGTAGTTGCTCCAAGTCAGACATCATTTCAGGTGAGTCTGTGGATCCCAAGCATCTTTCAATGATGTGATTAAGTTTCTCCTTTGTCTAATTGTGGCATTAGCATGAAAAAACTTGGTGCCTTCATCCCCAAATATCACCCACTTGATAGTACCCCTTTGCTTCCAATAGACTTGTTGTCGGTGAAGAAGTGAAGTGTATTTTTCCCTCAAGATATTTCTGAAGTTGAATTCCAAGACAGATAGGTCCCTGTATTCTTCAAGAACACCCAACAAAATTAAGATAGATCTGACATTTGCAATATTGGCCTTTAAACTAGAAAGTTGAGACTGCCAAGCTCTCAATACCCTTCTTAGATTTTTAAATTTGGCTGATAAAACCATTGCAGCATCCTGTTGCATAGTAGGCACTACCCAACCATGTTGCACCACATTCAAGAATTGTTCATGTTCCATCCAATAATTTTCAAAACGAAAAATATTAGCCTTTGGGATAGAAGTACTGATAGAAATGACACAAGGCACATGAGAAGGTTCTATGGCCAAAGTTGTTGCTGAAGTGTTGGGGTAACTCAGAGTCCAACAAGTTGAGGTGAAGAACCAATCTAGTCTCTGTAACAGAGGAGAGTCCTGTTTATTTGACCATGTGTATATTCTTCCATGTAAGGGAATTTCCACCCAACTTTGAGCACTGATAACTTCATTAAAAAGGAGCATTTCATTAACATCCCCCCTGGTTTATTACTGTTACAGGTATCCCTTATCAAATTGAAATCCCCCACAATCAGCCAGTCAACATCCTCTGGCATTTCAATATTTTTTCAACCAGTGCAAAAATGATTGTTTACCCTCAAGTGTGCAAGGACCATATACATTAGTGAGAACCCATTCAGACTGATCATGTTTCGACTGAAAATCAACTGAAATAGCAAAATCATGGTGTGACGTGGGAGGACCGAAGAAGAAAACCGAAAAAACCAGATGCAGTGCGGAGGAGCACCTGACCCGTGGGAGGTCGGACCGTCGCAGGAGGCTCGGGTACGGAATAGTCATTCCATACCTAGGGTATATATGTGTGTATATATGACTAATGGCTTGTGCTTGCAAACTTACACATACAACTGTTTTGCTTAATCTAGCTAGCTCCAAAGTTCAGCACTGCATGGCCCTGAACTCATATGCATGCCTTAAATTGCCATGCTATAGTGTACTCTACCAATTTGGTGTGGAAACCATGTCATGTCTTAATTTCAAAGTTCCGGAAGCCTCCATTTCCCATTATATGAGTAGCTTGAAGCCTTAAACTGCCCGTGGAGCTCTGGACCTTTGCTACCACCATTTGCCTACCCTGCCCACCTATTCCATTATAGTAAGTTGAATCCGGAGGAAAACATGAATGTGCTCTTGCGTTTACATTACCACACAGAGATGCTGACTACAGCTTTGCTGCCTGCTATTTATCGCAGACATGTGTCCCAGCGGTGTAAGATGTATGTACTGCTCCGATCACTCCTGATGCAGATATAAATATATACCTACCAGACGCATATACTTAGTTCATGCGTGGAGATAAATAGCTAGCACGGTGATGTAGGTTTTGGGGCTGGCGGTGATATGATAGATGAATGTGCAGTAGTGTACCATTGCATGTTTAACTGACGCACATGCATGTAGTGATAATCAAATTGTTAGAATTGTTTTGATGTAGCAGATAATTGGTGCTATGGATAGCTGTACTTTAGGCTTAATCGTTACTAACAGTGTATGTAAAGTGCATGGAACGTGATGACAACTGACGAGAAATGATAAAGTGTTCATGAAAGCTGCAAATTCAGCGTCAGAACCAGTACAAGGTGCAATTAATCTATTGAGCTCTAGATGCACCAAAACTGATGATAACAAGTTACACTCAATATATTGTTTTTCTATCTTTACATCAAACATAATCGGCATGCACTACTAGAAACCAAATCTCTTTTTAGGGCCGCACACATTTTCCTAAAATCATGCACATGAGAATATAGGAAAAGAGAGAAGGAAAAGGCTGATGACCAGTGAGACTAGGCTCAACAGTTACTGACCAGACGGAGAAGATAGTGATATTCAGAGCCATAGTGCGGCACATGGAATTCCTCAAGCATCACTACGTTGTGGCGAGCCATTATCTATATACATTATGCAGTAGTATATATATTGCCATGTGATAGTCCCACTATGGCATGTGGCCAAGATTTATTTATTCCTTTTGTTTTTGAGATCGAATTCCTAGCTCTTTATCACAAAGGAGTTGAACAGGTGCATCTCGATCTGATCGAAGAAAACATCGGCCAGTACACAACAAAAAAAAATCATATGGCTAACTTCTAAGTCAAAATAAATCCGAATAGTCGTTATTATTAGGAAGAAGGACAGGAAACTTTCATGGTCACGGCCATTTTTTTTATCTATAAACAGTATATATATAATTTGCATGATAAGCTCTGTTATTACTATTTTCAACAAAGCTCTGTGGTTTGAATCATAATTAATGAACAAATTAAGATGCGTGTAGGTTGAAGAACATGACTATCTTATTACCTAAAGATCACAGCAAATGCAGAGGTTCACCTAACGACTGTTGGGCAAGATCGTCGCTTCCTTTTTTGTCTTCTCTTTTTACTGCATATATAGCTGTCATTTCCAACAAGTCCACTGCCGTTAAATGCTCCTGTAACACTACAAAGAATCCTCTTTTTTATTGCACTAATTAGCTTGATTAGCTTCACAAACCCACAATAAGTCAATATTTGCCTACCAGAACATGATTGATTGTTCCTGCTGCTCTGATATCATGAGGAAAGCTAGTTGAGCTTAACTAAAATTGACAATTGTCATGTTAGCTGCTTCGTTCTTTTTGTTCTTAGATTGCATGATGTTCTTTTTTCTAATCTTTGTGCTATATCTCATTGTTTAGCTAAGATAAGGGGCTATTGAGTTTCTACCCTCATTTTCGACCTCAATTGCGATTTTACCCTGACTTTTTCCAACTTTGCATTTTTACCCTTACTGTTCAAACATGAAGGCGCCGTTTACCCCTATTTGTAACACCGTTACATGCATCTGGGTTAAAAAAATTTGGGAAACAAGAAAAGACCTGTGAAAAGACAAATGTGCCCCTTATCCTTATCTATTCAACTCCTCTCCTCTTCCCAGCCAAAACCCGACCCGACCGAGTCGGTCTCGGGGCGGCGGCGGCGTGTAACCCTAGGCGGCGCGCGGTGGTGGCGTGGGACGGCTGGTGCGCCCAGTGCTGGGCGGCTGCGGGGCGGCGTGGGGCGGCTACGGGGCCTGCGGGGCAGCGCGGGCGGTCGAGGCCGGCGCTGGTGCTGCGCGGGCAGCTGGGGGGCTGCGAGGGGCAGGCTGCGCGGGGCCGACGCGGTGGCCGACGTGGGGTGGCAGTGCGGGGCCGCCGCAAAGCGGCTGCGCGGGACCGGCGCAGACGCCATGGAGCCAGAGACCATTGGGTGTACAGCAACCATGGAATTTGTCAGCAGGTATGAGATTTCGACCAAATGTAGGACGAATTAACATAGGGATTTAGCTAGTTGTGCTAATTTGGTTTCGTTTGCTCTGATATGTAGGCCAAATCAGAAAAAAATGAATTTGATTGTTAGTGTTCGTTCGTTTTTCAGTTTGCCTGATGGGAGACCAAAGACATGGATGCAGGGTAAAATCTTGCCAACTCAAACTGTTGATCCACAAAATTATGGCATCCTTCAGTTAGTTGATTTCATAGCAGAACACTACAATTGGGGTTCAAAGCAGCTCATTACTTTATGGCGTGATTTGGAGTCTGAATCTATTGAAATAAAATCTGATGAGGAGTTGTTTGAGTGGTGTCAACTTAATCTAGATAAGGGAGTAGTTTAGATCAATGCTCAGGTCAATGATTTTGAGGGTCCATTGCAGTGTTCGCCAACAAAACGTAGGTGCCACCCATTTGTAAGAAACAAAAAGAAACCTACCAATGAGAGAGCCACTGATAAACCTACCAATGAGAGAGCAACTGATAAACCTACCAATGAGAGAGCAACTGATAAACCTACCAATGAGAGAGCCACATCCACAAGTAAGAAAAAGAGAGGCACCAAGTCTAAGAGAAAAGGGGGAAATGATGATGATGATGAGGGTGTAGGAGTTGATGAGGAGGGCATGTATTCTGACACTGATTCACTTGTGGCGCCAAGTGATAGCAGCTATGATAGTGACTTGGCTGCATCCTCTGATTCTGATGATGATTGCTCTGACCCCGAGTTTGATCCTGATGGTGAAGTTGTTGACAATGATGATGAATATGACCCTCCCCCCTTTTCATATGATGCTGATGATCCCATTATAGATGTTGGTGTTGTGTTCCCGGATGTTGATCAATGCAAGTCTGCAGTTACCCATCATGCAATCTTGAATGATCATGCTTTTGAGACTATCAAAAAGGACCAGAGTAGATTTAGAGCTAAGTGCAAGAGAGCCGATCAGGGCTGCAAGTGGACTTTTTTTGCATCAACGAGTACAAAATACATTGGCTGCAAGGTAATTAGCACTAGTTGCAAGTCATTTTCAGCAAGTAACTAGCAGTTTTTTATAGCATTTCCAGCAACTAATTATCACCTTTTTTGGCCATTTGTTCTAGGTTAAGACAAGTGGACCAAAGCATACTTGTGGTTCTTTCAACAATTGTGGTGAGACAATGGCCTCAAACAAATGGGTTGTTGAAAGAGTGGTGGAATCATTGCGGGAGGACCCTGAAAAGGGACCAAGGGATTTGCATAACATGTTACAAAAGAAGTACTCCATAGATATTCCATATCATAGAGTTTATAGAGGCAAAAATAGAGCAATGGACACAATCTATGGGAAGTGGGATGACAGTTATGACATGCTACCGACCTATCAAGCTGAACTACTTAGAGTTGTACCAGGAAGCATTGTGGAGCTAGATACCAAAAAGGATGATAATGGTGATTTGTGTTTCAGCAGGTTCTTTGTTGCTCTCAAACCATGCATTGATGGGTTTTTGCAAGGTTGTAGACCCTATATTGCTATGGATGCCACACACTTGACAGGAAGGTCAAGAGGTCAATTAGCAGCAGCAGTTGCGATCGATGGTCATAATTGGCTATTTCCAGTGGCTTATGGTGTGATTGAGACCGAGTCTAAGGAAAGCTGGACTTGGTTTATCAATAACTTGAAGAAGGCTATTGGTACTCCTCCTGGTTTGGTCATTAGTACAGATGCAGGCAAAGGTTTAGAGGTGGCGGTACATGATGTATACCCTGGAGTTGAGCATAGAGAATGCATGAGGCACTTGTGGAAGAACATGAAGAAGAATGGGTATGGCAGTGAGCTTTATGGCAAGAATATGTGGTGTGCTGCCAAGAGCTTCACAAGTGATAAGTTCAAGTACTTCATGGGCAAGATAGAGGAGAAGGATCCTGGTGCACTTGGCTGGTTGGATGAAAACCATCCATTTATTTGGAGTAGAAACAAATTTTCTGAAGATTGCAAGGTTGATTATATCAACAACAACCTTTCTGAATGCTTTAATAGTTGGGTGTCAAAAACCAAGGATTTTCAAGTTATTGAGATGCATGACAAGATAAGACAGATGATCATCAAGAAAATGGTTTTGAGGGCCAAGATTGCTAGAAATATGTCAGGAAACATCATCCCAGCTGTCACCAATCATCTGAATGCTAAAACCAAGACTATTAAGGACCATGACGTGTTGATATGTGGGGCTGGAACAGCAGTAAGTAATCGTGAACATGTATTCTGGAACAAAAGACATGTAGTTGTAGGGCTTGGCAAGTGACTGGAAAGCCCTGCACTCATGCTTTAGCCTTCCTTGCTAGGCTTAGTAGAAAGGTGCATATGGATGAATTTGTTCATGACTACTTCTCTGTTGATAGGTTCAAAAAGGCATATGCAGGAACTTTTAATCCTATGACATCAAAGGATAATTGGCCACGTGTTGATTTAGGCTATAAAATCAAGAAACCACTATTGAGAAGGAAACCAGGTCGACCAAGAATAAGTAGAATAAAGTCATATGATGAGGCTGGCACTAGCAAAAAGAGGAAACCATGTTCTGAATGTAATGAACCAAGCCATATAGCCAAGTATTGCCAAGGAGGTCCTACTGCTAGTCAAAAGAAGAAGCTTTCAGCTTCACAAAATGCATCATCTTCACAAACATCAATGTGAGTGATGGATTTGTAACCATTTTAATCAGTTTTTTTGCTTCTTTATGTACTTAAAATGTTCATTGAACCATTTTTCTACCTTTGTGTGAAGTGCAAGTGCAGGTGCAAGTGCAACAGGGAGAGGGAGAGGGAGAGGGAGAGGAGGAAGAGGAAATCCAAGTGCAACTGAAACAGGAACTGGAACAGAAGGTGCTACAAGAGCAAGAGGAAAAGGAAGGGGAAGAGGAAGAGGAGGAACAGGAGGGCGATTAGCTGCCTTGTTAGGAATTGATGCATGAATACTAGTTTCCTAGTTGCTTTTGTTGGACTCCTGTGTTGGGATGTGATCTGGTGGTGCCCCCTTCTCTTTTGGACATGTATGATGGGGATGTGATCTGGTGGTGCCCCTTATTTGTCTATGTATATATATGCATGTGGTTTGAACTTAATTTTGTGCCATGATGCTGTCAAAATTTAATTTTGTCAAATTCTTGTTCTCATTTTAGTTGATATATGCTGCTGAATTATAATGCAAATAAGGGTATATTCACAAAGTTCCAAAAAAGCAGGGGTATATTTGCAAGGGTAAAAATGTCATCTTTGACACCGTTATGTGTTGTTCACGGAGTAGGGGTAAAATGAGGCTTCATTTCGGAATAGTAAGGGTAAAAATGCAAAGTAAGAAAAAGTCGGGGCAAAATCACAATTAAGGTTGAAAACGAGGGCAGAAACGCAATAGCCCCCTAAGATAAATAGGATAACAACCCTTAATATATAGCAAGTAGTAGTATAATTCAGTTTTTCGGCTAAAAGCCCTATGTCAACAATGATCTTGCATGACGTTCTTTTTTCTAATCTTTGTGCTATATCTCATTGTTTAGCTAAGATAAATAGAATAACAATCCTTAATAGTTAGTAGTAGTATAATTCAGTTTTTCGGCTAAAAGTTCTATGTCAACAATGATCAAGTTGTTGAGCAGGATGATCACAGACGGAATTAACTAGAACTACTAAAACAATTATTTATCCACACAGCATCATGCCTATGCCCCTGATTCCCATGACACGAAATCATCACTAATATAACTAGCTATCCCAAAGCATGCATGTTTATGTGTCTCTTATGAATGATGACCTATATACCATTTTTATTTTATTTTTCTCTAAAACAACAACAACAATCAGTCCTTGTGTTTGTACGTGTACATATCAAACACAGAAGCAAGATTAGTATGATATATAGGCAGATCAGTAAGTTACAAACTCTCATGCCAAATGTAGAGGTTCAGCTTACGTCCGTTGGACCGGCAAGGTCGCGGATCTTAGGTCAATTTCATGTTTCTATTCAGCTGCATATATAGATGGCATTTCCAGTGAACAAACAAAAGAAGGTGCTGTAGATTCTCTCAACGTCAGATGAATATTAAGAAGGATAGTTGGCTGGCAGCTGCATGTTAGAAAGAAATAATTACGATGTAGATAAATGTGGTGGTTCATTACACACATTATTATCAGTCATGAAGATGTGTATACGTACTAGTAATGCATATCCTACAGTGTAGCATGAACATGGAATAGCTCTATTGATGAGGACTAACTGTTTAATTACTGGACTTAACTTTGTTCCATAAAAATGTCTGTCCAGGCTGCATTTATCAAACTTGTTGAGAGGATAGATGATTATCCACTCTGTCATGTAGATCAGAGGGTTTAACATCTTGACAATGGGGTAAACTTGAGAAACCGAGAGAGGAGAGAGGGAGAGAGACAGAACATCAGGCTTCAGGTTGGAGGAGGAGCTTGCCATGGCGTTGATGGTGGCGTGGACGGCAACCTCGAGGCAGCGGCAACACGGTGCAGGCATGACAGCGCGTTCGCTTGAAGGCATCTAGGCCCCTAATTCGTGTTTTGGTAATTAATGACAATCATTGTGGACTAACATTTTTATTTGAGTTATAAGAATAGGTTAGTCCGGTGAAATAATGAGCTCATGAGGTATGCACAAGGAAGTCTTGTATGGCATGTGTTGGAAAGAGCTCAAGGCAAAGGTAAAAGATAGGGTTTTTATTTTTGCCGGTCATAAGGTGATTAGAGGATGCTAAATGACCGGGTTGATAGGATAGATAGCCGTACTATCAAGAGGGGTCAATTTCATTGGCTTGACTTTCCTTAGTGCCACCTTGATCAAGAATTTGCATGCATTGCATTTAGATGAGTGGCGATTTCTCTTTGTAAAAGGGTTTCGTTGAAAATCTTTAGAAAAATCAGTTTTCAGGTGTTGGGCGGACAGTCCGGGCCCTTAGGGCGGACGGTCCGCGAGCTTTTGAGATTTATTTAATATCTGAAGTTTTTGGCAAAGGTTTTCGAGAAAATTCGCTTCAGGCGGACGATCCATGGGTCTTGGGACGGTCCGTTATTTACTCAAACCGCAGCGGTGTCGGCTCGGGTGGCCGGCGGACGGTCCGCTGCTCAGCGGACAACCATGGGGCCCAGCGGACAGTCCATGGTCTGGCGGACGTCACTTCGGCCCAACGGGCACCTCTGACAGCCGTTGACTTCGCGTTTTTACCGTTGGAATTCAAGCGACGGTCCGCGAGGTCATCACGACGCGGACATAACGGCTAGTAACGGGAAGGGGGAGTATAAATACTCCATGCCCGGGTTGGGAGAGTCTCTCTTGGCACTTTGAAAGGTTCATACTCCCTTGTAGAGCTCTCCCTCTCCTCTGTCTCACTCACTTGGCTTAGTGGTTGCATTTTTGTGAGATTGAGAGCTTCTAGTGCATTGCATCAAGTTTTTGATCCTTGTGGCACTAGGGAATCATCAAGCAAGTGGTTGATTTGTTACTCTTGGAAGTTGCCGCTTCCTAGACGGCTTGGTGGTGGAAGAATCCGTTGAAGCTCGCAAGAAGATTGTGCGTGACTCCGGATTTCTTGTTGTGAGAGGTCTTGTGCTCACCTCACCGGAGCGGTGAAGAGCAACTCTAGTGGAATCGAGGTGTGGAGTGGTTCTTTGGTTCTAACCGGCTCAAGATCAAGTGGTGCCTTGATAGAGGAGCGGTTGAACATTGAATCCACCTCAACGTGGATTTAGGGTGACCAGCAAGTCATCGATACCACGGGATAAAATTCGTCTCTTGTACTTGGGTATCTCTTTGCTCAATTTCCTTTCAAGTACTTTTCTTTGAGCTTTTATTTTCTAGAAATTGAATTGTATCTTGTCACCCTAGGTTGCAAACCCCCAACATAGGAATAGAATAGGTAGAGAATTAATCCTCCTTGTGGTTCTAATTAAATTTCTCTAGTGTTGTGCTTTTAGTTTTTAAACCGCCTATTCACCCCCCCCCCTCTAGTCGGTATCCTAGATCCTACAAGTGGTATCAGAGCAAAGGACTCCTTATTTGAGAGATTTAACCATCTCGGAGTAGGATAAATGGCAGAGGAAGATAAGTTTCATGTTGGGAAGCCACCGGTCTTTGATGGGAACAATTATGACTATTGGAAGAAAAGAATGGAGGTTCACTTCAAGGCCTTGGGAAGAGATTTATGTAGAATTGTAATGGAAGGATATGTCATTTTGGACCCTAAGAATAAGTCGAATGATGATGATAAAAATGAAAAACTCAATGACAGATCTTTGAGTGTACTCTACAATGCTCTTGCTCTTAGTGAATTCAATAGAGTGAAGGGACTTGAAAAAGCAAATGAGATATGGGAGAAGCTTATGGAAATCTATGAGGGAACATCCACCGTTAAAGAAGCAAAGCTCTATGTATATAAGGGAAAGTTCAATGAGTTCACTATGAAGAAGGATGAAGATGTTTCAACCATGTTCAACCGGTTGAATGATATAGTGAATGAACTTAGGTGTCTTGATTTCAATGTCACAAACAAAGACTTCTCTCATAAGTTCCTTAGATGCCTTCCGGAAAAATATGAGACAATTGTGACTTTGCTTGTGAGGAGTGATTTGAATAAGATGACTCCTACGGAAGTGCTTGGTGAAGTGCAAACTCATGACTTGTTCAAGCAATCACAAAAGGAAGTTCAAGGCCAATCAATGAGTGAAGAGAAGAAAAATATTGCTCTCAAGGCCAAGGCTACTAAAGAAGAAAATGATGATGAGAACCAAGAAATTGACTCCGATGAGGAAATGACTCTTATTGTAAAAGGGCTTAAAAGAATTATGAAGAAGAAGAAGTTTGGCAAGATGGGACAATCATCAAAGAAGAATCCTTTTGAGGGCAAAGATTGCTTCAATTGTGGTGAAATTGGACATATCTCAATTAATTGTCCAAACAAGAAAGAAGACAAATATGGCAAGAAGAAAGACAAGAAGAGTGTGCCTAAGAGGAAGAAATATTACAAGGAGAAAAATGGCCAAGCCTACTTTGTTGAGTGGGATTCCGATGCAAGCTCCGATGAAGATGATGATGACAAGCCTTCAAGGGGTCTTGTCGGGGTTGCTATCAAGGAAGCTCCTTCACTCTTCTCCAAGCCATATTGTCTCATGGAAAAAGGTGAATCAAAGGTAATAATCGACGAAGATGATTGTGATAGTGATAATGATGATAATGCCTTATCTTATGATGATCTTGTTGCCATGGTCATTAAGTCTGATGACAAATTGCGCATGGAGAGATCAAAGTTGAGGGATTTGGAGTTGAAAAATGTTTCACTTCAAAATTCTTTTGAGGAGCTAAAGACTACTCATGAAAATCTTAAGACTTCCCATGAAACACTCAACATTTTGTGGGGAACTCTTAAAGAAAAGCATGAGGAGCTTAAGGAAGCTCACAACTCTCTCCTTGCACAAGAAGTCAAAGGAAAAATGAGCATGGGTGTTGAATGTAATATATTGAATACTTCTTCATGTACATCTAACCCATCTTGTAGCACAAGCACTAGCTCTTGCATTAGTGAGGATATGTCTTGTGACTCTTATTGTTGGAAAATGAATCTTTGAAGAAGGAGATTGAGTGCTTGTCAAAAGATCTTGCACGGTATTTTGGGAGTCATGTTCGGTTTAATCATATTTGGACAAATCAAAAATTCACCTTAGACAAAGATGCTCTTGGTTACTTGCCCAAGAAAGGAAAAGAGGCTTTCATTCCTAAGGAGAGTATTTTTGTAAATTCAAATGCGTCCTTTGAGGAAGAAGAAAAAGTAAAGATGTGTCATAAGTGCAAGGCAAAAATTGATGTGAATCACCAATGCAAGAGCAAGAAGACCGTATCCTTGGATCCTTCCTATATTCTTAAGAAAGATTCTAAGGGTGTTGTTTGTGCTCAATATGTTGGTCGCTCTCTTGGTAGTAGTAAAAAGAAATCTATTTGGGTGCCAAAAATTTTGGTCACTAACATTGAAGGACCCAAGAAAGTTTGGGTACCTAAAACAAAGTAATTTCTTTTGTAGGTGAACTATAAAGCCGGAGGAAGACATTGGGTTATTGATAGTGGTTGTACAAACCACATGACCGGCGAAAGAAAAATATTCTCTCATCTTGATGAAGATATTTCCGATTTTGACAACATCACTTTTGGAGATGATAACAAGGGAGGTGTAAAAGGCATTGGTGAAGTACCTATCTCTAAGGATTATAATCTCTCTAATGTCTTGCTAGTTGATTCTCTCAATTTCAGTTTGCTATCTATTGCTCAACTTTGTGACAATGGTTATAAATGTACATTCACTAGTAATGATTTTGAGGTTACCTCACTTGATGGGAAAGATTCTATTTTTAAGGGTTTTCGTCATGAGAGCTTATATCTAGTGGATTTCTCATCTAAGAAGGCTAATTTGACTACTTGCTTATTCTCAAAAGCCTCTATGGGTTGGTTATGGCATAGAAGACTTGGTCATGTTGGCATGAAACAACTCAACCGATTAGTGAAGCATGACTTAGTTCTTGGCTTGAAAGATGTAAAATTTGAGAAAGATAAATTGTGTAGTGCTTGTCAAGCCGGAAAGCAAGTTGCCAACCCACATCCTAACAAGAGTACTATGTCAACCACAAGACCATTGGAAGTACATATGGATTTATTTGGTCCACTACCTATAGAAGCATTGGTGGAAATACCTATTGTCTTGTAATTGTGGATGATTATTCAAGATACACATGGGTATTCTTTCTTCATGACAAAGCTATTACTTGTGACATTTTCAAGTCATTTGTGAGAAGAGCCGAAAATGAATTTGAGCTAAAGTTGAAGAAAGTGAGAAGTGACAATGGTAGTGAATTCAAGAACACAAATGTTGAAGAGTTTTGTGATGAGAAAGGAATCAAGCATGAGTTCTCAACTACATATACACGGGAGCAAAATGGTGTAGTTGAGAGGAAAAATAGGACCTTAATTGAGATGGCAAGATCAATGCTAGATGAGTACAAAGTTTCGGATTCTCTTTGGGCCGAAGCTATCAACACCGTTTGCCATACCTCTAATAGGCTATATTGTCATAGATTCTTCAACAAAACACCATATGAACTTCTAAATGGAAGGAAGCCAAATATTTCATATTTTCGGGTTTTTGGTTGCAAGTACTATATTTTGAGGAAAGGCTCTCGGTTATCTAAATTTCAAAGCAAGTGTGATGAGGGATTTCTTCTTGGATATTCTTCAAATTCCAAAGCTTATAGAGTATACAACAAGTCCAAGGGATTTGTTGAGGAAGCTTATGATGTGCAATTTGATGAAACAATGGGCTCTCAAGATGAGAAAGAAAATTTAGATGATGTGAGAGGTGAAGAATTGAGTAAAGCAATGAAGATCATGGCTATCGGGGATATCATGCCTATAGAAGAAGATGATGATGAAGGTCCATCAATCTCTATTCAAGCAAATCCATCTACTTCCACAACAAATGATCAAAATCAACAAGAGGGTAACTCAAGCAACAATGACTCACCTCAAGAAGATGATCAAATGGCCTCTATGACTACACCTTCTACATCAACTCAAGAACCGGTTGATCAACCAAGAATTCATCATCAAGTCGCCAAAGATCACCCCATTGACCAAATTATGGGTGACATTAGTAAGGGTGTTCAAACTCGATCTCGTGTTGCTTCATTTTGTCAACATTATTCTTGTGTATCTTTTCATGAGTCTAAGCGTGTAGATGAAGCACTTGATGATCCGGATTGGGTTATTTCCATGCAAGAAGAATTAAATAATTTCACTAGAAATGAAGTTTGGGAGTTGGTTGAAAGATCCAAGAATCACAATGTCATTGGTACTAAATGGGTCTACCGGAACAAAGAAAATGAAGATGGTATTGTTGTGAAGAACAAGTCTAGATTGGTTGCTCAAGGTTATACTCAAGTGGAGGGATTGGATTTTGATGAAACTTTTGCTCCCGTAGCTAGACTTGAAGCCATAAGGATCTTGCTTGCTTATGCTTGTTCTCGCAATATCAAGTTATATCAAATGGATGTCAAAAGTGCTTTCTTGAATGGGAAAATTAGTGAACTAGTATATGTTGAGCAACCTCCCGGTTTTGAAGATCCCACAAAGCCTAATCATGTGTACAAGCTCTCTAAGGCCTTATATGGATTGAAACAAGCTCCTCGTGCTTGGTATGAAAGGCTTAGGGACTTTCTTCTTTCAAAGGGCTTCAAAATTGGAAAGGTTGATACTACATTGTTCACCAAGAAAATTGGAAATGACATCTTTATTTGTCAAATTTAAGTTGATGATATCATTTTTGGTTCAACAAATGAAGATTTTTGTAAAGAATTTGGAGAAATGATGTCTAGGGAATTTGAAATGTCTATGATTGGTGAATTGAGTTTCTTCCTTGGTCTTCAAATCAAACAATTGAAGGAAGGTACTTTTGTTTGCCAATCTAAATATGTGAAGGACATCTTGAAGAAATTTAGCATGGAAGATGCAAAACCCATCAAGACTCCTATGGCTACTAATGGACATCTTGATCTTGATGAGGGAGGTAAACCGGTTGATCTTAAGCTTTATAGGTCTATGATTGGTAGTTTGCTTTATCTTACCACATCTAGGCCCGATATCATGTTTAGTGTGTGCATGTGTGCTAGATTTCAAGCCGCACCTAAAGAGTGTCATTTGACCGTCGTAAAGCGCATAATGAGATATTTGAAGTATTCTCCTAACATTGGTCTTTGGTATCCAAAGGGTGATCAATTTGAGTTAGTAGGCTTTTCGGACTCGGATTATGCCGGTTGCAAGGTTGACAGGAAAAGCACTTCCGGTGGTTGTCAATTGCTTGGACGTTCTCTTGTATCTTGGTCATCTAAGAAGCAAAATTCAGTGGCTCTTTCTACTGCCGAAGCGGAATATATCTCGGCGGGAAGTTGTTGTGCTCAATTGCTATGGATGAAGCAAACACTTCTTGATTATGGTGTGAAATTCAATGAAATTCCTCTCTTATGTGACAATGAAAGTGCCATCAAGATTGCCAACAATCCGGTTCAACATTCTAGAACCAAGCATATTGATATCCGGCATCATTTTCTTAGAGATCATGTGAGCAAAGGGGACATCAAGATTGATGGAGTGAGCACGAATGATCAATTGGCGGATATATTCACCAAGCCTTTGGATGAATCTCGGTTTTGCAAATTGAGGAATGAGCTAAATGTCATTGACTTCTCAAATGTACCTTGAGAGCTAGCACATGTGTTTATTCATATGCATTTGTTTATCTCTCTTATTTATTTCTTGCCTATCTTATGTTTTTGCTCTCTAATAATTGTGAAGCTTGTTTTTCGCATAATTTCCTAGCATGATAGCTACATTGCATCATATGGTAAGTTTCCTTCATTATTCTTGAGCAATGATCCCAAAAGATACATATTCAAATCTTTATCTCGGAATATATCAAGCTGAAATAAAAAAGGGGGCAGAACGGATCGTCTTGCTTGTGACGTCTCCGTGACCGGCGGACCGTCTGCCGGTGCGGCGCGGACCGTCCGCGTGGTTCGTGGGCGAGTGGGAAGGTACTGGAGGTTCTGGAGCAAATAACGGACCGTCCGCGCCGGGGTGCCGGACCGTCGCACTCGCTGGACTGCTCGCGGTGCGTCATGACCGTCTGCGTGTGCCGACCGGTGGGACCGGGTCATGGTCAGAAGTCAAGTAGGCGCCTTTCTTCTCCAACCCGACCAAAGCCTCATCCTTTCATCTCCCTCTTGCTCTCTCTCAAGAAAGGACCCCCTCCTTGGGGATTTCGATTGGGGCACTCCCCGGACCATCCGAGCACATCCCCGGACTCTCCGCGAGGTTCTCCACCATGTCATCCAGGTATTTTTTCGCATATCTCATTCTCTCTCTCTCTCGGATTTTGAGCAAGAAGGTTATTAGGGTTTGATGATGTGATCTAAAATTCGTCCATGGATTCAAGTTTTTGAGTTGGTAAATGTGTTTGGGATACTCTCATGGTGCTATGGCAAAAATTTGGTGAATCAATACTTAGTATTTATGGAGATACAAGGATTGCAAAATCGGATGCTACTGTTCACAGGTGCGCCGGCCCGGACCGGGCGGACTGTCCGCCGTCTCCTCGCGGACGGTCCGCACGGCCCTGGCAGCCACACTTGAGTCTAGTAGCTTAACGGTTGGGATTCCAATTCTTCCAATAATTGTTTCATATTGTTGATGCTCATTCAAATATATGATGTATGACAGTGCTCGCAAGGCTATCGCATCGATCACCAAGAAGGTGACTAAAAAGGCCACTTCAAAGAAGAAAAGCAAGGATGTGGGCACATCTAAGAGGCGTCGAAAGGATGATACTTCTGAAGAAGAAGAGGAGCCTGATAATCCTAATGACAGTGATTTTGATCCGGCCGATGAAAGTGCTAGTGCCTCGTTCATGGTGGAAGAAGAGGATATAAATCAAGGGGGAGGTAATAATGCTGATATCATTGATGTGATTAATTACACAGTTCCTAGGAGGCAGTGGACCCAAAAGGAATTTACTATTGCTAGGAATGCAAATGCTTATAATCAACCTCGTGACACACATAATTTGTATTTCCGTACCACTGTGCAAGAACAAGCCTTCTTCAGTAGTTTAATGGATTGCACAGTATTTGTTCATCAGAGGGTTGATTTTGGATATCTTGAGTCTAAACCTGTCTTAGCTGGTGTGGCAACTAAACTTGAGAATTTAGGCTTGAAACCATTTCTTCAGCATAGGTGTGATTGGAATGACACCATTATTAGGCAATTTTATGCCACATATGAAATGGATTTTGATGCCAAGAACATTAAGTGGATGACCGGGAAAAGTGAATATGAAGCCACTTTCGCAGAGTTTGCAGCTGCAAATTATCTTGATTATGAATATTTTAGTGATGGTGTCGATGTCTATAATGAAGATATTCTTGAAAACACTGCTGTATTTTATGAGCCTGGCACCTCAAATGCAACTATAATGAACTGGCTAGCAGCAGGGCTTAGACATCATCCGGCTGTCATCAACAACATCATTAGACACACCTTCATGCCTAAAAGTGGAAATAAGGACAAGGTCCGAGAGCATTATTGGAATGTGATAAACCACATCATGCATGAAACTAGGTTTGATGTTGTGAAGCTTATTCTTGATCAGATGATTTGCAAAAAGCGTCTTGTCAGATATAGCATTTATTTTGCTCCTTATATTATGTCCTTGATCAAGACCAAGACAGGGTTCAATGGTCTATGTGATGTGAAGTATGAAATTTATCGTCCCTTTTACAATGCTAAAGCTTTTCTCAATAAGCCATTGACACCTTATGGGCAAGCTGCAGAGGCTCAAAATGTTGCTGAAAATGTTGAGGTCCATGCTAGTGATGATGAAAATGCTAATGTTGGTAACATGGGTCATGCTAATGTTGATGAGGATGCTTATGCTATGCCACCCCCTCCTCCTCCAGTTCATCCCATGCAACCACAGTGGGAGCCTCCTGCTGGATACTTTGATTCTTACTTTGCTAACATTCAGCAGTCTATGAACACTCAATTTCAGCAGATGCAATCTGGGTTCAACTCCCACTTTGAGGCATATGGGCAACAGATGAATGATACATTTCAGACTATGCAGCAGGGTTTTCAGCAGCAAATTGACACTAGTCTGAATAATTTTGGTCATCATGTCTATAACACTATGCATGATCCCATGATGCAAAGGTTGAGTGATATGCAAACAGACCTTCAGAATGACCCCAGTGCCTTGAATGACAGATTCTCCCAGATGTCCACTTCAGAGCAGTATCAACAGATATATGATCAACAGACTCAGCTTCAGAACAACTTCAATGCCTTGAACACAGCTTTTGGAGATTTCAGAGATCATTTCTATCACTACTACCCAGCTCCAGCTCCACCACCTCAGTTCTGTCCCCCTCCGCCATTCTATCCTCCTCCGCCGCCGTTTCAGGATGACTAGACCTTTTGGTATTTGATGCCAAAGGGGGAGAAATTTGGAGGAGTGATGTGATCTTTAGGGGGAGCTCACCTCTTTGCATGCATTTGGAACTCTTGCATTGCACTTGCATGTTTAATTTCAGTCATGCATGAACTTTGGTTGGACTTTGGTTAGATTGTAATAATTTGTGAGACTTTGTGGATTGTGATGTGGTTAAGAACTAGAACTTGTGGTTACCTTGTGATGATCTATGGTTGTGATTTCAATTTGCTTATCTTATGGCTTGTTCTAGTTCTTGTAGTGATTTGAGGCTAACCCTTGCTTAATTTTATTGGATATATATATGTGGTTGTTGCCTTGATCTCTATTTTGTAGGGAAAACTCCGTCAAAATTACTATATCTATGCATATATGTAGAAATCAAATGAAAATTATATGCACATATGTAGGGGGAGTTCTCTCTATTTTCTTGTTTTGGAGACATTCACTCTATCCATTTATTGAATTTATTTGAGAAGAGTAAGTGATTCCAAAACACAAAACCTTTCTTATATCACTCCTTTGAATGGTTGTCATCAATTACCAAAAAGGGGGAGATTGAAGGCATCTAGGCCCCTAATTCGTGTTTTGGTAATTAATGACAATCATTGTGGACTAACATTTTTATTTGAGTTATAAGAATATGTTAGTCCGGTGAAATAATGAGCTCATGAGGTATGCACAAGGAAGTCTTGTATGGCATGTGTTGGAAAGAGCTCAAGGCAAAGGTAAAAGATAGGGTTTTTATTTTTGCCGGTCATAAGGTGATTAGAGGATGCTAAATGACCGGGTTGATAGGATAGATAGCCGTACTATCAAGAGGGGTCAATTTCATTGGCTTGACTTTCCTTAGTGCCACCTTGATCAAGAATTTGCATGCATTGCATTTAGATGAGTGGCGATTTCTCTTTGTAAAAGGGTTTCGTTGAAAATCTTTAGAAAAATCAGTTTTCAGGTGTTGGGCGGACAGTCCGGGCTCTTGGGGCAGACGGTCCACGGGTTTTTGAGATTTATTTAATATCTGAAGTTTTTGGCAAAGGTTTTCGAGAAAATTCGCTTCCAGGCGGACAGTTCGCGGGTCTTGGGCGGACGGTCCGTTATTCTCGAAACGAAACCAGACGAGCGGTGTGCAGCTCGGGGTGGCGGGCGGGCGGTCGCACGGCCCAGCGACGTCCATGAGGCCCAGGCGGACGGTCGCGAGGTCTGGCGGACATTCACTAACGCACCTCGACAGCCCGTTGACTTCGCGTTTTTACCGTTGGAATTCAAACGCGGACAGTCCACGAGGTCATCACGGACAGTCCGCGAGGTACGTGTTTTTGACATAACGGCTAGTAACGGGAAGGGGGAGTATAAATACTCCATGCCCGGGTTGGGAGAGTCTCTCTTGGCACTTTGAAAGGTTCATACTCCCTTGTAGAGCTCTCCCTCTCCTCTCTCTCACTCACTTGGCTTAGTGGTTGCATTTTTTCGAGATTGAGAGCTTCTAGTGCATTGCATCAAGTTTTTGATCCTTGTGGCACTAGGGAATCATCAAGCAAGTGGTTGATTTGTTACTCTTGGAAGTTGCCGCTTCCTAGACGGCTTGGTGGTGGAAGAATCTATTGAAGCTCGCAAGAAGATTGTGCGTGATTCCGGATTTCTTGTTGTGAGAGGTCTTGTGCTCACCTCACCGGAGCGGTGAAGAGCAACTCTAGTGGAATCGAGGTGTGGAGTGGTTCTTTGGTTCTAACCGGCTCAAGATCAAGCGGTGCCTTGATAGAGGAGCGGTTGAACATTGAATCCACCTCAACGTGGATTAGGGGTGACCGGCAAGTCATCGATACCACGGGATAAAATTCGTCTCTTGTACTTGGGTATCTCTTTGCTCAATTTCCTTTCAAGTACTTTTCTTTGAGCTTTTATTTTCTAGAGATTGAATTGTATCTTGTCACCCTAGGTTGCAAACCCCCAACATAGGAATAGAATAGGTAGAGAATTAATCCTCCTTGTGGTTCTAATTAAATTTCTCTAGTGCTGTGCTTTTAGTTTTTAAACTGCCTATTCACCCCCCCCCCTCTAGTCGGTATCCTAGATCCTACATCGCTTCAGCGCTCCCTTGATCGGCTAGGGTTGTAGGTGGGTGAGTTAGGGCACGATGAAACCTTGGTGTGTGTGCCCCCACCCCACCCTCTCTTTATAGTGAAGTGCTTAGAATTAGTCCTTAGTGTTTAGAATTGAAGTGCAAATGACATATATATGGACAACAGTGAATAATTGTTTGTATTAATCTCACGAAGTCTGTACATTTATATACATGGTGACTGGCACCACAAAGAGACATGTCCATTTGGACATCTAGCACTCAGGATGTCATTTACTGAGTGGGTTCTTTTACGGTGGACCATACCACTCTATGCCACTATTGGAAAAAGGACTAGTATGAAATGATCCGACGGCTGAAATTAACTATATACCACCACAACTTTCACCTGTGGTATAGGGTGGTATACATAGGTGGTATAGGGGTAATATTGGAAATTTTATCTTGGCTGCGGCGGTGGCGATGGCGGGGTGGAATTAGGATGCTGCCAAATTTAGTAAATTTGCAACAGGTGGAATTTGGATGCTGCCAAATTTACTAAATTTGCAACAGTTATACCCTTACTAAAAACAGACCCATACTGCATACCACCACCGTAACAGAGTGTCACACCCGGCCCAATTTGGATGGCCCATGAGTGGCCCATGAGTGCAGGTGCGCGTGTTTAGTGCCACATTGCTAGTTGAGCAAGGGTGGAGCCAACTTATAAGCCTTTGTCCACCAGCCATACCACCCTCGGGTTAACCCTTTTACACGAAGCGAGGACGAAAGTGTAAGCAGGGTGCTATGTGTACGTGTGCTCACCCCTACGGAAGGGCTGGGCGGTGCTACTTTGGTGGGCGAGGTGTTAAATAGAGTCCTTACTGAGCACGCTATTAGCAAGGACAAGAAACATTCATGGCCTTTCTCATAATTTGCATAAGAAAATCTATCTCGTAGGCTTTTGTAATGGGAGTGGGACCAGCTAGGTCTGGGCTCATGATACTGTTGCGCGTGAACAGTGCAGGGGATAGGGTTAGTTGGATAAGATCAATTAGAGATAAGATTAGAGTAAGTTTGGATCTTTACTTATGGGTCAAGCCATCTGTGGGACCAAAGCAAGCTAGTGTTTCCAAAGTGGGAGGAGGCAAGCTATGTGTGAACATAGGAAGAGAAGATCAAAAAGGAGGAAGTTTGATCTAGGGGAGTTTGGATGATGGTAAGCATCCAAGAAAGTGTAAGTGGCTCTAATTTTGTCAGTTTTTGCAAATTTATGTTTGCTTTGGTTGTGTTGTCATAAATCACCAAAAATTGGGAGATTGTAGCGAACATGGCCTCATATGCCATTAGTTCGAGTATGATTTTGGTGATTCATGACAACATGATCAATGGGACTAACCATATTGCTCAGCATGTCTTTGTAGACATTTCTAGGTCCCAAGGATGCCAAAATACCACATGTCAAATTGAGAAGATAGTCTATTTTTCAAGGGTCAAAAACGAGAAAGAAAAGGAAAAGAAAGGACACCGTCGGATGAACCGACGGTACCTAGATAACAAGCGTCGGTGCAATGGTCGGAAGAGTTGGTACAGTGGGTGAAAGCCAAGGCACCGTCGGATGAACCGACGGTCCTGAAAAGCAGGCGTCGGTTCATCCGACGGTCAACTTTTCAGTGAGTCATTAGCCAACGGTTAGCTGTGTGCCTTGGGCTATTTATACCCCCTCCACTCACCTATTTGAGGTTGCTGGAGTGTGTGGAAGTGCACAGGAGTTCAAGACACCTAGAAGATCATATCTGTGACGTCCCAGGTTTTTAATTAACCTTAATTGCTGGTCAACACAGTTGACTGTGGTCAAATCATGGTCAACCTGGGCCATCACTTTGAAAACCTCCCTAACACACCCCCTTGAACACCTTGGCAAGCCAACACAAGTTCCATGGGTCAAAACCCTAGTTAAGGGGGACAAAACCCTTGATGCCATTATGTCATTCTAGAACTTTGTGCACGTTCTCCAAATTTTGTCTAAACACTCAAAATTCTACCAATACGAAAGTTGTGCAGAATTGTGAGGGACGCATTTCATCTTCAGGATGGCATTTGAAATTCAGAAAAAAAATGGCTCAAAATCTCTAGTCAACGCTGTCGGTCACTGTTCACAAGGGCCGAGTTTTTCCCCATATTGGCATCTGAATTTCTCCATCAATACGAGTTCAATTGGAGCTCGGTTAGGGTCTATGGTGTAGAGGATTGATCACTCTACAATAGTCCTATTCATAGGTTTTTGAGTGCAGTTCAAATTTTAAAAGTTTGGGAATTTCGAAGTGGCGCAATTCAAATGAAATTTGAGCCGGTCGGGCAGAGGCCATGGCTGGCCATCGGCGCCCGCACCGCCGCCCTCGCTGTTCGGGCCCCCCGCTCGACCGCTACCGAGGCTCATGATGCGGTTCCGCGCGACCCCGAGCATATCCCCCTCGCACCCCAAACACCGTGGTCGTGCCGACACGACACGGCCGACCCCCGCGTTCCCGCCGGCGACGCCTGCTGCTTGCCATCATCCATCCCTCTTAACTCGCCTCCACGGGCACCGAGACACCCCTGCTCAACCCCATGCACGCGCCTATAAAGGCCGCCTGCGGCGCCTCCCACGCAAGCCGCATGACCGCCACCCGCCATTGCCGCCGCCCCGTGCACCCCTCCGCCGACTCCCCGCCGCAGTTAACGCCGAGCCGCCCTTAGGACCCGGCCAAGCTTTCCCCGCTGCTTGTTGCTCGGCATTGCGCCTGCGCTCGCCGGAAACCGAGCCGAGGTGTGGCGCGCCCGCCGCTCGCCGCCGCCGGAGCTGCTTGCCAAGCCACCACCGCCAATCGCTCTCTGGTAAGCCCAATCGAGCCCCCGTGCCACATGTTGCCCTCCTCCGGCCGCCGTTCGCCGCCGCCGGGAAGGGTACGGATGTGAATTCCAGGGAGCTAGTTGTGAACCAGGGACTTGTCTGCAATGATAGTTATCTTAGTTTCTTCACAACTCAGTCCAGTGAATTAGGAAAATCCTAGAAAATCATAGAAAAATCAGAAAATTGCAAAACAAATTTTTTTGGGTTCAATGAGTCTAGACGTACAACTTTTGCAAAGCATGACCATAGTTTTGGTTTAAGGATTTTGAATTAAAATTCAAATTCAGTTTGACCTCATTTTGTTGTAGTTCAAAATCTAGGAGAGACTTGGAGCTGAACTTTGTATATGTTGCTAGTTTTATCATGTGTAGGGCCTGGGCAAAAATTTGCATAAAGTTACTGTGTAGATCTTTTTATATAAATTACTTTGTGTATATGCCATATCTGTCTTATTGATTTTTTATAGCAAAATGTAAAATGCGTTTTGTGTGGCTATTCTTTCTGAATTTATCATGAATTTATCTCTGTTAGAAATATTTAATCTTGTTTTATGCTTAGATTTGCATTTAAATGCATAGTTCAAATTTCAAACATCTCCGGGTTGAACTTGTGGTTTCTTGAGCTTAGTTAGAGAGTAGGTAAAGAGTTAGGGTGCAGGCGATCGTTATTTATTTAGTTATGCTTTTCTCATAATAGTTATAGCTAGGAAATGCTATTGCTAGATGAATTTAAATGAGGGCTCTTTTTAAACGTAAAGTTTGGTTCAGTGGCATGTTTAGAACCTTTAGGGCGAGCAAGGACCCATGTCCTTGTTGTTATGCTTGATTTGTGCCTTTAAAAGTTAGGGTATGCATAAGCTTCCTAGTAGAATTTAATTAGGTGAAATTAATCTTTGAAATCTTGTAATTCCATTAATTGGTTGCCTAGCTTATTTAGGGTTTATGGTTTCACCCTTGCTGTTTTGTGAATTTAAATGAAATTAATTGCATAGATGTGCACACAATCACTATTAAAAAGATTAAAGGAATGATAGGCTCTCAAATATAATCATAATAACTTTAATGAAAAAGAATTAGTAATTAAAGTTTTACCTAGGTGAATATGGCCAACAAGAGTTGGGTAAAATAAATAACCTCTCACTCCACCTGAACACTGCATTTGCATTCCGTGTAGAACTCCCTGACGGTAACTACGCTCTCGTGCCGGAAGCCGAGGAAGGAGGAGCCGGCGGAGCTGCATGCAAGACGTGGAAGTGAGCGAGGACACCGAGGACCCTGCAGGTTGACCAAGGCAAGCCCCGGTGCATTAACCTAAGTGTTTTTGAAAATTGTTGCAACTATCTATGGATGATTGTGCATTTACGTTCAGGAGTTGAAATGAAACCCTAGATGCATGATCCCTAGGTACCTATGTTTATACTAGTATGTTAGGTCGATAGTTGCTATGCTATAGGACCGTTATAAGTCGAGTGATGCTTGTCACTCGCGAGAATAGGTTCTTATGTTGGAATCATAAGATCTCCTTAAATGGATTGCTCATGTGGTAAGAGCATGGGATGTGGGCTCCGGTCCAATGGCTTTCGTTGGTTAAGTGTTTGAACGTACTAAACACTTGTCGGAAATGGGTACGGTAAGCCTAATACCTTAATGACGCGGTGAGGGATCTTACTATTACTAATCTTGGTATGTGTCTCACGGCTAGCTACCGGTGGTGCATGGTGAGTAGGGTGCCTCAAGGGTATGGATAGCCTGTACCAAAGATCGTAAGATTCGATCCCGATTCGAAGATTTTTGGGAACCGCTTGGTGGTTGTCCTCGCGGGGGCATCCCACCGTGTGTTTAGGTCCACCTTGCAAGGTTTAAATCAACTGGTTGTCGGCCTCTCACCGTTATCTCTGAGACTACTTACCCGACTGGCCATGATGAATATGTATGCTTGATTAATTGTATTGCGCAACTTATGCTTGCAATAGCTTGCTAATCTAGAAAAGAATAATCAACTAGAAACGGTGCTAAAACTTGAAAGTAAGGACATACTCCTTGTTGCTTTTCAGCAAAGAAACCCAAAGGGCCAAAAAGCCTCTCATGTCTAGAGTTGGTGATGTAGTTATCACCGACGGTTAAATCTTGCTGAGTATTAGTATACTCAGCCTTGCTATAATCTATTGTTCCAGGTAATACCTTTGCTGATGTGTGGCTTGGAGAGATCCCGCCTGGCTGGGAGCTGGAGTGGGTGGAAGACGATGATTGAAGGCATCATGGCAGGCCTCCCGTGATGTTCCTCGCTTCGCTTAGTTTATTTCTGCTGTTTTCAAAACTCTGAACTTCGTTGTCATGTCAAAGACTTTGGTTTGTAATAATTAAACCCTTCAGGGTAATCTGGGACGTTAATTATGTGTCGTCTCTGGACTCGCCTTCGCGTGAGTTTTAATGCATATATGTCGATCCTTGTTGCTATGTAAAGTGATTTCACCGGGCGTTAACCCGCAACTCAACGCATGGATGATACTTTATTATTGCTTAATGACCAAAGTGGAATGGTTTAGGCGATAGTACGGTATTTTCCTGGGCGTGTTGTCACAGCTGGCATCAGAGCAATTATATGCACCGGAGATTAATTAATAACTTAATCACTGGTTTTTAAATAAAAATTGCCAAGATTGCTTGGATTTGCAAAATACGTTGGTTCATTAAGGATGAATTAGACCGAGAGGCCCTAGAGGGAATTTTGGGTTCTTTCAGGTGGCTTACTAATCTATGGTGTATTTTGCTAACTCCCAGCACATTTACTTTCTGTCAGACTTACTTTCTTGCACAACCAAACTAGATGAGTCACGTGTTTTATACGTGTGCTGTGCCGCATCACGGGAATTGTGAGGGTTGATGGAGTGATCTATTCAACGGATCCCATCTTCTCGTCTGGTCGCTCACGTGTTTTATACGTGTGCTTTCCGTATGAAGTCATGCGAAGGATGACATGCTCTATTCAAGATGAACATGTCATGAGTTGTGATGTCACCACGTTTTGCCATACGTGTGCATTCCGCATGACGAATATGCGAGGCAAGGATACACTCCATTCAAACGGAGGGTGTCTAAGATTGGACGCTGTCCATGCAGCGCTTGACGATGGATACCGCTTTCTATAAGTGAACGGCAGTATGTGGACGGTGACGTGTGCGGCACGGAAGGTTCTTTTCTGCAGGTACATAACAGCGCTTCGTTAGACGCTAAGGGAGTACCGAGTAGCTCTCGACTAGTTATTATAGGAAGAGACGAATAAAAGCCTTGCCACCAGCACTGACTTTGATTTTTGGCTTGATCGCCATGTGAGGACGATTAAGACGTCTTGCATCATGTTAAAAATCGACAACAACTTAAAATGGACCCAAAACAGTAATTGTATGCTCTCTAAGGAAATATTTTGCTAGTGTGAAGTTTTTATGTTCTAGGTTTACCTCTCATGTGTAGGCGTTATGTTGTCCAAATTTTGTTGTAAGGGCTGTTAATTAAATTTTTGCACCATGTTCTAGGAGTAATTAGACTAGTTGATCTAAACCAAAGTTGGTCCATATCTAATCTAGTTTTTGCTCGCAAAAATTCATGGTCATAGCTGTTGGAAATCTTGAGTTGTACCCTTTTTAGTGAACCTAGGTCATGCTGTTTTTCAGAAAACAGAACCTGAAACCGTGCATCTTTTGACCTTGTTCCTAAAGGATCTAGCTCAACCTTTGAATACCAAAATGGTGCATAAAAACCTTACGGAGTAGTTGGTAAAATTTGGAAATTTTTGGGGTTCTGGATTTTTAGTTATGAATTTTTATTCATAGCTGCCGGATTTCTTCACCATTTGACATGTTGCTCTCTTTTGAGTCCTGACATGTGTTACATCTTTTGTACAGATGGCTGCCCCCGTGTTCCTCGAGTACGGTGCTGATGGTACGATCCGTACCGACGGGTTGCACTGGGAGGGTTTTCCACGCCTTGCGTGGGAGGCACTCAGCGCTGCCGGCTACACCGTCCCACCGGTCTACGAGGTGGCCGAGTTTGAGCGACTGGGCGTTCCCCGTTGCAGGGTGATCGTCACCGTGCCGCTTCACCCGGTCCACCCCGAGTGGTTCGACCTGAGCTTTGTGTCGTGGGGTTTCCGTGGCCACGAGACCGTTGAGTCAGCCGCCCTCCGGGTGTTGCTGGACTTTTGTGACCACAACCCGACAGTGGTAGCCCTCTCGCCGTTTGGGCTGTTTCCGGCAGTGAGCCCGCACGACCCAGCGTGGCTGGACCGTGTGGACCACCTTCAGGAGCTGTTGTTGCTAGAGGAGCCACTGGACGTCACGAGTACGCTGACGCGTTGCCTCGACGTCTTGTTCACACTCCAGGGGCTGCGCTACAACACCGCGACAGTGATCAGCCAGCGTTTGGAGTCTACTTGGCTGTCCTGGCACGGTCTTTCAGTAGCGTACCAGCAGCAGAGTTTCACGCTCTCCTAGGTTCAGCAGGAGCATGACTGGCTCCGTACCAGGAGGTTCCAGCTGGAGCTGGAGCGAGGTGACCACCTGCAGAGGATCCTCGACTTGGAGGCGCAGAACACTACCCTCCAGGAGGACGTTGACGCCGGAGATATTCAGAGGTTGACACTGTTGCAGAACATCGCCGATATGCAGCAGCAGGTTGAGGAGGCAGAGGTACAGGTAGCAGCTTTGCAGGCCATCGTGGCTCTGCAGCCACCACCCCCAGTGGAGGCACCACCAGAGGAGCAGCAGGGTCAGTCTGGGCTCGACCAGGCGAGTCAGGCTGGACCGCCACCACCGACCCCACCTACTTCACCTGCCGCTAGTGACGCTTCAGTCGGGAACTAAATTGCCGTAGTGTTGTAGTAGGGTTTCCATACTCCTGTGTGTAGCCGTTGTTGGTTTTTGTGGTAGGCTAACGTAGGAGTATTCTTTTGTGCAGCGTGACTGCAATATAACCCTGATGTGTTTTGGTGATCCCAAAAACTTGGCATCTGTGTAATGCTTGGTTGAACACCATTTCTGCAGTGTTGGTTGTAATGTAAATGTTTCGCCTATCTGTGGTCAGATTCGGGTCTTGCGTTGAATACCAAACTTGCTCGGAATTTTATGACGATCGCGCTCGCAAAAATTCAGCACTTGTGCATTTTTCTACTTGGAGTTATGCACGTTTTACTCCAGTTCTGGCTGCTGTCCAAACAGCTAGACAGAACAGGGAGAGATGTAATTTTTCGAGCTTGTGAACGTTAAAATCTCGCCATGCGTTGAATACCAAAGTTGGGCGAAATATTGTAATGACCGCGCTCACCAAAATTCAGCATTTTGCATAAGAATAATGAGAGTTACGAAAATTTCGGTGAAGGTTAGCTGGCTGCCAAGACAGCTAGGGAAATCTTCGCAATTAAATCCGTCGGGCGTACGAAAGTGGAAGTTCGCTGCGGAATTGGATACCAACTTTGAAGGGCATGGAATTCTACACCTACCGACCAGAATTGAGCAAAGTCTTCCGTGACTGAACTATTAAATCCGAAATGTTTAATGTGACGTGATGCTGCAATTGCAGAGAATTTGCACCAATGAGCCTTGTCATGCATAATTTACACTTGTCATTTCTTTCTAAGCAAGATTATGGCTATGTGTCTGATAAGGGCTCATATTTTCAGATGGTGGGACCGACGCGCAGCTCTCCCAACGGCTTTGGAGCATCGGGCAGTGGTGATCTACCACCACCCCCACCCATGACGCCGTCGGAAGCCTTCATGGCTACCCAGACCGAGGTGCTGCGCCAGATCCTGCAGACACAGCAGCAGATAGCCCAGCAGCTGAACCAGAGGCCACCCCATGGAGCTAATCATGAGGGGCCGAACCACATCACCACTTACGCCCAGTTCATCGGGATGAAGCCCCCGACCTTCGCAAAGGCGGACGACCCCCTGGAAGCTGAGGCGTGGATCAAGGCCATAGAGGCCAAGTTCTCTGCTTTTGTGCTGCCATGCTCGGAGGAAAACAAGGCCAACTTCGCGGCTCTGCAGCTGCGAGGGGAAGCCTTAATGTGGTGGGATCATTTCAAGACCATGCAGCAGGGGCATGCGGTTACTTGGACTGAGTTCAAGCAAGCTTTCAAGAGCCACCACATTCCGAAAGGGCTGATGGATAGGAAGATGAGGGAACTACTGGCCCTCAAGCAGGGGAGTGACAATGTGTATCACTATGCACAGAAATTCAATAGCCTTTGCCAGTATGGTGGGCATCACGTGGATACCGATGCAAAGAAGATGGAGAGATTCCGTGATGGCCTGGATTGCAAGTTGTATGAGTGGCTGAACTTGATTGAGCCCAACGACTTCCATGATCTGGTAAACAAGGCTATATCTCAAGAGGATGCTATGAAAAAGGCCCAGAGAGATAAAAAGAGGCAGGCTGGTTTTGCTTCGGGCAGCGGGACTAACAAAAAGTTTCGCTTTGTGAAGAAGAACGTTCCTAACTCGTCCCAGCAATCTTCAACTGGACGCTGGACGATGAAGCCTTCACAGGGCAAGCCTTCAGGGAACTTCCAGTTCCGCAACACTCAACAGCAGGCTCCCAAGCCTAATGCACTCCCACGTAACACTAGTGAGCGCCGCTATTACAATTGTGGACAGCCGGGACACTATATAAGTGATTGCCCCAAGCCCAGGCAGAACAAGTCCAACCAACAGAATCAAGGTGCGGGAACCAAGCCAACCAATCCAGCTAAGAAGCCAATGGTGCAAGTCCGCCAAGGCAAGCTGAACTTCACCACCATGAGTGACATACCAGAGGGATCTTCAGTGCTTACGGGTACATTCTCTATCAATGCCATTCCCGTTAAGATATTGTTCGATTCCGGAGCCACTCATAGCTTTATTAGTGGGAACTTGGTAGAAAAACTGAGTTTGAGGGGCTCGCAAGTTAAAGAGGCTTTTACAACTGTTACTCCGGGTGGAAAAATCTCTTCTCACACCGTAGCTTTTGGGGTACCTGTGCAATTGGGGAGTAAAACTGTCCAATCAAACCTCGTTGTCATAGGCTTGGAGGGTATGGATGTTATCTTGGGTATGGATTGGATGACCCGACATAAGGTGGTTCTAGATATCTCGGGTAGAGTTATAGCAATCAATTCACCCACCATTGGGCACACTACCTTGTACCTACCTTTCAAGGACGGTGCAGACCCCTGTGCCTATGTGACCATTGCTTCTCACCTTGATGAAATTCCAGTAGTTTGCGAGTATCCTGATGTCTTTCCCGATGAGTTGTCTGGCATGCCACCAGACCGGGATGTTGAGTTTGTAATCGAACTTCAACCGGGTACTGCGCCCATTTCCAAACGACCCTACCGTATGCCTCCCAAAGAGCTAGCTGAACTGAAAAACCAACTCCAGGAATTGTTAGACAAGGGCTACATCCGCCCAAGTTCTTCTCCTTGGGGTTGCCCCGCACTCTTTGTCAAGAAGAAAGATGGTAGTTTGAGGTTATGTGTCTCTGAGACCTCTCAATGTGGTAACCATCAAGAACAAATATCCTCTTCCCCGAATTGATGTTCTTTTTGATCAGTTGGCTGGAGCCAAAGTTTTCTCCAAGATTGACCTTCGTTCCGGTTATCATCAAATCAAAATTCGACCCTGTGACATTCCCAAAACTGCTTTCTCCACTCGTTATGGTCCCTACGAGTTTTTGGTCATGTCCTTCGGTCTTACCAATGCCCCGGCCTACTTCATGTATCTCATGAACTCCGTATTCATGACGGAGCTTGATAAGTTCGTAGTGGTTTTCATCGACGACATTCTGATCTATTCCAAAAATGAAAGAGAACATGCTGAACACCTTCGAATTGTTTTGCAGCATTTGCGAGATCACAAGCTTTATGCTAAGTTCTCCAAATGCGAATTCTGGTTAGATAGTGTGAAGTTCCTAGGGCACACTATTTCCAAAGAAGGAATATTCGTAGATCCTAGCAAAGTGCAAGAGGTGATGGATTGGAAGCCACCCAAATCCGTGCACCAAATCCGCAGTTTTCTAGGTTTGGCGGGATATTATCGCCGATTCATTCCGGACTTTTCCAGAATCGCCAAACCTATGACTGAACTGCTCAAGAAAGGGGTAAAGTTTGTGTGGAGCAAAGCCTGTGAGAAAGCCTTTCACACATTGAGACAACATTAGACTTCCGCTCCAGTGTTAGTCCAACCAGATAATTCCAAACCTTTTGAAGTTTTCTGTGATGCGTCAGGCACTGGCCTCGGCTGTGTGCTTATGCAAGAAGGCCGAGTCATTACCTATGCCTCACGGGCACTTCGACCCCATGAAATCAATTATCCTACCCATGATCTAGAATTAGTAGCGGTTGTTCACGCCCTCAAGATTTGGAGACACTATCTGATGGGCAATCGTTGCAATATCTTCACCGATCACAAAAGTCTCAAATATATCTTTACCCAATCGGACCTGAATATGAGACAAAGAAGATGGCTTGAGTTGATTAAGGATTATGATCTAGAAGTGCATTATCACCCCGGTAAAGCCAACGTGGTTGCGGATGCTCTTAGCCGCAAGGCTCACTGCAATCACATAGAAGTGGAGCCGTTTAGCGACACCTTATGTGAAGACATGAGGAAGCTTCGATTGGAAGTTGTGGCACATAGAAATCTTTATGCCCTAGTGGCCGAGTCTAATCTCTATGATAGGATTGTCGCTGCTCAACGCGACGATGAGGGAGTGCAGCAAATAAAACAAAAGTTGGCAGAGGGAGATCCCAAGTACACTTGTTTCCAGAAGGATGCAAAAGATGTGATATGGTTTGGGAAACGCCTCGTAATTCCGGCTAATCCGGATCTGAAGAAGGAAATCTTCGATGAAGCTCATCTTTCCAAATTCTCTATTCACCCCGGAAGTACCAAGATGTATCAAGATTTGAAAGAGAATTTCTGGTGGTCCAATATGAAAGTTGACATAGCAAAGTATGTTTCAGAATGTGACACATGCCACAGAATGAAAGCAAGTCATTTGAAATCGGCAGGTGTACTCCAACCCTTGTCGATACCTACGTGGAAATGGGACGACATAAGCATGGACTTTATTGTGGGTTTACCCCTGACTGCTAGAAAGAAAGATTCCATCTGGGTGATCGTGGACAGACTCACGAAGACTGCCCATTTCATTGTAGTTCATACCACCTATTCCGTGCAACACTATGCAGAGTTGTATATCGACCAAATAGTCCGTTTGCATGGGATTCCGAAGACTATAATTTCTGATCGAGGAACCCAATTTGTAGCCCGCTTCTGGGAGCAGTTACATGAGTGTCTAGGAACCAAGTTGATCCGTAGTTCCAGCTATCATCCGCAGACCGATGGTCAGACGGAAAGGGTAAATCAGATTGTGGAAGATATGCTTCGGGCGAGCATATTGCATTTTGATAAGAGTTGGGACAAATGCCTGTCCTTAGCAGAGTTCTCATACAATAACAGTTACCAGGCTAGTTTGAAGATGGCACCGTTTGATGCTCTATATGGACGGAGATGTCGTACTCCTTTGAATTGGTCAGAGGCCGGAGAAAGAACACTCTTTGGCCCCGACTTAGTCAGGGACGCTGAAGCAAAGGTGCAAGTAATCAGGGAGAATTTGAAGTTAGCTCAAATGAGACAAAAGAGTTATCACGATAGAGGCACAGCACCCCGTCAGTATGAAGTTGGTGATTACGTCTACTCAAAGGTCTCGCCAACCAAAGGCGTGCAACGGTTCGGTGTTAAAGGAAAATTAGCTCCCCGTTATATCGGACCGTATGAGATCATTGAAGTGTGTGGGCCCGTGGCTTATCACATCTGACTTCCGGAGCGGTTCTCCGCCGTACACAATATATTCCATGTGACCCAATTGAAGAAAGGCGTGCTGTCAAACCAAGTGATCATCGGGCGAATGCTTGGATTGAGCCGGATTTCTCGCTCATCAAGCATCCTCTGAGGGTGTTGGATCGGAAGGAGATAAAGACCCGAAGGCACACCGTGAAGATGTACAAGATACAATGGAGTCATCATACGGAAGAAGAAGCTACTTGGGAGACTGAGGAATACCTCAACACCAAGTACCCGGGTTTCCTGCAATCTCGAAACCGTAAGTTCTTCTACCTATCTTGTTTTTCTTGAATCGAATCTCGGGACGAGATTCAGTTTAAGGGGGGTAGGCTGTGACGTCCCAGGTTTTTAATTAACCTTAATTGCTGGTCAACACAGTTGACTGTGGTCAAATCATGGTCAACCTGGGCCATCACTTTGAAAACCTCCCTAACACACCCCCTTGAACACCTTGGCAAGCCAACACAAGTTCCATGGGTCAAAACCCTAGTTAAGGGGGACAAAACCCTTGATGCCATTATGTCATTCTAGAACTTTGTGCACGTTCTCCAAATTTTGTCTAAACACTCAAAATTCTACCAATATGAAAGTTGTGCAAAATTGTGAGGGACACATTTCATCTTCAGGATGGCATTTGAAATTCGGAAGAAAAATAGCTCAAAATCTCTAGTCAACGATGTCGGTCACTGTTCACAAGGGCCGAGTTTTTCCCCAGATTGGCATCTGAATTTCTTCATCAATACGAGTTGAATTGGAGCTCGGTTAGGGTCTATGGTGTAGAGGATTGATCACTCTACAATAGTCCTATTCATAGGTTTTTGAGTGCAGTTCAAATTTTAAAAGTTTGGGAATTTCGAAGTGGCGCAATTCAAATGAAATTTGAGCCCATCGGGCGCCAGAGGCCTTGTGCGCGTCGGCCATCCGGCGCGCCGCCGGCGCTCCTCGCCGTCCGGGCCCCTCCGGCTCGACCCGCGCCCGAGGCTCATGATGCGGTTCCGCGACCGAGCATATCCCGCCGGGCCGCACTAAACCCGTGGCCGTGCCACCAACCCGGCCGGACCCCACCGCGCCGCGTTCCGGCGACACCCGCCGCGTTACTGCGCCACCCTCTTAACTCGCCTCCACGGCACCGAGACACCCTCAACCCCCGCACACACCGCCTATAAAGGCGCGCCCATGCGCCTCCCGACACGCCGCACCGCCGCCATTGGCCGCCGCCCGGCGAGCACCCTCTCCGCCGCTCAGAAGACAATGCTTCGAGCCGCTCCCCTAGGACCCGGCCAAGCTTTCCCCGCCGCTTGTTGCTCGGCATTGCGCCTGTGCTCGCGGAAGGCCGAGGCGACGCCGCGGCCGCCGCCGCTAGCCGGAGCCGTTTCAAGCCGAGCCACCACCGCCAATCGCTCTCTGGTAAGCCCAATCGAGCCCCCGTTCCACATGTTACCCTCCTCCGCCGCCGTCACGCCGGCTTTCGCCGAGAAGGGTACGGATGTGAATTCCAAGGACCTAGTTGTGAACCGAGGGGACTTATGCGCAATGATAGTTATCTTAGTTTCTTCACAACTCAGTCCAGTGAATTAGGAAAATCCTAGAAAATCGTAGAAAAATCAGAAAATTGCAAAACAAATTTTGTTGGGTTCAGTGAGTCTAGACGTACAACTTTTGCAAAGCATGACCATAGTTTTGGTTTAAGGATTTTGAATTAAAATTCAAATTCAGTTTGACCTCGTTTTGTTGTAGTTCAAAATCTAGGAGAGATTTGGAGCTGAACTTTGGATATGTTTCTATTTTTATAATGTGTAGGGTCTGGGCAGAAATTTGCATAAAGTTACTATGTAGATCTTTTTATATAAATTAATTTGTGTATATGCCATATCTGACTTATTGATTTTTATAGCAAAATGTAAAATAATTTTTGTGCTGAACTTGTGGCTATATTCATGTTATACCTAGATACAACTTTTTTGAATTTATCATGATTTTATCTCTGTTAGAAATATTAATTCTTGTTTTATGCTTAGATTTGCATTTAAATGTATATTTCAAATTTCAAACATCTCTGGGTTGAACTTGCTGGTTTCTTGAGCTTAGTTAGGGCCAGAGTAGCTGTGGTAAAGAGTTAGGGTGCAGGAGATCGTTATTTATTTAGTTATGCTTTTCTCATAATAGTTATAGCTAGGAAATGCTATTGCTAGATGAATTTAAATGAGGGCTCTTTTTAAACGTAAAGTTTGGTTCAGTGGCATGTTTAGAACCTTTAGGGCCAGCAAGGACCCATGTCCTTGTTGTTATGCTTGATTTGTGCCTTTAAAAGTTAGGGTATGCATAAGCTTCCTAGTAGAATTTAATTAGGCGAAATTAGTCTTTGAAATCTTGTAATTCCATTAATTGGTTGCCTAGCTTATTTAGGGTTTATGGTTTCACCCTTGCTGTTTTGTGAATTTAAATGAAATTAATTGCATAGATGTGCACACAATCACTATTAAAAAGATTAAAGGAATGATAGGCTCTCAAATATAATCATAATAACTTCAATGAAAAAGAATTAGTAATTAAAGTTTTACCTAGGTGAATATGGCCAACAAGAGTTGGGTAAAATAAATAACCTCTCACTCCACGAACCTTTGCATTTGCATTCCGTGTAGAACTTCACGATGGTAACTACGCTCTGCGTCTTTGGAAGCCGAGGAAGGAGGAGCCGACGGAGCGCGATGCGTGGAAGTGAGTGAGGACACCGAGGACCCTTAGGCTAACTGTGCTGACCAAGGCAAGCCCCGGTGCATTAACCTAAGTGTTTTTGAAAATTGTTGCAACTATCTATGGATGATTGTGCATTTACGTTCAGGAGTTGAAATGAAACCCTAGATGCATGATCCCTAGGTACCTATGTTTATACTAGTATGTTAGGTCGATAGCTGCTATGCTATAGGACCGTTACAAGTCAGTGATGCTTGTCACTTTCATGAGAATAGGTTCTTATGTTGGAATCATAAGATCTCCTTAAATGGATTGCTCATGTGGTAAGAGCATGGGATGTGGGCTCCGGTCCAATGGCTTTCGTTGGTTAAGTGTTTGAACGTACTAAACACTTGTCGGAAATGAGTACGGTAAGCCTACTACCTTAATGACGCGGTGAGGGATCTTACTATTACTAATCTTGGGATGCGTCTCACGGCTAGCTACCGGTGGTGCATGGTGAGTCCGGGTGCCTCGCGGAGTATACCGGATAGCCTATACCAAAGACTGTAAGATTCGATCCCGATCCGAAGATTTTTGGGAACCGCTTGGTGGTTGTCCTCGCGGGGGCATCCCACCGTGTGTTTAGGTCTACCTTGCAAGGTTTAAATCAACTGGTTGTCGGCCTCTCACCGTTATCTGCGACTACTTACCCGACTGGCCATGATATCCCTAATGATGGAAGTTGATGAATATGTATGCTTGATTAATTGTATTGCTCAACTTATGCTTGCAATAGCTTGCTAATCTAGAAAAGAATAATCAACTAGAAATGGTGCTAAAACTTGAAAGTAAGGACATACTCCTTGTTGCTTTTCAGCAAAAGAAACCCAGTGGCCAAAAAGCCTCTCATGTCTAGAGTTCGGTGATGTAGTTATCACCCGACGGTTAAGTCTTGCTGAGTATTAGTATACTCAGCCTTGCTATAATTTGTTGTTCCAGGTAATACCTTTGCTGATGTGTGGCCTGGAGAGATCCCGCCAAGCTGGGAGCTGGAGTGGGTGGAAGACGATGATTGAAGGCATCATGGCAGGCCTCCCGTGATGTTCCTCGCTTCGCTTAGTTTATTTCCGCTGTTTTCAAAACTCTGAACTTCGTTGTCATGTCAAAGACTTTGGTTTGTAATTATTAAACCCTTCAGGGTAATCTGGGATGTTAATTATGTGTCATCTCTGGACTCGCCTTCGCGTGAGTTTTAATGCATATATGTCGATCCTTGTTGCTATGTAAAGTGATTTCACCGGGCGTTAACCCGGCAACTAACGACAGGATGATACTTTACTATTGCTTAATGACCAAAGTGGATTGGTTTAGGCGATAGTACGGTATTTTCCTTAGCGGGTTGTCACAATATCCAATCCATCCAAGTGCTTAATTGCTCATCCATAGACTTGCATATGCTTAGTGTATGTGCGTAGTGCTAGGCTTAGCTTAGAGCTGAGTGAGTGCAAGGTTGTGCCAACCTTGTGAGGTGATTCTTGAGTGAATCAAGTTGTACAAGGTTCGCCGGAAGCCTTGGGGCCTAAGTGGCTCATCGGCAATCGCCGACCCTCACTTGGTGTGGAGCGATGACACTTTGTGCGTGACGTGGAGACCCCCTTCCTTGGTGAGAAGCTCCTTAGTGGAGGCGGCATCAAGGTGACCAAGGGAGCTTGGCAAGTGCCTAAGTGGCTAGCCTTTGTGGCGAGTCAAGTGGTGCTCTTGGAAGAGATTTGGTGACCGGGAAGCAATACTCTTGTGTGAGTGCTTCAACAACGTGGACTAGGGGTGGCTTAGTGCCTACCGATACCACGGGATAAATCGCGTGTCAAGAGTTTGCTTCCTCTCATCCCCTTTACGTTTCCGCATTTACTCTATTGCAATCTTTGCTTGCCTTTACTTTCCTAAAGTAGTATCATGTTAGGATTGGCTATAGGTTGCAAACCTTGTTTTGGGATGGGAGTTTCACACTAGAACAACCCTAGTTGCACATCTAAATAGTATGTTCTAGTTTATCTTTGTGTAAAAATAGTGAAGCCATAGGGTAAGGTTTTTAGATTGCCTAATTCACCCCCTCCCCCTCTTAGGCTACGAGCATCCGATTCCTTACACCATCCCCTCTATATAAATGGATGCAGTGTATTCAGATAATCAATCAATGAAGAAGAATTAATCCAATCTCTAACCCAACTCCCAACAAGCGATGAGCAGCCGAGGCAAATAGACCTCGACCCTCCTCTGCCTATCCCGCCCAAACCATGGCCATAACATCGGGTATCATGAGTCAGGGGTCCTTTCCCATGGCTTCTGCTGCCTATCAATCTATGTCGTTGTCATCATTACAAGCGGTATGGCGGTCAAGCCACGACAAATGACGGCGAGGATCCATCGCCCCAAAGCCAATCGAGGACTGGTCCGATCCAGAACTCGGATTGCTGGCACATAGGCTGTGGTGCCGGCTTCATCCATTGCCAGTTCAGCCACCAATTGCGGGGCCTATCATACGAATGCCATCAGGAAGAAGCGAGCGGTCGCAAGCGGTCCGTGGGTTCCTGGTGCGGCATCAAGTGCGAGCGGCACGGGTGTCGCCACTACTGGGAGTGGTGGTCAAGCAACAGTTGCGGGATGGCGTCTCCGTGGATGGGCGTGCATGCGAGGAAGTTTCCCTGCAATGGGGCATGTGCGGCTCCACGGCAAGATGAGCGTCGTCTGCTGTAGCCGGGTCATGGCTTACACGCCATGGGCGGCGGAGCAATAGCTGGATGCATGCAAGCCTGCAGGTTGTTTCTACTAACAACTACGTCTTTGTGTGATCTGATCTACACACTCCAGACCTTTCCATGGGAGCCAGGAGGACAGGTTGCTGCATCTCGAATAAAAGGTTGTAATTCCGTTAATGTTCTAGTCATAGTCACCAATAAGATCAGCCGAGATGTAAAAGTCTTAATCGTATGTGAGTCGGGTCTGCTGCAGCTCGAGGACGAGCTGCTCGAAAAGGGGGGAGTAGTGTAATGAAAGTGGGACCAGCTAGGTTTGGGCCCATGATACTGTAGGGTGTGAACAGTGCAGGGGATAGGGTTAGTTGGATAAGATCAATTAGAGATAAGATTAGAGTTAGTTTGGATCTTTACTTACGGGTCAAGCCATCCCCTCTATATAAAGGGAGACAGTGTATTTAGATAATCAATCAATGAAGAAGAATTAATCCAATCTCTCCCCCAACTCCCAACAAGCGATGAGCAGCCGAGGCAAATAGACCTCGACCCTCCTCTGCCTATCCCGGCCAAACCATGGCCATAACAGCTTTCTGCTAGAGCTTTGCACTATGCCTTTGCTCGAAAACAATTTCCACGGTGATAATGAACAGCTAAATTAAAGTCACATGGAGCTTGAATAATATAATTTGCATATTATTGCCTAAAGACCTCCTTCCGACTCTACACTTGTGCAAAATACATGAGGTCTACCTAACGACGTCAATTAATTCGAGCATCCTTTCTCTTTTTAAATCATGCTTGTATTTCTGGCTTTTCGAGTGTGATGGATTGATACGTAGTGCTGCTCCATTCAGTAGCCCTGTAGCTAGAATTTATCATCACTAAGCCATCCAAAAACCAAAAACTAAGATGGAAGCTTGTGTGTCTCTGTAATCTGTAGTCTGTAGTCTCTCATAGTCTCATGTGTGATGACCCACCACATATTTATTTGTGATTTCTAAAACAACAACAACAACAACAATAAGCTAGGACGTTGCTGAAAATCTATATATAATGTTTGTGAGCAATTTTGGATGCATGAAACTGTAGCAAAAAGTGATCTTACAGCATATTAAAGCATCAGGCATACCCTGTAATTTGAAAAAATGGCTTGAGTGAGGAAGGTTTGACATTAAACATCCTCTTTTACTGTTGCTAGACCCAAACTTCTGGGCGGCATGCCCTGGTAGCCTTCGATGTGCTAATAGGTCAATAACACTAAATTTCTAAGATCTTGAAGCCTCCATTTCCCAACATATGAGCAGCTTCACCTTGATGCCTTAAACTGTGTCTGTGTAATAATTCAGGATATTTGCTACCATTTGACTACCCTGAGGAAGAGATGAAGCGGACTTGCATATACATTACCATTTGCCCAACTATCCATTCATTCCAGGATATCAAACACTGAGGAAGAGATGAAGCGGATTTGCATACACATTACCAGATGCTGGCTATAGCTTGTTGCCTGCTATTTATGGTCAACGCGACCTGCGTGAGGTGTGTGTACTGCTCCAGTGCTGCAACTGTAAATACCTACCAAGAGACAGACACTTCAGCCATATATGGGGATATAAATAGCTAGCATATTTCAGCCATATCTCTACGTGTGATAATTATATTTTTAGGCTTGTTTAAATGTGGCAGAGAATTAGTACTATATGATAGCTGCACTAGTAGTTTTAACCACTGATTGGCAAGTGCTCTAAACGCAGACAAATGGAGAGAGCTAAAGATGACATGCGACTCTGAAATACACACACACACACACACAGTCAGCAAATCCCATAACAGTTTTCAACAATTTTGGCAAACACCAAACAATATTTGAGCAACCAAACCAGGTGAAAAACTCCCAGCTCATTTTATAAACGAGTCCCATGTGGAGAGGAAACCCCTGACCTTTTTCAACTGAAAATATAAATAATAATGTGTTGTATGACTACAACTAAAAACAGTATTAGGAGGAAAGGTGGCTTGATTATGGAAGTTTTCATATACTACTTTTTTGCTTAATCTAGCTAGCTGAAAAATTACAGCTGACACAACCTTAAGCAAGTACTCACGCCCTGCCTACAGCAAGTTAGCAACCTCACCCTAAGGTCTGGATGTGCTAGTTACGTACACAATTTTGTCAAGAGGCTCACGGTGCAGTGGCAAAAAGGCCACTGGTCGGAAGGCTTCCACCCGGGGTTCCAATCCTGAGTGCGACACCTACAATTCAGGAGCCTCCCTTCCGGCATTTATTTCAGAGAAAGGTACACAATGCTAACTCGGTGTGGTAACTATGTCATGTCGTCTCAAGTGAATTCGTCAGTACTAAATTTGTAACTCACTGAAGCCTCCATTTCCCAAGATATTAGTAGCTTGAAATCTTGAAAAACTATCCGTGTAGCCCAGGATATATATTTGGACCATTTGCCTATACAGTGCCCAGCTATATATTCATTCCAGGAAATTGAATATGCAGTCTTGCGTTTACATTACCACATGGAGATTCTGGCTGGTGGCTACTGCTTTCTGCCTGCTATTTATTTTCTAACCTTTGATATGGTATACAGGTGGAGTGACGTGTATGGTGTATGTGCTACTCCAATAACTCCTGCTGCGGCATGGAGATATATATAAATAGCTATAGCATGGTTCTATCGTTTCTGTGTCTCAAACACAGGTGTAGTAATTAAGTTGTTACCATTGTGTTTTGATGCAGAAGATAATTGAATAATTGCTTAGAATATATTGACTTGTGCATAGGAACTAGAACAGAGCCAAAACCAGTATAAGGTGCAATGGATCAACCTAGCTTCTGATCCGACATAATTGAAAATGACAAGCTACTACAGAGCGGCACATCACAGCCGGCTCTAAAGCCACATCACCGCCGATTTTAAGAAGCCTCATGGCCCAGGCGGTGGTGATGGTGGCTTGCATTACCAGTGGTTCAAAACGGGCATAGATGCCCCCTATCACCGACAGTTTCTATCAAACCGTTGGTAATGATGATCATCGTCACAACCGGTTAGTGTGTGTGAAATTGTTAGTGATGAGGCCATCATCACAGGTGGTTTGTCCAATGAGCCGTCTGTGATATGAACTCATCACTACCAGTCTGGGGCATAAAATTAAACGTTGGTGATGTTGGTTTATCACCACCGGTTAGAACCAGTTGTGATGCCCAATTCCAGAGCAAAAAAATTCTAAAATCTATTTAAAATCACCAAGTTCACAACAATATATATAACCACAAAGAAAGTACAATAATGCAATAATACATACACAAGTCCACAATGAAATATACATGACAAGTCCACAATAAAGCATACTATTACAAGTTCACAATAAAGCATACTATTACAAGTCCACATAAAACAAGTTCATTTGACAAACAACAAGAAACTCAATCACGCAATACTTCTCCCTTGGATTGACAACATGATTGAGAATGAACCTGACTAGTTGTTCTTGAAGTGCTATTAGCTGGCCCATCAGTAGCTCGGACCCGGATATCCCTTCTCTCTGCTAAACAAATCAAAGATGTATCAGTTAGGTTAAAATACTAAGTGCTAGTCATGAATGGTAATTATGGTGTCTTTTGAAACATACCTGCACTGCTTCAGCATTAAAGTTATCCCGACTGTAAGTGTACTTCCCATACATAACATAAAACCCGCAATGATCGTTACCGACCGGCTGTCTTAGAACCCATTTTTTTCATTAATACTGAAGTCACCCCAGAATTCTCTATATGAATCTTGCTTTTCTTACAATATTGATCGAAGGCCGCATTTGACATTAAACAGTGAAACTGATTAGATGGAAGCAAAATGGCTTTGTTGAAAATGGAAGCAAACCCACAAGATGGATGCAAGATGGCAGCATTTTCAGCAACTCTTAGTACAGATTCTTCGTCACCGGCAGAGTATGTAATGTTGCATATATTCCAACTCACATACATACAAGCTATCAAATTAGTTCTAAGGGTTCGGTTTGCAACCTCCTAAACTGCTGGGACAAACAATATATTTTTAGAAATTTCACATCTCTTACAATTTAGTAAAGATTTTGAATTGAGATATGTGATGGGCTCTAGAGGTTGCATTATTTGAACCATGCATCCCTATTTGGGTTTTGTATCTACTGATGACTGCAAAACATTGTTTACACCCAGAAGAACGAAGTACATTATCACCAGTCAGCATTTAGAAGCTTAACATGCATTTTTATTCAGCTCAAGAATCACCACGGGCTTTACTGTTATTAGCTTACCTACTTTCTGATACTAATAAATGCTATCTTGGGCAATCTTAGAAGGACAACATATAACTTGGCTCGGAGACCAGCCGTGCTATTTATGCATAGCATTACAAGTAGGCAATGCTTCTTCCATCTCTAGGTAAACAGCATTGTAAGATGTTAGTGAAAGACCACAAGATGCGAAAATTTCTTTGTATCGGAATTGCTACAAAGTGTGCAATGAGAATAGGACAAGGACCAAGAAATTTAATTATCACCAAAGATATAAACATATCAGATGTAGGCATGTACCGAAAAACATGTTCTGTTGCTCACAGCCCACCGCCCAGCCTAACTAAATACTAGTACCTATGTTTCAAAGTGCAGTTTACTTTAGTTTTGTCTTAAGTTAAATTTATCCAACTTTGACAAAGTTTATAGGAAAAAATCATCAAGATCTACAACATCCAATTGGTTCAGTAAATTTACCATTACAGCAGAGAAGCAGACGCAAGTTTGTAGCAGCATTTGTAAAAATTCCACTAATAGGACATATACGAAACTATGGCCTCGCATAGTCGCATTATTCTTGCAGTCCTGCACTACTAAAAGGATTACAGGGCCTTCTCGACAGGGATGGGATGCATTTGGCAGATATGAGGACAAAAATATCGTCAAGCGGAGATGCTACAAGCGCGACAATGCAAACAGCTATTCATTTTATCTCGGGATGTCACTTCTAGTGTGTCAAGTTTGGAGCCAGGTAGCAGTCTGGGTAGGGCAGCCCAACCTCTCTCCGGCAGCATGGCCGCATAATTAATGCGACGCCCCTCACTGGTGGGTCAACCATACTTCAACTGCGGACACCCCCCCAAGGGCCACTGCCAGCCTAGTGCTTCTAGTGTCTTGGGAAATCTAGAAGGAGCGGAACGACGGAGTCTTCAACCACCATGAATCTCCTGTTTCGACCATCAAGGCGAAGATCAAAAGCGAGGCTTCAATATGGATTGCCGTGGGAGCAAAGGGTTTAGCCGCCTTTCTTGCGCAGGAGTAGTCGCTTTGGTCAGCTAGTTGTAGCCCTTTTTCTTTTTTGTTGCTGGCTAGCTAGTCTGTTCAAACTCCTCTTTTTCAATGAAATAGGCACACTCTCATGTCCGTTCGTTAAAAAAGAAGAATAGGACAGAGAAGGTGGAGCATTGTGACTAGGGGCAGCAGTTAGAGAGCACTTGAAGAACCAGCAGCCAGCGACAATCAGAGCTATACCCCTTTACTAGGGCCCCACACATGCAATTCCTGATGCTTCCCATCCCCAAGTGGCAAGCGAATCTCTATATATTGGGTACAGTGTATTTGGTTTCTATGCAGTGAAGTATGTTTGTGAGGAGACTATGTGTCATCTTCCATAACAAACTTGAGCCGTGAGCATTTGAAAGGGAATTTGGAGCTGTGAGAGTACTAGGTGGCTACCAGTTGCAACTTACAAAGCAGATGAAGAATACATTGTTATTAAGAGCTATTCTCCCGCACAAAGGAATTCTGAAGTTATGATGCACAATATGACCCTTGCTACAATATTTATGGTGTTTTTTTGTGCTATAGATCGACATGCAGGTGCATCTCTGACCTTAGAATACGTAGGCTATCTAGTCCTAGTACCCAAAATATATGTCAATTATTGAAGAATCATTATAGCAACATTGATGGCTAATATCATAATTTGTATAATAATCTCCATTATACACTTTCTAATGAAGTTCAAAATTTTGCCTTTGATCCAAAATAATTTTTAAGATAGTCACATGGAGCTTCAAGAACATTAATTGACTTATTACCTAGCTTCAATTTAGTTGTGAACTCGTGCAATGTACCTGAAGTTTACCTAGCATCCATTGAATCAGCGAGCTTTCAGAGCCTCCTTTCTAGTTTTGCTTTGCATTTTCAGTGGGTGATCCCTCCGTCCGCAGCGCCCTTCAGTACTGCCTTAGCTAAAATTTCCGGAATATAACGAAAATGGCACGCATGCTTGTCCCTCACCTCATGCGTGATGACTCATCATTAACATTTTTATTTGAGCTTCACTTCACACAGGAGTTAACAAAAATGAGTGTATTATATTGTGTGTATCCTCAATCATGGAAGCAATAAGTGCAAAAAAAGGAACAATATAATCATCACCACAGACTTATCACTAGCTACTAAACTGGCCCATCTGACAAGTCACACTGGTGCCCATGGACTTAGCCACTTCCACTCCATCTGGAGACAGAATGCTGATGTACATGTGGCTACTCAAATGCTGTCGGCTGGTGATTACCCGGCTAGCCACTATGTCTGAATGTATACATGAACGTAAAAATTGGCCTCACATAACTTCCCAATCTCTCCCATGCCTATTGTACATCCTTTCAAAAGAAGTTTTCATTTCTATCCAAACTCTTACGTTACTATGCCACTGCATGTGAGCCTTATATCACTACTGGGGAAGTAATCTTTAGTACTGGGAGAACTGCCACTGTATGGGAGCCTTATATCATCATGAGAACTGCCTTGATGGTTGTCCAATCGGTACTGGGCAATCAGTACTAAAAGGGGGTCCTTTGGTACCATGTGAATTAACCAGTATTGAAGAGGGAATTTAGTACTGGTGTTTTATAACATGTACTACTGATTTGCCACCATGGTCACCTTCTCTTTCCCTTTTTATTTTCTGTTCTTTTCTTTTTCTTTACAACTTTTAACACATATTCACATTCTGTTCTTTTGAAGTCATGTTATGGTGTTTTTGACTGGAATTGATTGTGATTTATGGTCTTTCCATGCCATTTTCATAAGTCTGTTGAAACATGGGGATATTGTGTTGATTATTATATGGCTGTGTATTTTTTTTGCTAAATAACTTGGTTTAAAAATTGGGCCTGTTGGGCTGAATTTTATATGGGCTGTGCATATATTGCTGAATGACTTGGGTTGAGAAATGTTTGGTCTAATTTAGGTCCATTTTGAATTCGGCCTGCTACCAAATGACATGCGTGGTGACGTCATCATCATGTCACCTGCCATGTGGCTGCCACATCATCAACTGCCAGGGCATCAATTGTCTCATCATCTGCCATGTCACTAGCCAACTCATCTCTACAAGCGACGTGACAAGTTAATCCATGACGATCACCTTCGTCATAGATTTTGGACTTCGGGCTAGGTTCAATGGGTTTTACACAATCTATGACGACTTGAAAACGTCATGGATCATGTTAATCTATGACGAAAACGTTAGTTCGTCACGGCACTTAATCTGTGACGCTCAATACATGATGATCTGAAATTTCATCATAGACGTCGTTTTATGACGAAATTTTGATGATCTGTGACGAAAATCGACCGTCATAGACCGCAGGATATTTTGTAGTGTCACGAACCAAAGATTCACATTCAAGAACCACATATTCTCATATTTCCCATGCAAATTTCACATTCACAACACATACTCACTACTGGAAAACGAAATTTCCCTGTGTGCACCAAAACCGACAGGGAAAAGCAAATTACCGACAGGGATAATGAAAAATAATTTCCTTGTCGGTTAACCGACAGAGAATAACCGCCAAGGATAAAGCGACAGGAAAATAAAATTTTGCCCGTCAGTTTTTTATTTCCCTGTCGGTTTCGTTGTTTCCCTGTCGGTTCCGAGCACACAGGAAAATTGTCTCCAGTCAGGTTTGAGAACTTTTCTGTCAAGAAAAGCCCGACAAGGAATAAGCAGACTACCGCCAGGGAAAACATTTTTCTGTCGAGTCAGTTCACCATCAAAGAAAAGCATATTTTTCTGTCGTCCACTTGGCAACAGTGTTATTGTGCTAACCGTCAGGACAATTCATTTGCATGTCTTTTAATTACAGTGAAAACCCACAAGCCCACCATCAGGGAAATTCATTATCAAGATGGAATGATATCAAATTGAATTTAATATAGAATGCCAGACCACATTACTTATCAGTAATTCAAAATCGAATCACATGTCCACGTACAGATCATTACATATATACATATATCATAACTTCTCCAAATTGTGGAATCGATACAAGTTAGCAAAAGGAGCAGCCCACCAAAGCCTTAATCTTCTGGAACAGAACTAACTAGAGACTAGCTCATGGAGACAAACTACCAAACTTTAAAATGCTCACAACTGTATTTTCAATGTTTGTGATGTCGAGGTCCATGCTTGGACTCTAATACAACATGAGATGGAACAAGTAGCCTGCATGAGAATGAAAGTTAGATAACCAGGTGCTCTTGTTCCTATTGGTACTGCATGGTTTTCTTAGCTAAGAATAAAGGCTATTTCAGGTACTGGAGTGTTGCCTTAGGCAAGTATAAGGCACGGCAATACTTGACTGAAAATGCTATGTACAAGCAGAGTAAAATACAAAATTTTACAACTGATCATACATTACTGAAAATCATAGATGCAACTATGCAACAAAGTTTTCTAAATGTGTGCTAACATGAGATAGAACCAAGTCAGAGTTGTTTGAACTCACAGTTGCTTGGGCAGCTGATAGACGTAGCCCTTGATCTGATATTTCATTTTCCAAGTACCTGCATGTATATTGCAAGCACATATTCAGATTCATCATATTGTGAAGTGTGAGAAAGGTAATCACAACTAACATTGGTGCAAAAGTACTTAGTTTTGTTAGACAATTTATTATAAAAGTTGGCCAATGTATCACACACTAAGCAAGTAAACATATACTACCATCGAGAAGTGACCCTGCTGATTACAAAGAAACAGGCATAAGTTAGAGAAAAAAATCCAAAATTGTTATGATACATACACAAAGTGAAGGTTTATTGGCTACGAAAAACTCTGTTTATTCTGAAACTTAATATCTATATTGTCTACAATGGATTGAAAGTGCATAAAATTCAGAGAAACATATTAAATTCCTAATCTTAATCAGTACAACATCCATATTTTTCTTGTTAGAATAATCCTGGCACTTTCAATTAGAAAAATTAGTTGAGAACTGCTAACTATTCGCACGAGTACTGCAGTACAGGCAAACATTTGTTTCAGAATATGGAAAGCACATTGGATATGATTCATTAGCAAGGTGCCATGCAAAGGGAAAATAAAATTAAACTTCAGACACATAGAAGAATTCAATCGAACAGGCTCATACCTCAAGCGAGGATTGATTGAAGTGGGAGATCGACAGAGCGACCTCAGCTCAGTGCACCTCTGCTCAAACTGGGAGGAGCTGCAGGGCCATGAATAGCAACAGCTCGAGCACAACCTGCACCTCACCTGCTCACCGTGCTCACCTCGGCGTCGCCGACAGATCTGGGTAGGCGCGACCCGGCTGCTGGTGCCTCGCCTCCACGCGTGCACAGTCGGGGTCGGCCTCCATGCAGAGAAGTCGTGGGTGGCGGCAGCGGAGGGATGGACGGACGGACGGGGCTGGCGTCGCCGCCCTGTACCTTTGGGCCGCTGGTGAGAGTCTCGCTCGCGGGCAGGGCTCTGCCCCGGGCGGCGGATCTGCGGGAGGGAGGAGAGGTGACCGGGTGAGGGAGTGGCGGCTTGAGGGAGAGAAGAGTTAGGGTTTCACAGGTTTTATTCATCTCGTTTTCAATCAGAACGGTTGAACCGGTGATGGACGGCTGGAAATAATTGATCCATTTGGGCGAAATGGGCCATGTTCCATTCCTTATCTAGTTAATGTTTTTCTTTTTCTTTTTCATTTTATTGTACCATTGTGAAGCAACACATAAAAATAATTATCTCATATATGTCAATATATTTTTTTTATATACAACAGACTACATATGAGTTATCTTGTATAAGTTTCAATAATTTAATAACCCATTTACTATTTTCAACACTTCAAATGCATTTATGTAGGTTTATTTAAAGAAATTGTTTTTTGAACTACATGTATCTCAAATAATATGTTAAAAATATTAACAAAAAATATTTCAGGTATCTATGTTCTATTATACCTCATATCTTTAAAATATGTGGAAAGTTCACATGTTTGCTAGGGTAACTTAAACTTCTATTTGCAACCTTATTATAAAATAATAACAATAATAATACCTAAAACTTATCCCAAAATTCTCAAAATTGTCATACAATCATTTTGTTGATGTATAAGGCTGGCATAAAATTCTCATTACATTTTACAAGATTTGATGTATACATGGTTCACAAAATGGATAGCTCTATCACATAGTTTCATAGAACTCAAGCCAAACATTGAAGTTTTCATACCCTACATTATATTTTTACTCATATGTACCCCAATTTTGGAAATGACCTTATGTTGAATATAACATTAGCAATTATAAAATTTCATCAACAATTGTTATGAAAAAAACATGTATTTCTATTATCCCCTTAAATGTAAGAAAACAATCTATAAAGAAAAAGATTCAAGAAATAATAATTAACAACCAACATGCTATTAAATAAATAATTGTGTTTTTATAAGTTTTGAAAAAAAGAATCATCAAATTTGGAGTTCATATGAGGTAAAAAACCAATTACAAATTTTAATTCCAGATTAAAAAGAGAAAGATGAATGGTTGATGTGTTCTTCCTCCCAATTTGGATCAATTTCCCTGTGGGTAACATGTATTTCCCTGTGTGTTTTACCAAACCCCCAAGGAAATGAGGAATTTCCCTGTGGGCCATGTCAATTTCCCTGTCTGTTTAATCTAACCCACAAGGAAATGATGAATTTCCCTATGTGTTTTGGTATTTCCCTGTGTACTCTTTAGAAACCGCCAGGGAAATGTGAATTTCCCTGTGTGTTCAAGAAAAAACCCTCAGGGAAATTCAAAACACACAGGGGAATTTCGTTTTCCAGTAGTGACTCACAAACATATTCTTAAGAACAACTGCTTCAACTACACAAATTGAACTACACAGATTCACATGAACAACTACACAAATCAGGGATTTACAAGAACAACACGAATCAAAAAATGAATCATGCAAAAACTCCAGGACAGCGGGCCACTAGCCCCAGGCCGCGCGTGCCCACTGCCAGGGCTAGCCACGCCCAACTCCGGCTCCCGCTCTTGTGTCGTCGGCTTGAGGAGATATAAGAGAGAGATGCATGAGAGGATATGGAAGAGATGAGAGATGTGAGGACATGGAACATATGAGAGATGTGAGGATATAGATGTTGTGGTTTTGTGACTTAGAAAGAAATATAGTCAAGAAGGGAGAGCAAGAGAGAGAGAGAGAGAGAGGAGGGGGGCGCGCACGTATGCAATACTGGTGGCTAGTGTCACTCGGTACTAATTCCTCACCTTTTAGTACCAGCGGACTCCTCCACCCGACACTAATTAAAGGGGGGGGGTCTGACCTTTTAGTATCGGCTGGTGTGCTCAATTAGTAGTAAAGTGTGGCCTTTAGTACTGGGTCTTACCCCCGCTTGATACTAAAGAGTGGAGTCGTACTTTGAGATGTCGAAAAATTACAGTTAGTGTCGACTAAATTATATAAGAATGGTAGGTGTGCTAATCTATCAGGCTGTACTCAGAAGCCAACCAGCAATAATGTCTCCTGGTGACATGTAATAATATTGTATAGTATCGAAGATCTCAAGATATCTCTGGAAAAGAGAATAGATCCTCCAACTCCAGGTTCAGTCGAAAGTCGAATGACAAAACCATAACATATATAGCATCAGATTTTCACAACTTTTTAGTACCCTTTACTCTCAAGCATTATAAAAAATGACACCGTGGACAACAGGAAATACAAAATTTATACTCCATTATGTCTATGGAGCACGAATACACCTCTCCATTCTACCGCAATGCAAGAAAGAGAGAAGTAGCTCTACCAGAGCATGAGAATGGCTTCGCATAGGATTGGACATGTGGCCCTAGCATTATATAACCACCCCCTCTGCCAAGCAAAAAGTGATGTTGCTCTGCTGCAGCTGATTATCATGAACCAATAATATGTTCACTTTTAGCTCCCCACGTATTCTGCATACAATTTACACATTTATGGCAATCTCACTTCATTATAATTCAGGTGTTGGACTGGTACCAAATATGTACATGGTGGGGGAGAAGCTTTTTTTTTTTCAACTCAGCGTGGCATCTAAACAGATCTTTGTCCTTGACCTGCAGTTGGATTTCCCGTTGCATCCCATTTCTATGAGAATAGCTCAGTTTCATTTGTGCATACATGTACTGGTGTTGATGAGTCAGTACCAAGGGTACATTTTGCAAAACTACACATGTTTCTTTTCTTTTTTTTTTTTTGCGGGTAACTACACATGTTTTCTTTAGCTATCCGATACTGAGAAGTCTTATTGTTATTTGTTGTTTTAATGGGAACCGTCAGGGTGTGCAAGGGGAACCAACAACATTTGTCTTGTGACTTAAGTGAGTAGTTTCCATATTAGTTAAAGCAGTTTTCTTCTTTTTTTTTCTGACAAGGAGCATGATCTCAGGTTTAATACTCAATGCCAGGGGTACAATAAAGTTGTAGGAGATTAAAAAGGAAATCTTGCTCATGAGAAATCTAAGTACACTATTTGCCTACTAACATAAACCTAGTGGAATAAACATATATGGATTCAATGTCAGCATCGCAATAGTTGAAAGCAATTTATTTTTCCGCATCATCGGAGCCTTTGCAAGAAACGGTGTAGTGGTAGCACATACAACAGGAAATATTTTCCTAGATTCTCCTAAACTTCTCTGAAGAACAAGACAAGTGACTAGTACATCTCCAAGTGAAGTATTTTGTGGGTCTTCGCATACTCCCACACATATTTTCTTTATATAACGCCTTCCAACTGCAGCTTGGATTCCCATTGCATCCCATTTCTACGAAAAGTATTCTGTAGCAATCCTCTCTAGAAATATCAAAACTGAAGACTACAGCATGCCAACATTTGTACTTGCTGAATGTGATTCGTTCTGACAGCAAACAAAGAGCTGATACAAATGTGGGAAGAAAGAGGTACAGCCACCACGGTCCACGGATCTTGCCAAATTAAGTGTTTTCTACAAACCAAGATGTAGTACACATGCTATTAACTACTCTCTCTTTAATTTATTTGACTTCTAAAAGAGCAAAAGAGTCGCTTGCCGCTTTTCTTTACACTTCTTCTGATATCAACAAAAGATAAAATACAAGAAAATACAGCATACAAAGAGTTCGACAGGATGCTTGGCAAAAACGGCCATTGAACTTTATTTCCTTATGCATTACAAATATTCTGTACGCGAGCTAATTAAACTACATTGTTTACGAAGGGTTATCAGCCTGAAGCTAAGAGGTTAAGACTTCTTTGATGCATGGTACCAGAATGGCTTTCCTGCACAGTTAATTGACTAGCCACACCAATTGAAAGCATCATTTTGAGTTAAACTATATGGTTCAGATGCTGAGATGCTACACCTTGAGCTCTTGTGGAAACAGAGTAACAGAGTAAATTATGGAAACAGAGCGAATTACACATGCATTCTGTCACAGCTCACCTTCGTATGGTGAGATTTCATATGGCTCTTCATATTTGAAAAAAAGTCTTATGTATGGTGAAAACTAAAATATTCATTCATTATTCAATAGCAATTCGCCTTCATTATCGAAAGCAATTATTTGTTGTTACTTCACCTAAGCTAGTCTTTTAACAAGAACCGACAGCATCTTTCTTGTGACTTAAGTGACTAGTTTCCATATTAGTTGAAGCGGTTTTCTTCTTTTCGAACAAGGAGCATGATGAGCTCAGGTTTAATATTCGATGCCAGGGGTACAAATACAATAAAGTTGTAGGAAATAAAAATGGAACCCTTGCTCATGTCAATGTAAGTACACTATTTGCCTATCAAAAGAAACCTATTGGCATAAATACATATGGATTGCCATGTTAGCATCACAACAGTGAAAGTAATAAAACGATGAAACCTGGCCCTAAGCTATAATTAGCTTCGCAATTTCAGGAGACTGAACAGACGAAACTTGTTAAAGGTTTCTGATTTATAAGCCCGTTATGAAATTAAATGATTAACATATAAGTGATTTATTTCAGCATCATCCCAAGTTCCCAACCTCTCCGTTTGGCTGTTTGGCATGCTTTCTACTGCTAGAGAGGTCCATGTTTGTGGAGCAGCCGATTCCTTTCAGCTCAGAATGGCATATAGGCGGAATGATGCCTTCCAACTGCAGCTTGGACTCCCATTGCATCCCATTTCTATGACAAGCATTCCGTACCACTGTTCTCTAGAATTATCAAAACTAAAGTGCAGCATGCCTACATTCGTACTTGCTGCGTTCTCACAGCAAACAAAGAGCTGATGTGTTTATATACAAATATGAGAAGAAAGAGGTACATCCACCACGGACCTTACTCAAATTAAGTGTACTCTACCAACCAAGAACTAGTACACATGCTATTAACTACTCTTTCTTCAATTTATTTGACTTCTAAAGGTGCAAAAATGTCACTTCCCCCTTTTCTTTACACTTCTTCTGATATAAAACCATGATAAAATACAAGAAAATACAGCAACGTAGAGTTCAAGGGGATGCTTGGTAAAATGGCCGGTGAACTTTATTTCCTGATGCACTACAAATCTTCTGTACGCGAGCTAATTAAACTACATTGTTTACAAAGGGTTATCAGCCTGAAGCTAAGAGGTTAAGACTTCTTCGATGCATGGTACCAGAATGGCTTTCCTCAACAGTTAATTGACTAGCCACACCAATTGAAAACATCATTTTGAGTTGAAATATATGCTTCAGATGCTGAGATTCTACACCTTGAGCTTTTGTGGAAACACAGTAACAGAGTAAATTATGGAAACAGAGTGAATTACACACGCATTCTTTCACAGGTCACCTTCGTATGGTGAGATTTCATATGACTCTTCATATTTGAAAAAAAGTCAAATGTATGATGCAAACTAAAATATTCATTCATTATTCAATAGCAATTTGCCTTCATTATCGAATAGTTAGCAGCTGGCCGCCTGGCACCCAGCTACCATGTCCCAGGAAAAAAATCTTACTGCAAGTAACATAAGGAAAGGCACACACATATTATTCATTATCCGTCACCAATTAAGTGGATAAAATAAGAAATTTGCCAGCTGCATTTTCCAATTTTTTTTCAAATGCGGAGCAGCCTTCTTTAGTTAGGAGTATGCCTTTGGAGAACAAGCAGGTCTTCCTACCCATGCTCAGACATCATCTGTGGACTGCAGGTGATGGCTGTAACCCATATTGGTGTTCTGAAGCTTTTCAAGTGCTGCAAGAAGCATGCTCAATTACGTGCTTGTCTCCCACTCTTCTGGGAGGTGTTGCAGCACCCGTCTACAATCTTCTTCTACAATCCTTCTTAAGCCGGTAAAACACATGGTTACATGCCACACTGACACCTGAACGATGAAACTGTGCTATAACCCAGTTATGGCTGTCTCACTTGACCACGCAACAGGTTGAAGCCAGGGACTTCAGCAGCTTGTGCAAGATTGTGAAGCTGCGATTTAATTTCAGTCTGATTCCTGTTGCATCTCATTTCTATGATAGGAATTTAGTTTCGGCTCTGCAAATAAAATCAAGACTTGCATATGTATACTTGTGAGGATCCAGCCACCCAGGCAGTACCCATGTGTAGTTCTCGCTGGATACAACGATAGGAAGTGGTCATCCTTATAATCTTTACAAGACCTGGGGGGGGGGGGCGTAATTTTTGCCCTCCCATTGCGCCACATCACCCGTAAATCGTGAGCCGTCCGATCGCGCGTTGATGGGCTAGGATCCAACCAAGAAGCTCAGCAGTTTTAAAAAAACCCTCGCACTTTATCAAAATTAAAATGTGATGCAGCCCACACCTAGGTAATTTTATGAAAAAACCCTTGAATCTTGCAGAAATAGCATTTGCACAAGCCACCTCTCAGGAAGTTTTTGGAAACCCCCTCGAGCTTCGAAGAAATGCCAAGATGCACTAGTAGAGACAAGGACTACGGTCCCGGTTGGTAAGGGGTATAGGTCCCTCAAGTCCAACCAGGACTGATGATGAGAGACAAAGGGGGGGTTCTTTAGTCCCGGGTGAAGGAACCGGGACTAAAGGGGGCCTAGCGTCAATTTTTTTTTGAAAGTCCCCGGGAGGCCCTCACACACGCGCAAGTCACAAGTCACAAGTCACGCGATTTTTCACGCGAAATATAAGCGTGTGCGGGGATTCGAACTCATGACCACCAGCCTCACCATCTCACCTACACAGCACATCTGACTGAGTAGAGGATGCTATCCTCTTATAGTAACTCGTGGAAGACCCTTTAGTCCCGGTTGGTAACACCACCTGTGACAAAAGGCCCCCCTTTAGTCCGGGTTGGCGTTACCAACCGTGACAAAAGGGTCACCCCCTTTAGTCTACGTTCGTGTTACGAACCGAGACTAATGCCCCCCCCCTTTAGTCTCGGTTCGTAACACGAACCTAGACTAAAGGGGTGACCCTTTTGTCACAGTTCGTAACACGAACCTAGCTAAAGGGGGGGTTCTTTTGTCACGGTTGGTGTTACCAACCCGGACTAAAGGGGGTGAGCACTCATGGCATTAGTAGTCATGTCGATGAAACCCCTTTAGTCTCGGCTCCAAAGTTGAACCGGGACTAAAGGGGCGTACCAAAGGGTCTTTCTCTACCAGTGATGACTGTAAATTTTAGGAAATCCCCCTCCAACTTTATCAAAATTAAATTATACTCCAGCGCCACTGCTCCAATAATTTGATGAAGCCCCCCTCAAATTTTACATAACTACCATTTATTTAAGCCACCTCTTGGACAATTTGACATCATCTCCCTCGATCAAGGCACCAAATTTTACGATAATCAACTCACGATCTATGAATCGCCCACAAACCAGAGCTTTAAAAAATAACACATGATCCACATACTTCTAAGCAAAAGACCCTAAACTTTCTGCAAATCTAATCACTGACCAAAATTTTGCAGAAAAGTCCCCCAGCTTTGTCTTGATCAATCCACGGTCCCTGCATTCAACTGAAAAATACCCTAAAGTTTTAAGAAACTAATCCACGCCTGCAAAAAAATATCACAAACCTTCCTACCAATCACTGGGCTACAGGTCATGGTGCGACAACGTGCGCCAGTCTTTCTAGTGTATACTAGGTTATAGCCCGTGCGTTGCTACAAACACACAAAATTTGGATGCAACAATTACTTTCTAAAAAGTAAATAATACAAAACATTATATGGTGAACCAGTTCCCACACCTTAAAAATTCTATCTCTTCACAAGCTTGCTAGTGAGTTTCATCATATTCAGTAGCTTTCCTTAGTAGTTCCTTCATATTCGTAACTTTCTCCAGTAATATGGGGTGTCTTATGTGTGTGGTTGCTCGTATGGGTCCATCTTTCATAGAGAAGAACACTCGTTGAGGTTGGGTATCAATTGCTGCTAATTTTAAAGTGATAGATCTATGCTCGTGTGCACTGCCACTGGACTCAAACGATTTTAACACAATACAAGCGATATCATTCTTAGTAACATATTGAGAGTAAATAATAATAATATCACAAGACAAAATTCTTATCCATGAAAAGCTCTCTACTGGAGCGATAGTTATATCCAGTGGCGAAGCCAGCCCCACATCTTAGGGGGGGGGCTGCTTCTTCCTTCTTCCTCCTCTAGCCCCTCTTTTCCTCCTCTTCTTCTACCTCCAGCCTAGGGGGGGCTTAGGGGGGCTCCATGGTGGTGGCAGCGGTAGGGGGGCTCTAGCCCCGGCCGCCCCACCACTGCCTTCGCCACTGGTTATATCACTGAGTAGCACCCAACTTTATAAGGTATTTACAGTTCCATTTAAGTCAGTAGACTTGGTGCTAGAGGATCAGAAGGCTGACTGCCAAAGTTAGTTTGCTATTTTTTGTAAAGCTAAAAAGATCCTACTAAAAACTTGTAGATAGTCAAGATATCTCATCGTATGAATTTCATCGTATGAATTTGACAAGTGTATAGACCGTTCAGTTTCTATGTATAAACTATTACAAATTCCCAATATATATAACTCTGAAGATGACACAGATAATAAGGAGCCTTTTTATTTCCTCTACATCAAGTGGACGACTTGCATTGTTGCCCACTATTTATTTTCTGTTTAATAAATGTGCTCACGTGGAAGCAGGTTGTTCTTTAATTTACTGGCGCTAGCTATTAGTTATTTACCAAACAGAATATGACTTGAGTAAAAATGACCAACTTAGGTAATTAACCTCCAAATAACATTAATTTTGCATTGACACTATGGCTTAATAAAATGCAGTGATAGTACTGAGCATATTACTAGAAGATATTGCAGTCTGCTTCCACGCCCAAGATCAAATTAGGAGTAGACAAAATCAACATATTTAAATTTTCTGTTTGTTCATTTAGCATCACAAAGCCCCATGTGGTCCTAGTTGCTCTTCAAAATATACAAGTAACGTGATGGGCAACCATATTCCACTTAGGATCCGAGAACTGATCAAAATCACTTTTGAGAGTTGAGACAAAGAAACGGCTGACTAGGCAGAATGATGTGAGCCGATACTCATGGCAAAGGCTGGAATGCTCTCGGCAAAGGTTTTTTCGTGAGTTTCTCTCGGCAAAGGGCTCATGGCAAACAATTTCACGGCAAACAACTCTTTGTTGTGAGCCTTCTATTGCGCACTCGACAAAGGTCTGTCATGCGTACACTTTGGCTCTTGGTAAACAACTTTCAAAAGGATTAAAAAATAACCCACCGGCCAGGCATTGCGGCCCCCACCGGCCAGGCACCGTGGCCCCCATCGGATACACAGCGAGGCACTCACCGGCCGGTCGCCTCCACTGCTGCCGTGGCCACTAGACTGCGGCGGATCCAGGGAGCTAGTAACCAGAGCCCGCTCGCACCGGTCGACGCGCGAAAGGAGGCAAGAGGGCGGCCAGCGCACAGGAGGAGGAGGTCACAGCAGGAGGAGGGTGCGACACCGAGCCTGGCGGAGGAGGTCACGCCGCCACCGTTGTAGATCCGGCCACCGCCGTCCTCTTAGATCTCGCTGCCACTATCCTCGAGATGCGCCTCCGCCATCCTCGTACATTGCCACATCACTTCACCCCGCCGCTGCTCCTAACCACCGGTGAGGGGTGAGTGGAGGTGGCGGGGAGGGGAGGCAGAGGAGCGGGGCGACGACGTCAGGGGTACTGGGAGAGGAATGGGTTGGCGGTAGTGAAGGAGAGGAAGAGAGGCAGAGGAGGTGGCCGCCGGAGTAGGAGAAGAGGAGGTGGCCGACGTCGGAATGAAGGGAGCGAGTGAGAAGCTCGGGGAGATCTGGGGGGTGAGGAGTGCGGGTGGCGGCCGAATGGAGGGGGGTTAGGGTTGCGGCTGGGGAAGTGGGGGTGGGGGCTTAATACTCCCTACATAGTTTTTATGGGCCGCTGAGATTATTAATGGGTCATAGGTGACCCAATTTGGGTTTGATGTGAACCCAATGACCAGCCCACGGCAAAGTTTTTTTTCAAAAAATGTTGCAAATGCAGTTAATTAGTTCAATATAGCAAATAAATACAAAATTGTACCAAATTTTAACATAGAGTACCACATTTTTTGTTTGGAAAGTAGAAAAGTTTTGAATTCAAATGCCAATTGGAACATCACTTTGCTTACAAACCTAATCGCTTCCTTCTTGACTCTGTGAAACTTCTTCGGAGATGCTTCGATTTGTAAGCATCGTACATAATAAAATGTACAAAACCCACTCAAATTGTTACCACAGCCTCCGTATATGATATAATGAGATATTGACAAATTTCATGATTTTCAGATTTCATTTGTGATTTTTAGAATTTTAAAATCACTCGGACGTGTGTTTATGATCGTGTTTCCTGGATAAGATGTTGGAAATTTCTTTTCATTTTATGTCTAAGGTCTCAAATTTAGATAAATAACATGAATATGATTTTTGCACTCAATTTCTTCTTTTTTTTGAATCACTTGCATTTCAAATTTAACTTGACTCAAAAAATTGTTTGAAACACAATTAATTAGTTAATTATAGAAAACAAATACAAAAATATACCAAATTTGAACATGGAGTGCACATGTTGTATGGAGAGAGTAGAACAGTTTAGGGTACAGAAGACAATTATAGCTATGAGTCTATATTCATTAATAAAAGAAAATACATATTTAGCTTGAAATTTTTGAAATACTCTATTACTAAAAGTTGTAGATCTTTTCGAGATGTATAATTATGATACAAGGTTTTCTTCATCAGAAGTTATATAAATAAGTTTTGGAAACATTTTGAGGTGGGAGGAGAGTCTTTTGCCGTCGGCCTAAACAAAAGCTCATGGCATAATAGAATGTTTGTCGTCGAATGAAAAAAACACACACGGCAAGATCCAATTTTAGCGTGAGTCACTCTTGACCTCTTGTATGTTTTATTTTCTAGAACTTTAACATGTGTTTATAACAGAAGAATCATAATGAACAGGGGGGAAATGACACTTGCTTTTTTAGAAGTCAAAAAGGAAAATGAGAGGGAGTAGTAAATATACAGCATGTGTACTAGTGCTTGCATTATTGGTTGGTAAAACACTTAATTTGAGTAAGATCAGTGTGGATGTATCTGTTTCTTTCACATTTGTATATATATAAACACATCAGCTCTCTGTTTGCTGTAAGCCTGTAACCAAAATGCACGAGTAGAATTGTTGAGAGAATCATATTCAGCAAGTAATAGAAGCATGCTGTAGTTTTTGTTTTGTGATTTCTAAGGAGGAGTGCTACAGAATAATTCATGTCGGGAAACAGTGGGTTTGCCATGCACCACGGGCGCACGGCAAAGGCCCTAAAACGCACGGCAAACTCTTTGCCGTGCGTTTTTCGTCGGGCGCACGGCAAAGGGCACACGGTATCATTTTGCACGGTAAAGCCCCTTTGCCATGCGCCGCGTCTGACAACGCACGGTAAATTATCTTTGCCGTGCGTTTTTTCACGGCGCACGGCAAAAAAAAGCAACTGACGGCGCCAGGATGAGACGGCGTGTGACGCCCTTTGCCGTGCGCCGGGAAAAAACGCACGGCAAAGATGGGCTCTTTGCCGTGCGCCGTGAAAAAACGCACGGCAAAGATGCGCTCTTTGCCGTGCGCCGAGGCCCAAAACGCACGGCAAAGAGGGCTCTTTGCCGTGCGCCGAGGCCCAAAACGCACGGCAATCAATGGCACCTTTGCCGTGTGCCCCTATAAACGCACGGCAAAGGCACTGTTTGGTCACTTTGCCGTGCGTCTTCCAGAAAACGCACAGCAAAGTGGCCATTGCAATTTTTTTTTGTTTTTCACGTTTAAAAATACCCAAAAAATCACTGGAATATCATAATATTCATCACAGGCATCATATATATCATAATATTCATCACAGGCATCATATATATCACAATAATCATCACAGACATCACATATAGATAAATCCACACGTTACTCATCGACAAGTCCACTAGTACATCCAAGTTCATCGACAAGTCCACAAGTTCATCGACAAGTCCACAAGTTTAACAACAAGCATTATTCAAGTTCATCGACAAAGCTCCACAAAGTCCAGCAACTCAAATGACATAAACGCGACTCACTGAGGAGGAGGGAAGAGCTACTGTGGGGCCATCGGCGGTGACATGCCCGGGGACCAATGTAGATTATTCGAAGCCGCCGATTGATTCTTTCAATAAAAAGAGTAAATTGCATGTGAGACCACAATCAAGTTCTCTATGTTATAATCCAAGTTCTCTAATAAGTCTCTACTTTCTCAAGGTTTCTAAGTGAGTCTAAGTCTCTACGTTCTCTAAGTCTGTAATTATTGAAATGAAAGAACAAAGATGTCAAGTAACTCACCACAGGAGTCTCAGGAGCTGCAGCCGGAGTCGGAAGGACGAGCACCGGGGGCATCGGGGGCATCGGGGGCATCACGGGCATCGGGGGCATCGGGGGCATCGGTGGCATCGGTTGACCGTTCTGGACAGCTAGCATGGAAGCTTGCATGTGCTCGGCCATCATCTGCTGCTGCAACGCCATCCACTGCTGCATCTGCACCTGGTGTGTGGCAAAGTCGCGTTGGGTCATCATCAGCCGCCTGGGTCATCAAGCTCGCGGGTCATCTGCTGCTGCTGGTCGACCACACATAGCTCAACCGCGTTTAAGGCCGTCTGCAATTGGTCATCCAAGTGTTACTATTGAAAGGAAACATATGTAGAGATTCATTAAGGATGAGTAAAACAGAAATAACCTGAAGTCGCTCCACGTGGGCGGCTGCGTGGCCGTGGAGTATGGGAGGGGCATTGCCCGTGTCCCTTGCTTTTAGCATCGTGAGAGTGGGAGTAGTGGTTGTGTCCAAATGTTGTCACCCATATAGTAGTGGCCATGCTTCTTTCCATGACCGTTTAAATTACTTAGTTATAGTTAATATAAACAAATTAGCAAATGGATGCAAAAAATACCATAAACTAACATGAGATAATGTATGTTTTATGTTCAGTAGAGAAAAAGTTTTCAAGTCAAAAACCAAGTTCAAATTGTACTAAGACTACAAATCAAGTGAGATGACTCTAAACACTATGAAACTTCAAGTTGAATGCTTCGGTTTCTAAACACTATACGTCACGGATTGTTCAAAACCTCTCTGTACTATTTTTCACAACCTTCCCATAGTATATCATGAGCTCTCGACAAATCTCATGACTTTCAAACTCCATTTGTATTTAATACAATTAAAAAACATTTCAAACACACGTGGATTTTCATTCCTCGCGAACAAATTGTTTGAATTTTCAAGTACTTTCATGGGTAAGGTCCTAAAAAGGCATAAATTACACGAATATCATTTTTCCACGCACTATACTTTATTATTTTATGCACTTGCAGTTCAAATTTGATTTATACGAAAAAAATCCTATCAATCAAAACAATTCGTTAAAAATAGCAAAAATATTGATATGATTACATAATTGAAATATAGAGTGCAAAATAATATACTTGTGGAGGAAAATTTGAAGAAGGTATGAAAAGATGTTTTTTGAAAATCCTTTGCCGTGCGCTAAAAGAAAACGCACGGCAAAGGCATGTGTTTGCCGTGCGCCTAGTACAAACGCACGGCAAACATTGTGTCTTTGCCGTGCGTTTTCTTTTAGCGCACGGCAAAGGTTAACGTCCGTGAAGGGCACCGACGGATTGTTGTTGCGAGCGTTAGTGAAAAAGGATTGCCGTGCGCCGGTCTGAGAACGCACGGCAAACACAGATGTTTGCCGTGCGTCAAGCGTAAAACTCACGGCAAAGGTAGCGGAAACCGTGCGTAATTGTTTGCCGTGCGCCCTTAGAAAAACGCACGGCAAAGAGGGGCTTTGCCGTGCGCCTGATAGAAAGCGCACGGCAAACATTATAACGCACGGCAATCATGCGTTTTCCCGTAGTGTGCCTTGATGCCATGCTGAACTGACAGCAAACTGCTGCTCCAAGAACATCTCCTGATGTACACCGGCTGCGACATCAGGAGCATGCCGAAGCGAGAATTGGAAGGGCAACGGGGGCGGTGGGTCACCTGAATAATTTTTTTTTTACTTGAAGTAACCCGAAGAGTTGGCTACTTGGCTGACCTAGCCAGAGGAGGCTGCCACCATGCGCGCCCTCACCGGAGGCAACTCCCTTCATGGAGGGAGAGGGGAGGGGAGGGGACAACGATGGTAGTGAGGATAAGGTGGAGCGCCTGTATTACACATCGTAGGATGACTCCTATCCTATACGGACGGCAGATAGTGCCGACTGTCCTGGAGTCCAGAAATACAGCCGGCTTGAATAAAGTCTTTTGGCTAACGTACAGCGGCTATTCATTAGACCAATAGTACAGCCACCCCTAATTAGGAAAACTAATATATACCACTACCACGCTTTCCTATTATAGTAGGTTTACGTTTTTTATTTCTTTTCTCTCCGTGTGCCCACGCTCCGTCCTTTATCATCCAGGCCCCGTTTGTTTTCCGGCCCAACACCACGCCACGTGATTCACGGAAGCTGCTTATAAATGACATAACATCATTCAACTGCACAACAAATTTGCAGGCGCGCTCAAAGCATTTAGCTGGGGCTTTTTTAGTTCTTATTTAAGTGCCCGGCCGCTGAGAGACGCTTCTCAGTTTCATGAGTTCAAGCTCAGCGCATCACACATGGACCTGGACGGCCGGCTTGACCGGAGTCCGGCGAATCCCTGATTCAGCGAACGCGACAGTTCATCGAGCAGCAAGCGAGGGAGACGTGACACAATTACGAACGAAAACCTAGAAACGCACAAGTACCATATCAAATATCACCATGTAAAAAAAGGTCAATAACAGACTGCTCTGTTTACTTAAATTAGCAAATACCACTCTACAACAATTCAAACAAGCACCTCAACAGTACATGCATCATACAAGTTGATATTGTATAACATCATGAAGGGGCCTGCGCCGCCATAGTTGCTTCCTCCCATGTCCCGTCCTGCTTGCTGGTCACTTCCTTGCCGTGCACCATAGTTGGTTTAGGCAGCTCTTTTTCAGTTGGATTTTGAGGCAGCTCTTTCAGTAGGCCTGCATCAAACATAACAGCTCATGTTTTGACATTCCTTGAGTAAGAATTGAAAGAACAAGTACCAATGCTATCATCTACTCACATAACAAAACAAACAAAAATCTGAAGCAAGAATTATATAGGTTGGTAAAACTCTACGTCGACATTAATCCACTCTGCATAAGAATAACAGTGTGCGACATTAATAGTGTGTCTCACAAGGTCCTTTTGGCCAGGAACAGGATGGACACCATTTCTCGAATGCTTTTATACTTTGCCATTAGACCATTACAATGTTGAGGCAAAGCTTGCCTTTAAACATGCATAATAATCAAACATCTGCTAAATGCAGTGTTTCTCCATTTGACAGAATCTCAACACGACCACTAAAGATACAGACTTGCGAGTCCTTTCACAAGGATGATCTCCACACAGAAGCAACACAAATTTATTTCAGGACAGCTTAATTCATTTCTGTTAGGACTATCAGGATTTGTTTCATCAACTGATTTTAGGACAACCAAAGTAGCTGTCATCAATAAGCCAAGGCTCCATAATAGAGTCCAGGGATTGCAATGCTAAAGCCTAAGCTAGTTCACCAATAATCCCTTTCCAAACAAGATCATAAAATAGCGTGATGGGTACCTAGATCTTCAACAGGCCCAGCAGCACATCCATATTGTCTTACACAAAGATACAAACAGGCAGAGCGATAATTGGTGAACAAAACTTACCTGTTGTCTTGTTCAGATAGCTAGAGATCTCAGTGGAGCAGTAGGAGGGCATCAAGTAGTAGTTTTTTTGGGGATCAAGCTCAGCTACTTCTTGCACTGTCACTACCGGAAACGGCTTCTTTGCCGTGAGCCGGTTCCTCATGGCAAAGAGCGGTCTACTTACGGCAAAGAGTTTGTCGTGAGCAGCCGCCGGCAAAGAGCTCACGGCAAAGTTCTGTCGGCAAACAGCTTTTGCCGTGAGCCGAAGCTCAAGCTCACGGCAATGGTTTGTCATGAGAACCTTTAGACTCTCGGCAAAGAGCTTTTCAATAAAAATTCAAAAAACCAAAGGGCCGGGCCCAATGCCGACCGCTGTCGTCCCACCACCGCCCGCTGCCACCGCCGTCCGCTGCGCCGGAGGGGATGAAGAGGAGGCTGCCGGGAAGAGGAGCTCGCCGTCGCCGCCGTCCCACCACCGCCTGATACCACCGCCGTCCGCCGCGCCGGAGGGGATGAAGAGGAGGCCACCGGGAAGAGGAGGTCGACGCCGCAGATCTAGTGCCTGCCTTGCTCCACGTGCCGGGTCCCCTCGTCGGACAGGAGGAAGACGAAGCCGCCACCGCATCTCCCCACCAGCCCCCGCACGCCACCATGAGGCTATCGGGGAAGAGGAGCTTGCCGCAGATCCAGAGCCCACCTCGCCGGAGGGGAGGAGGCCGACGGGGCACCTCGATCGCCGCGCCATCCTGCGCCTCCTTCCACCATTGCACCTCGTCGCGTCAGGGTAACCCGTGGGGGGTGGTGGGGTTCCCCGATCGGGGAGCGGGGGCTTAGGGTTAGGGATGCGTGGTTGCTTAAATGCGGGTCGCGAGGAAGACGCGGTTGTCCTCCTCATCGGCGGCGGGCGCGAGCGTAGTAGGTGGAAGGGGCGGAGGTGCAGGATCCGTGTGTCGGGGTGGGGGAGGGGCCATCGGAGTCGGGCGGCCGGGTGCGGCGAGGAGGGTCCGGGGTCGCGGGTATTGTGGAGGCTCGAGCTCGCGCGGTAGTGTGCATCAGGGGTGGGCGGATCTGAGGGAGGGAGAAGAGGGAGGCGGGGTGGGCGGCTGGGGAGGAGAAGGTTAGGGTTTAGGGGGGGTGTGGGGAAGGGAGTTTATATAGGGAGCTCCTATGTACTTACCGGAAGGTGGATAGTGATGTGAACTATAAAGCCCACGAAAGCCTAAAACAGCCCACTTAACAGATTCAAGCCCCCCAAACTACCCACGCGGTTTGACTTTTTTTTAATTTTTTTATTAATAATTTTTTGAATTGTTGTTAATATTTTTTTCGTCAACATTTTTTAGAAATGTTGCGAACATTTTTTCGTCAACATTTTTTTAAGTGTCGTCAACATTTTTTCATCAACATTTTAAGACCGTAGCCCACATTTTTCGTCAACATTTTTCGGAAGTGTTGCCAACTTTTTTCTCGGCAATATTTTTCGGAAGTTTGCCAACATTTTTTCGTCAACATTTTTCGAAGTGTTGCCACCATTTTTTCTCTAACATTTTTTTGAAGTGTTACCAACATTTGTTACAAAATGTTCCAACATTTTTCGAACCAACATTTTTAATCAACATTTTCAGGAGGTTTCTTCCACAATTTTTCAGAAATGTTCCAAAATGTTGGTTCATCAACTATTTTTTGTCAACATTTTCTAAAATGTTGCAACATTTTTTAAAATGTTGGACAACATTTTTCTCCATTTTTAGACTTCTTTCAACATTTTTCGAAAATATTACAAGATTTTTAAGAAAATGTTGGTTTTGTTAGCTATTTTTATCAACATTTTGCAAAATGTTGCAACATTTTTCAGAAATGTTGGAACAAGATTTTTTGTCCATCTTCAACCTCCGGTCACCCACCCTCCAACATCGCGTGCGGGGCGGCTGGCGCTGGCGGCGCGGGGCGGCGCGCTGCGCCGGGCGGCTCGGCGGCTGAAGCCGACCCGTCTTGCGGTGGCGCGCTGAGCTCGGCGCGCGCCATGGATGGCGGGCGCACGAGCTCGGCGTGGGGCAGCCGGGCGAGGAGCCCCACGGTGTGGCGGCCGGTGTGGCGGGTGGGTCCCGTGGGGAGGAGCGTGGGGGAGAGAGAGATTGGGTTAGGGTTAGGTGTAGGATCCGAGGGTTATAATTGATTGCACGAATCTTGAAGAAGTGGAAGATGGTTAAGAAAAAATCTTCCGGAAGGTATATAGGATTTCCGGTTTATATATGCCGGGTTAGATGGGCCAGCCGGCCCAGTAAGGCTTTGCCGTGAGCCCATGTTTGGCCCACAACAAAGGTTTTTTTAAATTGCAACAAATGCATTTAAGTATTAAACATTGCAAACAACTTCAAATTAAATAGTTGTCAAATGCAAAGTTTCATAACTTTTTGAGATACACAACTTTCATATTACGAGTTTCTCCATTCGAGAACATTTACAATTTGAATTTTCAAATTAGAAATGGTTGAACTACAAAGTTACATAAGTCCTCAAGACCGACAACTTTTATTTTGATCATTTGATCATCTTGTGTTGTGGTACTAACAATCTTCACAAATCCTATACATCTCTCATATAGTTTCATGAAACTATATAAGAGATATATGATTTGTGAACAAAATTATATCAACTTTGTCAAATGAAGAATTGACCCTAATAAAAGTTGTTCATATTGAGAAGTAATGAAACTTTGTAATGGAAAGTTTTTTTATTTGAATTAATTTGCGTCTTCAAAATTTGATTTTAATTTATGCAAAGCTCATTTTGTCGTGAGCCATAAAAGAGGCTCACGGCAAAATACTTCTTTGCCGTAAGCCGCTCACGGCAAAGTAGCAGTTTGCCATGAGCTGTTTTTGGCTCACGCGCTCACGGCAAAGCAGCACTTTGTCGTGAGCTGTTTTTGGCTCACGGCAAAGAGGTATTTTGCCGTGAGCCGCTCTCGGCAAAGCCATTTTTGCCGTGAGCCGGGTGTTTGCGGTGAGTTTTTTTAAGGCTCACGGCAAAAGGGGTCTTTATCATAAGCACGATTTTTGGCTCACGGCAAACAACCTTCCTCACGGCATAGTTGGAATTTCCGGTAGTGTGTCTTCTTTTTCACGTCAACAGCAACCACCACATCCAATTCATCCACATTTGAAAGAAAGTATACAGCATGGCCATCCATGCTTATGGTCGGGTAAGACACTAGGAGTCTGCACAGGACATCGCGGAGCACCAGGCGCTCGTCGAGCACATCACAGAGGATGACACCGCGCCAGAGGTCCACCCAGGCAACCGTGCCGCGCTCACTGCCGACAGTGACCGTCTTGCTCGTCTCGTGGTATGGCAGGAGGTCGGCCACCGCGCGGGGGAGTGGGTCCCTGACCCGGTTCTCCACCGAGAGCCGCGTGGTGACCCATCCGTCATCAGGGCTGGAGGAGCGGTAGAGGTGAAGGTCGAACTCCGTGATGTAGGCTCCGCTTGGGTCACACCTGGGGAATTTGTGCCTGAGGGAGGCGACGACGTAGCCGTCGTCTTTGAGGCTGATGAGGGTGGCCTCGGTGTTTTGAAGCTCTTGGGGTAGGGGTTGGGGATTAGATCCAGTCGAGCGGGATGCGCTCTGTAGATGAAGTAGTCCCGGAACTGCGGCTTGACACAGGAGAGGGTGTCGAGGTAGATGGGAACGCGGAGGAGGAGGAGGTCGGCGTGGGACACGACCTTGGGCGCCGAGCGGGCGAAATCCTTGCCGGGGCAGTGGACGTAGAGGTGGGAGAGGGCCAGCGGGTGGGCGGCGCGGAAGGTCACCTAGATGGACAAGCCACTGCTCATGACGCCCGTGGCAGTGGTGGCGTTGGGGAGGTCGGCGATGTAGCACCGCATGTCAAGAAGAACGCAACCTGGGGCGTCTCCGCACTCGGGGAAGGGAGGCGGCACCCAGGAGAAGCGACCTCGCTGACGGCGGACATAGTTTCACCGGAGAGTGAGGAGGTGAACAGAGACGGAGAGGAGGGGATTGGAGGGAGGTCGCTGTATGGATCTAGACGGCCGCAGTATTTGGGCGCTAGGGTTTGCTGATGAGGAATTGGGGATTCTTCATTTCCACCTCTTCTATATCGTAATGTAACGGCGGTGTCCGCCTCGGAGAGTTTTGGAGTCGGTAACCAAATCTACTTCCATGCTAAGGATTTGGGTATAGTATAGGTAATCACTGAATGAGCAAGCAAGGGGAGAGTAATTAGTTAGTGTCGCTGCTCTTTCAGTGCTCTACACATGTGATTGTGACTTGGGATCTTGTCAAGCATTAGAGGACATGGTTAATTTTGAAAGGTTTAGATATAGCAAGGGTAGAGAAATGGCTTAGAACTCATTATTACATACACTACCGGAAACGGTGCACGATAAAGTGTAACAGTGGCGTGTAATTTACTTTGTTTCCTATCTGCTTTTTTTTTGTTAGGATCTGACCACTTAGCAAGATGTAGAAAGTCTATTTTTCTATCTATTAGCACTTTCATTTCGAATCGGCTACATGGCTAAACACTACGTGAAAACTTCAAATAGGTCACGCAGCATTTTTAACGGGCCCTTAACGCCCGTTACATCCACCCACATCTGTAACGGTTGTTGTTTGGTGTCCGTTACCTATAAGCGCGCCAGGACGACCCCGGGGTTGGCCTCCACAATGCCCGTTACCAATGTGGACTTCTGGTAACGGGCTTCTTAAACGCCCGTTACATAAATTCTTTGTAACGGATGTTAAATAGAGCCCGTCATAAATGTTAAACCTATCGGTAACGGGCTTGTAAAGTCTGTTACCGATCAATGCCCTATCAGTAACGGGCTGCTTAAGTCCGTTACTGATCGCTGCCGTATTGGTAACGGGCTATAAAGTCCGTTACCGATAATTTCGTACTGGAGACGCATGCTTGTAGGATGCGTCTCCTTTACTGGCGACCAAATTGGATGCGTATCGTGTCTTAGGACTCGTCTCCTTTGATTGCCACCCAGGGTCGCCTTTTTTCTCACATCGGAGACGCACGTTGTTATTGCTGTCTATGTCTTCCCCTTCTGACACCACTCGCTCTCTCTCCGCAGAAGACCACTCCTGTTCCGACAACAACACTCGCTCTCTCTCTCCTCAGAAGGTCACTCGCTCGATCTGTGTGCTCAGATGTCCCCGCCGGCCTGTCCCGTTCGCCGCCGCCAGCTGCGCGCCGAGGAGCGAGGGGCGAGCGGACGCCGACGCGCCGTCCTCCGCTGTCGCCGCGTGGCCGCGACGCCACCTCGATCCTCCTCCTCGCCGCTCGTAGAAAGTCCTCGTCAAGGTGAAAATTAATTGGCACCTTTATTGAAATTCTTCTGTCCTAATCCTCTTGTGTGTTATCGATTTTTGTGTGATGAATTATGCTCATTTGGTGTATGGAATGCAGATGGCGCTGCTCTGCTCGGGCTTGGATGTACAGACGGACCCAAGAAGATTGGGAGAATTTCTTAAGCGGGGTCAATGGTTTTCCAAATCAAGCGGCGGATATGAGAAACCGTGGTGTTCGTGCAATGTCTTGTGCCTCGTATTGATTGTCTCAACCAAAAGAAATTCGCACAACGGAAAATCATTTTTCATCATTTGGTCACGTGGTTCCACAAAAATTACACGTGTTGGAATAAACATGGTGAGGAAGGCCTTAATGAACTCAAGCAGCTGCCTAAATGAAGGTGAAGTACGACACCATGCTACCGACCATGATGAAGACCTTGATGATAGTGGACTTTTGAGGAAATGAACCATTATTCCCACCAAATGTGTTGAGGCCTGATGATATCACTGATCAAGAAGTTAGGGGCTTCGATGATGGTGAGGTGTTGCAACGTGTGCACAATGTTGATCAAATGTTGCGGGATGTTGAGTTTCAACGAGTGTACACACCTTCAATTAGCGAGGTCAAGCGGTTCATTGAAGATTCAAAGAAACCCTCTATCTGATTGCCGAAGTACTCTCGCCTTTCTGGTGATCTAAAACTTCTGCAGCTTAAGGCAGATCATGGTTGGAGCAACAAAAGTTTCAAATATCTATTGGATGTGCTTAGAGACATGCTACCTGAAGGAAACCAAATAGCAGAGTTTGTCTATGAGGCGAAGAAGATAATCTGTCCTCTGGGAATAGAAGTTGAAAAAATCCATGCATGCAAGAACAATTGTGTTTTGTTCCGTGGAGATTATGCAGACCTTGACAAGTGTCTCAAGTGTGGCTATGATCGGTACAAGAGGAAAAAGGATGGTGGAGATGATAATAATGCTTGTGAGACATGGGTACCCATGGGTCCCCACCGACCAGGGTCCCAGAGGTCCCTGTCAAGTGGACTGACCGCCGAAGCCACCGCCGACCGCAAGTGGGCCCGGAGACCTTATCTACAATCCCGGCGACCCTAGAAGACCTTGGACGACCTTATCCAGATCGCAGACGACCTGCCGGGCTTGCGGAGCAAGCTTCTCCCTAGATCACGGCGGCGGCACCGCCAGTAGGTCCGAGGATTGCGGGATCCTCTCTGTAATTATGGAAGGCGACCTTCCTAAATCTGTAACCGACCCCGATGAGGGTCCACCGACCTCGAATGGAAACCCTAGCCCGCCGGCCATATAAGACGGCCTAGAGCTCCATTCGAGGGGAGATCTCGGTCCACGCATAATCCCACCACACTGGACGTAGGGTTTTACTCTCCGGAGGCCTGAACCAGTCTAAAACCACCGTGTCCTTGCCATTCTCGTCGGGTTCCGAGTTCATTCAAGAACTACCGCCTACGCTCTTAGGTCCTGATCCCCCCACTAGACAACCTACAACCGCTTGGGTAGCCCCCTTGCGGATCTGTGCAGTTCTCACCCCCTGACAGTTGGCGCGCCAGGTAGAGGTGATCGGGAACTCGCTGTGCAGCATGGTGGCCCGACCCAGCGTCATCTTCGGCGACGACACGAAGAACTTCCTCGACAACGACCTTCTCGCCGGCCCCCTCCGATCTAATCGCGAGGTCGACGTCTTCGTTCTCCGGATGGCGCGCCTGAAATTTTTTTCGACCAGCCTCCCTCACCATTTTTCTTCAAATCAGCGAGATGCGATCTGCTCGGTAGCCGATGTGGTCTATCCGGCAGTACGTCGTCTACACATCGTCGTCTCTTGACGCTGCGTGCCGGCCTCCGGGCGTGGTACCCTTGATGCAACAGCTCGGCGGCGGCGTCAGCGCGCGAATTGCCTTTGGTCTTCACGCGCAGGTTACACGAGCGCAGGCCCTATGCAGTTGGATCCCGCATCCCAGCCCCCGCGTGGACTTTGCGCCGGCCGTGTACGTACAGACAACCAATCAATTTACGTGACGTATCCGGTTACAGGGAAGATTTTTTTTCCCTTTATTTCTCTCTTCTATTCGATCCTCAAGTGCTTTGGCATTTAATTGGCTGGCAAATTATTCTAATCCTTTTTTTTTCTTTCTCTTACGAGATGCATTCATGGAGCATGGTCTTCCATGCGGCCAAATATCAAGCACCGGCGAAGCATCCTGAAGGTCGTAGCCCGGGCAGATCAGCGTCGCCGACCTCTTCGACATCCCGACTTCCTCGGCGTCTCGAACACGGCATGGCTACAGCCACGATGACGACTACAGCGACTTCAGGTCGCGTCGCCGACGTCCTTGAACACCAGCTCGGCGCAGCTTCGGCTCTTCCGACCTACAACCTTCTTCGACGTTCTACTCGCGCCAACCACGACGTTCGACCTTGGCGCCACGACTTCACAAGCTAAGTGCTAGTTTTAATTAAATATTCTTACGGCAATCATCTCGGTCTCCGCGACCTTCGCCGACCTGCTTTACATGTTTTTTCCTGCTTTATTTTCCCTCCCCATTCAACACGCTCGGGGGCTTGGCGTAGCCGACCTCGACACGCTCGGGGCTTGGCTTTGCCAAACTAAGGGTTGTCAGACCTGAGGGACTTAATTAACTTCTGTGCGTTCTCCCTTTAAATGTCTTTTACTTATTATGCAAATTCTTAAGTCGTGTGGTTGCGAGACCTTGGGTCCAAGGCCCCCCTCCGCGCGCCGGCTGCACCTAAGCCTCCACGCTGAGCCGTGCAGTCGGTAAGCCGTTCCTCCACTGAGTTGGGTTAGCGGAGGGGACACGTTTTGCAGTTTCATAGCATTTGAGTTCGCATAATTTGCGCTGGCACGATGAGGGGAATGCTTTCTGTCAAGGGGTGAGACCTGGACAGATCCGCAAGGGGGCTACCCAAGCGGTTGTAGGTTGACTAATGGGGGGATCAGGACCTAAGAGCGTAAGCAGTAGTTCTTGGATGAACTCGGAACTCGACGAGTATGGCAAGGACACAAGGGATTTTAGACTGGTTCAGACCTCCGAAGAGTAAAACCCTACGTCCAGTGTGGTGGGATTATGTGGAAGGTGATCTCCCCTCGAATGGAGCTCTAGGCCGCCTTATATGGCCGGCGGACTAGGGTTTCCATTCGAGGTCGGTGGACCCTCATCGGGGTCGGTTACAGATTTTAGGAAGGTCGCCTTCCGTAATTACAGAGAGGATCCCGCGATCCTTGGGTCTACTGACGGCGCCGCCGCCGTGATCTAAGGAGAGGCTTGCCCCGCAAGCCTGGCAGGTCGTCTGTGATCTGGATAAGGTCGTCCGAGGTCTTCCAAGGTCGCCGGGATTGTGGACTAGGTCTCCGGGCCCACTTGCAGGTCGTCCGGGCTTCTGGCAGGTCGGGTCCACTTGACAAGGACCTCTGAGACCCTGGTCGGTGGGGACCCATGGGTACCCATGTCTCACAAGCCCCCGATCGACGTGTAGGCGAAGCGGCAGAGACGAAGTCACGTCGGAGCGGAGTGAAGACGTGGCGTCGATGAAGCCGCATAGGGTGCACGGGGATCCAAAAAAGAAAAAAAAATCCTCCTGGGCGCGTACGAAGGCGAACATCAAGTCTCTAGGGAGTAAGTCCAGGGGCTTGAAGTGAAGACAATGCGCCACGACTACCAGAAGAACCCCCGACCTGACCGGAATCAGACGAAGCCAACACACCTTCAAGGAAGGTCGAAGCGCTGACCAACGGGAGGTCGAGCAGAGACGTAACGGAAGCGTGCTTCCAGTAGGTCGAGGCGACGTGAAAGAAAGAGGGCGTCACACAGACGCACTCGTGAGAGTAAGCCCCAGCGCGATGGGTGACCTAGAAGGTTGGGTTGATGCTTGAAGAAATAATCCGCGACCTACGGCCTTCCGCTTTAGGAAACAGATGCTCTTCTCTTGGAAAACCGACAAGGCAACGGGAATCTCCACACAGAAACACCGGGTAACTGAGGTTGTTGTCGCCTAGCGACCCACGGGCATACTGTGGAGGTGCAGAGCCTGTCCCTACATGGAGATGCCGCCGCCACCACTAGAAGACAAAGTCTGAAAAGGTGTCATCAAGCCTGCTGCAGACGTGCCAGAGCTTCCGGTATCGGACAAAGACCTCGCGATCCACGTGCCAACAGTGTCCTGATAAGGCCGCCACGCCATCAATGCGGTGGACGGCCACCGATGCTGAGCTCCTTTGCTATAAATAGGTACCCAGGACCCTTCGGCTAGCCAAATCCAGAGAAAGTACCATGGCGACTTCAGTTGATAATATAGTCACACCCTGGCTTTGTGTGCGTCCGCCCGAGTATAGAGCTGAGGTATCATCCCTTGAAGCTAGAAGAATGCTTGTGAAGGTAGGGGAACTCTACCAACCTGTGCACCCGCGCCCAGCGAAGAATCCAGGTGCAGCATGGGGCAGTACATGCCATGACGGGCCTTGCAAGGAGAGGCCTAATATGGTGTTGGAGGTCGCTGTGCTGCACCGGGAGAGGTCGAAGGCGGAGCTGGCTCCATTTGGGATCTTGTGAGAGCACCCTAGCAAAAGATGGGACTCCACAGGAAACCTGCTGGGGCTAGAGTACAGGTGGCTGTGTGACAGCCACGACCTTGTCGGCGGTGGAGGGCCCCGAAGAGGTCCTGAAGCTAGAAGAAAGCTTGCGACGCGCTTCATCAGTGTAGGTTGCGCCGCTTGCTCCATGTAAGGTAGACTAGGACCTTTAACATGTTTGTATCTTGTAACTTGGCCTTGGGCCAAGGTCTTTTGTAACTTTTGAAGCTTTAATGCGCAAGTGCTGAGTAGTGACTAATCTTCGTCGATTACTGTGATTGGGGCTCCCGAGACAGCAATGGCGTGGCCAAGGTCTCGGCGCTGCTATGGCGATACGCCGACCTTGGGAAGGTCATAACATCTGACGTGAGTGCCCGTGACGACCTGGATCGCCACGGCCGCGTGCGTAGTGACGCAGCGCAGGGGCGTCAACCCTGAGGTGTAGAGGTCGAGATCAACTTGACAGGCGCCAAGGCCGCAGCGAAGCGCTGTAAGTAGGACCACAGAGGTCGTCAACGGGCAGTAGAGCCATTAAGCACAGGGCCGTTGATATGGGGGCCGCTGTAGGTTGTAGAGACCTAGAAGGCGTGTAGGCGCCTGGGCCTAAGGGGTGTGAGGTAAACCCTTGTGTGAAGAGGTTGAGACGACCTTGGGACTGCTGGAGTCTGAGCGACCTAAAGCAGGTCGTCTGTAGGTCGCTTGCGACCTTCAATGCAAAGTTGGATTTCTGATGTTGGGGGGCTTAAAGTAGGGCATAACGAGTCCACGTCAGCCGAAACCCCGCGTGAAGGCCGGCGAACGCAGATTCCCGCACGGAACTAGCCGTTACTGCCAAGTAGCCGTTAGGCCGAAGAGAGCCATTGGCGATAGATCCGTTGAGGGCGCTGGACCGTTGGGTCGCCGTAAACTGCGCTGGATAGACCTCGAGGCCCGGCCACTCGTTGCAGCGTTGGGTCCCGATTATATAAGGCCGACCCGCGGCCCAGGGGCCTCCACTTGCTTCCATTTCCACTCAGAGCTAGGGTTGCCGCCACCGCGCTGTGCACAGAAAAGCAAGAGCGCCGCCGAGCTTAGGTCCACCGCCACCGCGCCCGCGCATGCGAACTAAGTCGCTGGTGACCTTTAGATCCAAGTGCATCGGATTCGAGGAGGGCAAGATGGAGAAGCCGGCGATCCCGGATCCAAGCACCGTCTGGGAGACGTCCACGGTGACTGAGGAGCAGATTCAGTCGCTGGTGGACCGCGGGCTGCTGCGGCCCAAGGCGCAGGTCGGGTGGAGGCCGGCGGCGGGAGAGGCGTTCCCGACGGAGGGGACCGGCGAGACCGTCGTCTTCCTCGCACACATCGAGCGCGGATTCGGTGTTCCCGCGGGTGACTTCCTGCGTGGGCTGCTGCACTTCTACCGCATCGAGTTGGTGCATCTGGCGCCCAACTCGATCACGATCATCGCCACTTTCATCCACCTCTGCGAGGCCTACCTCGGCATCGCACCTCATTTCCACCTCTGGCGCCACTTCTTCGAGCTGAAGAAGACGGGCAAGGGTGTGGTCGTCGCGTCGGCCTTCAGTTACGCCGAACATGAAGTCGGAGTACATCGACCTGGCGCTCCCCGACAACACCACCGGCTGGAAGCAGGGGTGGTTCTACCTCGACAACCCCGCGCCGGCGCTGAGGGAGAGGACGGGGCAGATTCCGGTCGTAGGCCCGGAATGGACCAACCAGCTGGTGACGCTTGACACCCAAGAGCTCAAGCCCTTGCTGGACGACCTGGAGCAGCTCAAGGCGGAGTGGCTGACCGGTGCCGCGGTGGCCATCAGTTTCTGCCGCCGCCTCATCCAACCTCTCCAGGACCGGGCCCATCCGGCCTTTGAATACTGGGGTCAATCCGACCCGACCCGAGTCGCGCAGCGCAAGGTCTCCAAGGCGGAGATGATAGCTCGCGCGAAGAACATCTTCGGCGGGTGGATCCGCAACAAGGAGTGCCCCAAGGCACTAGGGGTGTACAGCCCTTCCGACCCGGTGAGTTTTTGACCTTGGCCTTTCTCCAATCTGAGCTTCTTTGAGTACACGTCTTGGTTCTGATGGAATGTTTACGTCTTGTTTTGCAGCACCGCGAAGGCATCTACTGGTGCCCGGCACCGCTGCGCGACGAGGACCAGCGCAGCTACAAGGTCCGCGACGTGGCGGACGTGTAGGCAGCGCCACCTCCTCCCGTTGACGAGTATGTCTCCGACTCGACGGTAGGGAGTGACAGTGAGGCTCCCGTCGCGTCACGCAGGGCTCCGTCCAAGGTCGCCGCGCCGCGACGCACGCGGCAGACCGCGGGGAAGATACCCACCTCCCAGGCCGCGGCCCAGGTCGCGGAGGTGAAGAAGAGGAGGGGGAAGCGGACCAGGTCCACGGTGTCGGCGGACACCACCACGATGAGTTCCGATGTCGAAGCCATCGACGTTGAAGATGACGAGGGCGACGTGCAGTCGCCGAAGGCAACAATGGCTCCGTCGCCGGGAAGGCAGGCGGCGGAGACACCCCACCCGGCGCCAGAGGCGCAGAGGCGATCTACATCGAGCACTGGCCCAGCGGACGATGTTGGGTCGAACAAGAGGTTGAAGAAGGCCCCGCCCAAGCCTTGCAAGCTGAATCTTAGGTCGGCAACCAAGTAAGTTAGCTGTCTTGCCCATGACATAGCTTTGTATTTTCGCTGTCCGTTGGTTGTTTGCTTAAGTCTCCTTTTCATGAGTAGGGTTCCTCCGACGACGTCAGAGAGCGGGAAGAACGCCTCAGGCCAGGAGGTGTTTGGGAGCAAGGTGCCAGAGACGCCGGTGGTGGAGTCGCCGGCAGCTTCAGCGGCCGACGTGACGAGCGCGGCCGTCGGAGCTGGGGCGACGGCAGCGTCCGAGGCAGACAAGGCCGGGACCAGTGCACCTCCCGCCACCGGAGGTGAGGGCGGTGATCGTGGCACCTCTAGCCTGCAGGAGGCGCCACGTCCACAGGGCATCATTGATGAGGGCATGGAGGCGGTGAACGACGACGACCGGTGCCTTTACGCCGGCACCCCATGGGAGGCGGAGGTCGTTACCGACCACCGCGACCTAGAGACGTTCAGGGAGGCGGCGCGCACAATCGGGACCGTGCTGCTGGTGAGGACCCTTGCTGAGTTCCTTAGGTTCTTGCTTCGGGTATTTGAATGCCATGAGGTTTAATGATCTGTGTTGTTTGATGTGCAGTCCCTTGCTGAGCGGGCACAAGCTCGGACAGTTCGCGCTGGAGGCGAACGCCAAGACGCAGAGGCCGCTGCAGCTCATGAGGCGAAGCTGCAGGCCGAGGTTGCGGCCGCGCGTGAGATCCAGCGCGTCAAGGAGGTCATGGCGCGCCAGGCGCAGAAGGAGGTGGCCGACCTGAAGAAGAAGCTGGAGGACGCCGAGCGGAAGGCCAAGGACGCATCTTCCGACCTCCAGGCCGTGGTGGATGGTAAGTCTTCATCGTTGTACTGGGCTGACTCCGTGTGCTTTTCCAAGGGCTTGGTCCTTATTCTCCGACCTTGAATCGCTGCAGGCGCTCGAGGGACCGAGGAGGCGCTCAAGAAGGAGCTGGCCACGATCAAGAGCCAGCTGACGGCCATCAAGGAGAAGTCCACAGAGACCCGGCGAGGTTAGCATCTTGCTCGTTGTTTGGAAGTTGGCCGACGTGTCGCTGCTGGACGTGCTTCTGATTCTGCTTGCTTGTGATGCAGGTCTTGAGAAAGAGCTGGGCGAGCTCAAAGACGCCGCCCAGTATGTCATGGACCTCTACGTCCCGCAGGAGGAAGGGGCTGAACCCAAGCCGCTGATCGACCGGCTGGACGAGGCTGAAGGTCGCATCAAAGGCCTGCTCCTGGACACCGCCAACCTTGCGGCGGCCGCGGCGTTGTCAACCGTCAAGTACCACGACCCGTCGTTCGCCCTGCAGAAGGTCTCAGAAGACGTGGACCTGTCGGGCCTCATCAGGCGTGAAGATGTCGTGGCAGCCGCTGAGGAGGTCAAGAAGTTTGACTTTGGCACTGACTGAGGTGGTGCTGAAAGGAGCTTTTAGACATGGGTTAGGTCGATGGACTTGTAAATAAACTTGCAATGTTAAAAAGCTTTTGCTTATGAAAAGACGTATGCATGCTTGCGCCCGTTAAGCAAGAGACTGCACAACAAACAAAAAGATCATTGAACCTCACGGCACTCAAACACCCGAAGCAAGAACCTCAGAAGGTCGACAAGGGTCCTTACCAACAGCACGCGCCCGATTGTGCGCGCCGCCTCCTTGAACTCGTCGAGGTCGCGGCGGTCGGTAACGACCTCCGCCTCCCACGGGGTGCCGACGTAAAGGCACCGGTCTTCGTCGTCCACCGACCTTGTGCCCTCCTCCATGACCCCCTGCGGGCCTGGCGCAGCCTGCGGACCAGAGGTACCGAGGTCACCGCCCTCAGCTCCGGCGGTGGGAGGCGCACTGGTCCCGGCCCTGTCCGCCTCGGACGCCACCGTCATCCCAGCTCCGACGGCCGCGCTCGTCACGTCGGCCGAGGCTGCCGGTGACTCCACCACCGGCGTCCTCGGCAACTTGCTTCCAAAGGCCTCCTGGCCCGAGGCATTCTTCCTGCTCTCCGACATCGTCGGGGGAACCCTGCTCAAGATAAGTTACCTGGGTAAACAACAAACCGAAAGCGGAAATGCAGAGCTAAGCCATAGGCAGGATTGCTGACTTACTTGGTCGCCGACCTTAGGCCGGGCTTGCAAGGCTTGGGCGGGGCCTTCTTCATCCTCTTGTTCGACCCAACGTCTCCCGCTGGGTCGGTGGTCGACGTAGATCGCCCCTGCATCCTGGACGTCGGGCGGGGCGTCTCCGCAGCCTGCCTTCCTGGCGACGGAGCCGTTGTTGCTTTTCGCGACTGCACGTCACCCCCTTCATCATCAACGTCGATGGTCTCGACGTCGGAACTGATCGTGGTGGTGTCCGCCGACACCGCGGACCTGGTCTGCTTCCCCCTCCTCTTCTTCACCTCCGCGACCTGGGTCGCGGCGTGGGAGGCGGGTATCTTCCCCGCGGTCTGCCGCGTGCGTCGCGGCGCGGCGACCTTGGATGGCACCCTACGCGATGCGGCGGGAGCCTCGTTGTCACTCCCCACCGTCGAGTCAGAGACGTACTCATCGACGGGAGGAGGTGGCGCCGCACAAGATCCGCCACGTCGCGACCTTGTAGTAGGCTGCGTCCTCGTCACAAGAACGGTGCCGGGCACCAGTAGATGCCCTCGCGGTGCTGAACAAGACGTAAATATTTCATCAGAACCAAGATGTGTTCTCATAGAGACCCAGATTGGAAAAATGCCATGGTCGAAAACTCACCGGGTCAGAGGGGCTGTACACCCCTAGTGCCTTGGGGCACTCTTTGTTGCGGATCTGCCCGCCGAAGATGTTCTTCGCGCGAGCCATCATCTCCGCCTTGGAGACCTTGCGCTGCGCGACCCGGATTGGGTCGGATTGTCCCCAGTACTCAAAGGCCGGATGGGCCCGGTCCTGGAGAGGTTGGATGAGGCGGCGGCAGAAGCTGATGGCCACCACGGCGCCGGTCAGCCCCTCCGCCTTGAGCTGCTCCAGGTCGTCCAGCAAGGGCTTGAGCTCTTCGCTGTCCTGCGTCGCCAGCTGGTTGGTCCATTCTGGGCCCGGGACAGGGGCCCACCCCATCCTCTCCCTCAGCGCCGGCGCAGGATTGTCGAGGTAGAACCACCCCTGCTTCTAGCTGGAGGTGTTGTCGGGGAGCGTCAGGTCGACGTACTCTGACTTCATGTTCCGACGTAACATGAAGCCGACGCTGCCGACGACCACTCCCTTGCCCGTCTTCTTCAGCTCGAAGAAGTGTCGCCAGAGGTGGAAATGAGGCGCGATGCCGAGGTAGGCCTCGCAGAGGTGGACGAAGGTGGAGATGATCGTGATCGAGTTGGGCGCCAGGTGCACCAACTCGATGCGGTAGAAGTGAAGAAGCCCACGCAGGAAGTCGCCCGTAGGGACGCCGAATCCGCGCTCGATGTGCGCGAGGAAGATGATGGTCTCGCCGGTCCCCTCCGTCGGGAACTCCTCTCCCGCCGCCGGCCTCCAACTGACATGCGCGTTGGGCCTCAGAGCTGCGGTCCACCAGCGATCGACCGCTTCCACCGTGGACATCTCCCAGACGGTGCTTGGATCTGGGATCGCCGCCTTCTCCATCTTGCCCTCCTCGAAGCCGACGCACTTGGATCTGAAGGTCACTAGCGACTTGGTTCGCATGCGCGCCGGGCGCAGACCTAAGCTCGGGCGCGCCGCTTTCGCACGTACCTAGAAACCCTATCTCTGAGTGGAAATGGAAGCAAGTGGAGGCCCCTGGGCCACGGGTCGGCCTTATATAATCGGGACCCAGCATTGCAACGGGCGGCCGGGCCACGAGGTCTATCCGACGCGGTTTACGGTGACCCAACGGTCTGGCGCCCTCAACGGATCTATTGCCCAACGGCTCTCTCCGGCCTAACGGCTACTTGGCGATGTGGCTAGTTCTCATGCGGAATCTGCGTTCATGCCTTCACACGATGTTTCGGCTGACGTGGACTCGCTATGCCCCACTTTAAGCCCCCCAACATCAGAAATCCCAACTTCACATTCAAGGTCGTCAGCGACCTATAGACGACCTGTTCTAGGTCGCATAGACTCCTGCAGTCTTAAGGTCATCTCGACCTCCTCTCAAAAGGGTTTACCTCACACCCCTTAGGCGGTTGCCTACACGCCTTCTAGGTCTCTACGACCTACAGCGGCCCCCATATCAACGGCCCCGTGCTTAATGGCTCTGCTGCCCGTTGACGACCTCCATGGTCCTATTTACGCCGTCACCGCGCCTTGACGCTGTCAGGTCGATCTCGACCTCTACTCTCCTGCGGGTTGGCCTGCGTTCGTCAACTGCATAGCGGCCGTGACGATCCAGGTCGTCACGGGCACTTACGTCGAATGTTATGACCTTCCTAAGGTCGGCGTATCGCCATAGCAGCACCGAGACCTTGGCCACGCCATTGCTATCTCGGGTGCCCCAATCACAGTAATCGACAAAGATTAGTCATTATTCAGCACTTGTGCATAAAAGCTTCGAAAGCTGCAAAAGACCTTGGCCCAAGGCCAAGTTACAAGATACAAACATGTTAAAGGTCCTGATCTACCTTACATGGTGCAAGCGGCGCAACCTACACTAATGAAGTGCGTCGCAAGCTTTCTTCTAGCGTCAGGACCTACTTGGAGATCTCCACCACCGATGGAATCGAGGCTGCCACACAGCCGCCTCTATCCTAGCCCCAGAAGGTTTCCTGTGGAGTCCCATCTTTTGCTAGGGTGCTCTCACAAGATCCCAAATGGAACCAGCTCCGCCTTCGACCTCTCCGTGGACCTGACCTCAACACCATATTAGGCCTCTGCTCACAAGGCCTGACAAGGCATGTACTGCCCCATGCTGCACCTGGATTCTTCACTGGGCGCGGGTGCAAAGGTTGGTGGAGCTACCCTAACCTCGCAAGCATTCTTCTAGCTTCAAGGGATGATATCTCAGATCTATGCTCGAGCGGACGCACACAAAGCCAGGGCGTGACTATATTATCAAATGGAGTTGCCATGGTGTTTTATCTGGACATGGCTAGCTGAAGGATCCAAGGAACCTATTTATAGCAAAGGAGCTCAGCACCGGTGGCTGTTCACCTCACTGATGGCGTGGCGGCCTTATCAAGATACTGTTCGCACGTGGATCGCGAGGTCTCTGTCCGCTACTGGCAGTTCTGGCGCGTCTGCAGCAGGCTTGATGACACCTTTTCAGTCTTTGTCTTCTAGCGGTGGCGGCGGCATCTCCATGCAGGGATAGGCTCTGCACCGACACAGTGCGCCTGTGGGTCGCTAGGCGACAACAAGCTCAGTCACACGGTGTTCCTGTGTGGAGATTCCCGTTGCTTTGTCTGTTTTCCAAGAGAGAGCATCTGTTTCCTAAAGCGGAAGGCCGTAGGTCGCGGATTTTCTCTTCGAGCATCAACCCGACCTTCTAGGTCGTCTTTCTGCTCGGGGGCTACTCTACGAGTGCGTCTGTGTGACGCCCTCTTTTTCTTCACGTCGCCTCGACCTAATGGAAGCACGCTTCCGTCACGTCTCCGCTCGACCTCCCTTTGGTCAGCGTTTCGACCTTCCTTGAAGGTGTGGTGGCTTCACCTGATTCCGGTTAGGTCGGCAGTTCTTCAGTAACAGCATTGTCTTCACTTCAAGCCCCTCGGACTTACTCTCCAGACTCGATGTTTGCCTTCGTATGTGCTGGGGAGGATTTTCTTTTTTGATCCCCGTGCACCCTATGCGGCTTCATCGACGCCACATCTTCGCTTCGCTTCGACGTGACTTCGTCTCCACCGCTTCGCCTACACGTCGATCGGGGGCTTGTGAGACATGGGTGCTGTCAGATGGTGAGATCTAGACAGCCCACGAGGTTGCTAATCCCAGTGGTTTAGTTGTTCGGTGGGGTGGAATCTAAGGCTAAGAAATCAAGGCTACACGATTACTACGGAACACGAACACGACAGTTTATACTGGTTCGGGCCTCCGGAGAGTAAAACCCTACGTCCAGTTCTTCGGTTTGTATTGCTTGGGGATTGCGTGGTTGTACAAGGGGTCGCCTCGCCCGCCTTATATTGGCCGGCGGATGAGGTCGGTTCCCGTGACTCACGGTCGGTTACGACCGGGAGACCTAAGTCTCGTTACACATCTTGCCATATCCCGTCGATGCTTTGGTCGAAATCCACCGATGTCTTGTCTTGTACGCCAAGTCTTGTGGTCGTGATGGATTAGGTTGTCTAGGGAATCTTCTGGAAGGTCTTCAGGAGGTCGTGTGGGCCACTCGGTTGGGCCTCTTGGCGGCGTCGGCGAGTCTTCCGTAGGCCGGACCTACTTGTCGAGGGGACGGTCGTGAGCACTGGTCGGTGGGGACCGGGGTACCCATGTCTCACAAGCCCCGAGCGAGGTGTATGCGCGACCTTAGAAAGGTCATGACGAAGTCGTAGAGCTATCGGATGTGTCGAATAGCATGCATCGTCGTCAAAAGAACAAATCAGCTTAGCGGCCGCTTTGTAGTCTTGCAAGCGAAGGGAGGTCGAGTGGCGACCTATAGGAAGCGGACTTCGATAGATCGTAACAACGATGAAAAATTCAGAGGGCATCAAGATGCACTCATAGAGTAGTATCCGAGCATCATGGCGGGCAGGATGGCCGGTATGATGATCCAAAAAAGAAGAAGAGAAGAAAGAGTAGATCGAGCAACGACGTGATGAGAAACAGGTTTCCCGGTCGGTCGACGACGAGGAAAACAAGAGAGGTCGAAGACGCACTTAGAGTAGTCCCGAGCATTGAAGCGGGGCATGGCTGGTTTGATGCTCCAAAAGAGAAGAAAACCGAGTCATGGTCTTGATCGAACGAAGTGTAGAGACACCCAGATCTCCTAGCATAGCTGCCAGGAGTCTGGCAGGGCCGACCTCCAGGAGGCCTTGTAGGCGTGCCGACCTCGAAGAGGCCTTAAGTCAATAATGTCCAGTATCCGAGGATATCCGGCAGAATCTTGAAAGGCGCGTTGCACGAAGAAGTCTTCAGTGGTGTCGTAGCTGAAGTTGCGATGTCCGAGATCATTTGACGATGAAACCAAAAATCTGTTGATTTACTTCGTATGGAGTGTAGAGACACCCAGATATCCTGCATAGCTGCAAGGAGTCTGGCAGAGCCACCCGAGGCATGCCGACCTCAAGAAGGTCTCAAATCAAAAAGCGCCCAAGCACCTGGAGATACTGGCGGGGCGTCGCCAGCACGCACCCGTGGAGGCCTTCATTCTCCGACGTAAAATCACAGGTGCCCGTAACAGGCGGTGTAGGCTATAAGAGCACACCGACCTCGGAAGGTCACGCATCAGTGGCGCCCAACTAGGTTGGCAGGGCCATAAACACACCGAGGTATTACAAGACCTAGGTATTAAGGCACGCCGACCTCGAGGAAGTCGTTTTGGTGTCCAGACGACCGACATAGCTGCCCACCGTCTAGTAGGGCCATGACATTAAGGTATTTGCGACCTTAGCAATAGGCACACCGACCACGGGGGCCTGACGAAATCGCAGAAGTGAAGTTTTTCGATCTTCCTGGTGCTACTGATCTCCAGGCGCCCAGACGGATCTGGTAGAGCAGCGAGGCACGCCTACTCCGGAAGGTCTTCAATCGAACCTACGACCATTCGCCGGGAAATATAGGTGATTGGAATAGGTCCGCTTACGTGCAGAGCCATAGCGGGTGCACCAGGACGCAGAGCCTAGCGGGTGCAACTAAAACACATCAGGTCGTCGAGGAAGGTCGTGGAGTTGTCGTCGAAAGGGGGCTAAATTAGGCGCGAGCCATCCGGACGCAGGTCGCGTTTGTCGTGTAGTGTAGACTGCAGGGTCGCGGGTCAACAGTGGTCGGAGATTCTCTTGCCACCCGAAAAATGACAAACTGCCCACTGATCGAGGGAGTTACTGTAGCCATGTGACTCTGCGGCGGGCTCAGGCATCATTGATGCACTAGCGACGAAAGACATCACGAGACAGGGAAATAAAGTCGTCGCCTTTAATCGTGCACATGTCTGCAGGCCCCAGGATCACGTGGTGACAGTGTCATTACTTCGCCAGCTGCCCAAGGTGTGGCTCCGGCTATAAATAGCACCGTGAAGCTGATGGAGGCAAGCACCGAGCATTGTTGAGCTATGAAGCTGCAGAGTGGTGTTTCCATCATGCCATGGGCATGTGTTCACCCACCAGATTGTAGAGTCTTGTGTTTGTAGAAGCTTGGAGCTAGGAGAACTCTCGTGAAGTGTAGGCAACATCTCCATCCTCTGAGCCCTGCCTCTGCGAGGTACCAGGTAGAGTTTGGAGGTGATGCTGTTCGAGCTGGGGCTATAGCAGGACATCGCTGGTGAGCATCAGGAGCTCACTAGGGCTTGGAATCCCACGCCGAAGAGCAAGCTCGTGTCTCCATTCCAATAGTTTGGGCCGAGCATGCCTTAGGTTGCGCACTGTCCTGCCGTTGTCCCCCGCAAGGCCGCCATCAAGGTCCTGGTGCTAGGAGAAATCTCGCGACGTGCTCTGCTTCGGTAAAGTAGGTCGTGATGATCGCTCCGGGTGGCCCAGGCCTTGTAGTATGTTTATCTTGTGTGTCAGGTTCTGGATCCAATGAGGTCGCAGGCGACTTGTGTACCTTCAGGCGGTCCATGTAATGTTCGCTCTCTTCTGTCATGTACTTGGTCGATTTGACAAAATGATTTGTCAAAGACCTAAATTAATGTGACATGGGGGCTTGTTAACTTGTTTCGCCATCACGATGACCTGATGGTATCTTGTTACCAGCTGACGATCTAAACGCAGAGTTTAGGTCGTGGCTTTTATTTGGTCAGCGACGAATCCGCCGTAATCTTCTCGCGGACTTCTCGGAATAGAGCCGTTGGGGTGTGTTGTACGGCGGAAGGAACCGCAAGACTGTGAGCCGATTCGGTGGAACTTTATAAATAGGGCGGCTCGGGTCGCTGGGATTGACCCCATCTCGCCTTTTCTTCTTCCTCCTCAGCTCACTTCCGCCGTAGCTTCCCACGAGCCTAGGACCGCGGCTTTACCGCTCCCCTCCAACCTCTAGCTCCGGCCAGCCACGCTCTTGCATCACCGCTCCGCGTCGCGCTCCTCTTGCGCATGCGCGTCAAGACCCTCTGCACTATTAGATCCAGCGCAAACCCTAGCGGCGAAATGGCGGCGGAGACGGCTTCCATCCCGGACCCGCAGACGGCGTGGGTCCGGTCGACGATGACCGAGGCCAAGATCCAGGCTTTGGTGAACCGCGGGCTGCTCCGACCCAAAGAGGAGGTGGAGTGGAGGGCCGCAGCTGGGGAGCAGTTCCCGACCGAAGATGTCAAGGAGCAAGTCGTCTTCGCGTCCTTCTTCGAGCGCGGCTTCAACCTCCCCATGGGGGATTTCTTCCGCGGCTTGCTGTACTACTACAAGCTGGAGTTGGTACATCTCGTTCCCAACTCCATAACTGTAGTGTCGACCTTCATTCACTTCTGTGAGGCGTATCTGGGGATATCGCCTCACTTCTTGTTGTGGAGGTACTTGTTTTGTGTGAAGAGCACTGGCAAACGGTCGGGGCCAGTGGGGGCTGTAATGTTTTCCTTGAGGTCGGGCCTCAAGGTAGAGTGGATAGATACCGATCTCCCCGACAATACCGCTGGGTGGAGGTCGGAGTGGTTTTACATCGCGGATCAACTTCCTGGGCTTTCACGTCGTACTGGCCATAAGCTAGTGAAGATAAGCGAGTGGGATTTAGGGCTGTCATCCCGCGACCTCGAGGACCTCAAGGGGGTCCTGGAGCTCGTCAACGATATGAAGAAGCGCGGGGTGATAGGAGCTGCAGTCGCCAGGTCGTTTTGCCGGCGGATGATCCAACTGATCAAGGATCGGGTTCACCCGGTGTATGAGTACTGGGGGCAGTCGGACCCCACGCGTGAAGTTAACCGCAAAGTCTCCAAGGAGGAGATGGCGGCCAGGGTGTCCCAGATGTACTCTGGGAAGGTGAAGGTGAAGAAGTGCCCTAAGGCACACTCATTGAAGAGGCCGGCTGACCCGGTAAGATCCTGAGATCTGCGTTTAGGTCATTTACTTCGTTCGCTGTTTATTTACATCGTGTAATGTCTTGGTCGTTGCGCTGCTTGCAGGAGCGTGAGCGTTAGATGTGGTGCCCCACGCCCCTTCCTGAAGGCGAGATGCACCGGAGAAAACTTAGGTCGGACAAATATAAACCTCCAGCAGGTCATCTGCTGGAGTTTTATGAGTCTGACTCGTCGGTGGAGGCCGACGAGGACACCGATGCTGAAGCCGGAGATGATGCCGGGACGGGCCCGGACGCTGGTGGCGCCGCTAAGCCCCAGCACAGGACTAGGTCGGCGCTGGGGAAGCAATCGGCTTCAGCCGCTGCTGCTGTTTCTACGGTGAAAGCCGCAGAGAAGAAGAAGAAGAGGAAGAGGAAGGCCACTTCCCCTCCGGCGGTCGGTACACCGTCAATTCCGACGCCCCGCTCGAGGGAGGTCGGGTCTGAAGACGAGGAGGAGGACGAGGCCATTGAAGAGTTGCCGGTCACCGAGGACCGGCCGACGAGGAGGTCGGAGAGTCCTGCTGCCAAAAGGCAGCGGGAGCTGGTAGAGAAGACGTCGGCGGATGCCCTCCGTCGGGGTTTAGAGGCGCAGGATCGCGCGCTGCGCAGTAAGGATGCTCGGCGATTAGGCCTCAGCTGTTTAGGCCGAAGCTTTGAATCCTGGTTGCTACGAGGTAAAGTCTTGAGAGCTCAATCTGTTCACTTGTTGTTGCCATACTATGAATGTTTGACTTGACGAGGTGTTTGCTGCGTAGGCCGGTGGCGGAGCCGCAGGGCGACCTTTGTGCCCCGGCTTCTCCTTCCCGCACGAGGTCGCCTGACCCAACGGTCATGGGGGAGGCTTTAGCTGATGATGCGTGAACAGCTACTCCGTCGCGAGGAGCAGCTGAGAGTAGGGCGGCTTCACCACCGGTGGCGGGTACAGAGGTGGCGAGTCCCCCGCGCGCTGCTGAAGCGGGAGGAGGAGCTTCCACTGGGGACGTCGGAGCTTCCACTGGGGACGTCAGAGCGACGACCTCCCCAAGAGTTATTGACGTCGACCCCATCAGTGCGAGGCCTGCTGGGGCTGAAGACCTGATCAGGGATCAGCCTCAGATTGATCAGGCGCTAAGAGGTCCGGAGACATCTGGCGCACAGGTACCCGAATCTTCATCTTCGAGTCTGAGGTTACTGCGCCGGGAAATTAACTGGAATGGCACCCCTTGGCAGGATGATATCTTCGAGGACAATGAGGATATGTAGGCCTTGCGGACCAGCATTGTGACTATCAACAATGCGCTGATGGTGAGTTTTCTTATGATGTACTTTTCTTTGTGAAGCCTTGTTGAATTTCTGCTAACAAGCTCGGTATATTGTGACAGTCCTTAGCAGAACGGGCCAAGAGCCGGGCCGACCTGCTGAGGAACACGGCGGAGAAAGAACAACGGATTATCGACCTTGAGCAGGAGCTCAAGGAGGTCCGTGAGGCGGCAGCTGCCGAAAAGAAGAGGCTCGAGGACGAGCTCACCGAGGAGAAGCGCAAGGCCATAGAGGCTACCGCGCAATTCAATATTGTATCCACTGGTAGGTCGAATCTTCGTCTTGGCGATCTTGTTGAAGGAGGTCTTTTTGTATTATGCTGACTGTTATACCTTGCAGAGTTCCGCAACCGTGAAGAGGAGCTTAATAACGCCCTTAGGAATACTAAGGGGAAGGTCTGAGACTTGGAGATATCACTGCGGGAGGTCGAGGCTGGGGGCCAGGAGCTCAAGCGAGCGATGAAGGAAGCTGCAGACAGTGAGTACGCTGTATCCCGAAAGCTGGCTTATGAGACAGGAGCTCGTCGGGGCCTTGAGGTCGAGTTCGAGGTTGTTTTGAAGTCATTGCAGAATGACCAAATCACCATTGCAGGGTATGAGGTGGAGCTGAACGACCTGAAGGGTGCTGCCAACTATGCAATGGATTGCATAGCTGTTCCGGCTGAAGGGAAGGAGCCGCAGTCTGTTGTGGATCGCCTCATAGACACTCCCAACAGGCTCTTGACGTTGCTGAGGGCGACGAGCTTGGCGGCGGCCACCGATGCGTTGGTGAGAGTTAAGTCTCACTACCCTGACATTGACATGGCCAAGGTCAAGGGAGGTGTGGACACCACGAAGGACCTCAAAGCCCTGGAGCTTGAAGTTGAAGATGCCGCCATGGAGGTGATGGACAATATTGACTATGAAGGCGATGATGGCGACCAGTAGTCTTGGGCTAGGAGCTGTACCTCCCCCTCCTCTCATGGTTGTAAACAGTGCTTCATAAATACTCTGTTAAGCCTTAATGAAGTACTTGCCTTATGTCTGTGCGAGCTTGGTTTGTCTTGTAGATGACGACGTCTTGTGTTCTTGACTCGCTAACCACTACTCACGGAGAGGTCGAGCATCGACCTCCACAGCGTGGAGGTTTACGTGAGGTCGGCGCGCGAGGGAGGAGCCTAGGGCTCAGGTCTGGCGACCTTCTCGACCAAGCATGCTCGTGACGGCTGGGAGGCTTACTCATTAGGGATGATGTCCTCAGGTCGTATGACCCTTAGGTTGGCTTTGAGCCAAGCCCCCGAGCATGTCGAGGGAGAGGAACAGGAAAAAATTGGGACCCTCAGGTTTTGCAACCCGTGTGTTGGCTTTAGCCAAGCCCCCGAGCATGTCGAGGGGGGAGGGTTTATGACATGAGGGAGGAGAAGGTAGTGCTCAACACATGGCAGATGACTGCTTGAAGTAACTTTTATTTAATCTGAAAAAAGTACAAGGAAAGGAAATACATAGCTGGAATTTTAAAACTATTCTATGGATAGAATCGTCGTAGATGCTCCACGTTCCAAGGGTTGGGCACTCCTTGCACGTCGCCCCACTGGAGGCGATATGTTGACGGGCTGATGACTTCGGTGACGATGAACGGTCCCTCCCAAGGGGCAGAGAGCTTGTGCATGCCATCAGTCTTCTGGATGCGCCTAAGGACGAGGTCGCCAACATTGAAGGAGGTTTCCTTAACGTTGCGATCATGATAGCGTCGGAGCTGTTGATCATGACGGGTTTGTCTCATGACGACAGCAAGTCTCTGTTCTTCGAGGCTGTCGAGGTCGACGCGGTGTGTTTGCTCGGCCTCTCCTTCCTCGTAGAACTGGATGCGTGGAGCTCCAAAGGTGACGTCGGTGGGTAGTACAGCTTCTGATCCGTAGACCAGAAAGAAGGGCGAGAAGCCCGTGGCGGAGCTGACTTGAGTCCTTAGGCCCCAAATCACGTGTGGCAGCTCGGCTAACCACCGCGTGGCATAGTTGGAAGTGTCGTCGTAGATGCGATCTTTGAGAGCTTGAAGCACCATGTCGTTTGCTCGTTCGACCTGGCTGTTGCACCGGGGGTGGGCGACCGAGGAGTAGTAGACGTCGATGGTGTTTTCTTGGCAGAAGTCCCAGAAGATGGAGCCGGCGAACGCTTTGCCTAGGTCGGTGATGATCCTGTTAGGCACGCCAAAGCGATGTGTGATGTCTCTGATGAATTTTACCACTTCTTCCAACGTTACTTTCGCAACAGGTCGGACTTCAATCCACTTGGTAAATTTGTCGACGGCCACCAGTATATGTTTGTAGCTGCCTGGGGCGGTACGGAACGGTCCTACAGCATCGAGACCCCACATAGCGAAGGGCCACGACGGAGGGATGGTGCGCAGGGCCTGGGCTGGCAGGTGCTGCTGTTTGGCAAAGAATTGGCATCCTTTGCACCTCTTGACGAGGTCTTTAGCATCGGTTACGGCCGTGGGCCAGTAGAATCCAGATCGGTATGCCTTGCCGACCAGGTTAGTGGATGCCGCGTGGCAGCCACATTCGCCGCTGTGGATCTTAGCTAAGAGCTGGAGACCTTCTGATCGTAAGATGCAACCAATCACGACGTAGTTGGCCTTCATCAGACGGTGATCCTGCTCTCGCTTTTATCGTCGGACCGGTGGACGAGGGTCGAAGTATGAAGGGCTTGGCGCCAATCATCTTTTTTTTCGACATCGACGCCGCGGGAGGTGCTGAGTTTTGATCGTGTGGAGGTAATTCTGGGTTATCTGGGTCCAGAAGCTTGATTGAAGGCTTGCGTAGGTCTTGGACGAACACGCCTGCTGGGACTAGAGCTCGTCGAGAGCCTAGTTTGGAAAGTACGTCGGCGGCCACATTATTGTTTCGTGGGACATGCTGAAACTCGATCCCCTCGAAGTGGCCTTCGAGTTTGCGAATCTCAGCGCAGTAAGCATCCATCGTATCCTTGATGCAGTCCCACTCCTTGTTGACTTGTTCGATGACGACCTTAGAATCGCCGAAAGCCGTGAGTCGCTGATGCCAAGGGACACCGCGCGGAGCTCGTGGATCGTGGCTTCAGACTCTGCTGTTGTTGGAGGCCTTGTAGTGGATTTGTAGGACGTACTTGAGCTGCTCCCCCTGGGGAGAGATGAGTAACACGCCTGCACCCGCTCCTTCGAGGTTGAGGGCGCCGTCGAAGTACATTATCAGGTTCGGGCCGCCCTTGGGAGGGGCATTCTGGATCTCTGTCCACTCAGACACAAAGTCTGCGAGGATCTGTGACTTGATCGCTTGCCTGGGGCAAAACTCAATTTCAAACTCTCCAAGCTCGACTGACCACTTGACGATGCGGCCGCTGGCGTTGCGGTTGCGGATGATTTCTCCTAGTGGGAATGATGATGGGACTATGATCTTGTGAGCTTGGAAGTAATGGCGGAGCTTTCTCGACGTCATCAGGAGCGCATAGAGCAGCTTCTGAGGTTGTGTATAACGTGTCTTAGCATCGGCCAGACCTCGCCACGTAATACATGTGTCGTTGAGCAGTGATAGGCCTGCTTCTTCTTCTTCTCGGCCGACGAGGATCAGGCCGACCACATTAGTGGTGGCAGAGTTGTAGAGTAGGAGTGTTTCCTTTGGGATTGGAGGTGTCATGATTGGTGGCGTCGTCAAGGACTCTTTGAGAGCCTCGAATGCTTTCTGGGCTTCATCGTCCCACACGAACTTGTCGGCCTTCTTCAATACCTTGAAGAAGGGTAAGCCTTTTTCGCCGAGCTTGCTGATGAAACGACCTAGAGCCGCCATCATTCCTGTGAGCTTCATGACATCTTTCTTGTTGGATGGCTTGGCCATCTTGCGTATAGCATCGACCTTCGCAGGTTGGCTTCAATGCCTCGGTGCCGACCATGAAGCCTGTGAGCAACCCTAAGGCACAATCAAGACACACTTGGTTGGATTCAGCTTCCACTGGAATTCTCATAGATTGGCGAAGGTTTCAGTGAGGTCGGCGATGAGTTGATCCTCTATAGTGGTCTTGACAACTACGTCGTCTACGTAGGCTTCGACGTTTTTCCCGATCTGCGATGCTAGGCACTTCTGAATTGCCTTTTGATATGTAGCTCCAGCGTTCTTGCGTGCCAAAGGTCATGACCTTATAGAGATGCCGTGGAGGCGTTATGAACGCCGCTTTTTGTCTTCGCTGCCGGATGCGTGGCTATTCCGGTGATACCGAGTAGGGTAGTAGAACACTTGAGAGCAGAATACTACCGGTGGAGTCCACGACCTGGTCGATGCGGGGAAGAGGGAAACGATCCTTCGGGCAGTGCTTGTTAAGGTCGGTGTAATCGATGCACATCCTTAATCCGCCAGTTTTCTTGGGTACAAGGACCGGGTTTGCGAGCCAAACCGGGTGTTTACATTCTCTGATGAATCCCGCAGCCTAAGAGCTTACTGTACTTTCTACTTCTATGGCTTGTTTTCTATCTTTTGCAAATCGCCGGAGCTTTTGCTTGATAGGTTGTGCGGTCTTGTTAACTTCAAGTGCGTGCTCAGCCAGCTCCCTGGGGACACCGGGCATGTCGGACGGGCTCCATGCGAAGATGTCGGCGTTGTCCCTGAGGAAACTGGTGAGCGCGAGTTCCTATTTGGGGTCGAGGTTGGCCCCGATGACGACTTCCTTGGATGCGGCAGCCGAGGCAAACCTTCTTGACAGCTGGACTTGGGTCCAGGGCTGTGCTTGTGCGCTTCTGCTCTGGTACCTCCAGAGTGGTTTGGTCGATCTTGGCTGCCTGGGCGACCATGACCGTTGCTGCGGCTTTGATCGCGGAGTCTTTGGAGAGCTCGACGGTAGCGCTTTCGCAGTTGTAGGAGACCATGATGTCCCCGAGGATGGAGAGAATTCCGTTTGGCGCTGGCATCTTCATGATGAGGTAGGTGTGATGAGGTATGGTCATGAACTTGGCGAGCATTGGTCGCCCGAGGATGGCGTGGTACGATGAGCGGAAGTCCGCGACCTCGAACGTCAAGTACTCCGTGCGGAAGTTTTCCTTTGTGCCGAAGGTGACCGGCAGGCATACACGACCTATGGGGTATGCAGCCTTGCCGGGCACGACCCCGTAGAAGGGCTCATCGCAGGCGGTCATCTTGTTGAAGTCGAAGTCCATCTTGCGTAGCGTCTCTGTGAAGATGATGTTCAAACTGCTGCCCCCGTCGATAAGGGTCTTAGGCAGGAAGGCCTCATCGACTATGGGGTTAACAACCAGCGGGTATGTCCCGGGGACGGGGATGTGGACCCAATGATCTTTCCTGGAGAAAGTGATTAGGAACTCAGACCAACGCAGAGGCTGCGGGGTCTCGGTGTTGACATGCCCGATCTCCCTTGCGTTTGACCGGATCTGTCTGTTGCTTTTGGTCGCTTGTCGACCGCCGATGATGAAGTTGATCTCTCGGTTGGCCGACTGGAACGCACCATTGGGGTTGCCCCCTTTAGGCGGTGGTGGTAGAGACCGCCCTTTGCGATTGTCGTTTTGGCGATTGTGGTCATATTGGCGACGTCGATCATCGTGTCGATCGTCTCGCCGGTCGTTGCGCTGGTCGTCGCGGCGATCATTCCTGCGTTCGTCACGCCTGTCGTTATGGTCGTTGCGACGGTAATCGTCGCGTCTGTCATCACGGCGATAGTCACAGCGATAATCACATCGATCCCTGTCATCATTGCGATGATAGGGCCTGCGATCACGGTAATCACGTCGATCAGGTCGACGGTTACGATTGTCAAAGCGCTGGCCACCGTTTCGGTCGTCATTGTTATTGCTCTTGGTCTTCTTGGAGTCGGACGGTACTCCAAGGGCACGTTTCAGCTGCTCGCACTCCCTCATGGTGTGCTTGGCATCGCGGTGAAACTGGCACTGGTCGTCTATGACCATGTTGAAGTCACCTTCAAGGAAGGTGGAAGGTCTTGGTGGATCTGTCATGTAGGCTTCACCAGATCGCTTGCGTGATCTGTTTCCGCCATCGTCGTGGTCTTCTCCGTTGAAATCGTGCATGACTGCATCTTGAGTGTCGACTAGCTTGTCGACGTAGGCCATGAGGTCGCCGATGGTGTGTGCGTCAGCTTCATGAATCTTCTCGAATAGCTTGATGTTGGTGATCCCCTTCTTGTAATAGGCGATGACGTCCTCGTCTTTGACACCCGCAAGAGTGTTGCGGTTTTCGAAGTAACAATTGGTGTATTCATGGAGAGTTTCATCACGTCTCATCCGCACTCTGGCAAGGTGGTGGGTGTTGCCAGGACGATTATAGGTCGCCTGGTAGTTGGTCGTGAAAAGGCGAGACAGAGTTGCCCAGGAGGTGATGCACTCTGCTGGGAGGCTATCAAGCCACAGGAGTGGTGCCTTGCCCATCACGAGGTGGAAGTACCCCGCCATATGGTCTTCATTGCCCCCGGAGGCGCGTGCTGCAATGCTGTACATCTTGAGCCATATACTTGGGTCAGAGCGACCATCGTACTTCTCAATGGCCGGCTTGAAGTCCTTGGGGTATCTGATCGTCCGGAGACGTCGTGAGAACGCTGGGAAGTTATTGACCGCTCCCGGGCTTGTTGACGGGGCATGAGCTGCCGGGATGACATAGAGGTCATCGGGAGGGCCATTGTCTTGGTCGTAGTGGGCACGTCGCAGGAGTTCTTGGTTGTGCATGTGCCGAAGGTCGGCAGCTTGAACGGGGTTGTTGGCATCAAGGGCGTCGGGGACCCCGTGTTCACGGTTGTAGTTAGCACGTCGTGCTATCTCCACTTCGTCTCTTATGCGGTGACGTTGGCTTCCTTCTGCACGATTGGCCTGTATGGGAGGAGGTTGAGCTCCTGCATTGTGTCTTGGGTTTGGGGCGGCGTTTCCCTGGATGTTGGCAGCGTTAGCTGCGTTGTTGACGACATTGCCGGCGGCGTTGGCTGGAGCGTTTGCCGGAGCATTAGCTGCAGGGTTGGCTGGAGCATTAGCTGCAGCGTTGGCAGCGGGATTGACCGGCTGCAGCACTTCATTTTCACCTCGTCCCTCTTCAGCCACTGGCTCAAGGGGACCCTGGCTGCGACGTCGTTGGCGAGGACGTTCCGACCTGCTCCTAGAGTAAGAACTTGCTGTAGATCTGCTGTACCCAGGACCTCTTTCTTTGATCTGTGCGGCGGTGACGCGGACATTGGCTTGAAGACGTCGTACCGCCGGAGAATCTTCGAGGTGGTTTAGGGCGGCGAGAGCGGCTCCTAAATTGGTTTGTGGAGAGTTGTAGACTTCGAGACCGTCGCGTTCAAAGTCCCTGAGGATGTCTCTTGCACGTAATCTGTTGGCGCGAGGTTTATCATCATGGCATCGCTGCTGAGGAGCAGCTGGCGCCGCAGGTACTTGTTGACCGGCGTTGTCATTGGCTTGTCCGGCGTTAACCGGTTGTTGAACTGGTTGCTGACCTGCACCTGGGGCAGGAGCAGCGAGCTCTTGTTGTCGCCGAACAGCTCTGGCAGCGTTAGCGTTCTCGTGCTCTTGGCGTTGTTCATCTGTCTCTCCCTCTTGTGGTGGTACGTCTGCAGAAACGACCAAGATCTCGCGATCTAGAGTCTCGAGCTCTTCTCCCGGATAGTTTGGGGAGATGGTTGTGCAGGCGATCTGGAACGCGAGGCGATCCGGGGATGTCTCTCGGTTCAGCTGTCGGTGATGAGCCGTCATAAGTGGTCGACGAAGCTTCTTGAGGACACGGCACTGGCGCGCCGTGTGTTTAGAATTCTCGTGGATAGGGCAGGGTTCGTCGAGGTGACTCCTGCGGCTTCCACGATCTTGGGTCTTGGGTCCAGATTCGATTTGGATCTTGCGCTTCATGTAGCGTGATGCTACGTGAGCTGCGTTGCGCAAGCCAAGAGGCATGCTAGAGGACGACGAGGTCGTGCGAGGGCGTTTGACGTGTTCGCAGACTTTGATTGTGTCGAAGAGCATGCCCTCGACACGATCGGTCCCAGCGATCAGGTCGCTAGGAGTGGGTGGGTGGGTTCCGTCAGACGATCTGTTGTCACGGTCGTGATCCGCATTGCCCTCGATGACGAGGCATGCGGCTGGAGTGGTGGATTTCGCCGGCATCGAGCCGAAGCAGATGTCGACGGGGTTGGCGAGGATGTCCGCCATGCTCTCCGGGAAGATGAGCGTTGGTGAAGCCATCGAGTTGCACGAAGAACCTTGATTCCCCCCTACCTGGCACGCCAACTGTCAGATGGTGAGATCTAGACAGCCCACGGGGGTGCTAATCCCAGTGGTTTAGTTGTTCGGTGGGGTGGAATCTAAGGCTAAGAACTTGAAGGTCGCACATGAGTACGCGGAACACAGAGAACACGACGAGTTTATACTGGTTCGGACCTCCGGAGAGTAAAACCCTACGTCCAGTTCTTCGGTTTGTATTGCTTGGGGATTGCATGATTGTACAAGGGGTCGCCTCGCCCGCCTTATATTGGCCGGCGGATGAGGTCGGTTCCAGACTCCTGGTCGGTTACGACCAGGAGACCTAAGTCTACGTTACACATCTTGCCATATCCCGTCGATCTGCTTTGGTCGAAATCCACCGATGTCTTGTCTTGTACACCAAGTCTTGTGGTCGTGATGGATTAGGTCGTCTAGGGAATCTTCTGGAAGGTCTTCAGGAGGTCGTGTGGGCCGCGAACTAGGTCGGTTGGGCCTACTGACAGGTCGGCGAGTCTTCGGTAGGTCGGGACCTACTTGTCGGGGACGGCCAGTGAGCTTCGGTGGGGACCTGTGGGTACCCATGTCTCAGAGGTACCCTTGGGTCCCCACCGACCAGGGTCCTAGAGGTCCCTGTCAAGTGGACCCGACCTGCCAGAAGCCCTGCCGACCTGCAAGTGGGCCCGGAGACCTTATCTACAATCCCGGCGACCCTGGAAGACCTTGGACGACCTTATCCAGATCGCAGACGACCTGTCGGGCTTGCGGAGCAAGCTTCTCCCTAGATCACGGCGGCGGCGCCGCCAGTAGGTCCGAGGATTGCGGGATCCTCTCTGTAATTACGGAAGGCGACCTTCCTAAATCTGTAACCGACCCCGATGAGGGTCCACCGACCTCGAATGGAAACCCTAGCCCGCCGGCCATATAAGGCGGCCATTCGAGGGGAGATCTCGGTCCACACATAATCCCACCACACTGGACGTAGGGTTTTACTCTCCGGAGGCCTGAACCAGTCTAAAACCACCGTGTCCTTGCCATTCTCGTCGGGTTCCGAGTTCATCCAAGAACTACCGCCTACGCTCTTAGGTCCTGATCCCCCCACTAGACAACCTACAACCGCTTGGGTAGCCCCCTTGCGGATCTGTGCAGGTCCTACCCCCTGACAATGCTGATGATGAGAACGAGCCCGGCGAGATCAGAGGCAAGAAGAAGAAGGCTAACAGAGGGGCTCCTGTGAGGGTGGCATGGTATTTTTGCATGATTCCTCGGCTGAGAAGATGGTTCCCAACACGAAAGGAGGCCCAACTCTTGCTTTGGCATGACGAAGGCCGAAAGGAGCTTAATTTCAAGAAAGATGGCAAGTTTAGGCACCCGCAGCAGACAATGGGGTAACATTAATAACCACTTCCCATGGTTTGACGATGCAAGGAGCATACGGTTTGCTATGAGCACGATGGCGTGAACCCATTCGTAACAGAGCTCAACACATAGCACTGGCCTCGTGTCGTTGTACAACCTTCCACCCCGCTATGCAAGAAATGTAAATATATGATGTCGACAATATTGGTCTCCGGCCAAAGCAACCTCCGACCATATTGATGTCTACTTGAGGCCACTAGTTGATGACTTGAAGATATTGTGGAAGCCTGGTGTGGAGGTTTGGGATGAGTACAAGCGTGAGGAGTTCACAATGCATGCCATGTTGTTCACCACCATCAACGACAACCCTACCATCGCAACCTCTCCGCCGAGTAAAAGGAAAGGTGCACTTGCCCACACCGCTTGGAAGATACTTACAATATGGCTAAGACATTCAAAGAAATACATATTTATGGGGCACTTGCGTTTCCTCGCAAGAAACATCCATTCCGGCCATGGATTGTCAATTTAATGGGGAAAAGAAGAATCGAGAGGCGCCTGCATGTATGTGACCGAGATCCGGGTCCACTTGAAAGTCAAGGACATCAAAACTATCGAGGAGTTACCCAAACCGACTGAAAAACCCTTGACAAAAGAAAGAAACGAGATGGTGAAGAAGAAGAAGGAATGTGGAACAAGAAATCAATTCTATGGGAGCTAGAGTATTCGATGTTGGATGTGCGTCATTCGATTGACAACATGCACGTTAAGAAGAATGTGTGTGAAGCTACTTGTGGAACATTGCTACAACAAGTCCAAAGGAAAAGATCATAAAATGCAAGGGAGGATCTTAAAGAGTGGGCATTAGGTCGAGCTCTATGCAGAGGAAAGCAGAGACGGGGACGAACCTTCCCGCTGTCGCAACCACCTTGTCAAAGGCGGAGAGAAAGAATTGCTGGCTTTTGCATGATTTGAAAGTACCTTCAGGCTACTCATCAAACTTCAAGAGGCTAGTATCGGTGAAGGACATGAAAATGAATTTCAACTTGATGAAATCTCATGATTGCCATGTGTTGATGATGATGCTCTTCTTCTGTTGCACTTAGAGGTATCAAGACAACTGGTTCACGACGGTCACGAGCTTGTGTTTATTCTTCAATGCAATAGAACAGAAGGTGATTGATGAGGAAAAACTATTGGACTTAGAGAGGAGGCATTTTGAGACCCTATGCCTGCTTGAAGCTACCTTCCCACCATCATTCTTTGATCTCATGCTGCATCTAACGACACCTCATGAGGAAATCTGGTTCCTTGGCCCATCTTACCTTCATCGAGATGTTTCCATATGAGAGGTTCTATGGATTCCTCGAAATCATTGGTACATAACCGATTATTTCGAAGGAGCCATTGTTCGTGGCTACGAGACCATCAAAGCAGTGGAGTGGGCCATGGGTTATATGGACCCACAAAACCCCATTGTTGTGCCTCTCTCACAGCATGAAGGTAGGCTTTCAGGTGTTGGGACCATGGGGAAAAGGTTAGTCACTCCGGATGCAGATGCCTTCCAAAAGGCTCATTTCACTGTGATACAACAGCTGCACCTAATTACACCGTTTGCCAATGAGCACAAACGACAACTACGTGAAGACAACCCTAACCGTGGTAGGGCTTGGCTTGCAAAGATACACATGCAAGGTTTCAGCATGTGGCTCCGAGATTATGTCGAGACATGCAGCAATAATGCTGTAATTACCGACGAGATAAGGAATCTAGCAGCGGGGCCATTGTTCACTGTTACAAGATATGAAGGAATGGATATCAATGGATACACGTTCCACACCATGACCCAGGATAAAAAGAGCGTCTATCAAAATAGTGGTTCATGCGTAATGGGCCGTCTGACAGTCATGACGATGATGATGACAGAGGAGACATACATATTATGGTCAAATAGAGGAGATATGGGAGCTTGATTATGTAGGATTGAAGGTAGCCTTGTTTCGGTGTAGATGGGTCACCAATGGGAAGAGAGCTGTGAGCAAGGACAAATATGGTTATGTTAGTGTTGATCTCCGGGTCTTTGGTTACAAAAACGAACCGTTTATCTTCGCCAACGATGTTGAGCAAGTGTTCTATGTACCGACCTTGCAAAGAAGAACTGTCCGTGGTTATGCCGGAAAAAAGGAATGTGGGGATTGAAAATGTTGTTGAGGAGGAGGAATACAACCCGGTTTGAGAAATTCCATCCTTGACACTTCATACAAGCCCCAACTCTTGGGAACTAACAAAACACCGTACTTGGAAGCGACCATAGTGAAAAATCCATACGTAAATCAAGGAAGAAAGAGCAAGCCTGATTCTGAATCCTTTTGTAATGAGGATGTGTCTATTGGTGGAAATGGAATCCATTTTGTAATATAAAGGATGCGATGTATTGGTGGAATTTCAATCCTTTTTGTAATATATGGGATGTGGTGGAATTTGAATCCTACTTGTAATATATTCTGCCAAAGATATTATATATATCTTTATATTCTCGCTTGATTCGAACGTTAATATCAAAGAGACGAGATTAGCCAACCCGCGTCGCCTAAGTCACGGGCAAGAGACGAGGATTAACGAACCCGCGTCACCTTTGTTACGGGCAAGAGACGAGGACTAACGAACCAGCGTCGCCTTTGTTATGGGCAAGTATGCGAAATCACAGATTACATCAAAAGAGACACGGATTAGCCAGCCCGCTTTGTTCTTCAAACTTTGCAAGTGAGTAGGTAAATCATACAAAAAATTGTACTGCACAGAGATAATCGCAAAAGCATGTCTCTTGAGATGCAAAATCACACACACATTACATCATCATTGATACATCAGAACAAGGTTACAATGTGGCCATATCTTCATGATGCGATATGCAAAATCACACACACACAGATTACAGTCATCATTGATACATCAGAACAAGGTTATAATGCGGCCATATCTTCATGACGAGATATGCAAAATCACACACACACATCGATCTTGCTCGCAGGTCGATCTTGCTCGCAGGTCGTCGATCTTGCTGCACGTGCTCATCGAACAAGCTCCATTTACCTGATGGCTTAGAGAACTGATTCCTGGCTTGCAATGAGACCACAAAGCTTCCTGAACCCGCACTTTTGGTTTGCAAGAGCATTCCGCTAGTGGAGGGAGAAAGCATAGGAAAAATAATGATCATTGGACACAGGATGAATTTCGTCGGATTGTTCATCCTGAAAACAATGATCATTGGACACAGGATGAATTCCGTCGGATTTTGCAACCCTAATTTTGGTTTGCAAGAGCCCAAGTGTGACGGAAAAGCTGCAGCAGTTTTCCGTGTTCATCCCGATGCCGAGAGGTTGGGCTACCTTCCCGAACACAGATGAGCAAGTATGTCACAAGAATTCTTCCGCCTGTGTTAGAGGGATGAGCAACCCAATCACCCATATCACAAGAATTCTTCTAGCAACTGAGAGATCGAGGAGGAGGAAGAAGAGAGAAAAGCAAAAGCTTGTGCCCTACAAGATCTATTCTTTGCGCCATAGCTAGATCTAGATCTAGAGAAGAAGGAAGCAAGTGACTCGCTTTATTGTATCAGAAGAAGGAACCATATAGCTAGATCTAGATCTAGAGAAGAAGGAAGCAACTTGAAGTGAGGAGGACCGATAGGCGTCGGTGCCTTTTTATAGCAAAAACAAGGAAGGGATAAGATCAAGAGCACAGGAAACGGCTGGGAAGGTTCCCAAGATGGTCAATGGTGAAACTGTTGCCAGTCAATGGCTGAGAGCAGAGGTACGGTAGTGATTCTAATGTAGAATTAAATGATACGCGGAGTAACCAAACATCGTCTCCACCAGTTGGCGCATACTCTTGCCACTACTGCTCTACATAATCTTGATTCTCATTATGTATCCCAACCTCTTGTGTGCACTAATGTTAGTCACACACTAGGGTGTCCTCTCTTTGAGGCACTCCACTTTGTATCTCTCAACAATGTACGTTTTCAAACAGCTTCTTGCTGTTAATTAATATATTTCTGTTATTGTCAAAAAAATGTAGTCATCATCTCCAAAAAAAGAGAGGAAGGGATAAGATCAAGAGCACAGGAAACGGGAAGGTTCCCAAGACGGTCAATGGCAAAACTGTTGCCAGACAATGGCTGAGAGCAGAGCTGCAGAGGTAGTGATTCCAATGTAGAATTAAATGATACGAGGAGTAACGAAACGTCGTCTCCATTGCATACTTAAACCGTGTTTGGAAACAAATCTCCTGTATCTTCTCCTTCCAAAACAATTAGATCCCCTGCCCCTTCATCTCTACCCGCGAAAAACAGCAACTGCCTACTCCTCATCGTCACCATTCCCGGCCGGAGATGGATAGCATGTCGAAGAAGCGGTGGCACCACCGTCCGCCGCTGCTGGGCCTCCCTCAAGACCTCCGCATTGAGATTGCGGCGCGTGCGACCTCGAGCGGCCCTTGGTTGACCTCCACACGGTCTTGCTCGACACGCGCTGCAGCGCCATGCGACGACGCCGGCTACCGGCATTTGTCGATAGAGGGATACGAGATGAGATTTCTTTGGTGTGGGACCCCACCGCTTACAAGCATTCCTTGCTATCCGACCGGTCTCGGAATCAGGAGGCTTGCTTCCTCCGTGATCAAAGCCTTATTCATCGAAACAGGATACAATGATCTCTGCGCCGAGGGTGGGCATGATGCGCGGCCTATCTATATGCCATCTTGCTCACAGAGACAATGGGCCGCCGCCGAGAAGTGGTACATGAGGCGGTGTCGCGGCAAGACGACGCCGAGATGGCGAGCAACGGGGTGTCTCCTTGCGCGAGAAGGTCGCGCGCTCCACTACTCAACTTGGCGCATTTGGGGTGAACTGCCGCCTCGCACAAAAAGGCTGCGATCATCGTGGCACATGGCCGGCGTGGAAAAAGGATAGCTTCAAATTTCTCTGCTTTTGCAAATAAGATCGTAGGTCGCCGCGAAATGGTGAAGTTCACACAGAGTATTGGAATAGGAAATCAGTAGTAGATTAGCTTTTGTATGATGCTCGAATTATCTGTGTAAAATTTTGCGAGAGCAAAGAATACGCGGTTATCACCGCGTCACACGACTGTGATTCTATTCAAATGAAGAACAACTCCCATTTCTCCTTTTAATCTGTAATCAAATGTTGTAACAAGTATTTCTTCGTCGTTATTAGTCCAAATTTGATATATATTTTTTTCTAAATTTTTCTAAAATCACCATCTTTTCATTAATTTCATTGTTTAGTGTACATTCCGTTTGTTGAATAATGTTTATATGCCTTATTTTGTTCTTTGTAAGTACAACATACAAATAATATTTGTTTTACACAACCATTAGTGATGAAACTTTACATTTCGTAAGCTTAAGGTGAACACAAGGTTTTGCTAAGTTTTCAAATGCATATGAGTTCGAACATGTTGCAAAGTGTGGAAAACTTCAATGTTCAAGCAAACATTCTAGGAAACTATGTGAGAGATGTAGACATTTGTACACAAGTATATTATTCCTTCATCAATACCATTTGAAATTTCGAAGACAAGTTTAGGTACCCAAATTATGTTGCCAAGTCAATTTGTAGATTTTTTAGAGCAAATTTGATGTTATTATAATTATTATATAATTACCATGGGGTGTAAAAACGAAATATATGAATTTTGGACACACAAGTGTGACTGTTGATATTTTATTCAAATATCGAATGTCCAAATACAATTGTTCGTATTTTTATGATTTTTAGGTGCTTTTATGGGCTCTAATAATTTAGGAAGCAAGTTTCATTCCAAAAATAGTGACAGCCCACACGTTAGCGCCGACCAATATAAAAGATAACTGTCCGCCCGACCCAATCGCCAACAAATGCGATGCGGTTCACTAACCATCGTTGCCAATGACATCGCCCACGTCGGTGTCGCGTCAAGAGCTAACTGCGTCGGAAATGACTATCCATTGACTCTAATAAGATCTAATTCCTCACAACAGATCTCCAGTTCATCACAACAGATCTCCAGTTCATCACAACATAACACAGTTCATCACAACGCGGTTGGATCTACTCGCGTCTATTGGATCGAGTTCATGACATACAAAATCTAACAACCAAACTAATTAACTAAGCAGTTCATGTCCAAGAACCTGACAAAGACACAAAAGCACACACACATTGTTACTAATTGGTAGAGGAGTCTATCAATTAGTGAGTCCTCCGTCGCCGCCGTGGTTGCCGTCGCCGCCGCCGTCTGCCGCCGCTGGCTGCCGTCCGAGAAGACGGCGGCGCGCAGCCTTGACCACGGGGAATAAAATCTGCAGCACCTGCCGACGCATCTGCAACTCCGATGAGGTACTACTACAGGTGTCGCTGCGTGATCTTCGTGAGGCGTGCAAGAATCGCCACGCCGTCGTGCTTTGAGCGGTGCTTCCGCGAGGCCAATCATCCGAGGGCATTGTGCTTCGAGGGGATGGAGAGGTTGTTGAGGCGGCGGAACCCCGATAAGGGTCTGAAGCTCATCGGAGACGCCGCTGAAGACTCGGTGCACTTCTTAGCGAGCTCAAGTACCGTTGCAACCCGCGGACTCAAGCCATGGCACCGCCCAGAAATGAGCGGCGGCGCCGCTCGACGCTGGAAGAACCGCAACTGCGGCCGCGCTACCTCGTCAAGCAGGATCTCGACAACGTTGCGTGGTGGTACTGGCTTGATGACGGCGACGGCGACGACATTCTGTTGCTGCCCGTCCGGAATCCCCACATCTGCATTTGGGCAGCGGGATGTAGGCGCTACGGGCCGGATACCAAAGAGATCATCCACTCGCCCGAGTGTCGCATCCGTCATGAGTTCGACCTGACGCGTAGCTTCCGCCCCGCCGTGGAGTACGCCATTAGCAGGATGAACATCGGGATGTAGGCGCAAGCATCAATGAACATTATCTATCTTGAATGTAAATTATTAGATATTACTAAACGCGGATTTTATTTTATCAGGATGTCGGTTTTTAACAAGTTTTTGATAGATAGTATTTGATTTGTCACGTTTGTGAGTCAAATCGAAGGTTGCGGTGGTCTCATTTGTCCGGACGAGGCCTCGGGATGCCCTCTTGGGTGTCAAAACCACCGGCACAGGCAGCGGCGGCGGTGCCCTCTGCTTCCTCCTTTGTTCTATTGGAGAATGAAGAACAGTTTATCCGTCCCGCGTCGCCGACGGCATTTCTCTTTTTAATCCGCAATCAAATATTTGTAACATGTATTTCTCCGTCGTAATTAGTCCAAATTTGATTTTTTTCCTATAGTTTTCTAAAATCACCGTGATTTCATTATTTTCATTGTTTAGTGTATATTTCGTTTCTTGGACAATGTTTATATGCCTTATCTTGTTCTATGTAAGTACATCATATAAATAATATTTGTTTTCCACACCTCCTGTAATGAAACTTTGCATTTTCGTAATCTTAAGGTGAACCACAAGGTTTTGTTAAGTGTTCAAATGCATATGAGTTCGAACATGTTGCAAAGTGTGGAAAACTTCAATGTTCAAGGAACATTCTAGGAAACTATGTGAGAGATGTAGATATTTGTACACAAGTATATTATTCCTTCATCGAAACCATTTGAAATTTTGAAGACAGGTCTAGGTACCCAAATTATGTTGGCAAGTCAATTTGTAGATTTTTTAGAGCACACTAGATGTTAATAGAATTATTACATCATTAACATGGGATGTAAAAATGGATTCTAAGAATCTTGGGCACACAAGTGTGACTGTTGATATTTTATCCAAATACTAAATGTCCAAATACGAATTGTTCATATTTTTATGATTTTTAGGTGCTGTTTTATGGGCACTAATATTTTAGGGAAGCACGTTTCATTGAAGAAAATAGTGGTCGCCCACACGCCGCATCGACCCAAAATAAAAGATAACGCTGCCCGCGCCGGACCAACTCCCAACAAAGGCGGCGGGTTCACTAACCATCGCCGCTATGACATCGCCCACTCGTCCGCAGCAAATCGTGCACGGGCTGCTCAAAATTTGCCACCTATATTGACTATAATGCCCATGAAATTCCAATTGCTGCACAGAGTCAAAGGCACGCCAAGAGGTTTCATTAAACACGACGCCGCCGTTCATATTCGGCCTCGCTAGACGATCCACAACGCCCGCATTCTCCCCACCGCCGCCACGCCCGCCTTCGCCGCTCTCTCCCGCCGCAACCGCTCTTCTCCACCGCTCCTGCGTGACGACGGTGACGAGGACGCGTTATCTTGGCGACGACACGCCTTCTGGCCAACCTAATAAAGACGGTTGACGGATCCGTCGACATCGCCCCGCCACGACGACGAGCGGCCTCAGCCACGAGCCGACGTGGATCCGCCCCTCCGATCATCACGAGAACAACTACTTCATTCGCGACAGAGGTTAGTCCTGCTTGAACCCCCAACGCCCTCTCTCTCCTCGGCCACCAAAATCTGCTATATATTCATGTCAATGTGGATTAATTAGGGAGACATGCCTTGATAGTTCATCTTTAATTGATTGACTGTGGATTTGATGGATGGATTTTGTTGCCCTAAGTCTGTTTGAATAAATTGTTGCTAACAGATGTAGTTATATGAACTGTTGAAATTCATTTTCATGTTCTCGTGCTACAATTTTTGCAATCAGTAAATTCATGAAAAGCATTGAGGATGTTAGCATACTTTAATTCGCTATGCTTTGAATGTACCAGATCGACAATTATGCTTTGGACCCGTTAGCATACTTTAATTGCTATGCTTTGAATGTACCAGATCGACTTATGCTTTGGACTGTTAGCATATACTTTAATTGCTATGCTTTTCAAATCGACAGTTATGCTCTGGACTTGTTAGTATCTTTTAATTCTGATGGCCACATAAGGAAACTGGGAATTGCATCGCAGTGGTTTATAATTTAGTCCACCCAATCTGCTATATATTCATGTCAAGGTGGATTAGGAGACATGCCTTAATAGTTCATCTTCAATTGATTGACTGGATTTGATGGATGGATTTTGTTGCTCCAAGTCTGTTTTGAATAAATTGTTGCTAAGATGAAGTTATATGAAATGTTGAAATTCATTTTCATGCTCCACGGTGCTATAATTTTTGTAATCAGAAATTCATGAAAAGCATAAAGGATGTTAGCGTACTTTAATTCTGCTATGCTTTGAATGTACCAGATCGATTATGCTTTGGACTGTTAGCATACTTTAATTCGATGGCCACATAATGTCGGTTGGAATTGCATGATGGTTTATAATGTAGTGATAACTAGACGTCTTATGCTTTGTTGTGAGTGTTAATTGTTTCACCATCATATAAATTGTTATTGTTGGTGTCATGATGTGTTGTGAGTGTTGTTTCACCATCACATATATAATGTCATGACCATTGCTTTGTTCTCTTGTTGCATGTACACATGGAACACACAATCCATCACGAAGTTGGACAAGGAAGCAGTTGAAGGAATTTATTCTCTGCTTTGATATATAAGCATATTGTTGTGTCCCTGTCAAAATGGTTAGCACCTATCCCTGTATGCTAATTAAGTAAAATATGAACTGTGTATGTCTATGCTGATTTTATTTATTGTATCAGCTATTTTTGCCTGAGAAAACGAATTTATCTAATAAGAATTTTATTTAGATTTTCAATCTTGCTTATGTTGCTCTACTGACAAACCTGACATATCATCTATGCAGTCTCCCACAACAACAAACTCCTCTACCTCCAGTGCATCATCACAGCCCATCGTCGGTGAACCTTCTTCACAGGGTCACTCAGCACAGACTGCTGCGAGTAGTACTCGATCCCGCGGGTCAAGGACACAAACCAAATGGCCAGAAGACAAGTTGATGAATCGGACTTGATGCCAATTTTTGGCCTACCGGATCTGAGGGATAGATTTGTATTGGTCTGTGGTCTCATTGCTCGGGAGAGGGTGTCAATCAACAAGGCGGTTGATGATCTCTCACAATTTGAGAAGGACCATCTGTTCACAGTTTTAGAGGAAAAGCTAGATTACCCACCAATCTGGAAGAATCTCGCAAGAAGGCGTTAGGCAGCTATATCAAAGATTGGAACCTTACAACGGCGGTTCAAGGCCCATTTAAGAAAAAAAATATGTGAGTAAAGAGGAGACTCCCTTTGTGAAGCATGCCTTTTTGCAGCAACAAGACTAGGACATGTTTGTGCAAGAAACCAATTCTCACGAATTTCAGCAATTGAGCACGGAGATGAAACACAAAGAGAGCATTGCATAATAAGCCACACAAGACGCAGGTAAAAAGGTTATTGTGGTAAAAGGAAAGAGTGGGAGGAGGAGGATGCAAAGCTAGCGCAGAAGGAAAACAAAACCCTTTGGACCAATTTCCGGACGTTCGAGACCTTATCTCATGCGGGCAAGGGTAGGGAAAAGAAGAAGAAGAATACTAGTGAAGGAAGCGGGGCATAACATTCAAGAATCCTGCGGTGGTGGGGGTAGCAGATAGGGTGAAAACACTTGCATTTCAGGTAGCGATGGTTCTTTCTCTGGGGTTAGGGAGGATGATATCCTCACCGCAGCACTTGAGACTCCAGAGCATCGAGGTCGGGTCCGAGGCGTGTCTAGTTCACTTGGCTGGGGTAAAGGGTTTGGTGAAGAGTTCGGAATGAATGCGGGAAGAAGAGGAACAAGAGGTCTGATGCTCATGATATGATGGACAAAACATTTAAATCAATTGTCCATGCTCTAAGACTATCATGCATCGACATACCGAAAAATGCACTTCTTCCTTCCCAATTACCACCGCCGAGCCGAGGAAGAAGATATGGATGGCGTGAGGAAGAAGATGGGCATGATCATGAGGAAGAACATGCATGACATCGAGGAAGATGGCAGAGAGCAAGATCATTGGAATGCCAATGGTGACGAAGCGAATCAAGTGCACAGTGATAGTCGATCACCTATGCTGGACACAATAGATAAGCTGACAGAGCCAACCACGTGCAGCCTTTTGGATGGCACCGTGGAGCTCGCACTAGCAAAAGTCTTTCCATTTCAAAAGGCTTGCCATTCAGTACCGGTGCAGGATGGGTATGTTGTGGTGCAACCTACTTATGTGTGGGCCAATGCGAGTCACTACCCTCTGCCTGTACCAATTGATGGGGGTGACGTAGCAACCCTAGCTGAGGCTCTCGTTCAAAGGATCCAATGGCCAAAGGATAGGATCCTTATACCACCCATGACGAGACATCCCAACCCTGAAACCGCAACAGGTAGCAGGGGTACAACATCAGATGGAGGTACTGCAGCTCAGTGTCAGCAAGAGAAGGCTCAACAGCAGCAGCAGCAGATCAGCAAAACTACGCAGCAGGAGCGTCGACAACAACCGGAGGAGGAGCCCAGGCAAACTCCGCCTAAGCAGTAGCTGCAACTTGAGGATAATCAACAGACGAAACAGCAGCCTCTCCAGCAGCAAGAGCATCGACAACAGCAGGAGGAGCCCAGGCAAACTACGCCTAAGCAGCAGCTGCAACATGAGGATAAGCAACAGACGAAACAGCAGCCTCTCCGGCGAGGAGGAGGAGCGCATGCAATCTCCCCCTAAGCAGTAGATGCAACAAGTACAGCGGCCTCTACAACAGGAGGAGCCCAGGCAATCTCCATTGCAGAAGGGGAACCAGGCCAGGAAACCTCTATGTAAAGATGAGATTCTTAACTGTGTTATTAGGACAGAACAGGACCGACCAAAATACAAGCCTGGTGCACCTATGTTGTCAGAAGCAAATGTAAAGGCTGCTGGACCAAATTGTGCCAAGTTGCATGCTTATGTCATGGAACACAGTAAGGATAAACTTGCCTTTCCAGCAAAGGTGGATCAAGACTACTTTAAAGGTGGTTGGTGCTTTAATGTTAAACATTGAATTGATGGCATGTATAACCTTATAACCCTGGCTTCTCTGGATGTTACCTTCATGAGGTTGTGAACATTGTAAGTCCTTTAAAACCTAAAAAGATATTTCTTTAATTTTGACCACAAAGTTCATGCATGCTAACAATTTGATTTTTTGTAGGAAAATGATGAATAAGGCAGCGGAGATGCAGATCAGTGTTGGGTTTTTAGATCCAGATTTGTTTACTTCAACAAATATTTCTCAGCGTTCTCAGCAAGTTGGCAAAGCAATCTCAAATGCAATGAACAACGACTACGTGGTGGGTGCCTACTGCACTAGCCACTGGGTAACAGTGATCATCTGTATGAAGTTCAAAGAGGTTTGGTATCTAGATTCTGCTAAACAACATCCCCCGCTAAAGTTCCCAGACCTCCAACCTGTTTTGAACTGGTCAGTTTCTTGTAGGTTTTGTTCACAAAAATTCAATCTCTTAGTGTTTCTAATTGGTATTGCTGACCATGCAGGGCCTTTGGTACAATATTTGTAGGTTTTGTTCACAAAAATTCAATCTCTTAGTGTTTCTAATTGGTATTGCTGATCATGCAGGGCCTTTGGTGAACATGCACAGGACGGAGTGACGAAAGGAAAGAAAAAAAAGCCAAAAGCCACACTCAAGCACAAAACAAATCTCGCTGTAAGACCGAGGTTTTTTTATGGTCCCTTCTTACCTATTTGGTACTGCATTAACTTGTCATTTTGGTACCTCGATGCAGTGTGCTCAGCAGCCACGGGGGTCCTCTTTGTGTGGATTCCATGTGGCATTCCATATGTTAAGACTACTCGATGACATACCTGACATCAAGAAGGTTGCTGTAAGTAGATAATAATGCTCAACCTTGTCTCTCATATTATCCATCCGATTTTAGAAACTGATTTCTACTTGTATTCTCATAAATGATTGTATTTTGGATTTCAAATCTCCGTAGATGTTTCCACGAGAAGATGTAAAGCGTGTCCGGGAGATCTTGTGTACATTCTTAAGGAGACCATCGACCGAAAGGGCAATTTCTACAGTGGTGCACCGTTAGTTTATTGTGGCCAGAAACTTGAAACTCATTCAGTCTTCTTTAGTCAGGTGTTGTTGCCTGAGAAACCTACTTGGCTTGCTTGGTTGGGGTCGAGATCGCACTGTTCGAGTTTTCGTGACTCCATCCAAACAAGCACTGATGAGAGTAACTTGAAACTTGATGTGATCCTAGCTTGTCTATAAATGTGATCTTGCTTGTCTATAAATGTGATCTTGCTTTGCCTATATCTGTGATGTGAGAATGTGTTTGTGATGTCTCCTTGCTGTGGTGGTTGCCATATCCTGGCTGGTTCCAAGATGCAGCCCCTGATGGCTGCCAAATCCTGGCTGGTTCCAGGATGCCGCCGGCAAGCGGGCAGGTTACTGTAGGGGTGGCCTACGTATCTGTAACGGGCGTTAATTAAAGCTCATTATAAACACTGATCAGTGAGTAACGGGCTTCATTCGGAAAGCCCGTTACAAACATGCTCACAATGTAATGGGTAGTGTAAAAGCCCATTACCAGTCCTGACCGGTGGGCCCCAGGACCTGGCCCGTTCATCGAGATATAGGAGACGCATGTTGAAAGCAAGCGTCTCCTTTAATAGAGAGAAAGCAGACGCGCGTAGAAACAGATGCGTCTCATTTCGTCGAGACAGAGGAGACGCAGGTTCACGGAACGCATCTCTGATGTTAATTTCACAGTAACGGGCTCTGTTTTCATGCCCGTTACCAAAGTTCCCTGTGGGTCCAGAGAAACAGTCATTTCACGTGACCGGTGACTAGTTGTGGTAACGGTCGTTGTTTGATGCCCGCGTTAATCCTATATGCACCGAGACGCGTGAAATAGACCCGTCTCGTCAAGATGATAGTGGAGGCAGTGCATAGCAGGGGTCTCCGATATTGAGCTACTGTAACGGGCTTTGCTTTGGTGCCCGTTACGAAAGTTTCCTGTGGGCCCAGAGAAACAGTCATTTCACGTGACTGGTGGCTAGTTGTGGTAACGGTCGTTGTTTAATGCCCGTTACGAATATGTCTTATCGATGCGGGCATCTGCCCTACCTTTCTTAGCTTATTTGTAACACTTGATCGTAGCAGGCGCATTGCCCGTTACCAAAGGCGATCTACGCCCGTTACCAAAGCGAGTTTTTCACGTAGTGAAAGGTGCATCTCAGCATTATCTGGACCATATCTTCAACTCATAATGATGGTTTAGAATGGGTGTGGTTTGTTAATTATCTGTTGAGAAAAACCATTTTGCTACCATGGAAAAAGTCTTAACACCTCTTAGGTACTGCCTGCCTGCAGGCTGATAATCCTTGTGAAAATCTATTTCAAATATAGTTCGTGTACCCAGAAGATTTGTAGTGCATCTGGAAATAAATTTCACCGGCCATTTGACCATGCACGCTCTTGAGTTATTGTATGTTTTATTTTCTAGCACTTTAACGTGTGTTTATAACAGAAGAATTATAATGAACAGGGGGGGGCAGTGACACTCTTGCTTCTTTAGAAGTCAAAAAGGAAAATGAGAGGGAGTAGTTAATATATAGGTGTACTAGTTCTTGCATTATTGGTTGGTAAAACACTTAATTTGAGTAAGATCAGTGTGGATGTATCGCTTTCTTTCACATTTGTATATATATAAACACATCAGCCCTCTGTTTGCTGTATGCCGGTAACCAAAATGCACGAGTAGATTTGTTGAGAGAATCATATTCAGCAAGTACGGGCCTATTTGGTTGCGACCCTGGACCCAGGCAGCTCCTCCCAGGCAGCGATCACAGCCCCAGGCTGACAAAATCGACGGCCTGAGAACGCTGCCTGGCCCAGGCAGCAAACCACAGGCACAAAGCAAACAAGCCCGGTAATGCATGCATGCTGTAGTTTTTGTTTTGTGATTTCTAAGGAGGAGTGCTACAGAATAATTCATGTCATAGAAATGGGATGCAACAGGAATCGCAGCTGCAGTTGGTTTGGACGAAGAAGCCATTGCCTTGATGCCATGCTGAACTGACAGCAATCAGCAAACTGCTGCTCCAAGAACATCTCCTGATGTACGCCGGCTGCGCCATCAGCAGCATGCCCAAGTGAGAGTTGGAAGCGCAACGGGGGGCCTGTAGCTCACCTGAACAATTTTTTTATTACTTGAAGTAACCGGAACAGCTCGTTACTTGGCTGACCAGAGGAGCCGGCAACAGAAAACAGGGGAGTCGGAAGACAACAAGCTACTCCAGCTAATTTACATGGCAAATGCAATGGCACCAAGTCAAAATCAAGAGCGCCGGGGGTCTAGGCACACCCAAACCTCGGCATGGTCATGGTGATCACGGCCTGGGCACCCATGGTGACGTCATCATTTATGCCTAACGAGAAATAAAAATGCTCAAATTGATAGAAAAATAGAGCTACATGTGTTAGTTGTATAAGATCCAAAGAAACAAAGATAACCATAACAACTGAGAATACACCAATCTTTTGGGAAAACCCAAAAGGTGAAAAGAGAAAGATGGAAACGGAATACTGTAAATTCTGATGGTATCACGATGGCTAAAGGGAAATTTTAATAACTCTGTTGGTTCAGACTTACGCAAAGGTAATTACTAATAAGTAATAACTCTGATGGTTTAAGTGTACCACACATAATAATAAAATCACAAGGAATTGCTTATTTTTCTGTCTTAGGCCATTATTTTTATGCTTAGTTGCTACTACCCCAGAATTAAGAGTTGATAACCTTGATGGTTGTCCGACATAGTAATAAGCTTTTATTTTTCTGTCTGGTCTCGTGGCCGCTGTCGGTTGCCGGCGCAACGCAGGGCACCAGCAGCCTGTTCGTTTGGCTAGTTGCTGATTTGTTCTGAGAGAGAAGTACTGCTGGCTAGTGGATAATGGTTGGTTTGTTCCGGGAGAAAAGCACTGCTGTCTGGTGGCTGATAAGCCAGATGAATAGAGCGTCGGCTTGGATGTGCGAATTTTATTTGCCATTTATTTTTTAGCAGATATTTACAATTTGTTTGTGAATGCCCGAATTGATCTCTTACTTGTGTGATGCTGAAAAATATAGAGATCATTTTCAATAAAGCTCTGTAGTTTTAATTGTAATGAGAACAAGTTGTATAGTCTCATGGATCAGAGCTTCAACAACCACACTAATCAGGCTCCAATTTAATTACAAACTCTCGTGCCAAATGCAGAGGTTCGGCTACCTTACGTCTGTTGGACCGGCAAGGTCGCGGAGCCTAGCTCCTTTCATGTTTCTCTTGAGCTGCATATATAGCTGGAATTTCTAGCGACCAAACAAAAGATGGTGCTTGCCTCTCCAGTATAACTGCTAGATTTTCTGGTGCTTCCTATTCCCATGACAAGAAATCATCACTGATATATACCTATCCCAAAACAAATGGAAACAAATCGCAATGACCTATAACATTTTTGTTTTTTGTTTCTTCTAAAACAACAACAACCACTCCCGAGTACATATCGAACATTGAAGTGAGAAGTGTATAATATATAGTCAGACTAGAAAGTGCTTGAACAGCCACTCCTGTAGAAACTGTCATCCCCACCAGGCCGTAAATTATAATCAGATCGAGATTTGCTGCCATGACTGGCCTACGGCAACAAAAAGTTATGATCCTATAATACAGTTCTTCTGACATGACACAAAAGCTTTCACAAGCCTGATATAATCGTACGCAAAGGGAAGCAGCTTTATGACCTCCTTCAATATTTTTCAGTTGCCTTTAATTAAGTGAACACACATAGTATTTTTCAACATAAACTCGATCTGTTGGTTTAAGTGTACCACACATAATAATGAAATCACACGGAAAAACTTATTTTTCTGTCATAGGTCATCATTTTTACTGTCAGCTGCTACCCCAAGAAATAAGAGTTGATAACCTTGATGGTCAAGGGTCAGGGTAATAAACAATTTTTTCTGTCGGGTGCTCATATAATTATGTTGATGATTTCTCAAACATGAAGGGTTTAATTACCTTGATAGTCACCCTTCAAAAATTTACCATGGAAGAAATACTTTATGTCGGCCAACCAATAGGCAAATTTATTTTCTCTGTCAGGATTTGCGTAATCAACTACATATGAGTTTTTTTTTTCAAATATGAAGGGACATATGAAACCTCACCATTATATGTAGGTAATAAGCTGTGGCAGAATGTGTGTACTCTATTCTGTTTCTGATCTGTTTTTGCTTGTTATAATCTGATCACTTAGCGGGATGTTGAAAGCCTGTTTTTCTATCAGTTTGAGCACTTCCATTTCCTATTGGCCACATGGCTAAAGCCTAAAGGTGCATCCCATCATAATCTGGACCATGTCTTCAACTCATAATGATGGTTGGAATGGGTGTGGCTAGTTAATTATCTGTTGAGAAAACCATTTTGGTACAATGGAAGAAGTCTTGACACCTCTTAGCTGCTGCCTGCTGGCTGATAATCCTTTGTGAAAATCTAGTTTAAATAGCTCGTGTATGCATGCAGAAGGTTTGTAGTGCATCTGGAAATAAATTAGTTCTCTGGCCATTGTATACTCTTGAGCTCTTGTATGCTTTATTTTCCAGCGCTTTAACGTGTGTTTGTAACAGAGGAATAATAATGACGGGGGAGGGCGCAAGCAATTTTAGAAGACAAAAAATGGAAAGGAGAGGGAGTAGTTAATAGTACGTATACAG